>OW388298.1:21293750-22536785 GCA_936450465.1 Gibbula magus | reverse complement strand
GTGTGAATATGTGCACATTTGCAGATTAGTATGACTTGATTTCGGGTAGCAACTTTTATTCTTTCACAGTGAATACCCTACATGTAATTAACATCGTATTCTCTGACACTACACTGGTTATAATTCTGTGCTAAAATTGATTGAGGTCCCAACCATATTTCTTTCGGAAAAAAGTGAGTGAGGGAGAAATATTTCGAGAAGTTCTGTCAATCTGAACAACAACTGAAGTAGGAAAGCGAAATATATAACTTCCTATAATATTGAGAGAAATAAGTCTTGAACAACAATCGATGATTATATATTGACAATCAATGCTTACCTGTAATTTATTAGTGTTATTCACGGAATGCCCATGGCAACGAATAAAGAGCTGTTTGTAACAAAATACTACGTTTTTATTGGATAAGATATTGGATAAGCCTGTTTTACAGGCCATAACTACATTTTTATACGCCTCGACATATTGTTTCGGGCTGTCAAACATTACATTTTACAAAATGTAATATTTCATCAAAATATGAAAGATATTAACAAAGATATGAGTTTGTCACTGAAACCTACTGTGCGCTTGAAGTCAGAAGACCGGGGAATGGAATGTAAACTAACGATTGTTGATGTCAGTTCGTCATTCTGTATAACTTATCATCCCGAATACACAGATATACATTATGTGACATATCAACATCCCTAGTTTCTTTACTTTACACTTTAGTTAATGAAATTCGGACATGGGTTAACGAAAACATAGTCTTTTCATCGAGTCGTATTGACCACAGGAATCGCCGATTTGTGCCTTTTTTCAAGCAGTGATTGCAGCTTCTAACCAAATATTACAACGTTGTGAAAATATTGGTTAGAGTGAGTTTGGGTTTAACGCCGCTTTCAAGAGTATTTCACTTATATCGCGGCTGCTAGTATTATGGCAGGGAGAAAGCCCGCAACGCCATGTGGTTATGCACTGCGGTGAAACCTGCAGCGGCTGGAAATAGCGAACCATGGGTGGTACTACGCTGAAATTCAGTGTAGCATTGCACCCAAACCTTACTGCGTGTAGAACAGTTCTCTACTGCAGACAAAGTTGCCGTGCCCCTGGCGGGATTCGAACCCCGGACCTCTTGATCCGAAGCCGAACGCGCTAACCACTGCGCTATCCCGCCCCCTATTGGTTAGAAGGAATAATGCTTCTAGTTTCCGAAAATAATTATTTCATCAAAATCGGTTGACGAATAACGGAGATATGTCATTTTCAAAATGACCCCATAGATCTAGGCCCTGTATGTATATTGGGGCCTACGGTAAATCCTTGACGCTAGTTCGTGTCAGATAGGTCACAAATCACAGTCACTTTTCATGTTTTTAGGTAAGAGTGTAGACTAGATGCATACAGGGTGAGGACAACACTGTTACAAGCCGGGGCTAAAGTCATTGCCAAAAATAAGCGAGAGCCACCCCCGAGGCGGGCGGTCGGTTGATCACCAATATGGCGTCGTAAACACTGATGACGTCACGTGCACAAGGTCTATATACTCACTCCTGGTGAATATACTCTGAAATGTTGTGTATTTTCACATTAAAGAAGTTGTTATCAAGAAAATCTTCCTGTTTTTCTGTATACTACTTCTAAATGCCCTTCAAAGACCTTATCTCAAGTCGATTAATATATTGGGTACATAATATAGTCAGATTAATTGAAATACATTGGTACCCTTATTTTTTGTAGTTAAGTTTGTATAGAGGTCGAGGTTTAATTGTACCTTTTGTTATTCAAAGTTTGGCAATGTTAAGGTGTATTCCTTTCTGTTCATACTAAGCTGAGCAAATTAAGTTATGTTGTGTTATCTTAGTTATATTTCTTAAAGTGATTGGCATGTCGACATAAGAGCATCTTCACAACGTCACAGGCGTAACGAAAAGATTTCCATATCTTCTCCTTCCGCCCTTGACCTCAACCCTCGCATTTTCAGTGCTTAGATTTTAACGTACTGCAGGCTAATCGGATAAGCCAACCAGAAGACAGTTGTATTGCCTCTGTGACTGTGTCGATCGTCGCTTATTTTGAATTGGTTCCGAATGTAAACGGCGATTTCATTGGCTGTATGGTAGCAGATGGTAAGGGATGTAACTCGTGATCACAATAGGTGTCGCTGATTCGTTTCACCACTTCTGCCTAGGTTGAAGGCAAAGTAAAAAAATGGAGAGATCTCGATACATTTTCACCTTGCCGTGGGAAGATGCGGGGGAACGTTGGAATATGACATAAGAGTTGATACGTAGTACCTTTAGTTTGGAAGGAATCTTCTTTGGAAATTGTCAAACCGTTTGGATATAAGTATATTTAACTGTATTCATTGCAATAAGTTTGACAATGAATGAACTGTATGTGATGCAGATAGACAGGCTTGCTTCTATTTTTTATTGAAGAGGATGTAGTTGACGTCGTAAGAGAATTCATCTCTGGGTTGAGTATAGAAGTGAAGCACGTCCATGCTCATAGTCTTCTTTGAATTCTGATAATAAAGTCTTATTTATAATTTTAACCTCCTATACGACTATTGATGTCAACTTACAATAACGGATTATTGCAACGTTTCTGCAACAGAACATGCCGCCCACAAGGAAATTCAAATCCTGATTTTTAAACCAGAAGGTAGACCGAGAGAGGAGTTTGATCATGTAATTCAACTCTACCGAAACACAGGTAAGTTTATTTCAATATTTGTTATTTATACCAATATTTCAATGAGCTACGAGCCGTTGCCGACCGAAAATAGTATTTAAGTCGTCAATGAGTTGTCAGTGACTCATAATGAGGTGTGTCTGAGTCCCCTTAAGTTGAATAGTCTTAAAGGGTTTTAATTGGGTGGGTGGTCAAATTTAGTCGGATGTGGTTTTTTGAACATGTTCAAAAACTCACTCCCGACTTTTTCAGATGCTCGTATTTTTCGACCCTAAATTCCATTAAATCGTATTCAGTCCTGATCCAGTCGTAAATGGCTCGTATCTGTTTTCTTATGTGGCCGTATGAAGTCTTTTTGCCAGTCGTGGTGGTCTTGTGAGTCGGGAATAGGTCTTCCCCTAAAATACTTACCTACTCACTCCCGACTAATGTCAACTCACGTACGACTAACACATACTCAAAGACGACCAGTGACGACCCGTTACAGAACAAACATGACAATAAGTCAAAGTAACTCGTATGTCGGGAATAGTATTGAAGACTTTTGGAAGTCGTACCACAGTGAAATGGGGTATTAAACTTTACCTACAATAAGCGAGGACATATCGTCATGTAAGTATGAATTATAACATGAAACTATGTGTCATACGACGTTTCACTATTGTTAATATATTGGGCTCAAGGAACCTTATTCTTGCATCAATTCAATTCCTTTTATTCGGTATAAAGGCCATAGGCCCATGTACAGGTAACATTGTTATTGTGACAGATGGGTATCGAATCTAACATTTCTCAAACATAATGCTTCTCGTGTGAACTTAGCAATGTTTAACAAAATAGTTTTCTAAGTACATGTTAAAAGCGTATAAAACTTATTCATATTGGGTGAAAAACAGTAGTACTTTGGGATATATTGAAATCTGTGATGCGAAAAAATGGACATTTTAGAAGGAAGTGGTACTCATCTTCTACACAACCTAACGCACAAAATGTACATATCCTATCACCCCGTGCAATGCCACATCATCTACCAGTATTAATCATTAAGGGAAGTTCACGGATGCGTAATAAACATAACAGTCTTCTTTATTCCCTAACTGGGATTAAATTTAGATAATATTCAACTGATAACAAAGATTTATATTCTTTATAGCTATCGTTGTATGACTTTTCTAGAGTGCTTATTAACAGAAAGAACTCAATGGAATGAGCAGATATCGGATATCTGCTAAACAGATTAACAGTTAACAGTTAAATAAACCAAGGTACTATTTGCACTGATACCAACTATTGAAAAAAAGTGATTTTGTCTCGGATTCATTATAAAAAATCAAAATCTGTGATACTCAACTAGCATAAGTAATGTAAGGCACATACATAAACTACATCAATATGACACTTTGAATAATTACATGATTGTTATACACAATGAAAAGTGATCATTGAGTGTGTGTGACCTTGAAGGTCAAAGGTCAAGATCACTAGATGTAGTCAAGATCATGAGTTCTTTAATCACTAAAACAAAGCCCTATAAACACGATAACTTGAAGAGTTTCTTGGCTATGAGGCTCTAATTGGTATATAATTCAACTGTGGAGAATTAACAAAATTTGAAAAGGGTTTCGCTAAACAGGGTTTCCATTTTGATTGATAGAATATGTCCTGCATCATAAATTTGAGTTTGTACAATTTAAAAAATGATTTAGGAAGAAGGCTTGACGAAAACACAATCGTCATCACAGCAACAAAACAAGATCGAATCAGGTTCAAGGTCCCCACAGAGTTCAAGTTCGCATTCAACATATGTATATTCCTGAACGATGACCACCAGCTTGATCCGAGGAGTGATGACGCTATGGATGAGTTGGCTGATCTACTCATACGCAAATACAGGTTCCAGGTAACATTGCAATAGTCTTATTATGTCACCGCAAACGCCTCTGTTCGTAATTCCGTTTATTTTTACATTTGCTAGCCATATTTTAAAAACCGTTCAATATTTGTTTTATGAAACTTGGTATGTGGTTAGACCTAAAGTTGGAGTGGTGCCTTTTGCTACTTAGGTTATTCTTATTTTTATATTTTTCTGGTTTCCATCGAAACAGTTTGGAGTTAGTGCATATAGGGGTAGGAACCTTTTCCGGCCTCTATCTTATACAGATACATTCGGTGTGCTAGTTCAATGGGTGTGTATATATTTAAGTGTTCAGTTGTGATGTAAAAAAACGTTACTTGCACACGTTCAATATGTAAATTTAATAAAGATCTAGGTTATTCTATTAAAACTCATTCCACTATATAATTACTGTACACTTGAAGAAACACCTTATTTCAAATAACACGTCAGCGTATTGACACCAAAATCAGTCATTGTCTTTCAATCACGTACGTGAATTGCCTCGAGTTCCTCAATTGGGTGTCACTCAAGGATAAAGATGTTGATCATTGCAACATGCTATAGTTTTTGTTCATACATAAATATGCAATCTTCCATGTGTTAACTATACTTGAAGAGACCAATACACCAGTCGAAATGAGCTCATCGTATATCGTATTGATAACACTGGGTATGTAGAGCACTCTATATATAGTATAAATAATTGATAATGACATTACTTTTTATAATTCTATTCACAGCCTATATCACCTGAGAGACCTTGGCATGGAAGAAAAGTTGTGCTTGCTATTGAACCCTATCGGAAAGGTGTCGTATTGGTTTTTTTTAATAAATTCTACAATCGGTATCTCAATCAAACTATACAGCTTAACCCCTTGATAATGAACAATACCCTGGATTCATCAACGGCTCGGCCCGAACATTTAATGAACGACCTTACCTTGTCTTTTATCTAATCAGGTGTCTATGTTGGAAAGTGTTCAAAATCTACCTTTCGTACCTTCATTGGGTTGCAGGTTTGCAGATTTATGATTGGCTGGAAGGGATAATAATAATAATAATAATGAATTTCTATAGCGCCTGTTTCCAAAACATTTTGCTCAACGGCGCTGAGAAGAGGAAAGATAGAGTCTATGGGAGAGATAATTGGTTAAGTTTGAAAAGATGAGTTTTAAGGGCTTTCTTGAAAGAGTCTCTTTCTGTGATTTCTTTGATGGAGTTTGGGAGGCTGTTCCAGAGTTTAGGGGCTGCAGCTGAGTACGCTCTGTCCCCCATTGTTGTCTTGGTGGTGGGCTGGGTGAGGGGAACGGAGTTGCTGGAGCGAAGAGGTCTGCTTGGCGTATGGAGGTTGACATGGTTCTTGAGATATCTTTGGAAGTCAGGGTCGTAGATGCAACTGTGTGTTAGAAGGAGAAGTTTAAAGTTGATTCTGAGAGAGATGGGAAGCCAGTGAAGTTGATCTAGGACGGGAGAGATGCTGTTGGAACACGGGCGACGACTCGGGCAGCAGAGTTCTGAATTCTTTGTAGTTTTGAAAGCAAATGTCCAGGAATTTTGTGGTAGAGAGAGTTGCAGTAATCCAGTTTAGAGAGCACAAGACTTGTCATGAGTAGCTGAAGGGTGTTGTAGTCAAGGAGATGCCGAATTTTGCTGATGTTGAAGATGTGGAAGTAGCAGGACTTGGAAAGGGCAGTGATCTCTTGGTGGGGAGACATAGAAGTTTCAAATATAACTCCTAGATTTCTTGCTGTGTCAGTTGGTTCAATCACATCTTCATCAATTCTTATGGACAGAGACTGTGGCATTTTTTGCAATTGTTGACGTGATCCAGTTGCTAGGAATTCTGTCTTGCTTCCATTTAATTTAAGGTAATTTGTTGTCATCCATGTCTTTATTTCTGCAATACAGTCTTGGATTTTAAGTGTACAGTTGGCAGCAGACTTGGGTTCCACAGATATATACAACTGGTTGTCGTCCGCATATAGTTCAGAGAGTGTTTTCTTACAATGTCTCCAATTGGGAGAATATATATGCTGAAGAGCAGAGGCCCGAGTACCGAGCCCTGAGGAACTCCGCAACGGAGTGGTGTTGAACAGGACATTTCAGAATCAATTTTCACAGCTTGAGATCTGCCAGAAAGGTACGACTTCAGCCAGTTAAGAGCTGTTCCCCTGACTCCTATCCTTGTGTGAAGACGCTGGATGAGGATCTCGTGGTCGACCGTATCGAAGGCACTTGACAGATCTAGGAGTACCACCAACGTGACCTCCTTATTATCCATGGCTGACATAATATCATTGTGAACTTTGACTAAGGCTGTCTCAGTACTATGTCTGGCACGGTAGGCAGATTGGAATTCCTCACAAAGTTCATTTTTGTTAAGATGGTCTGTTAGCCTTTTTGCTACGATTTTCTCCATGCATTTTGAGACAAAGGACACGTTGGAAACGGGTCTATAATGTTTGAGGTCGTCGGGGTCCAGCGATGGCTTCTTGAGTAGAGGGGTGATGAATGCCTGCTTGTAGGTGCTTGGTACCTCGCCGTTGCTGAAGGAAGTATTGAATATGTCGACCAATGGGAACAAAAGGTGATCTATGGTTGTTTTAGTAAGCCAAGTGGGCATGACATCGAGTGATGATAGCGGGTAGCGGGAGGATAGCGGGTAAAGGTAATTCATAAGATGATCAGGCAACGTTGAAGATGAATCAGGAGATTTATTGGAATTAATTACCCATATAGTAGAAAATATTTTCGATATGAGCACATGTGAACATATCATTATTGTCTAGCAACCATTGTTTCAGCACTGATTCTCGTATTTCGGCGTCTCATGACGTCATTGTACATAGCTTGTATACCTAAGAGAAGTGGACCGTTTTGTGGTTTTCTTTACGCGATTCAAGTAGATATGAATGGGCAATGAAGAAATGATTAAACTCGAAAGTGTGACATATGACTTTTACGAATCTCAAACAAATGTATGCATAACCCTCGCTCTCGCTAGGACAATAGAAATCACAGTCGTTTCGTAAAAGTCATATGGCACACTTCCTCAGAAATGGTAACTTTAAATTCAGCTATGACGTTATTTCAGATGAAGAACAACTATGGCGAACCCCTGCGCCTACATCCGGAGGCCTGAAAAGAAAAGGTGAGTAACCATTTTTATTAAATGAGTTCATGATTCTATTTAAAACGAGCAAAAGTCAAATCATTCAAGAGTTTAATAAAATGGTATTAATTAAAAGGAGTTTTAGTATTCTGATTATCACCCGCCATCTAATCCAGTGAAATAGCCGATATGGTGATGCAACTTTTATTACTGGGAGTCCAATAGCATGAAGTGATGATGGTTCTACTATTGTGACGCCATAACCGCAAATTATTGTGACGTTTTATGTGTAGTGGTATTACACTAGATTAATATTGCCGTAAACATATTACACTGCAGTATCTGACACGAGCGAGAAATACACACGTTTATCATCCAAAACAGTGTTCCACAGGAGATATAATTTTGGCAGTAGATTTTGCACAATGCCCTGTCACCGTCAACTGCATGACATCACAATGAGTTTAGATCATCGAGTAATGACATCACAATGCTATGACATCATAAACATGATGACATCACACTGCTATGACATCACCACTTTGTAAGTCAACTGACAGACGTTATGATCGATAAATACTCTATGTTACTAATATTATACATCTTAATAACTTAAAGTGAATACATCAGTGTGGCACTCAAATTTGTTTAATTTGAACAAAATGTTGCAAACATTATCATATTTTCATTTTACTGAAGTTATTCATCATTATTTGGTTAATGAATTGTCAGGTTATTAACTTTTACCATCTAATGTGCTTCTTAGTCGTCCTCTAAGTCTATTGTGTATAAGCAGGAGGAATTCCATATGTGTTTTATGTCTCAAATTGACGGAATTACGAGGGAAGGCAGGTCGAACGAAGGTGGAATGAGATTTAAACGAAATCCAATTTATTTAAAGACCAAATGTAGAGAGATAAGATTGATCCGCTAGGTGCAGGGAAACCCCCCCCCCCCCCCCCCCCCCCCCCCCCCAAAAAAAAAATAATCGGAGGGACGACGGCCAATGCTAAAATATGCCCATTTGGCAATTCGGACATTTTATTGTCATACAGCAAAAATATCACCTGGTTTTAAATCAATTGCCAAAACTATAGTTATAATCAATGCGAAAAAGAAATAGCTGTCCCTTATATACACTTGGACGTTGCTATAACACGCATTTCTCTAGGAAAGTTCATTGTATGTGATGAAATATTTGCCTTATATATTAAAACATATTTGCCTTGCCAGCATGACGCAATAACTTTAAAAATTCAGTTTATTCTCAATGTTGTCATTTCAGCTGAAGAACAAGAAATGGATGAACTTCTACAAGAAAATAAACGTTTGAGAAGAAACGGTATGACTTATAGCTTTCTTGTCATTATTCTAGTTAGAGAGTGTATTTGCCTGAAACATGGATCGAAAAAACACTTTTCAAATCATGTCATTTCTGTCCTTTCAGTTGACGCTCTTAGACAGGAAATTCAGGAACTGAAAAGAAATGGTAAATGATTTACACCTTACTCGCAGTGATATCACTAAAGGATAATATGATATGTATAACTTTGGTCACAAAACTTTTTTTCATTTAAGTTGCAGAACAGCCAACACGTATTTATCAACACTTGAACCGAAATCATAATGCTAGGTCCACCACGTATAGACCAAAACGGCATGACCTCGGTGGAACTATAATTAACAGTCCGTAAGGCAAAGTCCCCTTGGAAAAAGAATTTATTTTTTTTGCAAAACACATTGGCCACGTTCGCCACGTTTCAGAACAGAAACGTGACAGTGCGTATTAGAACAGAAGGAACGTAACAAGTCTTAGCAAAACATAGCGGACCTTATCGAAACGTAACAAGCCTAACGGGCGTCCTTGGTGAAATGTACAACATGACGGGGTTGCCGTAGCTAGGTGTTCTACATTCTGTACTATTCACAACCGCTGATTGATTGTCTGTCACATTATTTGTTAAGTTCGTAAACAATCTTGTAAGTGTATGGCAATAATACATATAGTAACGCCACAATGTCTACTTAGCTTTATTTAATTATAAAGAATGGTTATAAAATATGATGATCTATATTAAAATATTTTACTTTACATTCCTACAAGAAAATAAATGAAATGCTGATATATTTTAATTATTAATTTGTTACTTGGTTATTTTATACATAGTTATATGAAGTAGAAATTACTTGTAAGAAACTATTTTTTCAGAGAAATTACTTTATAAAATGATATATGCTCTAAACCTGCGCCAAAGTCAATGTTTCGCTACGTTTATCCACAGCAAGCCGTAATAAAACTTATCAGAACTTAATGAGCTTAGGGGAACTGGATTAGAGCGTGATAGACAGATAAAAAGCTGAGGGAACTGGGAAGAACTTGAAAAAACCTGAGAGAAGGTGTTGACATCCGTTTTAGAATTTGACCTTGCCGTAGTGGTCCTTAGTACAACGTAAGGTAAAGGAGCTCTAGTCGCACCGTTCTGTCACGGTCATCGTGATAATTCGTAACACAATGTTTCACAAGTTAACAAAACTTGAACCTGACCGAAAAAATAAACATTAATTACACGTTTCAGTACGGTTTAGACAAACGTGGCGAACGTGGGGACCGTGAGCGTAGCGTAAACCAAGCATTAGTAAATTATCAACTTATTACTAACTTTCAGAGCAGTTTAGAAGCTGGTATGATGAATGAGAACAAGTTCTATGTATATTTAACTTCTTTATTGCTATGAGCACGACGTTTCGATGCAGATACTAGCGCAATTATCAAACAAGTGATTATGACAGTGATCAAGATCGAAACCTCGCACTGGTAGCAATAAGAAGTTGACAATCCATAGAACTTGTTCTTATAACTTACTCTTTATAGTAACTTACCAGTGTTTCTAGTTGGCTGAGACATCGTTGAACGTTTTAGTTTTATGATTATATGTATCTGATCATGTTCAAATGGAATTTCACTTGATTTTTTAAAAAAGAAGGTTCTTTATATTCCCGACGTAAGCACTAGCATTTTGGCAGTTCTTGAGGGCTGATCATACGGTATTAGATACATTAATATGTACTTATTGTCATAAACCAAAGAAACAACCCCACCTCACTACCGTTAAAGTTTGATAGACACTGTTATGCAGCAATCCGAATCAACCCAGCAACGCAGCTTACAAAACGTTGAAATTAGAGTTACTTCCCTTGTTCTACGAGCAAGTGATTTATGAATGAGTGCTTTTTAATTATTAGATAGATGCTTATGAACTGATTGAAAATGTCTCCATGAACAAGAAATCAAGGATCAATGGTTATTTATTTGAAAAAAAATCGCGCACATCGTGTTTTTAAATTGTTTGATTAAGAACTATTTCTAGGCACTTCACAGCCGATATCGTGACCATCACTTTGATGTACCGTCTATG
The DNA here is from genome assembly GCA_936450465.1 of Gibbula magus. NCBI lineage: Eukaryota > Metazoa > Mollusca > Gastropoda > Trochida > Trochidae > Gibbula > Gibbula magus. The sequence goes on along the minus strand of OW388298.1, from coordinate 22,525,683 downwards.
AAATTTCTCCGCTAAAACTGGGTCAATTCTCTTACCACTTTCACACAACAAAACGCTTATTTTAATAATGACATAATATGATAAACAGATTATTAACCTCGTGTGTTTCCGTATCATTAATATCATATATTTGGAATAAAAAATAATGTATTATGCTCGCCAAAGGCTCGCATAATACAATTTTTATTCCAAAAATATGATATTAATGATACGGAAACACACTTGGTTAATAATCTCTATAGAAGGTTCAATCCATAGTTGAGTGCGTTTTATCTACCCATTCTAACTTCAAGCTTTAAATGATTAATTTCATTGCTATGGTTTTGTTAAAGGATTCTATGAAGCTGATGTTGGGGTGACAATTCCCGGAATCACATTCGAGGTAATATTCTTATAATTTGGATATTTAATCATGAAGTGATTGTTAAAATCCTGTTTCAAACTGTGATCGTAAAAAATAGAATTTAACCAATGTAAACACATGGCCTGACAAGTCATATATTCATAAACGGTGAAAGACATTGTATATATACTAACCACTCAGTATAAAAATAACATCATAACATATTGATAATGTGTTCATTTCCAAAGAACACAGTTCTTCGTTTGCAATTCACGTTCAGCAAATGAACATACCAAATGATTCACTTCATTATTTTAACAATTGTTGATAACTGTTCTAACAGATTAAAAAATGAAATATAAAATAATATTAACAAAATATCGTGATAAAAGCAGTTTGTATTAAGTCTGTCGCCATATAAACATGCTCGATGTCAAGTGATAACAAAGAATGTAGAAAACTGTTCATTGGCTCTAGTATTTGTTAAGTTTCAGACTCGGAGCATATGGAGATGGATGTGCGGTTGTGACCAGGAAGTGAAAATGTATAGTAAGTATTAATTATATTGATGGACATCAGTATTTATAATAAACTTGTTAAAAATACAGCTTTTCTGCATGAAAGATAAGTCACCTTCGATCAAGCATCATGTATCAGCCCCCAAGACAGATAACCTGTTTCAGCACGTCGTCAAGGGCAGGCCATAGGAAGGTCACGAGTTTTGTATAATTTGTATCTAATGAGACCGAGTGTGGTATTTTATTTATTACATACGTTTTTATACGCGGATTCGTCACACCGCTTAATTTTATTACAGGTCATATGGGAAACAATTCCACGTAACCGAAAACGGTTTCAATAACCGAGTGCGTAATGATTGACCTAAACTGCGCTAGAGCTGACTAGAGCAACTCCTATTGCGTATACCTACGACGAAATAATGTAGTTCATAAGATTCAGTTGAATACATCAAAAGTGGACTGTAAAAATTAACAAAATGAACTGTATTTGCTATGTTATGTTATGCAAGGTATTATTTTTAATGCAAACATTCACGTTAATCTTATAGTCAACTCGCCTCGCCTCGCCTCGCCTTGCAGTCGGTCGGCTCGCCGCTGACTGTTGGTCTAGTGACTATAGTGACAGCTGAATGTGTTTATTTGTGACGGGATGTCATTAGATATTACAATTTCCAAGTTGTATATACAATCTACTGAAAGAATCAAGCAACAGTGCCAAGGTTTGAGGTTTGGATAAACAGCAACAACCGACGCGTTATGACTGTAATCGTGGTCTACGGTACAGTAGAGAGAACAGTCGGACAGTGACGTTGTCGACCCGCGATCGGCATGATGTCAACATCGAATGGCAAGGTCAACGCAGAGTGTTTGACTTTGACTAATAGCAAGTACCATTGCAAGCTCTTCATTACGTTCTTGGTGATGGTTACATGATGCTTGCATTTGACATTCGCCGCATTGGAAACCTTTTGACACCGACAATGAATGTGAGATGTGTCCGGATTTCCATACAACCCTTGAACTGTAAGTAAATACGGCGCGTTTGCCGACAGTTACAGCTATTCGCGATATCAATGCTGCATACCTGCCAAATGTCGAACATTCTTAACTCATTCACAATCTATGTTGACGCATATATCTAGCATTTAAAGTTGTGAACATGAAATGTTACGTGCTTGTTTTTAATTCAAAAGTAGTTCCGTTTCAACTTGACCCAACTTGACTTCAACTGAGAGGTCATTGGTTATCCAATCAGATCGTTGGAATGTGGGGTCACTTCGTTACGACACGGGTCAACTTGATACGACATAGTTGTAGGTTCACCACGTGTGTAATAAGACCTGTTTCTGCACATCGTCAAGGGCAGATAACCTGTTTCAGCCCGTCGTCAAGGGCATATAACCTGTTCAATCCCGTCGTCAAGGGCAGATAACCTGTTTCAGCACATCCTCAAGGGCAAATAACCTGTTTCAGTTCGTCGTCAAGGGCAGATAACCTGCTTCAGCCGGTCGTCAAGGGCAGATAACCTGTTTCAGTCCATCGTCAAGGGCAGATAACCTGTTTCAGCCCGTCGTCAAGGGCATATAACCTCTTTCATCCCGTCGTCAAGGGCAGATAACCTGTTTCAGTCCATCGTCAAGGGCAGATAACCTGTTTCAGCCCGTCGTCAAGGGCAGATAACCTGTTTCAGCCCGTCGTCAAGGGCATATAACCTGTTTCAGTCCATCGTCAAGGGCAGATCCCGTCGTCAAGGGCAGATAACCTGTTTCAGTCCATCGTCAAGGGCAGATAACCTGTTTCAGCCCGTCGTCAAGGGCTAATATCCATATCAAACCTGACATGAAACTGGAACCCAAAGTATGATATGAATGTTTTCATATCATCTCGGCCAATACAGAATGCGATACGATACACCCACACACTCCTATCTATATATCGAATGTTTTTTTAACTATTATTACGTTTCATCTATGACAAATTAAACTCCGGGACTTTTTACAGAAATGTATATAAATCAGATATTTTCACTGCGACTTATATCTAGGTTTCATATACTCTTGGATATGAATTACCACTTCAACACATCAGAGGCTTGTATGAAGTACCATTTCAACACAACATAGGCTTGTATGAATTACAATTTTAACACAACAGAGGCTTGTATGAATTATAGCACTTTAACACAACAGAGGCTTGTATGAATTACAAATTCAACACATCAGAGGCTTGTATGAATTACCACTTAAACACAACAGAGGCTTGTATTAATTACCACTTCATCAACAGAGGATTAATTGTATGAAGTACCACTTCAACACAACAGAGGCTTGTATGAAGTGTAGAAGCGAGCATAGCTGACATAACTCCGCTTTCAAAAATAGGAAAGGCACCTTTATGGGAATGACTAACATGTGTGTAAATATGAATGAATATGGAATGTACAGATCCAGAGATAGCTGTTAATTCATGTTACAATGGAAACCGGCCTGACCCTCAAAAGACACATCTAGGCACCATGGTTGACATTTGTATGAAGTTTGGTGTAGCTAGAATGTATAGTTTGGGACATCTGTTTCACACAAAATGACTTCCTCGCAGAGATACTGTTTTGGTCATCTTTCCATGGAAACCGCTGGACTAAATTCAGAAATCTGTCTAAACCTGAAAAGGCACAATAGAGATCATGGCTAACATGTGTAGCAAATTTGTTGAAGCTACATGTAGCATGTATAGGTTGGGAGATATTCTCCGCACAAAATGACTTCCTCACAGAGTCACTGAATTAAGTCTAACCCTCAAAAAGCACAACTAGACATCATGGCTAACATGTGTAGCAAGTTTGGTGTAGCTAGCATGTTTAGTTTGGGAGATATGCTACGCACAAAATGACTTCCTGATAGAGTCATTGTTTTGGTCATGTTTCCATGGAAACCGCAAAAAGTAAAATTCAGAAATCTGTCTAAACCTTAAAAGGCACAGCTAGAGATCATGGCTAACATGTGTAGCAAGTTCGATGTAGCTAGAATTTATAGTTTGGGACATACATTTCACACAAAATGACTGCCTCACAGAGTCACTGTTTTGGTCATGTTTCCATGGAAACCGCCAAAAGTAAAATTCAGAAATCTGTCTAAACCTGAAAAGGCACAGCTAGAGATCATGACTAACATGTGTTGCAAATTTGTTGAAGCTAGCATGTATAGGTTGGGAGATATTCTCCGCACAAAATGACTTCCTCACAGAGTCACTGTTCTGGTCATATTTCCACGGAAACATCTAAAAGGAAAATTCAGAAAAAAGTCTAACCCTCAAAAAGCACAACTTAACAAGACATCATGGCTAACATGTGTAGCAAGTGTGGTGTAGCTAGCATGTTTAGTTTGGGAGATATGCTACGCACAAAATGACTTCCTGATAGAGTCCCTGTTTTGGTCATGTTTCCATGGAAACCGCAAGAAGTAAAATTCAGAAATCTGTCTAAACCTTAAAAAGCACAGCTAGAGATCATGGCTAACGTGTAGTAACTTTGGTGAAGCTAGCATGTAGATTGAGAAATATGCTCTGCACAAAGTTTTGTGACGGACCGACAGACGGACAGAATGAACGCTATATACCCCCGCTTACGCTGTAAGGCGGGGGTATAATTACAGCAGCAATACAACACAGGTTTGAACGAACCCACAAGAATGAGTGAGTAACACAAGATTATCGCATCTTTATTGTAAATTTTGATTGCAGGAGTGTGTGTGCACGCAGTGGAAGATGAGATTACAAACATTAAGGAGGGAAAGTACGACTTCCAAAGAAAATATGAAAAGATGTTTCATCTCGAACCGGGAACCCTACGTAAAGTCCTCGAGTACATTCGAGATGAGTTGAAGGTAACTTCTCATGACAAACTTTCAAGAAAGTAGAGTTTTTGTAATTAGCACGATTTTCTTACTGAAATAAAGTGTTGTTACTGAAATATACATAAATGTTACCAATGCCTACGCAATACTCCTAAATCAATAAAAAGAGTTCTAAAACGAATGTACACGGTTCGGTTTAGCCATGCGAGTCCATTTCCCATTGTAATGTGTTCACATTAAAACGGCCGCTCGAATGTAGTTCAAGTGGTCTGACTGATGTAGCGAGACCTAAACACTCAGAGTTGTGTTTTAAAGTTGGCACAATGATGGAATGGTCAACCATATTGCTGTCAGAACTCTCAAATTATCAAATCTACCTCTCACACTGAAGAGTTTAACACCGCTGTCGGTTTATACGTTGCACCGTTTTCAATGGATAAGGCTTATCGGGTCGTGTTATGAGTTGTTTTACCATTAATGTAGCAGTAAACTGTATAAACTTTAATAATAAACGGCAAATTTGAGAAAACATAATTTGCAAAAAAAACGTGCTACAGCGCCTGTAAGATAGATAACCTAAGAACAAAGCTTAGACTAAAATTAGTTTAATGTATTTTGATTTGAAAAGACTCTTTCATCAAGATCTGTGTTCAACTGGAGATATCCTTTTAAAGATCAAGCACTGTCTCCTTGGATATATTCTTTAGATAGTATAGTTTGCACCACGCCCTGCTATAGTTACCTAACTGGCTTTACAATGCTTTAACATTTGATCAAGAACTGACACATAATGCTTTAACGTCAATAACCATGTGACGGGTGACGGGTGACAATGCCGTGACGTCAAAAACATATTGACGTGACAATGCTATGACAATTATGTGTTGAGAGCTGCATATTGTTTATGAAAGAGTGATGAAGAATGATTTAGATGTTAAATAATATCGCTTTCTTATGTCTTCTGATATCAAATATACTTAGAAATACACTTACTTTAAGAAGTTTAAAATCCAAAAAAACAACGATCGTACATTGATACATACAATTACAAATGCTCGTGAACATCCTGCTTGGCTCGTTCGATGAATTGACAACATGGGCTCGTGCACATTTTAGAAATGAACTTTTCAGGTGGCAACAGTTACGTGTGATATCTCTAACTAAAATATAATGATAACATTTTGAATTTAAAGTCAAGTGTGGCAGTGTAATAGAAATGTTTTGTACACGAACTTTTACAAACCAATGACGTTAAGGGCCTTGTCAGGTCTGGACATGTGAACGTAAGAAACCTTCCCTTATCTAGTGTCCCATTACTGAGGATTAATTGGAATCCTCATAGAGGAGTTTCCATTTCAACTGCCAGGAATGATTTTGGACGGCAGCCTATAGGGCATGTTGACCTCTGAAACGTGTGAATTTGACACTTCGAGCATTACAACGTCCCTACCATCTACACAACCAGCCAGAGGAAATGCCTGCCAGATGTCTTACTAGATTTCGTAAAAACTAAACTCATCGGCAAAAGAAACTTATCACCATCTGTTGTCGCTCATAAAAAAGACAATAAGACAGATATCTGATGATGATGTGTGTTATTGTAAGTTTAATGACAGTAATAAGTTTGTTTCCACTGTATAAAGCCATCATAGCTCTATTAATAATACATTCATTATAAGTTTGAGCAAAAGTGAAAAGGGGTCAAAATAAAACAGACATTATCAACAACATTATTGTCAAACATGACCACTCTCTGTATCAATGCACGCAAGAACACGTCTCCGCATGGACGTCGTCAGTTAGCGGATGGCATCAGCAGGAATTCTTCGCTACTAATCCAACAAGGCCAGTTTAATCTGCTGTCAATTTGCTGGGGGCAGATTGTTTTGTCTCAGATCTACCAAGATCGTGATGGCCAAGGGAACACGTTGACGTTAACGTTGTTGGGTTAATGGCGGTTTTAGGCGGTGAATTTTCCTGATGTAGAAGGGTATCTATTGGTTGTTGATGCAATAATGGCAATGCGACAAGTTGCAACACTTCATCCCTGTATCTGTGGGCAGTCAAACTTCCATTGATGATAAGCTGCGTTGTTTGTTGACAGACGGTTGTGTAGATGTATTGTGCGGATATATTGGTCAGACGATGTAATCCTTGGTCGCCCCGATCTTGGACGGTTTTGGTTCTGGCCTGTCTGCTGACAACAATACAACAAATTGTTGATGGTTGCTTGGCTGCAGTTGACGGGCCTTGTCATGTTACGTTGTGTGGCCCCGTTTTTGCCACACCAATGGATCTGTCGCGGGCTCGTTATGAATTTAAAAAGTGGTAAGTTTCTTTTGCCGATGAGTTTGCTGTCAATCACCGGCCAAGTGTGACGTTGTCAATTTCACGTACAGCATGGGAGACTCATTCGATTGCTGGCGTGGACGAATAGGCTGTTACTGTCCCAGTCGAATCAACGCAAGGCAAGTGTTGAAAAAACTTTATATTCAAGGATCATGTTTTACCAGACAATTGAAACTATTACTTGTGCTGAATCTGATTTTTCACTTGAGTGGGAAATTCCTATGCGATCGTTGCGACTTGAGATCTAGAACGGACTGTGAATACTCTAAATAACATTTTGGCCGTCTCTGATACAACAACGTGTGTTCCATTCGTCAGCCGCCTGTTGGAATTGTGTGCGAATGTTGAGTCAAACCCAAGCCTGGTGGTTCGGGGGTGCCCGGGCAAACACAAGACAGTCTACTTTAACGTTTGATGGTGCCTCTGACTCCGATATCTACGATGAAGAAAATGTTAGCGTGCTACAGTTCATTCGATCTGACATCAGTAAGCTCAACACTGTGAGAAAAGAAATTACAGACTAATTTACGAAAAGAAAAAAAAGAAAACGCAGAACTGAAAGAACGACTATCTACACTCGAAGAAGCAATGGATAAAGGGGAAGCACAGAGTAGGAGAAATAATCTCATCATACACAGAGTGGAAGGCGCTGTGGGGAAGAAGTGGGCACAGACTGAAGGTCTGGTTAGAGATTTCCTACACGACAACCTCGGCATGGGCAACGCCGAAAACATCGACATCGAGAGAGCGCACTGACTGAAAAGCAAGGGAAACCACAAACCTATCATTGTGAAGTTCCTCTCCTACAAGGACAATGTAAGCGTATTCGATCTTGCTCATCACAAACTTAAAGGCAATGAACAATTTCGTGTAGCAAATGATTATACAGAGAGGGTAAGAACGATAAGTGCAGCCTCAATTCCATATATGATTGAGGCTCGCGAACATGATAAGAATTCCTTTCTCTCATATGATAAGCTAATCGTCTATGTAAATGATGATATTAGAAGATCAGTACACGATTTGCAAATGCCCGACGGTAGTCATCGCCGCGCAGCTCTCTTGGGGCCCATGGAGGGCCGCCTCTTGGTTCCCGGGGGAGCGGCGTCAGGGACACCCAGGGGGCGTCTGTTTCAGCCTAGGAACTCGGCCGTGACCTTCACCCTGATCTGGACACAAGACCCACTCAACGAGACTCGGGAGAAGATTAAAAAAAGAAGCTGAACATTTGTGCATGGAACATTCATGGACTGTGGTCACATCTAAACGAAAACTCATTTACTGAGTTCTGTGCACAGTTTGACATCTTTGGTTTGTTAGAAACTATGCAAAGCGATTCAAATACGCTGAACGGACTATTCAAAGAATGTGTATGCTTTAGTGCACCTGCAAAATGTTTACGCAACTTTGGTCGGTAATCTGGGGGCGTTTCTGTTTATATTCGAAAATTAATTGTAAACTCATTCCAAAGAATATCTTTTAAATGGGAGAATAGTGTATTTTTCCACTGTAAAGGAAATTTCATTCTTGGGTTTTTGTATGTACTTCCCGAACGGTCCCCACTGTATGACGACTCAGATTCTAATGGCATCGATGAACTTGATTCTAAAAGGTACTGTTAGAGCAGTCTATGGTGACGATATTCTTATACTACTGATTGGTGATTTTAATGCTAGAGTGGGAACAAATAAGATTATTTGTTGGAAGATGATAGTGACCTGAACTTCTTACCATTGCCAGATTTGTATCGCCCCGATAACTTCGGCGAGACTATAGCAACACAAGACACGATAGTCAATAGGTTTGGCCTAGCTCTACTCGAAGTTTGCAGGGTATGGAATATACATATAGTTAACGGGAAAAGGCGATGAAATTGGGTCCCCACATGTATCAGACATAATGGTTCCAGCCTTGTTGATTACAAATTGGCGTCAACAAGTTGTTTTTATTTGATCATGGATATGTTTGTCCACGCGCGGACAGACTCTGATCACCTGCCTTTCATGTATCGCTGAGGTGTGTATAGATGAGTGAGAGGATAACTCAACAGCAGTAGCTAATGGCCAAGAAATGTGTGAAAAGGTCATTAAGTTTAGATGGAACAATTATGGACCAGACCAGTGCATTGAGTTAGCAACGTCTGCCGCAGCTAATTTTATAATAGATGAGTTTATTGATTTAGTCGATTCTGATATCAATGGTGCAACCAAAACACTTGTTGATTTTCTTCACTTTATAGGAAACCACTTCAAATGTCGGGATTTAAAGCTCCCTAAAGTAAATCAACAACCAACATGGTTCGATGAAGAATGTGAAAGTTCTAAAAGATTTAAATCCTATTGCCTTAACATGTTCCGTAAATGCAGATCTAATGCCAATCTAACAAGGCAAAAGTGAGTGCAGCTCACATACCCCCGCCTGTAGTTTGACCGCCTTTCTTTAAACTATGTAATCATAAATCATATATTATGATAAGGCTTAGGAATGTGGTTTGGTCAGCACTTAACATAGAAAACAACAGGAAATGTAATTGTTTGCATAGGTGTGAACTGGACGAGATAACTAAATGTTTTACATCAGAATCTCACCTTCCAATCAGTTGCTTGAAGGTCAATATATATTCCTATGTATAAACTGTAGTTATAATCTTTATAAATAATTTATTTTTCATGAATTCAAAAAAGTTTAAAGAAGTGAAAGATTTTAAAGATTATTATCATTTTCTGAAATATGTTGCCACCATGAGTGAAAATAAAATTCTAGTATAATAACTTACCTATTGATGAAATGGAAATGTCCCACTCTCACAGTAAATGTGTGAAATGTTCAACATGTCAGCTCCATGAAGAAAATAATGTGACAATAATCAAACAAAACACAAATGGGAAATCACCTCGTATTCATGATTTCCAACAATATAGACAAGTGAAATCAAACTAGGATTGAAGTTTACACATAAAATTTTTTTAAATTATAAAATCGGACCGTTTTTGGGTAAAAAACCCAAAATTATTTGAAGCATGGAGTTGAAACCCCTAAAAGGCACAACAGCAACATGTAGGTTATCGCTATACCAAATTTGAAGTTTCCAAAGGGTATAGTTTCCGAGATAAGCTCCGGAAACGACACAAAGTCCAAAAATGGGACCGTTTTTGGTCAAAATGTCCAAAATTATTTGAAGCATGGAGTTGAAACCCCTAAAAGGCACAACAGCATCATGTAGGTTATCGCTATACCAAATTTGAAGTTTCCAAAGGGTATAGTTTCCGAGATAAGCTCCGGAAACGACACAAAGTCCAAAAATGGGACCGTTTTTGGTCAAAATGTCCAAAATTATTTGAACCATGGAGTTGAAACCCCTAAAAGGCACAACAGCAACATGTAGGTTATCGCTATACCAAATTTGAAGTTTCCAAGGGGTATAGTTTCCGAGATAAGCTCCGGAAACGACACAAAGTCCAAAAATGGGACCGTTTTTGGTCAAAATGTCCAAAATTATTTGAACCATGGAGTTGAAACCCCTAAAAGGCACAACAGCAACATGTAGGTTATCGCTATACCAAATTTGAAGTTTCCAAGGGGTATAGTTTCCGAGATAAGCTCCGGAAACGACACAAAGTCCAAAAATGGGACCGTTTTTGGTCAAAATGTCCAAAATTATTTGAAGCATGGAGTTGAAACCCCTAAAAGGCACAACAGCATCATGTAGGTTATCGCTATACCAAATTTGAAGTTTCCAGGTGGTATAGTTTCCGAGATAAGCTCCGGAAAAGATTTTGGACGGACGGACGCACGGACGCACGGACGGACGGACGGACGGACGGACGGACACGCGGAGCGCTATATACCCCCGACTACGTCGTAGCGGGGGTATAAACATATACAATGAACTCAAAAGACAGTTTCGTCTGCTGTGCAGAACGGATACTAGAATGTTTAACAATAGTATTGCTGATGAGATTAAGAGTGTAACAAGAAGTGGTGACTGTAAGAAGTTCTGGCTAAAGATGAAATATCTTCTAAGTAATTGTAATGAACGTATCTCAGTGACTGCAGATTCGTGGGTGACATATTTTAAGAAATTGTTGAACCCGACATGTCGAGAGATATCGAACATGTTAATGACTTTGTGTCACCCCGTGAATTCTATTTGAACTGTGATAGTACCGACTTCCTCTCTGAACCAATCACTAGGACAGAACGCACTCAAAGTTTTAAAGTCAAATAAATCTCCAGATATTGATGGAATACACTCTGAATTTTACAAAAATGCCCTCTTTATAGTTCCCTACTTAAAAATGTTATTTAATGCTGTTCTAGATAGTGGCATATTTCCTGATAGTTGGAATGTTGGATTGATCGTTCCAATATTAAAAAAGGTAATACCTGTGATCCAAACAACTATCGTGGCATCTCTTTACTAATGTAAAGGTGAAATTATTTACCTCTATCCTTGAAGCCAGAATACGTGTCTGGTTGGATTTGAATGAAATTCTACATAAATGTCAAGCAGGGTTTAGACCACACTACTCTACAGATGATAACATATTCGTCTTGCAGGACTTATGTAAGAAATATTTAAGAAAACCAAAACACAGGTTTTATGCAGCCTTTATAGATTTCCGAAAAGCATTTGATTTCATAGATAGAAATAAGCTGTCATCTGCTCTTATTTCCAAAGGTGTGCATTGGAGATGAGATGCATGAGAGTTGGTAGATGAGATGCATGCATGTGGTTTACGAGGAATATTTGTTAACAACGATATTAATGATATAATAGTATTACTGTTATTTGCAGACGATGAAACTCTCATCGATGACACAGTAATAGGTTTTCAGAAGGAACTTGATGTGTTGAAATCATTTTGTGTCAAATGGGGTCTAGAAGTTAACCTTGAAAAATCCTCTATAATAGTTTTTTTAGGAATGGTGGATATCTCAGAAAATCAGGAAAATGGTTTTATGATGGTATAATTATGAATGTTTTATCTCATTACAACTATCTTGGTATTATTTTCACATTATTTTCAGATTAAACTGGTCCAAAGCATGTGAAACATAAGCGTTACAATCAAGAAATGCTTCGTTTCCAATATTTTCTCTCTTTAAAAATTATCAGAATATGTCTCTTAGTGTTGCATCTACAATATTTGACAGTAAAATCGCGCCAATTCTGCTTTATGGTGCAGAAATATGTTTTTTTTTTTACATATCGTGAACATATTGAAACGTGTTTATACTTAAAAAAATATCTTTGCGTTAGTAAAAATGTATCTCCAAATGTTGTACTTGGTGAAACTGCGAGAACCAACCTATGTGTATATTATTTTTCCCGTTGTATTAAGTATTGGTGTAGACTACTCCATATGGAAGGTTGCCGATATCTTAGGTATCTCATGTCCGACTTTTATTTCACTCAGGATTTTCTTACGAATGGATATCACGAGAGTGTGGGGATGTTACAAGTTTTATTAATGCTTTTAAAGAAAGATGTAAGGATATAGATATCGATTTTGGTACCATAAAATATATTCTTCCTCATTCTTAAAACATTACTCGTCTTATAAATCTATCCTTGAGCCTAGAAAAAATATATTTTACAGTTATCCCATGACAAATATCTTTTACGCATGTTATTCAAGTTCTGTGGTATGAGTCACAAACTTAAGATACAACTGTGTCGCTTTAATAAGTTAACTGCTGACTCTGTTAAGTGTGATAAGTGCACATTTGATCTTGTTCAAGATGAGTATAATTTCTTGCTCGTATATTCCTTTTATTCACAACAACGATCACTGTACATTCCTAATTTCTTTACTATAAATCCTACCAGATCAAAGTTTAACCAGTTACTCACAACAAAAGATGTAAAACTGTTAAAAATGTTACCATTTATCTTAAACACAATTTACCGGTATAATGCTGCACCACCTGTACATGTGTTCGATATTTCCTTTATTTTTGTACTCTTGGTCATTTGGCCATACATACTGAATACAAGTCTTCTTCCATCTGCTTCTTCTATTAATAACATGTTGGGAATTGTATACCATAATGAAGTTTTACCATTTCTGTACAACATTTGAAGTTTCAGAAGTTGCTACAACATAACTTCGAGACCAGCATTAATTTTATTTTAGAAATTATTTACATCTAAAAATAACCAGGTAGACATTTCTTTTACCCAGTAGTGTACTCTTTTCTCCCTTCATATGACCTGTTTTGGTTTGTTTTTTTTCATAGGAGCAATCTGCAATTGAAGGACTAAGATTTCGTAAGTATTATTATATAGTTTGTTACTATAATGTTACAATTTAATGATATGATGTTGTTTGCAAAAATTGCAGAGGTTTCTTTCATAATATAAAATTATGTTACACTATATAAAACTATAAATGTGTTTTACCTTTACCTTTAGTTACTCATGTAACTGTTAACTTCACAAATGCTGACTGTCAGCATTTCATACAAATACTACAAAACCATGTAAACTAGCAGAGCATTCCTTTTTCAATCTTAGTTTAATGTTTGTACCGAGGTTACATAGATAACAAACCAGAACACAGGACAACACAGCACAACATATAGGGGATATCTGTCTTTTCTACACTAATACCATATTTATGTCATCGAGTGATGTAGAAATGTTATATTTTCACGAGTGGCGCAGTGGGAACAGCCCATCACCACAGCAACACTGTGACGGCATAAGCAAATTCGCAGCGTGAAACCATTGTTTTATGACGTCAAATTATATCAGTCACTCTTCGCAGTGAAAATATAAGTTATTTTCACTGTAGCTTGATATACCGTTTATTTCACTGATAAATCCAAGTACTTCATTGCTCGTCATATAATAAAACACGATATTGTATAACGTACATACCGCATAATGTAATCTAATAGAGACAGAGAAGAGAGAGAGAGAGAGAGAGAGAGAGAGAGAGAGAGAGAGAGAGAGAGAGAGAGAGAGAGAGAGAGAGAGAGAGAGAGAGAGAGAGAGAGAGAGAGAGAGAGAGAGAGAGAGAGAGAGAGAGAGAGAGAGAGAGAGAGAGAGAGAGAGAGAAGGTGAATTGTTTATTTAAGTGTCGGCAGTTATACAGGCATACATTAAGATTGATAAATAGCTTATAAAAAGTATAACATACGGCCATTTTTTACCTATTGGACACTATAAAATCAGATATGTCTATGATACACATGTAAAAAATAAAAAAAATAAAAAAATGATACTCAAGCCACCTTAATTACACAGACATTTGCATACCATACCAAGCATACACATCCATATACATACATATACATATACATACGCCACATAACATACCTTCGCCACATACATACATACATACATACATACATACATACAGACAGACACACACACAGACACACACACTCTAACCTGACATAGTATAACCTGACATAGTATAACCTGACATACTATAACCTGACATACTAAAACATAACGTAAACTGACATAATATAACATAACGTAGCCTGACATAGTATAACATAACGTAATCTGTCATAATGTAACATAACATAACTTGAGATTAGATGACATAACTTAACCTGACATAATGTAACATAACGTAACTTAAGATAACGTAAGATTAGATAACGCAACGCAATAGAAAGCAGCACATAACGTAACGTAACGTAACGTAACAAATCAAAACATAACATAACATAACATAACATAACATAACATAACATAACATAACATAACAAAACAAAAAACATAACATAACATAACATAAGACTGTCTATATTGTGCTCCTTGGTTACGTCAGTGTGTTTTAATGAACTAAAAATTGTACAGATTTTTAACTAGATTTTTAGCTATAGTATTAACATTCGGTATGAAAGTTATAGACGTGTTGATGTTACAAATAATACAAATATCAAGATCATTGTTTCTGAACATATTCTCTACTCATAATTTATTTTCCAGAGAGCCTGACTGGAGAAGTGAAAGAAAGATATGGGTTACCCAAAGACCGTTTCACAAAGTTACTAACGAAAATTTATGAGAGAAATAATGAAGGTCAGTAACTCAACACTACATACAGTAGTTGAACCATTCTCTTCCCAAGGTGGATACTCCACTCAGTTCTTCGTTCTTCTAACCTCTGTTGACCTCTCATTTTTTAAATTGATTTTCCGAAGAGAGAAAGGTATTTTACTATTGGTGACATTATTTTTCAAATAAATTTCATCAACAAATTTGACCAAAAAAAACGTGCTACTGCCCCTTTAATTTATTGCAGTATTCTAAGATGCCTAGCGTCTAGAACAATCGAAATAAAAGTACTTTATCAGACGATAAAGGTATAGTTTTTTGTGATGACGTAACAATTGAATGACGTTTAAGCTTCCCTCGTAGTCACGTGTGCCCATGGTAACCCAAAGAAAGAGGGCATTTCTGCAAATGATAATGTCCTAAAACATCGGTAGCGTTGTTATAATAATTATTGAGGGAATGTGTTCTTTTGTATCCGAATTATTCTTAAATTTTAAGCTACATTTGTACTTGAACCAAAACGACGAAATCCTCACTAGGCAACCCCAGGAACCACTATGACGTCACAACAGAACAATGACGTCATAGTCGCTGTTGTCGCACGGCTCGTCAGTTTGCCCTGATCATGGATTATTAATATTAAGGAAGTAAACTCTATTTTTCTTGCAAAATTACTCAAAGGAGAATGTTGTGTTATGGGCTATCTTAGAAAAGTAATACAGTTCGCTGTACCCCAATGTGTTTTGTAATAAAGTATAGTTTTGCCCTGAACTATTATAACGTCAAAGTACTCGGACTACCGTCCTCGTACTTTAACTATAATAGTTCAGGGCAAAACTATACTTTATTACAAAACACATTGGGGTACAGCGAACTTTATTTCTTAATTAAAGGGGCAGTAGCACGTTTTTTCACTCAAAAAAGTTGATGAAATGTATTTGAAAAATAATTTCACCAACAGTAAACCATCATTCTCTCTTCGGAAAATAAAGTTTAAAATTAGTGTACATGTTTCGGTAAAGCCATGGGAATCGTTTTTGAAATACAAAATAATAAATTGTGTTCACAATAAAATGACCGCCATGCAATTTTTGCTTTATACGCAACAAAGTTATTACCACTACAGATAATTGGTTTGTGTAATAAGATGTTTTACCCTCTAAAGTTAATTTACATGACATTAACTATCATTATTAATGGGACATTTGAAAAAATAAATTTTGCAAAAAACGTGCTACAGCGCCTTTAATACATTTCTAGAGAGGGGTTATGTTTGGATCACTGTAAAGATGATTAGGCAACGTCCAATCCCGTCACGTATTTCAACCAGGATCCCTACTTGTGTCTTTATATATATAGCTTAAGTATAGCTTTGCCCTGAACTATTATAGTTAATGCACGAGGACGTTAGTCCGAGTGCTTTGACGCAATAATAGTTAAAGGCAAAACTAAAGCGAACTTTATTTCTTTTCTAAAATGACAAATGATGAGGTACAGGTAGCATTCCGCTTCCAATAATTTTGAAAATAAAATATTGGTTATATTCATCATATCAATAATCATGAACAGAGCCAACGAACGGCTATTCCATGTATAAAACCCAGCCCAAAGATAAAAACGACAGTTTATTGGTTTTATTCCGTAGGTCATATATTGAAATTAAATGTTGTTATTTATGTATTATGAATATTGTTAACTGCTTCATTGTTTTCACTAGAAAATATAAATAATAAAAACGGCTGGACTTTCAAACATTCACGTCGCGCGATTACTTACATTCCATATATGGTTGTTCACGTGACTAACATTCCAAAAAGGATTATGGGTAGAGCTTGGTCAAGTCTAAGCATGGTGGCGGAACGTAAATTTGTCTAATGCTCCTATTTAACTACGAGTCGAATTACCACGAATCGTCACGAAAGAGAAATTTTAACATTCGTGAACATTCGTAGTCAACTCGTAATTAATTCTTTGAATTCGTAAATGATTCATAGTCGATTCGGGAACATTACTTCAATTCGTTGCATTCGTAAAAACATTTTGATTTGTCCGAAAAAATTCATGAATTAAGTACAAATTTTTAATTCGTAGTTGCTTCATTAACTATTAGTAACTTATTCGTGTAGTTCATAACAAATTCGTAAACAGTTCTTGGACATTAGTGGTCGATAATTTTGATGTTCCAACCCCGAATTACTTACGAATCATCTACGAATCATTTGAGAATGTCCCGAATTAAGGACCAAAATTAGTAGTATATTTGCAACTGTTTCTTAATTATATCGTACAATTCGTACATAATTCGTACATAATTCGTAAACAATTCGTAACTAATTCGTATCTGTTTCGTAGCGTTTCAGCATGAAAATCTATGATGTTGCTGTTCACGAATTTTGCAGAATGTTAACGAATTTATACAATCACCTATTCGTGGCTATTCGTGATAATTCGGCTCGTAGTGAAATAGGGGTATAAATCGACGTTACGTAAACATGGGCACACTTGATTACGAGGGTGAGGCGTGGAACAGCGGCAACGTCATTCAGTTGTTACGTCATCAAAAAAACTATACCTTTATTGTCTGATCAAGTACTCTTTTTTCTATTGTTCTAACCGCTAGGCATCTTAGAATAGTTATTTAATAGATATAAATGTTAATTTATTGCAGTATAAATACATTTCCCGAAATGGGTTATGTTTGACTTAGTGTAAAACTGTTCAAACTTCCAAACTTGATACGTATTTCAACCAGAATCAATATCTGTGCCTTGTATGGGGGACCTATAAATATATTAATGTATTGTTTAAGGTTTCCATGTAAACATGACGTGAATAGTGACTCTATGAGGGAGTCATTGTGTATGAAGCAGATCTCCCCAAATAAAGATATTAGTTTTTCACGACAATTTATAGACAAATCAACCGTTTTACCTACTAGTATATCTGAATTGGGTTGTATTAAACCATGGTACTTATTTTGATATTTGGTATGAATTGTGTTACTTTCATAAAACTACAATGGCATGTTTCTACGAAGGACTTTAGCCAATTTACTAATTTGAAGCTTTTACCTTTCACCAATTTTGGAAGCCGGGGTTTGTGAGTGAGCTGTGCTCACTTATTCTCTTGTTGTTCAGTTCATTCAGAAGAGTTTAGTACAACTGACTTAATCTACTGACTGCTGAAAATACTATTGGTTATTATGGTCAAACACGGACTCATGGATATAATGTGGTGTTGTTGGACCCACTTTGTAGTTAGGAATGAACAATGTGCTTACACATTAACAATGGCATTTTCTTCTGATTCGGCATTAGACATAATATCAAACTGTTCATAATTGATATGAATAGTAATGTGTCTAAACCAAACCAATGTATCGACACACACACCATGGTTCCGTTCAATAACAGCGAGCGCTTAAATTGCTCATTGATCGCTCAATGTAGCGCTCAAGTAGCGCTTATTCTCTCTTGAACGACACAGTGCAAATTCCTCGAAGTTTGCTCGCCTTGCTACGTAGCGCTACATTGAGCAATCGCGTTCAAGAGAGGGTTAAAAGTAATCGCTAATTGACCGATTACTTTGAAACCTCTCTTGAACACAGCCCATGAGAAGTGATTTGCACAGCAGTGTCAGTCCGTGTAAATAATGGTTATTTTTATTTCTTACCATCAGGAAAGGGAAGGCCGAGACCACGCCCCATGGAGAATACGGGCCTCTACAACGATAATGAAGCGTGTAGGTACCAAACATATTAAACAAATACCAGTTAACGGATTACAATGGCCAACGAAGACTGCCTTTTGTGTCTGCTGCACCTCAGTAGCAGGTTCATTGCTCTGACGTCATCGACAAGAGTTGCATAGCAACATTTGGTTAGAAGGAGAGCCACATCCCATATTCTCCACAATTTGATATCTTATCCATCGTAAGGAATGGCCTTGACCCCGAAATATTTACTCAGCAGTTGATGATGGACACGTATTTTGTAGACAACGTTTTATTGGTTTAGAGCAGGTTCCAGCTTTTCAGTGCTGATGGATCAGTGTACGTTTACAGAAGTACAGGTGAACGAACGTCAAGTTGCTGCGTCAACTTAACGCATCTCACGGTCACCACAATGTGAGGAACTGGAACGCTGTTTTGGCAATACAATGACCTGGTGTTTATTTAACAATGTAGTCTTTAACACTAAAACAACCGTGCTTTCTTTCATGCGATATAACCCTAGCATGTTGTTCTAATAGGATACACACCAAACACTGCACTTATTTTCACAGTTTTTAAATATTTAAAAGCATACTAACAAAATGGTCTCCGGTTCTTTTGACACGAGTCTGAATACAGAATCTGGGGTCATCTTTTCATTGTGATCCTGACGCTGACGCAGGCACTAAGAGAAACGGGGTTCCGCATCGATCCAGTCTTTGCGTCATTTTCAAAATTATTTAACTTATTTAAAATATTGTAGACCTCTTGCGCGTGTTTGTGGTTCTTTGCTTTGTATTAACATATATAATTATATGCATATAGTTAAAGTCTTTCAGATTTATGTTATTTGACTCTGAATATAACGGATAGCCTTTTCCCCACGAATAATCCCCCAGTAAAACTCGCTATATTAATACATAGAGATTATTACCTGAGGAAGTGTGTCATATGACTTTTACGAAACGAGTGTGAATTTTTGTATTTCCCGAGCGAGAGCGAGGGTTATACATAAATTTGCAGGAGTTTCGTAAAAGTCATATGACACACTTTCGAGTGTAATAATTTCTTTATTACCCATTTTATTCCAATTGTTTCGCATAAAAATAACCAGGAAACTGCCCACTCAATGCGATGTCAAGCTACACTGACGTCACGAACAATCGTTTTATGACGTCACGAACAACCGTTATATGACGTCACAGACGACAAAACACGGGAGGTCGCGGTGAAACAATGGTTGCTAGGCAAACGTGATACATTTGTATGTGCACATGTGCTCATATCAATAATATTGCCTCGGTTATTTTCAACCATATGGGTAATAAATTGCACTATTACTCAGAGGTTTCTAAATAATTAGTCATGCTATGTGAATATATTTCCATAAGATTTTGTCTGCTTTCCAGTCAAATTTAAATGAACTACACAATAATAGCTATATGGTAAATTCGCTTGTGTAAATGGATATGGGTAAAATCAAACTGGGTATTTGTATTCCCATTGCTCCCCTGAGTGTGTGACCAGCTGCCGCCTCGTATCGCTGATGATTGGTTATCCATGTTCATGTTCATGTTGCCAGCCAATGAAATGTCATGATTTGAAAGTTAACGACCTCTCATCGGTCATCTCATCCGAGCACTGCCAATGTTGCTCGATTTAAAAACATTTTATTGATTGGTTATTTATAGCGCGATAGGAGGCGGAATCTGGTTACACATTCAGGGGATTTCTGGGGCGGATACAAATACACATATGGAGCAGGTATGAGCAAATCAAGCCGCAGATGTGATTTAAGCAAACCCCTTGCAAAATGAAAAATAATCCTAGTAAATATAGTCACAAGTAACGATAAAAGGATTCAGCAACATATTTGTTCTATTTCCTATTAAAGATATTCTAACCTCAGGGGGGTAGGTTTCGCGGAAATGATTCTGACAACACCAAAGAATAACGACACAAAAGTTTTGGATTAAAAATCCAACCCAAAATTGAAGAAAAAACAATACTGACGAACTGAAAAGAAATGCTAGTTGTGTCACCAGAATTCTGACGTCATCAATTTGTCAGTTCCTTCCACTCTAGTTTCCATCTGCCATTGTAAAAGCAAGTGATTGGTTTTTTTACATTACATTAGTCCTTAAATATTAACCATGTATTTTTAATCTATTCCTGAAGTATGAGTTGAGAACAAAAATAATAGTTGTACTCTGCTGTTGTCATATTCATTTTATTACCCTTTCATAATTTGCAACTTTCATTAGGTAAAACAGTATTGTGAACGGATTCAATATTTACGTACCGTTTTGTTTCTTGTTACATGTCAGTGATGGTTTATTACGGAAAATAAAACTTCTAATTAATGTCACTGGTTGGTTATTTGTATATGATCTGAAGGTCATATATATGCATCTTTTAACTACTATTTGAATATATACTGACTGTACATTTGAACAAACACCCTATTTTAAATTATATTATTTTTATTTATTACATTATATATATATTTATATAATATTCATCCTTTGGAATCAAGATACATTTTCCTTCATTTTGCCTTTTATATAATTCCTTCTTAAATGTATCCTCAAAATCGGCCGTCATGATTGTAGTGTGGTGACATTCAATATGAGATTTGAAAAGCATCCGGAAGCATAAGTAAGCTTATGGAGTCTTGATTAGTCAGCTGATCTCCTATTCACTCAAGTAAATTTCATAACTCACCAATCAAGCAACAAAGCCTTGGCGTGAAGCCCTGATTAGTCAGCTGATGTCCTATTCACTCAAGTTAGCTTCATAACTCACCAATCAAGAATCAAGCACACCATTTTTACTTTTATTCTATGTTACACAAATTTACTAAACCTGGTCAGTAAATGTTTGAAATAATATACTCTTCAATTCAGTAAATACATGTATTTCCTAGAAATTTTAGTAAATACGCGTATTTCCCGAGTGAAACAGTAATTACACGTATTTACTAAAATTTTCAGTAAATACATGTATTTACTGATTACACAGATTTACTGTAACATATATAAGCCAATCGTGCTTTCTTTCTTTCATTCAATATGACCCTAGAATGCTGTTCAGATAGCATCACGCCACTCACTTGATACTACTTAGTTTTTCAATATTTAAAAGCATACTAACATAATGGTCTCTTGTGATCATCCGGGTCTTTTGACACGAGTCCAATACAGAATCTTGGGTCATCTTGTCACTGTCATTTTGACACTGGCGCAGGCAATAAGATCAACAGGGTGTCGCTTCACACCAGTCATAATGTAACGGATTCCAAATAAAATCTGAGGGGAGTAATACTCTGAGGATACATAATGGCAATGTTAATGCCAGCCAAGCCCCAAAGGTTAGATGCCATGCCACATGGTCGCAATCGGATTCATAAAAATGGTATTTCAATTTGATAATTGCTCGATTTCAATTTTCTTAAAACGGTCTATAAATAGCTTATGTAGGGTCTCATAAATGCATCTAGCAGTTGTGATAATCATCATTAATTAGTTAATGAGGCTACACGGACAAGCTTTCTAGCGGGTCCTGACTGTAGCTAATTACACTCACGCCACTCGGAT
This sequence comes from Gibbula magus, assembly GCA_936450465.1. Classification (NCBI taxonomy): domain Eukaryota; kingdom Metazoa; phylum Mollusca; class Gastropoda; order Trochida; family Trochidae; genus Gibbula; species Gibbula magus. Next base: position 22,503,289 of record OW388298.1, on the reverse strand, counting down.
TGCCTAGCTGATTGCGGCATTGTTAGGATGGGTAAATTACAATCGTTTTAATAATAAATTGCAAGTGTATATAGTCTCGATTTAATGAACAATTGATTCAGTTATATAATGTACGTAGAGGTAATTATCTGTTATTCTTGAGAAAAATGCATTACACGTGACCTTTAATGAGACTTTGAAATGACCCTCTCACTGTTGAGTACTGAAGAGCTAGCATGGAAAGAAGATGTTTCGGCAGAGTGAAAGTTATACATTTTCATTTGTTTAAATTATCGGTCGTTGTCTAGATATGTCCTGATTGTGTAACAAGCTGCCGCCTCGTATGATTGATGGTTGGTTATTCATAGAAACACAGACCATAAGATGAAAGTGGACTGCTGAAGGGTCGTGGATTCATAATGATAAAACAGCTCAGTGATATTCAAAATTGTCGTGATGTGTTCTTTGCCCCCTAAAACTGGGGATGGACACCCAGATCATCAAATTGATATGTAGGTCAAATGGTAGTGCCATGTTGGACAAAGTTAGATTTACTTGTAATTAAATGGTCTAATTTTATTTGCAATGGTCCTAATATGTTACTTGCCCCCAAAAACTTGCAAATAGACATCAAATGTGAGTGTATAGTAATGGATAGCGGACATTTGGAGGTGTCGGCAGCCATTTTGGACGCCATATTGGATTTCTGTGTTGTATTATAGACGAACACCATTTTTTATAATCTTAATGTGTTTGTTGCCCCTAAAAACCTAGGGGTAGACACCAAGATCATCACAATCGAGTTTATGGTTGCAGAGTTATGATCAATAAGAGGGTTTGGCGGCCATCTTGGACGCCATCTTGAAAAAAACACTTTTCCGGGGGTCCAACTTTGGTAAACTCCGTTGCTAGTGTCACATTCATTTTATTACCATAATAAAATTAGCACATGTATCCACGTATTACGGGCTTATTAGGTTTAATGGTAATTTACAAATACAACATTTTACATGGAATTCGCTTTATCTATTAAGATTATTCTTGTATTTTGTTCTCCAGCAGACTCTCTTGGTAAAAGCAGTCCAAACACTTATTTATAAAGCAAATAAAGCGCTTATTCCAATCAAACAACTCCATTGTAAACTTAAGAATCTCCCTCCCTCTGATTTATTTCATATGTGTGACACACAAATAATGCTTATAATACATTACTGTTCTGAAATATGAGGTTTCACGTATAGAAAAATGAGGGAAAGCTTTCATGTAAAAACATGTTGGTGTTAACATGTTGGCTGCCAATCCCAAAAGCATTATTTTTTTCCAGTGGCCATAATGATACTTAATATGCTCTATCAATAGCGACGTTTTTATATAGGAACTATTTGCTTTCGTTTACTTTTGATATAATTATAACACCTTTAATTTTCTCGTATCTGGCAATGGGTAATGATAAATTTATTTAATTTGCCAACCTACGACTCGTAGCTTGGCAAAGTGAATATTCTTTTTTCCATGATTGCCAACTACGAGTCGTATTTTGGCAGTGTAACAATATCGTTCATCACTCTAAACCAGATACGACGTATCTTGTTAGTTTCAGTGATCCGGAAACCAAGTCATTTCTGTAGTGGAGTCACGTAATTATAACATAGTCATCAATTATATTCTCAAATTCATTCTACGTTAAGCTCCAATTTTTACTTTATTAAAATGACAGTAAGACATATGCCTGGTAACGACCTTAGTGCCAATGAGATTGGCAGTGATGATAAAAGTAAAAGTATTGTCGTGGATATAGTTTTGAAGACTTATGACACGTCAGGTATTTTTAATAGGGATGATTATTTCTTCAAGAATGACGTAGCTGTCCTTCCTGTCCTTAATTTCGTGGTGCATGTAGTGGGAATCCTCAGAGACTATATATACATGTTTATGAATAGGTCCTGTCAGATGCATTTGTTATCTTGGTCTATGCGACTACGTGGGCTCCTTACGTTGTCGTAAGGAGAAGTGTTGGCTTAAATCTTGTGCAAATTGGAAAGTAATACATTGTAAACAGGTACAAGTTCTGTAGACGTCAGGTGTTCCAAAAGTTGTGCCTTCAATGACCTCTCTAGACTAAGAGATCTAGTGCTGATACCCCTTGCATGTTTTTATCCTCACATATTCTCCTTCAAATAAGCGTTATGGTTTGTTCGACAATCAAGATTTCATTTTTTTATAACTCACTATCTTGAAGGACATGGAACCAAATAAATGAAAACGTCAATTGCTTTGATGTTTCATCTGGGTCCCTGCAATCTAACTGCATTAAATATACCTAAGAGCACTATTGGACTATCAGTAATACTTAAGTACATGTCGTCATATTGTCTCTGGTGTCATGAGTCGAACTAGATTCCAGTTACTTCTGCACTTTGCTGACGAACTAACACTGCTAGCAATGATCACTTGTTCAAAGTATAAGATCATTTTAAAGACACCATGCAAAAAAATGCTCTCTTGGAAAGGGCCCGCTATCAATTAGTTTATGATACAATGACAAGACACGTTTTAAGACCAAAGTGCGTAATAAAATTAAAGTTCATATCGATAACAGCAAATCAAAACATACATTCCCGTCTGTACCGATGATGACTGTATACATTGGATATTAACAGTCACTAACCCTTCTTTTAACATTATTGTGGTTATCTGCCACCGCCAGGTGGCCACTGTCTGTTTTAGCATATTTGCTAACATTTGGTTGGCAGCCAACGTGTAAATACAACACATGCAGCTGTTTAAGATGTGTAAAATTCTCGTGCAAATTGTTAATCATGAATGAATAATACCCGAAACAATGTTACCTTTTGTTGAAAAGACTTGACGAAATGATCGTCGATCACTGGTAAGCAATATTAAAAATATAAGGTTTTAGTTACGCATGGGAGTTTCAAAACATAATCAATGCTTACTTATTTATAAAACAATTTTCTCATAGAGTTATTGATTAGATGCTCAAGATATTTATCCACTGAAATGAACATTCTAATTAAGTTTTCGTCTGTGAAAACATCTTTTAAAATTGAATCATATTTGCCATTTTTACGTAATAAAGATATGAGACGATTTTTAATACTTTTCAATCTCATTGAAATCAGATTGAACCTAACACTCGTACCTCGCTGCGTTTCTGAATGATATAATTTGATGTCATTTAACAATGGTCTATCGGATTGGCTTATGACGTTACAGTGTTACTGTGGTGACGGACTTTTCCCAGCGGCCGCTCGGCGTGAAAACGACCCTTTTCGGACGTAATTACAACGATAACATCATATAATAAATAGAATATCCGTCAATTCTTGACATATACCATTTTCATCTCATCTTGTTGGGTAGAAAGGTTATATATTTTCACTCGTGGCTATATAAACTTTCTATCGCAGTCGATGAGGTAAACATGGTATTAGTCCGGAAAAGACCGATATCCTCTATATACTGTACATTGGACTGTGGCCTTTATACTGAATAAACTATTTGAATGATATGAATGATATATAACGGCAAAATAATAAAAGCACTGATTCTAATTGACGCCACTGGTTGGTTATTTGTATATGACGTGAATATTATATGCATAAATCAGAGAAATCCCTGATAAACTATTTATTACTATTTGAGATAAATGCTATATTCTATAATGATATGGGTATTATATGTTGTTTGTTAATTTCTCATATATTAACTCAACGTTAATGTGGTTTAACTGACTGAAGTGGCATAAAAGCTCTCGCACACGCAGGACAGACGAGAAGGTCACAGCGGGACCGTGAGCAATGGCGAAATCTCACACTGAAGCAGATTGCGACTTTGAAAATTGGTTGAAAGAGAAAGGAATTAGTCAAAATGCAATAGCTATAATATTAGAAGAAGAATTCTCGTCAAAAAGTCAGTTACTACTATTGAACCAAGAAGACATTTTAGGCCTTGACCTTAAACTTTCTCAAAGAAAATTATTACAGAGCATCATTTCGGACACAAATGTGAAAGAAAGTGACGCCGGGGCTGAACGTCCGTCCAACAACTCAAACCACGAAAGACCTAGCGAGCAAGAGTGAACTCAGCATCGGCTCAGCGTCTCTGCAGGACATCGAGAACTTCGAGAACACGGACAGGGGGTGACAAACACTGCCCCGGGGGTAGAGCACAAGATGAGAAACTTCATCACAAGACAAAAGACTGTAATAGAAACCGTAACGTGGACACCCTTCGTCTATCTGAAAACGGAGAAAACCTCGTTGTGAAAAGTGGAATATCTAAATTAAAAAAAGAAGTGTCCATCTCTCAATGGATTTCCGCCAATGCTAGAATAATGAGTAAACTGATATGGGAAGGACAATTAAATTCTCAGGGTCTTATCGAGTATCTCGACTATACCACATGTATTGGAGATTATCTCCAGGCTCATACCACTTCATCTGGGTTTATGTTCTCTGTGGCGGAGATTTCAATGCCAGAACTGGGATAAATCCCGACTTTGTTGAAGATGATTTATTTGAATTCACAAACCATGATGAGACTTCTTGTTTGGACTTTTTGCTAGACTATTTCGATCTAAAACGTTTTTCCGTCGACAGAGTGGTACATGTAAACACCTTTGGTAAAACTCTGCTTGATTTGTGTTCTATTTTTGATATTCATATTCTGAATTGGCGATGCGGGTCGGACTCACAAATTGGGGATTTTACATTTATTGGTAACAACGGCACATGTGTTGTTGACTATGTCATTTCATCTGCTCCTTTATTTGACTATGAAGATCATGGGTTTTCGGTAACATCACGGTCAGAATCATCGCATCTCCCAATCACTCTCAAATTGAAAGCACTTCATAAACGCGGCGTCCAAGCAGGTAACAATGACTGTAGTAAAAGCTTCAAGTTTGTTTGGGATAATGATAAACTAGAACATTTTCGGCAAAATATTTTGTCAGACCCAGTGCAAGAAATATTCCATAGATTGTGATTTTACGTGCATTGAAGCCAGTATCAATTGTATTGTAGAGGATCTTTGAATGGCTGCATCAGATATGAAAAGGAGATGTGGTAATATAAGATATGAGGTCAGTAATTCGCATGACGATGAATGCAAGAAATTTTAATCTGAACGTTGTGCAGCATTGAATAATTTTCGAAAACGAAAGGACACTCATTTGATCAATATAATGTTGCAAGAAATAGATATAATTATGTGTGTAAACAGAAACGGTTGGACTATTATAAACAAAAAGAAGACATTATTGAAAAACATATCAATAATTCTAAAAAAGTTTTGGTACGAATTAAAATGTTTGAATTGAAAAAGTATATGAAGAAACAACATACCCACAATTGACTGATACGAGCATTTTAAAACTTTGTTCAAAGCTGACCATGAATGCTACAATGAGAATGGCAGTGTATATTGCCCACCACATTTGATAATAGATCAAAACCGCGACACCACGCAAGAGATTCTTGATTCTCCAATTACAAGAGATGAATTATTGGATAGCACAGACCACCTCAAACTAGATAAATCACCAGGCATCAATAGTGTTATACCCGAGTTTCTAAAATATTCTCCTGATCTGTTGTTGCCATGATACCTGGATCTGGTGTTTAATTTAATATTAGAAAAGGGCACATTTCCTCAAACGTGGTCAGTTGGGATTATAGTTCCCTTACACAAGCAAGGTGATTCAAATAATTGGACAACTATAGAGGCATCACTCTACTAGGTGTATTTAGTAAAGTTTTCACAGCGATTATCAAGAAGCAATTAGTTTTCTGGGGGTAAACAATGGATAAAATAAGTGAATCACAGGCAGGTTTTAGACAGGGATATACTACGATTGACAACATGTTTATACTGCAGACTGTTGTACAGCAATATCTTAATTCGCAAGGCAAATTTACGCGTTATTTACAGACTCTCTAAAGCTTTTGATTCTGTGCAAAGACATAAGCTTTGGGATTTATTTAAAACGGGTGGGTTAAGCAGTAAAATGACAATATTACTAACAAGCATTTATGAAAATGTGAAAGCTTCAGTAAGGAATAGAAATGAAATATCAGAATCGTTTAATGTACAAGTTGGTGTTAGACAAGGCTGTATCCTTAGTCCATTTCTATTTTTCTTCTTTATCAATGAATTAGCCATGCAAATAGAAAACAACTGCAGAAATGGAATCAAGTTACACCCAGGTCTGTTCCAAATATTCCTTTCATTATTTGCAGATGACATTGCTCTAATCTCTAGTACTGTTGTAGGTCTCCAGAGGCAAACTTGAAAGTTAGTGTGAACAATATAAACTAAAGGTGAATATGGACAAAACAAAAGTAATTACATTCAATATAGGAAATAAATTGTCTAAACATGAAAAATGACATTTTAAAGGCGACCTGATAGAATCAACAACCTCATATAAGTACCTGAGTGTGTATTTACTAATCATCTTTCTTGGGCAACCCATGCTAAGTATGCATCAATCAAGGCTCAAAAAGTGTTGATGTGGATTTTAAAAAATTTAAAAGTACTTGGAGATTAAATGTACCGTCCGTTTTTAGAATATGTGATTTTAAAATTAATCCAATTCTATTATACGTACCGAAATTTGGGGATTTCAATATTTCGAACAAATAGAGCGAGTGCATTTATTAGCATGTAAGAAGTTTCTTGGGGTTAAAATGAACACACCAAATTTTATGATATATGGAGAATGTGGCAGGTTTCCGCTAATCATACATTCTCAGATTAAAGTACTCAAATACTGGCTGAGACTTTTAAGTATGCCTTGTTATCGCTTACCCAAAAAATGTTATGAAATGATGATTTTATATGACCAAAATGGGCCAAAAAATTGGATAACGAAAATATTATATTATTATATTTATTCACAACAGGTTTTTATCACAGGTGGTATGAGCAGAACGTTGACTTTCCTACAACCTTTTTAAGTTCATTCACGCAAAGACTAAAAGATATAAACCAACATAACTGGCTTTGCCTTTCCACTAAATGTGATTACTATTCAACTCTTAAACCATACATTTATACCGAGCTTTATCTATCATATGTTACTATAAAACATTTTTAAAATAAGTTTAGCACGTTTCCGTCACATGACTTGTGGATTGAAAAAGGCAGATATTTTAAAATAAAAAGATAAGATAGATTATGTAAATCATGTAATATCAATGTCCTTGAAAACGAATATAATTTTTTGCTTGTGTGTCCATTGTACAATGAATTTCGCAGAAAACATCTTAAAGAATTATATTATGTCCATCCATCTACCAACAAATTCACGTTATTATTAAATTGTACTAATCGTAATGTAATTCGGAATATTGCTATGTACATATACTACGCAATGAAATTGAGAAAAGAATCATAACAGATAAGCGTAATAATAACATTATATTTACTTGTATTAACATGTTCCTTTGTATAATGTTAAACAGGCCTCTGGCCTTTAAGTATTGAATAAAGATTGATTAAATATATTAGTTTCTCGTTGCTTTATTGAAGAACTAGTAAAGTGTTTGACCAGTGGATATGTTCGGTGTAACACGCGCATGAATACAAATCAGCTGATCAATGTCACTTACTACAGTCTAAAAAAAGGATCGTTTGTCGTTCGTAAATATTAATATATATTTGAATGTAATGGGTAATATATAGAATAACCACCTCGGTTCGAGTGATTACGGCTCGCGACTGTGAACATCATTTCAACTCGTGCATATTTCCCGCAATCACTTGTACCTCGTTCGTTAATCTCTAAACATCACTCGCTCTCGTTCATACAATATATACATTCACACTCCCTTCGTGAAAGTCATATGCTACACTACCTCAGGTAATAATCACTATGAATTATGTCCCTTTGTATACCGCAGTAGTTCAGTTTATCTTTTATTTAATTTAACCGTATCTAACACATTAATTGTCCAACCATGCCATAAGCAATCGGAATATCGATCTACAATGCCATAATTTCAAAGTTTATTTTCTCAGTATATTGTATATAATACACGGTATGCACTTTTACCTTTTCTAAAAGGCTGGAACACAGCCACTCAGACATGTAGACTTTTGTTGAAACCAAGGAACAAAAGGCACATGCAATACTGAACCCATGACTATCATATGTGACTCTGATTAGGGGCAGTAGCACGTTTTTTCGCTCAAAGAAGTCGACGAAATTCATTTGAAAATAATGACACCTATAATAAAACACCCTTCTCTTTTCGAAAAGTTCACATTAAAAAGGCAGCCATGCAATTATTGCTTTATACGCAACAACGTTATTACCCATGCAGATAATTGGTTTGTTAATACGATCTTTTACCCTTTACATTAACTATAAATGACATAAACTATCATTATAAATGGGAAATTAGAACTACACTATATTCATTTTCAGTTCTAAAGTTGCATAGGTGCGTTTGCCTTGTTTCAAATCACTCCCCTACACGAATTGCAGCTATACTTAAATCGGATTATAAACATTGTTTTTAATTGTAATTAATTGCAAGTGTATATTATCTCTATTTTATATTCATTTGATTTCGATAAATTATAATGTCCATAAGATAATGATCTATCTTTTCTTTACACACACAAAAATGCATTACAATGGAACTTTCATCAGTCGTCAATGATTCAAAGGATACCTGCTCTACTAATTGCCTTGTTTCTGTACATATATATAATATAGTACAAAAATGACATTTCATGTCAAAGTAGAATACAAATGATAGCTAGTTATTACTATTATATGAATTTTAATGTTTTTGTAGTTTATTTCCCACAGCCATATAAAAAAACGGCTGAATAATTGAGAACTCTGCTTTTATGTGTAGGTTTTGTGATTAACTTTTCAAAAGTGTTTTATTGTCATTTTGGAAAATGTTACTTTTCTTCCCGTGGGAACATTTTCTGTAGTTAAAGATGATATCCTGTAAACCACCCCTTTCGTGACCAATTACATGGTTTTTTAAGAAGGATTTATGTCTTGATAAGGGCTTGAAGTGAATTAACATTCATACATTGCAGATAGGTGATATCTCACTGTTATCAAGTCGTTTCAAACTGTGAGAAGAAATATTTGCAAAATGAAGATGAAAATTGTGATTCTCTTGTTGAACTGTTTACACCATTATTCCACCAAGGAAAATCAGGAGTTAACGCTGAGGAAAGTGAAGATGTTACAAAAAGCATTATTATGTTCCGTCAACTGTCCTGCAGGCTGCTCCCGAGGTTACCAGAACGAATCCTCTACTCCGAAAAATGCATCGTTTTTCATGATGTTGTTTTATCCAAGAAGCAAAATGGAAATTCTGAAGGGACAGGTTGGTTCAAATACATCCTCGAAGACAGGTGTAATGGTTGATTGGAGTGTGATGTCTATGACATATGACACGAACACAGAAACTTTGTTTTGGTCAACAAGGAAGGGCGTGTATAAGCATAAGCTGGGACAACCTAAATCTAAGAAGATTCTCTCCAGTATGAAGCCAAATTTATGCTTGAACATTCATGGAGAGAGTGTTTATTATATGGCATTTCGTTACGCCCACATTCATATCGGACGGGTATCACAATCGCCTGGCAATGACTCCAAGAAATGGTATGAAATATCAAGTAGATACGTACATATTGTTGATATGGCTGTCGCTAAAGATCTCATTTGTTGGATTGAGGGTACGGATTCTCGTACAGAAGTTTCCAAGACAATCTGTGCACAACTTCCCTCGAATAAGACATACATTCGCCGCAACACTTGTGAACATGCTACTAACATTGCTATGTTAAGTTTCCCAAAGACTGTTATGTTTATATGGCACAGAAGAGAGTATAACAGAAATAAATACTCCCTAGAAGTGGCCTTGTTCCATACTGGTAATTCTACAGACATATGCTACAGTAGTATTCGTATGAAATTCACATTGCGGTCCATGGTTCTGTATAAATCTGTTCTGTACTATTCATATATAAGTTCTAACACAGCACACAAAATGAAGATACACATGAACTGTAGTTCTGGAGATGAAGTGTTTTTGAGTGAATACCCAATATCATCTGATGACATGAGGAATGGTGTTCTGTTGGCACCGTTCTAAGGGCTGAAGTGTTCCTAATACATTGACATGTTCATGTTTTAGTCAAGAAGAGTAGGTGTACAGTGGCGGATCCAGATAGTTTCAAAAGGGGAGGGATTCATTCATTGAAACTGGTTGGGGATTAACCTTAGATGTGCATCAAATTTACATGCAGAAATTATCAGTAGGGAACTTTGAACGCCCCGAAACACCCTCTGGATCTGTTACTGGAGAAACGTTTTTTAATATTCCTATTAATTACTTGAATTCAAGAAATACATTTTGAACCCGCCAACATAAGAAGAGGTGACTGAATGCTTCAGGGCTTGTTGAAGGACAAAATAATAAATATCATAAACCTATCACGGATTTTGTCTATTGTTTAACAGGAATCTTGTTTCCTTAGAAGGGTTTCCTTCCTAGAATACTCCCGTATGATGTTTGAAGTTAAAGTATGGCCAAGGAGGAGGATTTATATTATTGATTATTATATGATGGACGAGTGTTCTGCTTTCTGATTGGCCGAGACAGATGGTCATCGACGATGATCAAACATTATGTTGACCGAGGGAAACGTCACGCGAGGTCGACATAACAATCCAATGACCTGGAGCTAAAAATAGATCACCGCTGCAAGGAGCTTAACGAGGATCGCTGTTTAATTGATGTTTTGTATTCTATTAAGTTATTTAAAAATCAAGTTTTTTTTTTCCAATCGAAATCTATATCGTAGGTTTACAAGTAAAATTAGAAAAAAAAGAAACTTTTTGTGAAAAAATGAAGTTTTTAATTTTTTTTAAATGAATTTTTTTAATGAATTTTCAAATCAAATGGTTTATCGACCATAACTGTTCCGAGGTCGATAAACCATTTGATTCACCTCAACTGAAATCTGTAATTGTATAATACTATCTTCAATGAGACGTGGAATAATGTCAGACCAACTAAAAACATTATTACAACTCTGTTCGCAACAATTCTTATCTAAAAGTGAACCTCTAGGCTCAAATTCCTTAGATTTTCCAAGGCCATATTGATCATAGATTTATCAATATGGAACAAGGCAACTTCTAGGGACTGACGTTGTTTGTGGAGAACTGGAAACTGGCAGTTACAGATGATCCATAGTAAGGCAGTGTTATATATCAGGATTCACAGCCTTCAATGGTATTTGCACCCCCACTGACTCTCCAACAGTCAGGGAAACGGTCACATGGACCAAGTCCCTAAGGAGAACACGATACCAAGAAAACGGGAGAAATCTTGAAATTGGTCTAAAATTACTCACCATGCTGAGTTTTTTTTTCTCCTTTGGAATAGGAATTCTCTCTGGAATTTACCATGGTACATCGCTCCCTCCTTCTTGTGACTCGTGTTTACAGATCTGTAAGTCGGAATTTGAGCCTAGAGGTGAAAATAGTTCTCAGAATTCACCCTATCTATTGCTGATCGTTGGTTTGAGATGAGCACCAACGACGACCTATGTTGGAAGGCGTCCATATCCCTGAGCCTTAGATAATGTATACAAGAATGCATCCAATAATGCTCTAGTCGTAGAGTCAAAGTCATGAAACATAGATCTTATCCTGGTAGAGGCTTAAGTCCTTTGTTTCCTACGGCCTTGATATATCCATCAGAGCAGGGGCGAGTCTGAGATTAAGATTTGTGACAGTAAGAGCGGACTGAGTTTCCCAGGCATCATTGCTCTGGCCGGCGTAGAGGGAGGTACATTGGATAGGTTGAGCAGATCCTTCTTGGCATCCACTGAAAATATAATTAGTTCATGGCGCCTCTAGATGGTCTGCCCTTTCTAGGATAGTTGTGTGGGAAAAAAGGTGCTATCAATTCTGTGGAGGTATCCTGCTGCTTGAAAGATGATGGGGGGAGTTGACAAGGGCCACCAAATGGTTGCATATCGATCATTTTGTCACGCATGATACCCTGAATGACTTGAACATGGGGGTGATTAAGTTACTGGGGTACCCCTGCCAGAAACCAAGTAATGATAATATATACAGGACTGCATCCAAGGATGCTTTAGCCGTGGAGTCAAACATTGAACATGGATCTTATCCTGGTGGAGGCTTAAGTCTTTGGTTTCAATCTGCAAGAACTCTTTATCCAGCGGAGGTAGAGGGGTTGGCACTGTCCTGTTATGGATGATGTAGAAATTCCTCGGATAAACATTTGGAATGGTTTAATTGACGGCGTTATTTACCTTGACCGTTTAAGACAGACAGGTGCTGTCGTGCGAGAAAAGTCAGTAACCAAAGAAAATACTCAATACGAAAAGACGGAAATGGTCAAGGGAGATAACCGCTGACAGACGGCTAACAAAATGACCTCACGTACTTTGCAACGAAGTGATATGAATTGTCATTGGCTCGCAGGTCCAAAATGCATAGCGGTTTGATTGGCTCACGTCGGCCAAGGGCGGGTAATTTTAGTACAGATTTCCCTGACAAGGGAGATAACCGGTGACAGACGGCTAACAAAATGACCTCGCGTTCTTTGCAACGAAGTGATATGAATTGTCATTGGCCCGCAGGTCCAAAATGCATAGCGGTTTGATTGGCTCACGTCGGCCAAGGGCGGGTAATTTTAGTACAGATTTCGCTGAGAGTTTCCCATGGGTGATATAGTGGAGAGAAACGGAGCATATATAAAACCATGGGTAACCGAGGATGATTGTCAAGAGAAAGAAGTGAATTACTTACCTAGCTGCACCTTCAGTGTTTAGACTGCTCCAGTGGAATATAACCATATTTATTTTACCTCTACTAAATTTGTAAGATGTCCATTGGTCAGTACACACCAAGTGATTAAAAAATATATTTGAATAATGACCCGCTCTACCAGTGATGAGGTCAGTTTTGTGACAGAAATTTCTGTCACTGACCTGGGATATTGACACGTCAGGTGATTTGTGTCATGTGACTTTTTGTTTTGACGATGTTTGTCCAAGATGGTGTCATCTGATTGGTTCGCTGATTTTGTAATGAGATGATATTTTAGATTTACCAGTATGGCTATGTGTGTAGTGCAAAAGCTAAAATGTTAAATACAAAAGTCTGAAGATAGAAAGAATTTCGGTATAATGAAACACTTAATTACTCATGGTGAGGTCATTATATGAAATACAAGAACTCTCGGACCTCAGGAGTCATTCATTCCTTGTGTCTTGAGATCTTGGCATTGATATATTATTACAGCATTTGAGTGTTCTCTTTTTCGTTCTGAAAAATAATGAAAAGATGCATTTGAAAAAATAAATCTACTGAACCCAAATATACACAAAATCTGTCATGGGGTCTCATTCGCACATAATACATACGTGGAGAGTATCATATAGTTTACATCATGTGTTTATGTCATTTAATTTCGAAAATACCATAATATCGAACAATATTAATTATCCATACATTTAATTTGCTGAAATCAATTTTCTGTTTAGGGGTGTCAACCATTTTTACCATGAGTATATGACCAAAATGGGCACAAAAATTGGATAACGAATATAATTTATTTTTATATTTATAACAGGTTTTAATCACATGTGGTATGAGCAGAACGTTGACTTTCCTACAACCTTATTAAGTTCATTCACGCAAAGACTAAAAGATGTATACCAACACAACTGGCTTAAACTTTCCCTTTCCACTAAATGTGATTACTATTCAACTCTTAAACCATACATTTATACCGAGCTTTATCTATCATATGTTACTATAAAACATTTTTAGAGTAAGTTTAGCACGTTTCCGATGCCCGTCACATGACTTGTGGATTGAAAAAGGCAATTATTTTAAAATAAACAGATAATATAGATTATACAAATCAAGTAATATCAATGTCCCAGAAAACGAATTTCTTTTTTTGCTTGTTTGTCCATTGTACAATGAATTACGCAGAAAACTTCTTAAAGAATTATATTATGTCCATCCATCTACCGACACATTCACGTTATTATTAAATTGTACTAAGGGTAATGTAATCGGAATCTTGCTATGTACAAAAACGACGCAATGTAATTGGGAAAAGAATCACAACAAATAAGAGTAATAATAACATGTATATTTACTTTTATTAATCACCCGTTGAAGATATCGCAGTGTAATAAATCTACCGTGTTATTACACTTAGTGTAATAACATCGCGTGCTGCAGGAACTACTTGCACTTGGTCACATGACCAAAACAATGTCAGCTGTCAATCACAACATCTCGAAGTAGCATTATTTCAGGCATTTTTACTTTTTCAATATCCTTTTAAATGACTATCGCAGCATTGATATATAAATAATAAATAATTATACAAATTAGTGGTCACAAGAACTTGCAGAGTATAAACAATTATTCTCACATCTCTGACAATCAACATCGTCAAATCAGCGACTTGATCAACCGTCCAGCTGATGCGGGGTCACAGGAGTGCACTGTTGTTGACATTGGTCCAAATCGAGGAAGTGTTTCAAATTTGCAGCAAAGTACAAACACAAACACTCTAAATGTTAGCCGTACTCAAATGCAATCCCTTGGTTCTATCTTTACAGGACCAATAAACAACTCAGTGATCCATGTTAACTTTCATACTTCTTAAAACTATTCAAACTGTTTCAAACGTTCATGCCACACGAACAGCCACGCTTCTTTGAGGCGCTGCACAACTTGAAAGCTATGATACCACGCACTTAAAAAATAATCCCGAGAATTGAAATTTGTGATTCAAAAATTTATGTCTAGTTGTTGTTTTTTCATTAGATAAGATGTTTGGTTCGTAAAATCGTGTTGATCTTTAATTGTTTTAGATCGTTCTTCAGTGTTAACGTAAAACGGAATGACAGCAGCCTCATTACAATGTATTCATACGCCTGACCTAGTTATGCTGGCATAATGCACTCGAACCGGCCTTTCGTTTGCGCATTATTTTGTTAATGATGGGTGATTAATAAATAAAATACTAAACGATGTCCTGTTTAATAACATATTTATGAAACTCGTGAGATGGTATTGGTATTTAACTCGCTTTCGCTCGTTAAATACCAAACCACTCACTCGTTTCATAAATATGTTATTAAACAGGACATCGTTTAGTATTCTCTATGTATTAACATGTAATTTTGTATAGTGTACTACAGGCCTGTGGCCTTAAAGTATTGGATATAAAGATTGGTTGAATATATTAGGTTCTCATCGTTTTATTGAAGAACTAGTTTGTATAGTGTTTTACCAGTGGAGATGTTCGGTGTAACACGCGCATGCATACAAATCAGCTGATCAATGTCACTTACTACATTCTAAAAAAAGGATCGTTTGTCGTTCGTAAATATTTATATATATTTGAATGTAATGGGTAATATATAGAATAACCAACTCGGTTCGAGTGATTACGGCTCGCGATTGTGAACATCATTTCAACTCGTGCATATTTACTGTGATCACTCGTACCTCGTTTGTTAGTCTCTAAATATCACTCGCTCTCGTTCATACAATATATACATTCACACTCCCTTCGTGAAAGTCATATGCTACACTACCTCAGGTAATAATCACTATGAATTATGTCCCTTTGTATACCGCGGTAGTTCAGTTTATCTTTTATTTAAGTTTACCGTATCTAACACATTAATTCTCCAACCATGCTATAAGTCATCGGAATATCTACAATGCCATAATTTAAAAGTTTATTTTCTCAGTATATTGTATATAATACAAGGTATGCAATTTTTACCTATTCTAAAATACTGGAATACAGCAACTCAGACATGTAGACTTTTGTTGAAACCAAGGAACAAAAGGCACATGCAATACTGAACCCATAACTATCATATGTGACTCTGATTAGGGGCAGTAGCACGTTTTTTCGCTCAAAGAAGTCGGCGAAATTCATTTGAAAATAATGTCACTAATAGTAAAACACCCTTCCCTTTTCGAAAAGTTCACATTAAAAAAGCCGCCATGCAATTATTGCTTTATACGCAACAACGTTTTTACCCATGCAGATAACTTGTTTGTTAATACGATGTTTTACCCTTTACATTAACTATAAATGACATAAACTATCATTATAAATGGGAAATTACAACTACACAATATTAATTTTCAGTTCAAATCACATCCCTACATGATCTCCATGCTTCAGCGCTCTCGCTGGGCTAGAATTGCAGCTATACTCAAATCGGATTATATACATTGTTTTTATTGTAATTAATTGCAAGTGTATATTATCTCTATGTTATGCTCATTTGATTTCGATAAATTAAAGCGTCCTTAGAGATATTGATCTATCATTCTTTAAAACAACAGAAAAGGCATTACAATGGAACTTTTATCAGTCGTCAATGATTCTTTACCTGCTCTACTAATTGCCTTGTTTCTGTATATATATATATATATATATATATATATATATATATATATATATATATATATATATATATATGTATATAGTACTAAAATGACATTTCATGTCAAAGTAAAATACAAATGATAGCTAGTTATTACTATTATTTGAATTTTAAGTTTGTGTAGTTTATTTCCCACAGCCATATTAAAAAAACCGGCTGAATAATTGAGAACCCTGCTTGTATGTGTAGGTTGTGTGAGTAACTTCTCAAAAGTGTTTTATTGTCAATTTTGAAAATGTTAATTTCCTTCCCGTGGGAACATTTTCTGTAGTGACAGATGATTTCCTGTAAACCACCCCTTTCGTGACCAGTTACATGGTTTATTAATAAGGAATTTATGCCTTGATAAGGGCTTGAAGTGAATTAACATTTATACATTGCAGATAGGTAATATCTCACTGTTATCAAGTCGTTTCAAACTGTGAGGAAATATATTTGCAAAATGCAGAAGAAAATTGTGATTCTCTTGTTGAACTGTGTACAACATTATTCCACCATGCAAAATCAGGAGTTTACGCTGAGTAAAGTGAAGATGTTACAAAAAGCATTATTATGTTCCGTCGGCTGCACTGCAGGCTGCTCCCGAGGTTACCAGAACGAGTCCTCTACTCCGAAAAATACATAATGGATATCGCCGTGGTGAACATAACTTTTCCGAGGTCGATAAACCATTTTCCGAGGTCGATAAACCATTTGATTCACCTCAACTGAAGTCTGTAATTGTATAATACTCCCTTCAATGAGACGTAGAATAATATCAGGCCAACTAAAAACATTATTACAACTCTGTTTGCAACAATTATTATCTAAAAGTGAACCTCTAGGCTCAAATTCCGTCTTAGATTTTCCAAGGCCAGTTGTGGACGAAGAGGACGACTGCCGTTGTTTGTGGAGAACTGGAAACTGGAAGTAACAGATGATCCATAGTAACGCAGTGTTATATATCAGGATTCACAGCCTTCAAGAGAAATCTTTAAATTGGTCTAAAATTACCCACTATGGTGAGTTTTTTTTACTCCTTTGGAGTAGGAATTCTCTCTGGAATGTACCTTGGTACATCGCTCCCTCCTTCTGGTGACCCGTGTTTACAGATCTGTAAGTCGGAATTTGAGCCTAGAGGTGAATTCACCCTATTGATTGCTGATCGTTGGTTCGAGAGGAGCACCAACGACGACCTATGTTGGAAGGCGTCCACATCCCTGGGCCTTGATCTATCCAACAGAGCAGGGACGAGTCTGAGATAAGGATTCTTGACAGTTCCCAGGCCTCATAACTCTTGTCGATGAGAGGTACGTACATTGGATAGGTTGAGAAGATCCTTCTTGGCATCCATTGGTTACTTCCTGACGCCTCAAGGTGGTCTTCCCTTTCTGGGATAATCGTGTCGGCCAAGGGGGCTATCAATTCTGTGGAGATACCCCCTGCTTGAAAGATGACCGGGGAGTGACCAGGGCTACCAAATGGTTGCATATCGATCATGTTGTCACATGATGCCCTGTATGACCTGAACACCCCCGCCCGAAACCATTAATGATGATATATACAAGAATGCATCCAATAATGCTCTAGCCGCAGAGTTAAAGTCATGGAACATAGATCTTATCCTGGTAGAGGCTTAAGTCCTTTGTTTCCTACGGCCTTGATATATCCATCAGAGCAGGGGCGAGTCTGAGATTAAGATTTGTGACAGTAAGAGCGGACTGAGATTCCCAGGCATCATTGCTCTGGCCGGCGTAGAAGGAGGTACATTGGATAGGTTGAGCAGATCCTTCTTGGCATCCACTGAAAATATAATTAGTTCATGGCGCCTCTAGATGGTCTGCCCTATCTAGGATAGTTGTATGGGAAAAAAGGTGCTATCAATTCTGTGGAGGTATCCTGCTGCTTAAAAGATGATGGGGGGAGTTGACAAGGGCCACCAAATGGTTTCATATCGATCATGTTGTCACGCATGATACCCTGAATGACTTGAACATGGGGGTGATTAAGTTACTGGGGTACCCCTGCCAGAAACCAAGTAATGATAATATATACAGGACTGCATCCAAGGATGCTTTAGCCTTGGAGTGAAACTCATGGAACATGGATCTTATCCTGGTGGAGGCTTAAGTCTTTGGTTTCAATCTGCAAGAACTCTTTATCCAGCGGAGGTAGAGGGGTTGGCACTGTCCTGTTATGGATGATGTAGAAATTCCTCGGATAAACATTTGGAATGGTTTAATTGACGGCGTTATTTACCTTGACCGTTTAAGACAGACAGGTGCTGTCGTGCGAAAAAAGTCAGTAACCAAAGAAAATACTCAATACGAAAAGACGGAAATGGTCAAGGGAGATAACCGGTGACAGACTGCTAACAAAATGACCTCGCGTACTTTGCAACGAAGTGATATGAATTGTCATTGGCCCGCAGGTCCAAAATGCATAGCGGTTTGATTGGCTCACGTCGGCCAAGGGCGGGTAATTTTAGTACAGATTTCGTTGACAAGGGAGATAACCGGTGACAGACGGCTAACAAAATGACCTCACGTACTTTGCAACGAAGTGATATGAATTGTCATTGGCCCGCAGGTCCAAAATGCATAGCCGTTTGATTGGCTCACGTCGGCCAAGGGCGGGTAATTTTAGTACAGATTTCGCTGAGAGTTTCCCATGGGTGATATAGTGGAGAGAAACGGAGCATATATAAAACCATGGGTAACCGAGAATGATTGTCAAGAGAAAGAAGTGAATTACTTACCTAGCTGCACCTTCAGTGTTTAGACTGCTCCAGTGGAATATAACCATATTTATTTTACCTCTACTAAATTTGTAAGATGTCCATTGGTCAGTACACACCAAGTGATTAAAAAATATATTTGAATAATGACCCGCTCTACCAGTGATGAGGTCAGTTTTGTGACAGAAATTTCTGTCACTGACCTTGGATATTGACTCGTCAGGTGATTTGTGTCATGTGACTTTTTGTTTTGACGATGTTTGTCCAAGATGGCGTCATCTGATTGGTTCGTTGATTTTGTAATGAGATGATATTTTAGATTTACCAGTATGGCTATGTGTGTAGTGCAAAAGCTAAAATGTAAATACAAAAGTCTGAAGATAGAAAGAATTTCGGTATAATGAAACACTTAATTACTCATGGTGAGATCATTATATGAAATACAAGAACTCTCGGACCTCAGGAGTCATTCATTCCTTGTGTCTTGAGATCTTGGCATTGATATATTATTACAGTGTTTGAGTGTTCTCTTTTTCGTTCTGAAAAATAATGAAAAGATGCATTTGAAAAAATAAATCTACTGAACCCAAATATACACCAAATCTGTCATGGGGTCTCATTCGCACATAATACATACATGGAGAGTATCATATAGTTTACATCATGTGTTTATGTCATTTAATTTCGAAAATACCATAATATCGAACAATATTAATTATCCATACATTTAATTTGCTGAAATCAATTTTCTGTTTAGGGGTGTTAACCATTTTTACCATGAGTATATGACCAAAATGGGCACAAAAATTGGATAACGAATATAATTTTTTTTATATTTATAACAGGTTTTAATCACATGTGGTATGAGCAGAACGTTGACTTTCCTACAACCTTATTAAGTTCATTCACGCAAAGACTAAAAGATGTATACCAACACAACTGGCTTAACAAACTTTCCCTTTCCACTAAATGTGATTACTATTCAACTCTTAAACCATACATTTATACCGAGCTTTATCTATCATGTGTTACTATAAAACATTTTTTAGAGTAAGTTTAGCACGTTTCCGATGCCCGTCACATGACTTGTGGATTGAAAAAGGCAATTATTTTAAAATAAACAGATAATATAGATTATACAAATCAAGTAATATCAATGTCCCAGAAAACGAATTTCTTTTTTTGCTTGTTTGTCCATTGTACAATGAATTACGCAGAAAACTTCTTAAAGAATTATATTATGTCCATCCATCTACCGACACATTCACGTTATTATTAAATTGTACTAAGGGTAATGTAATCGGAATCTTGCTATGTACATATATCACGCAATGAAATTGGGAAAAGAATCACAACAAATAAGAGTAATAATAACATGTATATTTACTTTTATTAATCACCTGTTGAAGATATCGCAGGTAATAAATCTACCGTGTTATTACACTTAGTGTAATATTACACTTAGTGTAATAACATCGCATGCTGCAGGAACTACTTGCACTTGGTCACATGACCAAAACAATGTCAGCTGTCAATCACAACATCTCGAAGTAGCATTATTTCAGACATTTTTACTTTTTCAATATCCTTTTAAATGACTATCGCAGCATTGATATATAAATAATAAATAATTATACAAATTAGTGGTCACAAGAACTTGCAGAGTATAAACAATTATTCTCACATCTCTGACAATCAACATCGTCAAATCAGCGACTTGATCAACCGTCCAGCTGATGCGGGGTCACAGGAGTGCACTGTTGTTGACATTGGTCCAAATCGAGGAAGTGTTTCAAATTTGCAGCAAAGTACAAACACAAACACTCTAAATGTTAGCCGTACTCAAATGCAATCCCTTGGTTCTATCTTTACAGGACCAATAAACAACTCAGTGATCCATGTTAACTTTCATACTTCTTAAAACTATTCAAACTGTTTCAAACGTTCGTGCCACACGAACAGCCACGCTTCTTTGAGGCGCTGCACAACTTGAAAGCTATGATACCACGCACTTAAAAAATAATCCCGAGAATTGAAATTTGTGATTCAAAAATTTATGTCTAGTTGTTGTTTTTTCATTAGATAAGATGTTTGGTTCGTAAAATCGTGTTGATCTTTAATTGTTTTAGATCGTTCTTCAGTGTTAACGTAAAACGGAATGACAGCAGCCTCATTACATTGTATTCATACGCCTGACCTAGTTATGCTGGCATAATGCACTCGAACCGGCCTTTCGTTTGCGCATTATTTTGTTAATGTTGGGTGATTAATAAATAAAATACTAAACGATGTCCTGTTTAATAACATATTTATGAAACGAGTGAGTGGTTTGGTATTTAACGAGCGAAAGCGAGTTAAATACCAATACCATCTCACGAGTTTCATAAATATGTTATTAAACAGGACATCGTTTAGTATTCTCTATGTATTAACATGTACCTTTGTATAGTGCACTACAGGCCTGTGGCCTTAAAGTATTGGATATACAGATTGGTTGAATATATTAGTTTCTCATCGTTTTATTGAAGAACTAGTTTGTATAGTGTTTTACCAGTGGAGATGTTCGGTGTAACACGCGCATAAATACAAATCAGCTGATCAATGTCACTTACTACAGTCTAAAAAAAGGATCGTTTGTCGTTCGTAAATATTTATATATATTTGAATGTAATGGGTAATATATAGAATAACCAACTCGGTTCGAGTGATTACGGCTCGCGATTGTGAACATCATTTCAACTCGTGCATATTTCCCATTATCACTCGTACCTCGTTCGTTAATCTCTAAACATCACTCGCTCTCGTTCATACAATATATAAATTCACACTCGCTTCGTGAAAGTCATATGCTACACTACCTCAGGTAATAATCACTATGAATTATGTCCCTTTGTATACCGCAGTAGTTCAGTTTATCTTTTATTTAATTTAACCGTATCTAACACATTAATTGTCCAACCATGCCATAAGCAATCGGAATATCGATCTACAATGCCATAATTTCAAAGTTTATTTTCTCAGTATATTGTATATAATACACGGTATGCACTTTTACCTTTTCTAAAAGGCTGGAACACAGCCACTCAGACATGTAGACTTTTGTTGAAACCAAGGAACAAAAGGCACATGCAATACTGAACCCATGACTATCATATGTGACTCTGATTAGGGGCAGTAGCACGTTTTTTCGCTCAAAGAAGTCGACGAAATTCATTTGAAAATAATGACACCTATAATAAAACACCCTTCTCTTTTCGAAAAGTTCACATTAAAAAGGCAGCCATGCAATTATTGATTTATACGCAACAACGTTATTACCCATGCAGATAATTGGTTTGTTAATACGATCTTTTACCCTTTACATTAACTATAAATGACATAAACTATCATTATAAATGGGAAATTAGAACTACACTATATTCATTTTCAGTTCTAAAGTTGCATAGGTGCGTTTACCTTGTTTCAAATCACTCCCCTACACGAATTGCAGCTATACTCAAATCGGATTATAAACATTGTTTTTAATTGTAATTAATTGCAAGTGTATATTATCTCTATTTTATATTCATTTGATTTCGATAAATTATAATGTCCATAAGATAATGATCTATCTTTTCTTTACACACACAAAAATGCATTACAATGGAACTTTCATCAGTCGTCAATGATTCAAAGGATGCCTGCTCTACTAATTGCCTTGTTTCTGTACATATATGTAATATAGTACAAAAATGACATTTCATGTCAAAGTAAAATACAAATGATAGCTAGTTATTACTATTATATGAATTTTAATGTTTGTGTAGTTTATTTCCCACAGCCATATAAAAAAACGGCTGAATAATTGAGAACTCTGCTTTTATGTGTAGGTTTTGTGATTAACTTCTCAAAAGTGTTTTATTGTCATTTTGGAAAATGTTAATTTTCTTCCCGTGGGAACATTTTCTGTAGTTAAAGATGATATCCTGTAAACCACCCCTTTCGTGACCAATTACATGGTTTATTAAGAAGGATTTATGTCTTGATAAGGGCTTGAAGTGAATTAACATTCATACATTGCAGATAGGTGATATCTCACTGTTATCAAGTCGTTTCAAACTGTGAGAAGAAATATTTGCAAAATGAAGATGAAAATTGTGATTCTCTTGTTGAACTGTTTACACCATTATTCCACCAAGGAAAATCAGGAGTTAACGCTGAGGAAAGTGAAGATGTTACAAAAAGCATTATTATGTTCCGTCAACTGTCCTGCAGGCTGCTCCCGAGGTTACCAGAACGAATCCTCTACTCCGAAAAATGCATCGTTTTTCATGATGTTGTTTTATCCAAGAAGCAAAATGGAAATTCTGAAGGGACAGGTTGGTTCAAATACATCCTCGAAGACAGGTGTAATGGTTGATTGGAGTGTGATGTCTATGACATATGACACGAACACAGAAACTTTGTTTTGGTCAACAAGGAAGGGCGTGTATAAGCATAAGCTGGGACAACCTAAATCTAAGAAGATTCTCTCCAGTATGAAGCCAAATTTATGCTTGAACATTCATGGAGAGAGTGTTTATTATATGACAGTTCGTAACACCCGCACCAACAGTCATATCGGACGGGTATCACAGTCGCCTGGCAATGACTCCAAGAAATGGTATGAAATTTCAAGAAGATACGTACATATTGTTGATATGGCTGTCGCTAAAGATCTCATTTGTTGGATTGAGGGAAGTACGGATTCTCGTACAGAAGTTTCCAAGACAATCTGTGCACAACTTCCCTCGAATAAGACACACATTCGCCGCAACACTTGTGAACATGCTACTAACATTGCTATGTTAAGTTTCCCAAAGACTGTTATGTTTATATGGCACAGAAGAGAGTATAACAGAAATAAATACTCCCTAGAAGTGGCCTTGTTCCATACTGGTAATTCTACAGACATATGCTACAGTAGTATTCGTATGAAATTCACATTGCGGTCCATGGTTCTGTATAAATCTGTTCTGTACTATTCATATATAAGTTCTAACACAGCACACAAAATGAAGATACACATGAACTGTAGTTCTGGAGATGAAGTGTTTTTGAGTGAATACCCAATATCATCTGATGACATGGGGAATGGTGTTCTGTTAGCACCGTTCTAAGGGTTGAAGTGTTCCTAATACATTGACATGTTCATGTTTTAGTCAAGAAGAGTAGGTGTAGAGTGGCGGATCCAGATAGTTTCAAAAGGGGAGGGATTCATTCATTGAAACTGGTTGGGGATTAACCTTAGATGTGCATCAAATTTACATGCATAAATTATCAGTAGGGAACTTTGAACGCCCCGAAACCCCCTCTGGATCTGTTACTGGAGAAACGTTTTTAAATATTCCTATAAATTACTTGAATTCAAGAAATACATTTTGAACCCGCCAACATAAGAAGAGGTGACTGAATGCTCCAGGGCTTGTTGAAGGACAAAATAATAAATATCATAAACCTATCACGGATTTTGTCTATTGTTTAACAGGAATCTTGTTTCCTTAGAAGGGTTTCATTCCTAGAATACTCCCGTATGAGGTTTGAAGTTAAAGTATGGCCAAGGAGGAGGATTTATATTATTGATTATTATATGATGGACGAGTGTTCTGCTTTCTGATTGGCCGAGACAGATGGTCATCGACGATGATCAAACATTATGTTGACTGAGGGAAACGTCACGCGAGGTCGACATAACAATCCAATGACCTGGAGCTAAAAATAGATCACCCCTGCGAGGAGCTTAACGAGGATCGCTGTTTAATTGATGTTTGTATTCTATTAAGTTATTTAAAAATCAAGTTGTTTTTTCCAATCGAAATCTATATCGTAGGTTTACAAGTAAAATTAGAAAAAAAGAAACTGTTTTTTAAAAATGAAGTTTTTAATTTTTTTTAAATGAATTTTTTTAATGAATTTTCAAATCAAATGGTTTATCGACCATAACTGTTCCGAGGTCGATAAACCATTTGAGTCACCTCAACTGAAGTCTGTAATTGTATAATACTATCTTCATTGAGACGTGGAATAATGTCAGGCCAACTAAAAACATTATTACAACGCTGTTCGCAACAATTCTTATCTAAAAGTGAACCTCTAGGCTCAAATTCCTTAGATTTTCCAAGGCCATATTGATCATAGATTTATCAATATGGAACAAGGCAACTTCTAGGGACTGACGTTGTTTGTGGAGAACTGGAAACTGGCAGTTACAGATGATCCATAGTAAGGCAGTGTTATATATCAGGAATCACAGCCTTCAATGGTATTTGCACCCCCACTGACTCTCCAACAGTCAGGGAAACGGTCACATGGACCAAGTCCCTAAGGAGAACACGATACCAAGAAAACGGGAGAAATCTTGAAATTGGTCTAAAATTACTCACTATGCTGAGGTTTTTTTTCTCCTTTGGAATAGGAATTCTCTCTGGAATTTACCTTGGTACATCGCTCCCTCCTTCTGGTGACTCGTGTTTACAGATCTGTAAGTCGGAATTTGAGCCTAGAGGTGAAAATAGTTATCAGAATTCACCCTATCTATTGCTGATCGTTGGTTTGAGATGAGCACCAACGACGACCTATGTTGGAAGGCGTTCATATCCCTGAGCCTTAGATAATATATACAAGAATGCATCCAATAATGCTCTAGTCGTAGAGTCAAAGTCATGAAACATAGATCTTATCCTGGTAGAGGCTTAAGTCCTTTGTTTCCTACGGCCTTTATATATCCATCAGAGCAGGGGCGAGTCTGAGATTAAGATTTGTGACAGTAAGAGCGGACTGAGATTCCCAGGCATCATTGCTCTGGCCGGCGTAGATAGGTTGGGCATTGGATAGGTTGAGCAGATCCTTCTTGGCATCCACTGAAAATATAATTAGTTCATGGCGCTTCTAGATGGTCTGCCCTTTCTAGGATAGTTGTGTGGGAAAAAAGATGCTATCAATTCTGTGGAGGTATCCTGCTGCTTGAAAGATGATGGGGGGAGTTGACAAGGGCCACCAAATGGTTGCATATCGATCATGTTGTCACGCATGATACCCTGAATGACTTGAACATTGGGGTGATTAAGTTACTGGGGTACCCCCACCAGAAACCAAGTAATGATAATATATACAGGACTGCATCCAAGGATGCTTTAGCCGTGGAGTCATGGAACATGGATCTTATCCTGGTGGAGGCTTAAGTCTTTGGTTTCAATCTGCAAGAACTCTTTATCCAGCGGAGGTAGAGGGGTTGGCACTGTCCTGTTATAGATGATGTAGAAATTCCTCGGATAAACATTTGGAATGGTTTAATTGACGGCGTTATTTACCTTGACCGTTTAAGACAGACAGGTGCTGTCGTGCGAAAAAAGTCAGTAACCAAAGAAAATACTCAATACGAAAAGACGGAAATGGTCAAGGGAGATAACCGGTGACAGACGGCTAACAAAATGACCTCACGTACTTTGCAACGAAGTGATATGAATTGTCATTGGCTCGCAGGTCCAAAATGCATAGCGGTTTGATTGGCTCACGTCGGCCAAGGGCGGGTAATTTTAGTACAGATTTCGTTGACAAGGGTGATAACCGGTGACAGACGGCTAACAAAATGACCTCACGTACTTTGCAACAAAGTGATATGAATTGTCATTGGCCCGCAGGTCCAAAATGCATAGCCGTTTGATTGGCTCACGTCGGCCAAGGGCGGGTAATTTTAGTACAGATTTCGCTGAGAGTTTCCCATGGGTGATATAGTGGAGAGAAACGGAGCATATATAAAACCATGGGTAACCGAGGATGATTGTCAAGAGAAAGAAGTGAATTACTTACCTAGCTGCACCTTCAGTGTTTAGACTGCTCCAGTGGAATAAAACCATATTTATTTTACCTCTACTAAATTTGTAAGATGTCCATTGGTCAGTACACACCAAGTGATTAAAAAATATATTTGAATAATGACCCGCTCTACCAGTGATGAGTATGGCTATGTGTGTAGTGCAAAAGCTCAAATGTTAAATACAAAAGTCTGAAGATAGAAAGAATTTCGGTATAATGAAACACTTAATTACTCATGGTGAGGTCATTATATGAAATACAAGAACTCTCGGACCTCAGGAGTCATTCATTCCTTGTGTCTTGAGATCTTGGCATTGATATATTATTACAGTGTTTGAGTGTTCTCTTTTTCGTTCTGAAAAATAATGAAAAGATGCATTTGAAAAAATAAATCTACTGAACCCAAATATACACAAAATCTGTCATGGGGTCTCATTCGCACATAATACATACATGGAGAGTATCATATAGTTTACATCATGTGTTTATGTCATTTAATTTCGAAAATACCATAATATCGAACAATATTAATTATCCATACATGTAATTTGCTGAAATCAATTTTCTGTTTAGGGGTGTCAACCATTTTTACCAAGAGTATATGACCAAAATGGGCACAAAAATTGGATAACGAATATAATTTTTTTTTTATTTATAACAGGTTTTAATCACATGTGGTATGAGCAGAACGTTGACTTTCCTACAACCTTATTAAGTTCATTCACGCAAAGACTAAACGATGTATACCAACACAACTGGCTTAACAAACTTTCCCTTTCCACTAAATGTGATTACTATTCAACTCTTAAACCATACATTTATACCGAGCTTTATCTATCATGTGTTACTATAAAACATTTTTTAGAGTAAGTTTAGCACGTTTCCAATGCCCGTCACATGACTTGTGGATTGAAAAAGGCAATTATTTTAAAATAAACAGATAATATAGATTATACAAATCAAGTAATATCAATGTCCCAGAAAACGAATTTCTTTTTTTGCTTGTTTGTCCATTGTACAATGAATTACGCAGAAAACTTCTTAAAGAATTATATTATGTCCATCCATCTACCGACACATTCACGTTATTATTAAATTGTACTAAGGGTAATGTAATCGGAATCTTGCTATGTACATATACGACGCAATGTAATAGGGAAAAGAATCACAACAAATAAGAGTAATAATAACATGTATATTTACTTTTATTAATCACCCGTTGAAGATATCGCAGTGTAATAAATCTACCGTGTTATTACACTTAGTGTAATAACATCGCGTGCTGCAGGAACTACTTGCACTTGGTCACATGACCAAAACAATGTCAGCTGTCAATCACAACATCTCGAAGTAGCATTATTTCAGACATTTTTACTTTTTCAATATCCTTTTAAATGACTATCGCAGCATTGATATATAAATAATAAATAATTATACAAATTACTGGTCACAAGAACTTGCAGAGTATAAACAATTATTCTCACATCTCTGACAATCAACATCGTCAAATCAGCGACTTGATCAACCGTCCAGCTGATGCGGGGTCACAGGAGTGCACTGTTGTTGACATTGGTCCAAATCGAGGAAGTGTTTCAAATTTGCAGCAAAGTACAAACACAAACACTCTAAATGTTAGCCGTACTTAAATGCAATCCCTTGGTTCTATCTTTACAGGACCAATAAACAACTCAGTGATCCATGTTAACTTTCATACTTCTTAAAACTATTCAAACTGTTTCAAACGTTCGTGCCACACGAACAGCCACGCTTCTTTGAGGCGCTGCACAACTTGAAAGCTATGATACCACGCACTTAAAAAATAATCCCGAGAATTGAAATTTGTGATTCAAAAATTTATGTCTAGTTGTTGTTTTTTCATTAGATAAGATGTTTGGTTCGTAAAATCGTGTTGATCTTTAATTGTTTTAGATCGTTCTTCAGTGTTAACGTAAAACGGAATGACAGCAGCCTCATTACAATGTATTCATACGCCTGACCTAGTTATGCTGGCATAATGCACTCGAACCGGCCTTTCGTTTGCGCATTATTTTGTTAATGTTGGGTGATTAATAAATAAAATACTAAACGATGTCCTGTTTAATAACATATTTATGAAACTCGTGAGATGGTATTGGTATTTAACTCGCTTTCGCTCGTTAAATACCAAACCACTCACTCGTTTCATAAATATGTTATTAAACAGGACATCGTTTAGTATTCTCTATGTATTAACATGTACCTTTGTATAGTGCACTACAGGCCTGTGGCCTTAAAGTATTGGATATACAGATTGGTTGAATATATTAGTTTCTCATCGTTTTATTGAAGAACTAGTTTGTATAGTGTTTTACCAGTGGAGATGTTCGGTGTAACACGCGCATAAATACAAATCAGCTGATCAATGTCACTTACTACAGTCTAAAAAAAGGATCGTTTGTCGTTCGTAAATATTTATATATATTTGAATGTAATGGGTAATATATAGAATAACCAACTCGGTTCGAGTGATTACGGCTCGCGATTGTGAACATCATTTCAACTCGTGCATATTTCCCGTGATCACTCGTACCTCGTTCGTTAATCTCTAAACATCACTCGCTCTCGTTCATACAATATATAAATTCACACTCGCTTCGTGAAAGTCATATGCTACACTACCTCAGGTAATAATCACTATGAATTATGTCCCTTTGTATACCGCAGTAGTTCAGTTTATCTTTTATTTAATTTAACCGTATCTAACACATTAATTGTCCAACCATGCCATAAGCAATCGGAATATCGATCTACAATGCCATAATTTCAAAGTTTATTTTCTCAGTATATTGTATATAATGCACTTTTACCTTTTCTAAAAGGCTGGAACACAGCCACTCAGACATGTAGACTTTTGTTGAAACCAAGGAACAAAAGGCACATGCAATACTGAACCCATGACTATCATATGTGACTCTGATTAGGGGCAGTAGCACGTTTTTTCGCTCAAAGAAGTCGACGAAATTCATTTGAAAATAATGACACCTATAATAAAACACCCTTCTCTTTTCGAAAAGTTCACATTAAAAAGGCAGCCATGCAATTATTGATTTATACGCAACAACGTTATTACCCATGCAGATAATTAGTTTGTTAATACGATCTTTTACCCTTTACATTAACTATAAATGACATAAACTATCATTATAAATGGGAAATTAGAACTACACTATATTCATTTTCAGTTCTAAAGTTGCATAGGTGCGTTTACCTTGTTTCAAATCACTCCCCTACACGAATTGCAGCTATACTCAAATCGGATTATAAACATTGTTTTTAATTGTAATTAATTGCAAGTGTATATTATCTCTATTTTATATTCATTTGATTTCGATAAATTATAATGTCCATAAGATAATGATCTATCTATTCTTTACACACACAAAAATGCATTACAATGGAACTTTCATCAGTCGTCAATGATTCAAAGGATACCTGCTCTACGAATTGCCTTGTTTCTGTACATATATATAATATAGTACAAAAATGACATTTTATGTCAAAGTAAAATACAAATGATAGCTAGTTATTACTATTATATGAATTTTAATGTTTTTGTAGTTTATTTCCAACAGCCATATAAAAAAAAACGGCTGAATAATTGAGAACTCTGCTTTTATGTGTAGGTTTTGTGATTAACTTCTCAAAAGTGTTTTATTGTCATTTTGGAAAATGTTACTTTTCTTCCCGTGGGAACATTTTCTGTAGTTAAAGATGATATCCTGTAAACCACCCCTTTCGTGACCAATTACATGGTTTATTAAGAAGGATTTATGTCTTGATAAGGGCTTGAAGTGAATTAACATTCATACATTGCAGATAGGTGATATCTCACTGTTATCAAGTCGTTTCAAACTGTGAGAAGAAATATTTGCAAAATGAAGATGAAAATTGTGATTCTCTTGTTGAACTGTTTACACCATTATTCCACCAAGGAAAATCAGGAGTTAACGCTGAGGAAAGTGAAGATGTTACAAAAAGCATTATTATGTTCCGTCAACTGTCCTGCAGGCTGCTCCCGAGGTTACCAGAACGAATCCTCTACTCCGAAAAATGCATCGTTTTTCATGATGTTGTTTTATCCAAGAAGCAAAATGGAAATTCTGAAGGGACAGGTTGGTTCAAATACATCCTCGAAGACAGGTGTAATGGTTGATTGGAGTGTGATGTCTATGACATATGACACGAACACAGAAACTTTGTTTTGGTCAACAAGGAAGGGCGTGTATAAGCATAAGCTGGGACAACCTAAATCTAAGAAGATTCTCTCCAGTATGAAGCCAAATTTATGCTTGAACATTCATGGAGAGAGTGTTTATTATATGACAGTTCGTAACACCCGTACCAACAGTCATATCGGACGGGTATCACAGTCGCCTGGCAATGACTCCAAGAAATGGTATGAAATATCAAGTAGATACGTACATATTGTTGATATGGCTGTCGCTAAAGATCTCATTTGTTGGATTGAGGGAAGTACGGATTCTCGTACAGAAGTTTCCAAGACAATCTGTGCACAACTTCCCTCGAATAAGACACACATTCGCCGCAACACTTGTGAACATGCTACTAACATTGCTATGTTAAGTTTCCCAAAGACTGTTATGTTTATATGGCACAGAAGAGAGTATAACAGAAATAAATACTCCCTAGAAGTGGCCTTGTTCCATACTGGTAATTCTACAGACATATGCTACAGTAGTATTCGTATGAAATTCACATTGCGGTCCATGATTCTGTATAATTCTGTTCTGTACTATTCATATGATGGTTCTTTCACAGCACACAAAATGAAGATACACATGAACTGTAGTTCTGGAGATGAAGTGTTTTTGAGTGAATACCCAATATCATCTGATGACATGGGGAATGGTGTTCTGTTGGCACCGTTCTAAGGGTTGAAGTGTTCCTAATACATTGACATGTTCATGCTTTAGTCAAGGAGAGTGGCGGATCCAGATAGTTTCAAAAGGGGAGGGATTCACACATTGAAAATGGTTGGGGATTAACCTTAGATGTGAACCAAATTTACATGCAGAAATTATCAGAAGAGAACTTTGAACCCCCCGATCCCCTGAAACCCCCTCTGGATTTGTTACTGGAGAAACCTTTTTTAATATTCCTATAAATTACATGAATTCAAGAAATAACTTTTGAACCCGACAACATAAGAAGAGGTGACTGAATGCTCCAGGGCTTGTTGAAGGACAAAATAATAAATATCATAAACCTATCACGGATTTTGTCTATTGTTTAACAGGAATCTTGTTTCCTTAGAAGGGTTTTCTTCCTAGAATACTCCCGTATGAGGTTTGATTTTCTAAAGTATGGCCAATGAGGAGGATTTATATTATTGATTATTATATGATGGACGAGTGTTCTGCTTTCTGATTTGCCGAGACAGATGGACATCGACGATGATCAAACGTTATGTTGACCGAGGGAAACGTCACGCGAGGTCGGCATAATAATCCAATGACCTGGAGCTAAAAATAGATCACCGCTGCGAGGAGCTTAAAGAGGAGCGTTGTTTAATTGATGTTTTGTATTCTATTAAGTTATTTAAAAATCAAGTTGTTTTTTTCAATCGAAATCTATATCGTAGGTTTACAAGTAAAATTAGAAAAAAAGAAACTTTTTGTGAAAAAATGAAGTTTTTAATTTTTTTTAAATGAATCTTTTTTAATGAATTTTAAAATCAAATGGTTTATCGACCATAACTGTTCCGAGGTCGATAAACCATTTGATTCACCTCAACTGAAGTCTGTAATTGTATAATACTATGGAGACGTGGAATAATGTCAGGCCAACTAAAAACATTATTACAACTCTGTTCGCAACAATTCTTATCTAAAAGTGAACCTCAAGGCTCAAATTCCTTAGATTTTCCACGGCCATATTGATCATAGATTTATCAATATGGAACAAGGCAACTTCTAGGGACTGACATTGTTTGTGGAGAACTGGAAACTGGAAGTTACAGATGATCCATAGTAACGCATGCGCAGTGTTATATATCAGGATTCACAGCCTTCAATGGTATTTGCACCCCCACTGACTCTCCAACACAGATCCATAGTAACGCATTGTTATATATCAGGATTCACAGCCTTCAATGGTATTTGCACCCCCACTGACTTTCCAACATAGATCCATAGTAACGCATTGTTATATATCAGGATTCACAGCCTTCAATGGTATTTGCACCCCCACTGACTCTCCAACATAGATCCATAGTAAAGCAGTGTTAAATATCAGGATTCACAGCCTTCAATGGTATTTGCACCCCCACTGACTCTCCAACATAGATCCATAGTAAAGCAGTGTTAAATTTCAGGATTCACAGCCTTCAATGGTATTTGCACCCCCACTGACTCTCCAACATAGATCCATAGTAACGCATTGTTATATATCAGGATTCACAGCCTTCAATGGTATTTGCACCCCCACTGACTCTCCAACATAGATCCATAGTAATGCAGTGTTATATATCAGGATTCACAGCCTTCAATGGTATTTGCACCCCCACTGACTCTCCAACATAGATCCATAGTAATGCAGTGTTAAATATCAGGATTCACAGCCTTCAATGGTATTTGCACCCCCACTGACTGTCCAAAATAGATCCATAGTAACGCAGTGTTAAATATCAGGATTCACAGCCTTCAATGGTATTTGCACCCCCACTGACTCTCCAACATAGATCCATAGTAACGCAGTGTTAAATATCAGGATTCACAGCCTTCAATGGTATTTGCACCCCCACTGACTCTCCAACATAGATCCATAGTAATGCAGTGTTATATATCAGGATTCACAGCCTTCAATGGTATTTGCACCCCCCACTGACTGTCCAACATAGATCCATAGTAACGCAGTGTTAAATATCAGGATTCACAGCCTTCAATGGTATTTGCACCCCCACTGACTCTCCAACATAGATCCATAGTAATGCAGTGTTATATATCAGGATTCACAGCCTTCAATGGTATTTGCACCCCCACTGACTGTCCAACATAGATCCATAGTAACGCAGTGTTAAATATCAGGATTCACAGCCTTCAATGGTATTTGCACCCCCACTGACTCTCCAACCGTCAGGGAAACGGTCACATGGACCAAGTCACTAAGGAGAACACGATACCAAGAAAACGGGAGAAATCTTGAAATTGGTCTAAAGTTACTGACTATGCTGAGTTTTCTTTACTCCTTTGGAATAGGAATTCTCTCTGGATATTACCTTGGTACATCGCTCCCTCCGTCTGGTGACCCGTGTTTACAGATCTGTAAGTCGAATTTGAGCCTAGAGGTGAAAATAGTTCTCAGAATTCACCCTATTGATTGCTGATCGTTGGTTTGAGATGAGCACCAACGACGACCTATGTTGGAAGGTGTCTATATCCCTGGGCTTTGATCTATCCATCAGAGCGGGGACGAGTCTGAGATTAGGATTCGTGACAGTTCCCAGGTCTCATAGCTATTGTCTGTGAGAGGTACGTACA
This sequence comes from Gibbula magus, assembly GCA_936450465.1. Taxonomy (NCBI): domain Eukaryota; kingdom Metazoa; phylum Mollusca; class Gastropoda; order Trochida; family Trochidae; genus Gibbula; species Gibbula magus. Next base: position 22,468,684 of record OW388298.1, on the reverse strand, counting down.
TTGGATAGGTTGAGAAGATCCTTCTTGGCATCCACTGGTTACTTCCTGACGCCTCTAGGTGGTCTGCCCTTTATAGGATAATTCTGTGGAGATACCCCCTGCTTGAAAGATGGCGGGGGAGTTGACAAGGCCACCAAATGCACCCAATGATGCTCTAGCCGTAGAGTCAAAGTCATGGAACATTGATCTTATCCTGGTAGAGGATTAAGTCCTTTGTTTCCTACGGCCTTTATATATCCATCAGAGCAGGGGCGAGTCTGAGACAAGATTTGTGACAGTAAGAGCGCCCTGAGATTCCCAGGCATCATTGCTCTGGCCGGCGTAGAGGGAGGTACATTGGATAGGTTGAGCAGATCCTTCTTGGCGTCCACTGGTTATATAATTAGTTTCTGGCGCCTCTAGGATAGTTGTGTGGGAAAAGTGGTGCTATCAATTATGTGGAGGTATCCTGCTGCTTCAAAGATAGGGGACATTGACCAGGGTCACCAAATGGTTGCATATCGATCATGTTGTCACGTATGATGCCCTGTATGACTTGAACATGGGGGTGATTAAGTTACTGGCGTACCCCTGCCAGAAACCAAGTAATGATAATATATACAGGACTGCATCCAAGGATGCTTTAGCCGTTGAGTCAAACTCATGGAACATGGATCTTATCCTGGTGGAGGCTTAAGTCCTTGGTTTCAATCTGCAAGAACTCTTTATCCAGCGGAGGGAGAGGGGCTGGCACTGTCCTGTTATGGATGATGTAGAAATTCCTCGGATAAACATTTGGAATGGTTTAATTGATGGCGTTATTTAACTTGACGGTTTAAGACAGACAGGTGCTGTCGTGCGAAAAAAGTCAGTAACCAAAGAAAATACTCAATACGAAAAGACGGAAATGGTCAAGGGAGATAACCGGTGACAGACGGCAGACTCGCGTACTTTGCAACGAAGTGATATGAATTGTCATTGGCTCGCAGGTCCAAAATGCATAGCGGTTTTATTGGCTCACGCCAGCCAAGGGCGGGTAATTTTAGTACAGATTTTGCTGACAGAGTTTCCCATTGGTGATATAGTGGAGAGAAACGGAGCATATATAAAACCATGGGTAACCGAGGATGATTGTCAAGAGAAAAAAGTGAATTACTAACCTTGCTGCACCTTCAGTGTATAGACTGCTCCAGTGGAATTTAACCATATTTATTTTACCTCTACTAAATTTGTAAGATTTCCATTGGTCAGTACACACCACGTGATTAAAAAAAAAAATTCGAGTGATTACGGATCGCAACTGTGAACATCATTTCACCTCGTGCATATTTCCCGTTATCACTCGTACCTCGTTCGTTAATCTCTAAACATCACTCGCTCTCGTTCATACAATATATACATTCACACTCGCTTCGTGAAAGTCATATGCTACACTACCTCAGGTAATAGTCACTATGAATTATGTCCCTTTGTATACCGCAGTAGTTCAGTTTATCTTTTATTTAATTTTACCGTATCTAACACATTAATTGTCCAACCATGCTATAAGTAATCGGAATATCTACAATGCCATAATTTCAAAGTTTATTTTCTCAGTATATTGTATATAATACAAGGTATGCACTTTTTACCTATTCTAAAATACAGGACCCATATTTTCGAAGCTCTCTTAGTGCTAAGATAGTCGTAAGTCAATGTTAATGTATGGCACTTACGACCAGCTTAGCGCCAAGAGAGCTTCGAAAATATGGGTCCTGGAATACAGCCACTCAGACATGTAGACTTTTGTTGAAACCAAGGATACTGAACCCATGACTATCATATGTGACTCTGATTAGGGGCAGTAGCACGTTTTTTCGCTCAAAGAAGTCGACGAAATTCATTTGAAAATAATGTCACCTATAATAAAACACCCTTCTCTTTTCGAAAAGTTCACATTAAAAAGACCGCCATGCAATTATTGCTTTTTACGCAACAACGTTATTACCCATGCAGATAACTGGTTTGTTAATACGATCTTTTACCCTTTACATTAACTATACATGACATAAACTATCATTATAAATGGGAAATTAGAACTACACGATATTCATTTTCAGTTCTAAAGTTGCATAGGTGCGTTTACCTTGTTTCAAATCACTCCCCTACACGAATTGCAGCTATACTCAAATCGGATTATAAACATTGTTTTTAATTGTAATTTATTGCAAGTGTATATTATCTCTATTTTATGTTCATTTGATTTCGATAAATTATAATGTCCATAAGATAATGATCTATTTATTCTTTACACACACAAAAATGCGTTACAATGGAACTTTCATTTGTCGTCAATGATTCAAAGAATACCTGCTCTACTAATTGCCTTGTTTCTGTACATATATATAATATAGTACAAAAATGACATTTCATGTCAAAGTAAAATACAAATGATAGCTAGTTATTACTAGTATATGAATTTTAATGTTTTTGTAGTTTATTTCCCACAGCCATATAAAAAAAACGGCTGAATAATTGAGAACTCTGATTTTATGTGTAGGTTTTGTGATTAACTTCTCAAAAGTGTTTTATTGTCAATTTGGAAAATGTTAATTTTCTTCCCGTGGGAACATTTTCTGTAGTTAAAGATGATATCCTGTAAACCACCCCTTTCGTGACCAATTACATGGTTTATTAAGAAGGAATCTATGTCTTGATAAGGGCTTGAAGTGAATTAACATTCATACATTGCAGATAGGTGATATCTCACTGTTATCAAGTCGTTTCAAACTGTGAGAAGAAATATTTGCAAAATGAAGATGAAAATTGTGATTCTCTTGTTGAACAGTTTACACCATTATTCCACCATGGAAAATCAGGAGTTAACGCTGAGGAAAGTGAAGATGTTACAAAAAGCATTATGTTCCGTCAACTGTCCTGCAGGCTGCTCCCGAGGTTACCAGAACGAGTCCTCTACTCCGAAAAATGCATCGTTTTTCATGATGTTGTTTTATCCAAGAAGCAAAATGGAAATTCTGAAGGGACAGGTTGGTTCAAATACATCCTCGAAGACAGGTGTAATGGTTGATTGGAGTGTGATGTCTATGACATATGACACGAACACAGAAACTTTGTTTTGGTCAACAAGGAGGGCCTGTATAAGCATAAGCTTGGACAACCTAAATCTAAGAAGATTCTCTCCAGTATGAAGCCAAATGTATGCTTGAACATTCATTGAGAGAGTGTTTATTATATGAGAGGTGGTTTCACCCACATTCATATCGGACGGGTATCACAGTCGCCTGGCAATGACTCCAAGAAATGGTATGAAATATCAAGTAGATACGTACATATTGTTGATATGGCTGTCGCTAAAGATCTCATTTGTTGGATTGAGGGAAGTACGGATTCTCGTACAGAAGTTTCCAAGACAATCTGTGCACAACTTCCCTCGAATAAGACACACATTCGCCGCAACACTTGTGAACATGCTACTAACATTGCTATGTTAAGTTTCCCAAAGACTGTTATGTTTATATGGCACAGAAGAGAGTATAACAGAAATAAATACTCCCTAGAAGTGGCCTTGTTCCATACTGGTAATTCTACAGACATATGCTACAGTAGTATTCGTATGAAATTCACATTGCGGTCCATGGTTCTGTATAAATCTGTTCTGTACTATTCATATATAAGTTCTAACACAGCACACAAAATGAAGATACACATGAACTGTAGTTCTGGAGATGAAGTGTTTTTGAGTGAATACCCAATATCATCTGATGACATGGGGAATGGTGTTCTGTTAGCACCGTTCTAAGGGTTGAAGTGTTCCTAGTACATTGACATGTTCATGTTTTAGTCAAGAAGAGTAGGTGTACAGTGGCGGATCCAGATAGTTTCAAAAGGGGAGGGATTCATTCATTGAAACTGGTTGGGGATTAACCTTAGATGTTCATCAAATTTACATGCAGAAATTATCAGTAGGGAACTTTGAACGCCCCGAAACCCCCTTTAGATTTGTTACTGGAGAAACGTTTTTCAATATTCCTATAACTTACTTGAATTCAAGAAATAATTTTTGAACCCGACAACATAAAAAGAGGTGACTGAATGCTCCAGGGCTTGTTGAAGGACAAAATAATAAATATCATAAACCTATCACGGATTTTGTCTATTGTTTAAAAGGAATCTTGTTTCCTTAGAAGGGTTTTCTTCCTAGAATAATATCGTATAAGGTTTGATTTTCTAAAGTATGGAGGAGGTTTATATTATTGATTATAATATGTTGGACGAGTGTTCTGCTTTCTGATTGGCCGAGACAGATGGTCATCGACAATGATCAAACGTTATGTTGACCACGGGAAACGTCACGCGAGGTCGACATAACAATCCAATGACCTGGATCTAAAAATAGATCACCACTGCGAGGAGCTTAGCGAGGAGCGCTGTTTAATTGATGTTGTGTATTCTATTAAGTTATTTAAAAATCAAGTTGTTTTTTCCAATCGAAATCTATATCGTAGGTTTACAAGTAAAATTAGAAAAAAAGAAACTGTTTTTTAAAAAATGAAGTTTTTAATTTTTTTTAAATGAATTTTTTTAATGAATTTTCAAATCAAATGGTTTATCGACCATAACTGTTCCGTGGCCGATAAACCATTTGATTCACCTCAACTGAAGTCTGTCATTGTATAATACTGCCTTCAACGAGACGTAGAATAATGTCAGGGCAACTAAAAACATTATTACAACTCTGTTCGCAACAATTATTATCTAAAAGTGAACCTCTAGGCTCAAATTCCGTCTTAGATTTTCCAAGGCCAGTTGTTGACAAAGATCACCACGTTGTGGACAAAGAACTGTGAAGAACTGGAAACTGAAAGTTACAGATGATCCATAGTAACGCAATGTTATATATCAGGATTCACATCTTTGCACCCCCACTGACTGTCCAACAGTCAGGGAAACGGTCACATGGACCAAGTCCCTAAGGAGAACACGATACCAAGAAAACGGGAGAAATCTTGACATTGGTCTATGGTGAGGTTTTGTTTTACTCCTTTGGAGTAGGAATTCTCTCTGGAATTTACCTTGGTACATCGCTCCCTCCTTCTGGTGACCCGTGTTTACAGATCTGTAAGTCGAATTTGAGCCTAGAGGTGAAAATAGTTCTCAGAATTCACCCTATTGATTGCTGATCGTTGGTTTGAGATGAGCACCAACGACGACCTATGTTGGAAGGCGTCCATATCCCTGGGCTTTGATCTATCCATCAGAGCAGGGTCGAGTCTGAGATTAGGATTCGTGACAGTTCCCAGGTCTCATAGCTCTTGTCTGTGAGAGGTACATACATTGGATAGGTTGAGAAGATCCTTCTTGGCATCCACTGGTTACTTCCTGACTCCTCTAGGTGGTCTGCCCTTTCTAGTCGTGTCGGCCAAAGGGGGGGGGGGGGGGGGGGGGGGGAGGGGGGGGGGGGGGGGGGGTGTTACGACGTAAGTTGTAATAAACGCGGTAAGATGTAATACTGCGGTAAATTGTAATAAAAACGCGGTAAAATGTAATAAAGTTTACTGCGGTAAATTGTAATAAGGGGGTGCGGTAAAATGTTACTAAAAAGTGCGGTAAAATGTAATACATAATGCGGTAAAATGTAATAACCATACATCTAATTTTTAGCTGCCGAATTTGGGTCATTCATTGAACATATACATATGTATTTTTTGAATGAAAGTATTGTTATAAGTAGTATTGCATATTAAAATCATAAGTTCTCCAAAATTTACAGACGAACTGTTTTGATTAAACCTCCGCCTTACATGGGAGTATACAGGGTTCATTCTGTCAATCTGTCTGAAACTTTACATATGTATTTCAAATTTACTGGAGTGGTGCCTCTTGATATTTTCAGATTTCTGAAAATTTTATTATTTTTGTTTGTTTTCATGAAAAACGAGAATTTGACTCTATTCACGTTTACAGATAGATAGGTTGTTTCCTGAGAAAAGATTGATAACCATTCATCATATCTTTCTGAAACCTATTCATGTCGTGTATTATCCACTAACATAATTAAAAAGTCTATCATCATTTATATCAAAGATCGATTATACATGCTAATAAAGCACTCTGAGTTAATAGGGGACCGTTTGGATATTTTATCTTCTGATGACTCTTGTGTTTGTTTGAGTTTCTATGGAAACGAAACAGTGACTTTATGTGTATAATGGAAGAATATATATTCCATTGTTTTGCAGAATCGCTGAAACTATCATATGTTTCACTTCATTAAACTGTATTCATATTCATACCCACATATTTACATTTTGCAAGTTTTTGAATTTTTATGTCACGGTAATCATATTGTCTTGAACTGTTAAAGTATAAGGTTCCATGTAACATGTTCGTAACTTCCGGTGTCATGACAGACAGACAGACAGATTTTATTGGTATATATGGCCCGGAGACCAATAGTACAATGTAAATGAATTTCACAATAGAAACAGCGCTACCATGTAATAGGACAACCATAACATCAAAATAATATGTTTACAAAATAAGAGGTTACAAATGATGTCGATTTGATCGATAACGATTGATATGGTATAGGACTAGCGATAGTCTGTACAAAAGCTGGACATTGTTTGTAGTTAAAAGTGATATAAACTTTTCTGGTGTTGGGTATTTACAGAAATATAAAGGTAAATATTTATATCTTAAACATGTGTATTGAGGACACTCCAGAAGTACATGATATTCATCCTCCGTGAGGTTACAATAGTTACAGATGGAGTTTTCATTATCTGGGTCCTTTGAGAATCGTGCTGCTTTTACCTTAAAATCATGACCATTACATCTGAACAAAGTAACAATTCTACGTAGGTGCAATGAAGATAAAGAGGATAAATACAGTTCAGGCTTAATAAATGTTTTAAATTCAGCATAATAACTAATACTTGTCGACGAACTAACATCACAGTACCCTTCCTGTTGGTATATGTCTTTACATCGTTGCTTAAGCAATTTTAAAAATGAATTCCTGTCGCCAACATCCTGTGCGATCCAAACGTGGCCAAAGCCGCATTGAAACAGAAATTCACGCACATTTGAAACCCAATTTTTATACCCTTTGTCATCCAAAGTCTTTAAAAGTTCGTAACTATCGGGATATTCTGTTCATGGGTTGCCTTATTAATCTTATCCAGAACGATATTGATCTACAACGGGCATTGATAAATAAAGGGAAACGGCCACATTCAGCCAGAATAATCTTATTTGGGGATTTATATTCACATTTTGAAATAAACTTGCAAAATTTAGTGTGAACTTTTTCTATGTTCTTATTAATTTTAAAACCCCTAACTTCAGATCCATACAAAAGTATTGGTTGGATTTTTCCATCAAATAATTTGAGTGAGGATTCAATGGGCAAATATTTATATTTACAAATAAAACGTTTTATAACGTGCAATGCTCTTTCTGCCTGCATGGCGAGTGTCTCGCAAGCTTTGGAGAAAATATTTCTGCATGAGAATACAAACCCTAGATACTTATAGTAAGATACAACCTCTAATTGGTTATCGCCAATAAACCATTTTTCACATTTTGCAATCCTACCCGCTTTCTTGAATACTATAATTTTCGTTTTCTTAATGTTTATTTCAAGTCCCCACTTTAAACAATATTCCTTTAAAACATCAATCTTTCGCTGTAAATTAACCACAGAATCCGCAAATATCGCAACATCATCGGCAAATAGTAACATTGACATATCATGAATAGTTTCATTAATAAATATGCCTCTTGAATCATTTGCCATCATTTCCTTTACAAGTTCTTCTATATATAACAAGAAAAGTATAGGTGACAAAACGCAGCCTTGTCTAACGCCAGAGTACGTATCAAAAATATCTGTCATTTCACGTTTACTAGTTCTCACGGAAGCTTTTACGTTCTCGTACATGTTTCTTAATAAACGTTGCAGTTTCCCGTGGATACCAGACTGCATCATGACAAAGATAAGTTTAGATCTGTTTACAGAATCTAATGCTTTGTGGAAATCCACGAATAAACAATAAAACTTGCCTCCTTTCTTTCGCAAGTATTTATGTGCAAGACTGTGCAAAGTAAAAATATTATCAAAGGTAGAGTGTTCTTCTCTAAAACCTGCTTGATGCTCTGATAGAACTTCATAGGTAGAAATCCACAATTTCATTCGATTGTCTATAACAGTGGTAAATATCTTGTTTAAAGTATTCAGTAGAGCGATCCCCCTGTAATTATTTGGATCTTTCTTATCGCCAGATTTATGTAATGGTACAATTAAGCCAATATTCCAAGAATCTGGGAACACACCACTCTCTAAAACGTTGTTAAATAAACAACTTATATAAGGCAAGAGCAATGAAGCAATTTCTTTAAAAACTTCTACGGGAATGCCATCTTCGCCAGGTGATTTCCCGCTTTTCAAGCTATTAATAGCACATTCAATTTCACTATCATCTATACTGCTTCCCAAAAAATTATCTGCGTTAATGCAGTCTTCACACTCTTGGGAATTATGGAAATTAAAGTAATCCGACACCCGATCTCCAAAGTGGTCATCGACATTAACAGTCTTATCATTGAGAAGTTATTTAAAATAATTATACCATTCATCAACTGTTATGTTCTGTTCAACGTTATCCCTACGGAAACAGTATTGTTTGATAGCTTTCCAAAAGTACTGGCAGTCTTTGAGTTTTGCAGCATTAACTATTCCATTTTCAACACTTTGTTCATATTTGTTTTTTTGTTCGCGACATAGGTCCCGAAAGTCTTTCTTGGCTAGTAGATATTGTTTACAGTGGTTTTCAATGTTTGTTTTTCTGAACTTATTAAGGAGGTTATATTTAAGTCGTTTTGCTTGTTCACAATGTCGGTCGAACCAGGGAGTCCGGTGTCATGAAGTGTTACCATTCCAACAAAATGAGCCTAGGGTATATGACTTTACAGTTGATATGAGAAAAAAATTATGTTACATGCAACGCTTAAAATAATTTAATTCCATACCTAATTGATAGCGGAAACTTTTGAAGTTGAAATTATTTTCTGCTAGTACCTTTGCTCTATTCTGGCAAGCCAAACTCTCGATAGACATTTTAAAACATAAATAATTATGTGTGTATGTATGTGTGTGTGTGTGTGTGCGTGTTTGTGCGTGCGTATGTGTGTTATTATTAGGGTTTAATGTCATTTTCAAAATGATTTCACTTATGTCATGATGGCTAGTATCATTGCACAACATCCCAGGGTGGAAATGCGTCAATTGGGAGACGTTTACATGTGTGCGTGTGTGCCTGTGTGTGTGTTGAATTCAAATGTTAATTCATTTAGAAAACTAGCGCCGTCGTTCAAATATTTTCTATTTTTCTTGAGGTTATTGTGTAAAACTGTTATTGGCACACATGTTTGGTCAATATTTTGCTTAAAGGAGCTGTAGCATGTTTTTTGCCAATTTTATTCTTTCCTTTTTACCATTTATATTACAAATTTATGCAATTTATAATTACTTTAGAGGGTAATAGTTCTCATTACATGAACCATCTATCCGTAGTCGCAGAAATTTGTGTAGTGGTCATAATGAAAACCACTTGTTTTCAAGGTGAACACCTTTGACTGGCCGCCAAGTACAAAATGATTCCCATAGCTTTAAAAAAGATGTGCACATGTTTTTTAACTTTAATATTGCGAAGAAAAATGGTGTTTTTCGAATGGCGACATTATTTGTCAAGTTCATGACATTGATTTATTTCAGAGAAAAACACGTGCTACCCTTTAAACTGTGGAAATAGCATATAGATATCACGTAGTCTCTTTTCTGATAAATCGATTTTATTGCAGTAGTTAGCATTTGGTTGGCGAAAGCATATGCCTCCGTCACACAAAAGAAGTTCCTACTACGTTCTTATCCTTCCAAAAAATGTTGTAAAACGGCCTCGAACGGGACAGAGACAGCTAACTGTATGAAGAAGTTTTCAAATACGATAGACAATTCTTAGTACGCCCATGTCGTCTTTACTCCGTCCTCTAATAGTTGGTACCATGTTTTGAAACAGCACATCTGCAAATCATAGTGATTAAATTTGTAAAGTTTAGAAACATATCATCAATTAGTATCAGAGCTGTTAGTGAAACAAAATCAGACGGACGAATTGTCAGACAGACATTTTGATTGGTGAATTTTACTTTCATCAACATCAACTTCTATAAAAGAAAATATTACAATTTACCGCACATCGTATTACAATTTACCGCACCTTTCATCGAAACATTTTACCGCACCCCCTCTTACAATTTACCGCAGTAAACTTTATTACATTTTACCGCGTTTTTATTACAATTTACCGCAGTTATTACATCTTACAGCGTTTATTACAACTTACGTCGTAACAGGGGGGGATAGTTGTGTGGGAAAAGGGGTGCTATCAATTCTGTGGAGATAACCCCTGCTTGAAAGATGATGGGGGAGTTGACCAGGGCCACCAAATGGTTGCATATCGATCATGTTGTCACGCATGATGGCCTGTATGACCTGAACATGGGGTGATTAAAACCAAGTAATGATAGTATATACAGGACTGCATCCAAGGATGCTTTAGCCGTTGAGTCAAACTCATGGACCATGGATATTAACCTGTTGGAGGCTTAAGTCTTTGGTTTCAATCTGCAAGAACTCTTTATCCAGCGGAGGGAGAGGGGTTGGCACTGTCCTGTTATGGATGATGTAGAAATTCCTCGCATAAACAGTTTAATAAATGGTTTAATTGACGGCGTTATTTACCTTGACCGTTTAAGACAGACAGGTGCTGTCGTGCGAAAAAAGTCAGTAACCAAAGAAAATACTCAATACGAAAAGACGGAAATGGTCAAGGGAGATAACCGGTGACAGACGGCTAACACAATGACCTCGCGTACTTTGCAACGAAGTGATATGAATTGTCATTGGCTCCCAGGTCCAAAATGCATAGCGGTCTTATTGGCTCACGCCGGCCAAGGGCGGGTAATTTTAGTGCAGATTTCGCTGACAGAGTTTCCCATGGGTGATATAGTGGAGAGAAACGGAGCATATATAAAACCATGGGTAACCGAGGATGATTGTCAAGAGAAAGAAGTGAATTACTTACCTTGCTGCACCTTCAGTGTATAGACTGCTCCAGTGGAATTTAACCATATTTATTTTACCTCTACTAAATTTGTAAGATTTCCATTGGTCAGTACACACCACGCGATTAAAAAATATATTTGAATAATGACCCGCTCTACCAGTGATGAGGTCAGTTTTGTGACAGAAATTTCTGTCACTGACCTGGGATATTGACTCGTCAGGTGATTTGTGTCATGTGACTTTTTGTTTTGACGATGTTTGTCCAAGATGGCGTCATCTGATCGGTTTTGCTGATTTTGTAATGAGATGATATTTTAGATTTACCAGTATGGCTATGTGTGTAGTGCAAAAGCTCAAATGTTAAATACAAAAGTCTGAAGATAGAAAGAATTTCGGTATAATGAAACACTTAATTACTCATTGTGAGGTCATTATATGAAATACAAGAACTCTCGGACCTCAGGAGTCATTCATTCCTTGTGTCTTGAGATCTTGGCATTGATATATTATTACAGTGTTTGAGTGTTCTCTTTTTCGTTCTGAAAAATAATGAAAAGATGCATTTGAAAAAATAAATCTACTGAACCCAAATATACACAAAATCTGTCATGGGGTCTCATTCGCACATAATACATACATGGAGAGTATCATATAGTTTACATCATGTGTTTATGTCATTTAATTTCGAAAATACCATAATATCGAACAATATTAATTATCCATACATGTAATTTGCTGAAATCAATTTTCTGTTTAGGGGTGTTAACCATTTTTACCATGAGTATATGACCAAAATGGGCACAAAAATTGGATAACGAATATAATTTGTTTTATATTTATAACAGGTTTTAATCACATGTGGTATGAGCAGAACGTTGACTTTCCTACAACCTTATTAAGTTCATTCACGCAAAGACTAAAAGATGTATACCAACACAACTGGCTTAACAAACTTTCCCTTTCCACTAAATGTGATTACTATTCAACTCTTAAACCATACATTTATACCGAGCTTTATCTATCATGTGTTACTATAAAACATTTTTTAGAGTAAGTTTAGCACGTTTCCGATGCCCGTCACATGACTTGTGGATTGAAAAAGGCAATTATTTTAAAATAAACAGATAATATAGATTATACAAATCAAGTAATATCAATGTCCCAGAAAACGAATTTCTTTTTTTGCTTGTTTGTCCATTGTACAATGAATTACGCAGAAAACTTCTTAAAGAATTATATTATGTCCATCCATCTACCGACACATTCACGTTATTATTAAATTGTACTAAGGGTAATGTAATCGGAATCTTGCTATGTACATATACGACGCAATGTAATAGGGAAAAGAATCACAACAAATAAGAGTAATAATAACATGTATATTTACTTTTATTAATCACCCGTTGAAGATATCGCAGTGTAATAAATCTACCGTGTTATTACACTTAGTGTAATAACATCGCGTGCTGCAGGAACTACTTGCACTTGGTCACATGACCAAAACAATGTCAGCTGTCAATCACAACATCTCGAAGTAGCATTATTTCAGGCATTTTTACTTTTTCAATATCCTTTTAAATGACTATCGCAGCATTGATATATAAATAATAAATAATTATACAAATTAGTGGTCACAAGAACTTGCAGAGTATAAACAATTATTCTCACATCTCTGACAATCAACATCGTCAAATCAGCGACTTGATCAACCGTCCAGCTGATGCGGGGTCACAGGAGTGCACTGTTGTTGACATTGGTCCAAATCGAGGAAGTGTTTCAAATTTGCAGCAAAGTACAAACACAAACACTCTAAATGTTAGCCGTACTCAAATGCAATCCCTTGGTTCTATCTTTACAGGACCAATAAACAACTCAGTGATCCATGTTAACTTTCATACTTCTTAAAACTATTCAAACTGTTTCAAACGTTCGTGCCACACGAACAGCCACGCTTCTTTGAGGCGCTGCACAACTTGAAAGCTATGATACCACGCACTTAAAAAATAATCCCGAGAATTGAAATTTGTGATTAAAAAATTTATGTCTAGTTGTTGTTTTTTCATTAGATAAGATGTTTGGTTCGTAAAATCGTGTTGATCTTTAATTGTTTTAGATCGTTCTTCAGTGTTAACGTAAAACGGAATGACAGCAGCCTCATTACAATGTATTCATACGCCTGACCTAGTTATGCTGGCATAATGCACTCGAACCGGCCTTTCGTTTGCGCATTATTTTGTTAATGTTGGGTGATTAATAAATAAAATACTAAATGATGTCCTGTTTAATAACATATTTATGAAACTTGTGAGATGGTATTGGTATTTAACTCGCTTTCGCTCGTTAAATACCAAACCACTCACTCGTTTCATAAATATGTTATTAAACAGGACATCGTTTAGTATTCTCTATGTATTAACATGTACCTTTGTATAGTGCACTACAGGCCTGTGGCCTTAAAGTATTGGATATACAGATTGGTTGAATATATTAGTTTCTCATCGTTTTATTGAAGAACTAGTTTGTATAGTGTTTTACCAGTGGAGATGTTCGGTGTAACACGCGCATAAATACAAATCAACTGATCAATGTCACTTACTACAGTCTAAAAAAAGGATCGTTTGTCGTTCGTAAATATTTATATATATTTGAATGTAATGGGTAATATATAGAATAACCAACTCGGTTCGAGTGATTACGGCTCGCGATTGTGAACATCATTTCAACTCGTGCATATTTCCCGTGATCACTCGTACCTCGTTCGTTAATCTCTAAACATCACTCGCTCTCGTTCATACAATATATACATTCACACTCGCTTCGTGAAAGTCATATGCTACACTACCTCAGGTAATAATCACTATGAATTATGTCCCTTTGTATACCGCAGTAGTTCAGTTTATCTTTTATTTAATTTTATCGTATCTAACACATTAATTGTCCAACCATGCCATAAGCAATCGGAATATCGATCTACAATGCCATAATTTCAAAGTTTATTTTCTCAGTATATTGTATATAATACACGGTATGCACTTTTACCTTTTCTAAAAGGCTGGAACACAGCCACTCAGACATGTAGACTTTTGTTGAAACCAAGGGAAAAAGGCACATGCAATACTGAACCCATGACTATCATATGTGACTCTGATTAGGGGCAGTAGCACGTTTTTTCGCTCAAAGAAGTCGACGAAATTCATTTGAAAATAATGTCACCTATAATAAAACACCCTTCTCTTTTCGAAAAGTTCACATTAAAAAGGCAGCCATGCAATTATTGCTTTATACGCAACAACGTTATTACCCATGCAGATAATTGGTTTGTTAATACGATCTTTTACCCTTTACATTAACTATAAATGACATAAACTATCATTATAAATGGGAAATTAGAACTACACTATATTCATTTTCAGTTCTAAAGTTGCATAGGTGCGTTTACCTTGTTTCAAATCACTCCCCTACACGAATTGCAGCTATACTCAAATCGGATTATAAACATTGTTTTTAATTGTAATTAATTGCAAGTGTATATTATCTCTATTTTATATTCATTTGATTTCGATAAATTATAATGTCCATAAGATAATGATCTATCTATTCTTTACACACACAAAAATGCATTACAATGGAACTTTCATCAGTCGTCAATGATTCAAAGGATACCTGCTCTACTAATTGCCTTGTTTCTGTACATATATATAATATAGTACAAAAATGACATTTCATGTCAAAGTAAAATACAAATGATAGCTAGTTATTACTATTATATGAATTTTAATGTTTTTGTAGTTTATTTCCCACAGCCATATACAAAAACGGCTGAATAATTGAGAACTCTGCTTTTATGTGTAGGTTTTGTGATTAACTTCTCAAAAGTGTTTTATTGTCATTTTGGAAAATGTTACTTTTCTTCCCGTGGGAACATTTTCTGTAGTTAAAGATGATATCCTGTAAACCACCCCTTTCGTGACCAATTACATGGTTTATTAAGAAGGATTTATGTCTTGATAAGGGCTTGAAGTGAATTAACATTCATACATTGCAGATAGGTGATATCTCACTGTTATCAAGTCGTTTCAAACTGTGAGAAGAAATATTTGCAAAATGAAGATGAAAATTGTGATTCTCTTGTTGAACTGTTTACACCATTATTCCACCAAGGAAAATCAGGAGTTAACGCTGAGGAAAGTGAAGATTTTACAAAAAGCATTATTATGTTCCGTCAACTGTCCTGCAGGCTGCTCCCGAGGTTACCAGAACGAGTCCTCTACTCCGAAAAATGCATCGTTTTTCATGATGTTGTTTTATCCAAGAAGCAAAATGGAAATTCTGAAGGGACAGGTTGGTTCAAATACATCCTCGAAGACAGGTGTAATGGTTGATAGGAGTGTGATGTCTATGACATATGACACGAACACAGAAACTTTGTTTTGGTCAACAAGGAAGTGTATGTATAAGCATAAGCTGGGACAACCTAAATCTAAGAAGATTCTCTCCAGAAGGAAGATATATTTTAGGTGCTTGAACATTCATGGAGAGAGTGTTTATTATATGACAGTTCGTAACACCCGTACCAACAATCATATCGGACGGGTATCACAATCGCCTGGCAATGACTCCAAGAAATGGTATGAAATATCAAGTAGATACGTACATATTGTTGATATGGCTGTCGCTAAAGATCTCATTTGTTGGATTGAGGGAAGTACGGATTCTCGTACAGAAGTTTCCAAGACAATCTGTGCACAACTTCCCTCGAATAAGACATACATTCGCCGCAACACTTGTGAACATGCTACTAACATTGCTATGTTAAGTTTCCCAAAGACTGTTATGTTTATATGGCACAGAAGAGAGTATAACAGAAATAAATACGCCCTAGAAGTGGCCTTGTTCCATACTGGTAATTCTACAGACATATGCTACAGTAGTATTCGTATGAAATTCACATTGCGGTCCATGGTTCTGTATAAATCTGTTCTGTACTATTCATATATAAGTTCTAACACAGCACACAAAATGAAGATACACATGAACTGTAGTTCTGGAGATGAAGTGTTTTTGAGTGAATACCCAATATCATCTGATGACATGGGGAATGGTGTTCTGTTAGCACCGTTCTAAGGGTTGAAGTGTTCCTAATACATTGACATGTTCATGTTTTAGTCAAGAAGAGTAGGTGTAGAGTGGCGGATCCAGATAGTTTCAAAAGGGGAGGGATTCATTCATTGAAACTGGTTGGGGATTAACCTTAGATGTGCATCAAATTTACATGCAGAAATTATCAGTAGGGAACTTTGAACGCCCCGAAACCCAATCTGGATCTGTTACTGGAGAAACGTTTTTTAATATTCCTATAAATTACTTGAATTCAAGAAATACATTTTGAACCCGCCAACATAAGAAGAGGTGACTGAATGCTCCAGGGCTTGTTGAAGGACAAAATAATAAATATCATAAACCTATCACGGATTTTGTCTATTGTTTAAAAGGAATCTTGTTTCCTTAGAAGGGTTTCCTTCCTAGAATACTCCCGTATGAGGTTTGAAGTTAAAGTATGGCCAAGGAGGAGGATTTATATTATTGATTATTATATGATGGACGAGTGTTCTGCTTTCTGATTGGCCGAGACAGATGGTCATCGACGATGATCAAACATTATGTTGACTGAGGGAAACGTCACGCGAGGTCGACATAACAATCCAATGACCTGGAGCTAAAAATAGATCACCGCTGCGAGGAGCTTAACGAGGATCGCTGTTTAATTGATGTTTGTATTCTATTAAGTTATTTAAAAATCAAGTTTTTTTTCCAATCGAAATCTATATCGTAGGTTTACAAGTAAAATTAGAAAAAAAGAAACTGTTTTTTAAAAAATGAAGTTTTTAATTTTTTTTAAATGAATTTTTTTAATGAATTTTCAAATCAAATGGTTTATCGACCATAACTGTTCCGAGGTCGATAAACCATTTGAGTCACCTCAACTGAAGTCTGTAATTGTATAATACTATCTTCATTGAGACGTGGAATAATGTCAGGCCAACTAAAAACATTATTACAACTCTGTTCGCAACAATTCTTATCTAAAAGTGAACCTCTAGGCTCAAATTCCTTAGATTTTCCAAGGCCATATTGATCATAGATTTATCAATATGGAACAAGGCAACTTCTAGGGACTGACGTTGTTTGTGGAGAACTGGAAACTGGCAGTTACAGATGATCCATAGTAAGGCAGTGTTATATATCAGGAATCACAGCCTTCAATGGTATTTGCACCCCCACTGACTCTCCAACAGTCAGGGAAACGGTCACATGGACCAAGTCCCTAAGGAGAACACGATACCAAGAAAACGGGAGAAATTTTGAAATTGGTCTAAAATTACTCCCGATGCTGAGTTTTTTTTTTCTCCCTTGGAATAGGAATTCTCTCTGGAATTTACCTTGGTACATCGCTCCCTCCTTCTGGTGACTCGTGTTTACAGATCTGTAAGTCGGAATTTGAGCCTAGAGGTGAAAATAGTTCTCAGAATTCACCCTATCTATTGCTGATCGTTGGTTTGAGATGAGCACCAACGACGACCTATGTTGGAAGGCGTCCATATCCCTGAACCTTAGATAATATATACAAGAATGCATCCAATAATGCTCTAGTCGTAGAGTCAAAGTCATGAAACATAGATCTTATCCTGGTAGAGGCTTAAGTCCTTTGTTTCCTACGGCCTTGATATATCCATCAGAGCAGGGGCGAGTCTGAGATTAAGATTTGTGACTGTAAGAGCGGACTGAGATTCCCAGGCATCATTGCTCTGGCCGGCGTAGAGGGAGGTACATTGGATAGGTTGAGCAGATCCTTCTTGGCATCCACTGAAAATATAATTAGTTCATGGCGCCTCTAGATGGTCTGCCCTTTCTAGGATAGTTGTGTGGGAAAAAAGGTGCTATCAATTCTGTGGAGGTATCCTGCTGCTTAAAAGATGATGGGGGGAGTTGACAAGGGCCACCAAATGGTTGCATATCGATCATGTTGTCACGCATGATACCCTGAATGACTTGAACATGGGGGTGATTAAGTTACTGGGGTACCCCTGCCAGAAACCAAGTAATGATAATATATACAGGACTGCATCCAAGGATGCTTTAGCCTTGGAGTCAAACTCATGGAACATGGATCTTATCCTGGTGGAGGCTTAAGTCTTTGGTTTCAATCTGCAAGAACTCTTTATTTAGCGGAGGTAGAGGGGTTGGCACTGTCCTGTTATAGATGATGTAGAAATTCCTCGGATAAACATTTGGAATGGTTTAATTGACGGCGTTATTTACCTTGACCGTTTAAGACAGACAGGTGCTGTCGTGCGAAAAAAGTCAGTAACCAAAGAAAATACTCAATACGAAAAGACAGAAATGGTCAAGGGAGATAACCGGTGACAGACGGCTAACAAAATGACCTCACGAACTTTGCAACGAAGTGATATGAATTGTCATTGGCTCGCAGGTCCAAAATGCATAGCGGTTTGATTGGCTCACGTCGGCCAAGGGCGGGTAATTTTAGTACAGATTTCGTTGACAAGGGAGATAACCGGTGACAGACGGCTAACAAAATGACCTCACGTACTTTGCAACGAAGTGATATGAATTGTCATTGGCCCGCAGGTCCAAAATGCATAGCCGTTTGATTGGCTCATGTCGGCCAAGGGCGGGTAATTTTAGTACAGATTTCGCTGAGAGTTTCCCATGGGTGATATAGTGGAGAGAAACGGAGCATATATAAAACCATGGGTAACCGAGGATGATTGTCAAGAGAAAGAAGTGAATTACTTACCTAGCTGCACCTTCAGTGTTTAGACTGCTCCAGTGGAATATAACCATATTTATTTTACCTCTACTAAATTTGTAAGATGTCCATTGGTCAGTACACACCAAGTGATTAAAAAATATATTTGAATAATGACCCGCTCTACCAGTGATGAGGTCAGTTTTGTGACAGAAATTTCTGTCACTGACCTTGGATATTGACTCGTCAGGTGATTTGTGTCATGTGACTTTTTGTTTTGACAATGTTTGTCCAAGATGGCGTCATCTGATCGGTTTTGCTGATTTTGTAATGAGATGATATTTTAGATTTACCAGTATGGCTATGTGTGTAGTGCAAAAGCTCAAATGTTAAATACAAAAGTCTGAAGATAGAAAGAATTTCGGTATAATGAAACACTTAATTACTCATGGTGAGGTCATTATATGAAATACAAGAACTCTCGGACCTCAGGAGTCATTCATTCCTTGTGTCTTGAGATCTTGGCATTGATATATTATTACAGTGTTTGAGTGTTCTCTTTTTCGTTCTGAAAAATAATGAAAAGATGCATTTGAAAAAATAAATCTACTGAACCCAAATATACACAAAATCTGTCATGGGGTCTCATTCGCACATAATACATACATGGAGAGTATCATATAGTTTACATCATGTGTTTGTGTCATTTAATTTCGAAAATACCATAATATCGAACAATATTAATTATCCATACATATAATTTGCTGAAATCAATTTTCTGTTTAGGGGTGTCAACCATTTTTACCATGAGTATATGACCAAAATGGGCACAAACATTGGATAACGAATATAATTTTTTTTTTATTTATAACAGGTTTTAATCACATGTGGTATGAGCAGAACGTTGACTTTCCTACAACCTTATTAAGTTCATTCACGCAAAGACTAAACGATGTATACCAACACAACTGGCTTAACAAACTTTCCCTTTCCACTAAATGTGATTACTATTCAACTCTTAAACCATACATTTATACCGAGCTTTATCTATCATGTGTTACTATAAAACATTTTTAAGAGTATGTTTAGCACGTTTCCGATGCCCGTCACATGACTTGTGGATTGAAAAAGGCAATTATTTTAAAATAAACAGATAATATAGATCATACAAATCAAGTAATATCAATGTCCCAGAAAACGAATTTCTTTTTTTGCTTGTTTGTCCATTGTACAATGAATTACGCAGATAACTTCTTAAAGAATTATATTATGTCCATCCATCTACCGACACATTCACGTTATTATTAAATTGTACTAAGGGTAATGTAATCGGAATCTTGCTATGTACATATACGACGCAATGTAATAGGGAAAAGAATCACAACAAATAAGAGTAATAATAACATGTATATTTACTTTTATTAATCACCCGTTGAAGATATCGCAGTGTAATAAATCTACCGTGTTATTACACTTAGTGTAATAACATCGCGTGCTGCAGGAACTACTTGCACTTGGTCACATGACCAAAACAATGTCAGCTGTCAATCACAACATCTCGAAGTAGCATTATTTCAGGCATTTTTACTTTTTCAATATCCTTTTAAATGACTATCGCAGCATTGATATATAAATAATAAATAATTATACAAATTAGTGGTCACAAGAACTTGCAGAGTATAAACAATTATTCTCACATCTCTGACAATCAACATCGTCAAATCAGCGACTTGATCAACCGTCCAGCTGATGCGGGGTCACAGGAGTGCACTGTTTTTGACATTGGTCCAAATCGAGGAAGTGTTTCAAATTTGCAGCAAAGTACAAACACAAACACTCTAAATGTTAGCCGTACTCAAATGCAATCCCTTGGTTCTATCTTTACAGGACCAGTAAACAACTCAGTGATCCATGTTAACTTTCATACTTCTTAAAACTATTCAAACTGTTTCAAACGTTCGTGCCACACGAACAGCCACGCTTCTTTGAGGCGCTGCACAACTTGAAAGCTATGATACCACGCACTTAAAAAATAATCCCGAGAATTGAAATTTGTGATTCAAAAATGTATGTCTAGTTGTTGTTTTTTCATTAGATAAGATGTTTGGTTCGTAAAATCGTGTTGATCTTTAATTGTTTTAGATCGTTCTTCAGTGTTAACGTAAAACGGAATGACAGCAGCCTCATTACAATGTATTCATACGCCTGACCTAGTTATGCTGGCATAATGCACTCGAACCGGCCTTTCGTTTGCGCATTATTTTGTTAATGTTGGGTGATTAATAAATAAAATACTAAACGATGTCCTGTTTAATAACATATTTATGAAACTCGTGAGATGGTATTGGTATTTAACTCGCTTTCGCCAAACCACTCACTCGTTTCATAAATATGTTATTTAACAGGACATCGTTCAGTATTCTCTATGTATTAACATGTACCTTTGTATAGTGCACTACAGGCCTGTGGCCTTAAAGTATTTGATATACAGATTGGTTGAATATATTAGTTTCTCATCGTTTTATTGAAGAACTAGTTTGTA
Organism: Gibbula magus; assembly: GCA_936450465.1. Lineage (NCBI taxonomy): Eukaryota > Metazoa > Mollusca > Gastropoda > Trochida > Trochidae > Gibbula > Gibbula magus. The sequence continues at coordinate 22,447,264 of OW388298.1, read as the reverse complement.
TAGTGTTTTACCAGTGGAGATGTTCGGTGTAAAACGCGCATAAATACAAATCAGCTGATCAATGTCACTTACTACAGTCTAAAAAAAGGATCGTTTGTCGTTCGTAAATATTTATATATATTTGAATGTAATGGGTAATATATAGAATAACCAACTCGGTTCGAGTGATTACGGCTCGCGATTGTGAACATCATTTCAACTCGTGCATATTTTCCGTAATCACTCGTACCTCGTTTGTTAGTCTCTAAATATCACTCGCTCTCGTTCATACAATATATACATTCACACTCGCTTCGTGAAAGTCATATGCTACACTACCTCAGGTAATAATCACTATGAATTATGTCCCTTTGTATACCGCGGTAGTTCAGTTTATCTTTTATTTAAGTTTACCGTATCTAACACATTAATTCTCCAACCATGCTATAAGTCATCGGAATATCTACAATGCCATAATTTAAAAGTTTATTTTCTCAGTATATTGTATATAATACAAGGTATGCACTTTTTACCTATTCTAAAATACTGGAATACAGCCACTCAGACATGTAGACTTTTGTTGAAACCAAGGAACAAAAGGCACATGCAATACTGAACCCATAACTATCATATGTGACTCTGATTAGGGGCAGTAGCACGTTTTTTCGCTCAAAGAAGTCGACGAAATTCATTTGAAAATAATGTCACTAATAGTAAAACACCCTTCCCTTTTCGAAAAGTTCACATTAAAAAAGCCGCCATGCAATTATTGCTTTATACGCAACAACGTTTTTACCCATGCAGATAACTTGTTTGTTAATACGATGTTTTACCCTTTACATTAAGTATAAATGACATAAACTATCATTATAAATGGGAAATTACAACTACACAATATTAATTTTCAGTTCAAATCACATCCCTACATGATCTCCATGCTTCAGCGCTCTCGCTGGGCTAGAATTGCAGCTATACTCAAATCGGATTATATACATTGTTTTTATTGTAATTAATTGCAAGTGTATATTATCTCTATGTTATGCTCATTTGATTTCGATAAATTAAAGCGTCCTTAGAGATATTGATCTATCATTCTTTAAAACAACAGAAAAGGCATTACAATGGAACTTTTATCAGTCGTCAATGATTCTTTACCTGCTCTACTAATTGCCTTGTTTCTGTATATATATATATATATATATATATATATATATATATATATATATATATATATATATATATATATAGTACTAAAATGACATTTCATGTCAAAGTAAAATACAAATGATAGCTAGTTATTACTATTATTTGAATTTTAAGTTTGTGTAGTTTATTTCCCACAGCCATATTAAAAAAACCGGCTGAATAATTGAGAACCCTGCTTGTATGTGTAGGTTGTGTGAGTAACTTCTCAAAAGTGTTTTATTGTCAATTTTGAAAATGTTAATTTCCTTCCCGTGGGAACATTTTCTGTAGTGACAGATGATTTCCTGTAAACCACCCCTTTCGTGACCAGTTACATGGTTTATTAATAAGGAATTTATGCCTTGATAAGGGCTTGAACTGAATTAACATTTATACATTGCAGATAGGTAATATCTCACTGTTATCAAGTCGTTTCAAACTGTGAGGAGATATATTTGCAAAATGCAGAAGAAAATTGTGATTCTCTTGTTGAACTGTGTACAACATTATTCCACCATGCAAAATCAGGAGTTTACGCTGAGTAAAGTGAAGATGTTACAAAAAGCATTATTATGTTCCGTCAACTGTCCTGCAGGCTGCTCCCGAGGTTACCAGAACGAGTCCTCTACTCCGAAAAATACATAATGGATATCGCCGTGGTGAACATAACTTTTCCGAGGTCGATAAACCATTTTCCGAGGTCGATAAACCATTTGATTCACCTCAACTGAAGTCTGTAATTGTATAATACTCCCTTCAATGAGACGTAGAATAATATCAGGCCAACTAAAAACATTATTACAACTCTGTTTGCAACAATTATTATCTAAAAGTGAACCTCTAGGCTCAACTTCCGTCTTAGATTTTCCAAGGCCAGTTGTGGACGAAGAGGACGACTGCCGTTGTTTGTGGAGAACTGGAAACTGGAAGTAACAGATGATCCATAGTAACGCAGTGTTATATATCAGGATTCACAGCCTTCAAGAGAAATCTTTAAATTGGTCTAAAATTACCCACTATGGTGAGTTTTTTTTATTCCTTTGGAGTAGGAATTCTCTCTGGAATGTACCTTGGTACATCGCTCCCTCCTTCTGGTGACCCGTGTTTACAAATCTGTAAGTCGGAATTTGAGCCTAGAGGTGAATTCACCCTATTGATTGCTGATCGTTGGTTCGAGAGGAGCACCAACGACGACCTATGTTGGAAGGCGTCCACATCCCTGGGCCTTGATCTATCCAACAGAGCAGGGACGAGTCTGAGATAAGGATTCTTGACAGTTCCCAGGCCTCATAGCTCTTGTCGATGAGAGGTACGTACATTGGAAAGGTTGAGAAGATCCTTCTTGGCATCCATTGGTTACTTCCTGACGCCTCAAGGTGGTCTTCCCTTTCTGGGATAATCGTGTCGGCCAAGGGGGGCTATCAATTCTGTGGAGATACCCCCTGCTTGAAAGATGACCGGGGAGTGACCAGGGCTACCAAATGGTTGCATATCGATCATGTTGTCACATGATGCCCTGTATGACCTGAACACCCCCGCCCGAAACCATTAATGATGATATATACAAGAATGCATCCAACAATGCTCTAGCCGCAGAGTTAAAGTCATGGAACATAGATCTTATCCTGGTAGAGGCTTAAGTCCTTTGTTTCCTACGGCCTTGATATATCCATCAGAGCAGGGGCGAGTCTGAGATTAAGATTTGTGACAGTAAGAGCGGACTGAGATTCCCAGGCATCATTGCTCTGGCCGGCGTAGAAGGAGGTACATTGGATAGGTTGAGCAGATCCTTCTTGGCATCCACTGAAAATATAATTAGTTCATGGCGCCTCTAGATGGTCTGCCCTATCTAGGATAGTTGTATGGGAAAAAAGGTGCTATCAATTCTGTGGAGGTATCCTGCTGCTTAAAAGATGATGGGGGGAGTTGACAAGGGCCACCAAATGGTTGCATATCGATCATGTTGTCACGCATGATACCCTGAATGACTTGAACATGGGGGTGATTAAGTTACTGGGGTACCCCTGCCAGAAACCAAGTAATGATAATATATACAGGACTGCATCCAAGGATGCTTTAGCCTTGGAGTCAAACTCATGGAACATGGATCTTATCCTGGTGGAGGCTTAAGTCTTTGGTTTCAATCTGCAAGAACTCTTTATCCAGCGGAGGTAGAGGGGTTGGCACTGTCCTGTTATGGATGATGTAGAAATTCCTCGGATAAACATTTGGAATGGTTTAATTGACGGCGTTATTTACCTTGACCGTTTAAGACAGACAGGTGCTGTCGTGCGAAAAAAGTCAGTAACCAAAGAAAATACTCAATACGAAAAGACGGAAATGGTCAAGGGAGATAACCGGTGACAGACTGCTAACAAAATGACCTCGCGTACTTTGCAACGAAGTGATATGAATTGTCATTGGCCCGCAGGTCCAAAATGCATAGCGGTTTGATTGGCTCACGTCGGCCAAGGGCGGGTAATTTTAGTACAGATTTCGTTGACAAGGGAGATAACCGGTGACAGACGGCTAACAAAATGACCTCACGTACTTTGCAACGAAGTGATATGAATTGTCATTGGCCCGCAGGTCCAAAATGCATAGCCGTTTGATTGGCTCACGTCGGCCAAGGGCGGGTAATTTTAGTACAGATTTCGCTGAGAGTTTCCCATGGGTGATATAGTGGAGAGAAACGGAGCATATATAAAACCATGGGTAACCGAGAATGATTGTCAAGAGAAAGAAGTGAATTACTTACCTAGCTGCACCTTCAGTGTTTAGACTGCTCCAGCGGAATATAACCATATTTATTTTACCTCTACTAAATTTGTAAGATGTCCATTGGTCAGTACACACCAAGTGATTAAAAAGTATATTCGAATAATGACCCGCTCTACCAGTGATGAGGTCAGTTTTGTGACAGAAATTTCTGTCACTGACCTGGGATATTGACTCGTCAGGTGATTTGTGTCATGTGACTTTTTGTTTTGACAATGTTTGTCCAAGATGGTGTCATCTGATTGGTTCGCTGATTTTGTAATGAGATGATATTTTAGATTTACTAGTATGGCTATGTGTGTAGTGCAAAAGCTAAAATGTTAAATACAAAAGTCTGAAGATAGAAAGAATTTCGGTATAATGAAACACTTAATTACTCATGGTGAGGTCATTATATGAAATACAAGAACTCTCGGACCTCAGGAGTCATTCATTCCTTGTGTCTTGAGATCTTGGCATTGATATATTATTACAGCGTTTGAGTGTTCTCTTTTTCGTTCTGAAAAATAATGAAAAGATGCATTTGAAAAAATAAATCTACTGAACCAAAATATACACAAAATCTGTCATGGGGTCTCATTCGCACATAATACATACGTGGAGAGTATCATATAGTTTACATCATGTGTTTATGTCATTTAATTTCGAAAATACCATAATATCGAACAATATTAATTATCCATACATTTAATTTGCTGAAATCAATTTTCTGTTTAGGGGTGTCAACCATTTTTACCATGAGTATATGACCAAAATGGGCACAAAAATTGGATAATGAATATAATTTGTTTTATATTTATAACAGGTTTTAATCACATGTGGTATGAGCAGAACGTTGACTTTCCTACAACCTTATTAAGTTCATTCACGCAAAGACTAAAAGATGTATACCAACACAACTGGCTTAACAAACTTTCCCTTTCCACTAAATGTGATTACTATTCAACTCTTAAACCATACATTTATACCGAGCTTTATCTATCATATGTTACTATAAAACATTTTTAGAGTAAGTTTAGCACGTTTCCGATGCCCGTCACATGACTTGTGGATTGAAAAAGGCAATTATTTTAAAATAAACAGATAATATAGATTATACAAATCAAGTAATATCAATGTCCCAGAAAACGAATTTCTTTTTTTGCTTGTTTGTCCATTGTACAATGAATTACGCAGAAAACTTCTTAAAGAATTATATTATGTCCATCCATCTACCGACACATTCACGTTATTATTAAATTGTACTAAGGGTAATGTAATCGGAATCTTGCTATGTACATATACGACGCAATGTAATAGGGAAAAGAATCACAACAAATAAGAGTAATAATAACATGTATATTTACTTTTATTAATCACCCGTTGAAGATATCGCAGTGTAATAAATCTACCGTGTTATTACACTTAGTGTAATAACATCGCGTGCTGCAGGAACTACTTGCACTTGGTCACATGACCAAAACAATGTCAGCTGTCAATCACAACATCTCGAAGTAGCATTATTTCAGACATTTTTACTTTTTCAATATCCTTTTAAATGACTATCGCAGCATTGATATATAAATAATAAATAATTATACAAATTAGTGGTCACAAGAACTTGCAGAGTATAAACAATTATTCTCACATCTCTGACAATCAACATCGTCAAATCAGCGACTTGATCAACCGTCCAGCTGATGCGGGGTCACAGGAGTGCACTGTTGTTGACATTGGTCCAAATCGAGGAAGTGTTTCAAATTTGCAGCAAAGTACAAACACAAACACTCTAAATGTTAGCCGTACTCAAATGCAATCCCTTGGTTCTATCTTTACAGGACCAATAAACAACTCAGTGATCCATGTTAACTTTCATACTTCTTAAAACTATTCAAACTGTTTCAAACGTTCGTGCCACACGAACAGCCACGCTTCTTTGAGGCGCTGCACAACTTGAAAGCTATGATACCACGCACTTAAAAAATAATCCCGAGAATTGAAATTTGTGATTAAAAAATTTATGTCTAGTTGTTGTTTTTTCATTAGATAAGATGTTTGGTTCGTAAAATCGTGTTGATCTTTAATTGTTTTAGATCGTTCTTCAGTGTTAACGTAAAACGGAATGACAGCAGCCTCCTTACAATGTATTCATACGCCTGACCTAGTTATGCTGGCATAATGCACTCGAACCGGCCTTTCGTTTGCGCATTATTTTGTTAATGTTGGGTGATTAATAAATAAAATACTAAACGATGTCCTGTTTAATAACATATTTATGAAACTCGTGAGATGGTATTGGTATTTAACTCGCTTTCGCTCGTTAAATACCAAACCACTCACTCGTTTCATAAATATGTTATTAAACAGGACATCGTTTAGTATTCTCTATGTATTAACATGTACCTTTGCATAGTGCACTACAGGCCTGTGGCCTTAAAGTATTGGATATACAGATTGGTTGAATATATTAGTTTCTCATCGTTTTATTGAAGAACTAGTTTGTATAGTGTATGTTCGGTGTAACACGCGCATAAATACAAATCAGCTGATCAATGTCACTTACTACAGTCTAAAAAAAGGATCGTTTGTCGTTCGTAAATATTTATATATATTTGAATGTAATGGGTAATATATAGAATAACCAACTCGGTTCGAGTGATTACGGCTCGCGATTGTGAACATCATTTCAACTCGTGCATATTTCCCGTGATCACTCGTACCTCGTTCGTTAATATTTAAACATCACTCGCTCTCGTTCATGCAATATATAAATTCACACTCGCTTCGTGAAAGTCATATGCTACACTACCTCAGGTAATAATCACTATGAATTATGTCCCTTTGTATACCGCAGTAGTTCAGTTTATCTTTTATTTAATTTAACCGTATCTAACACATTAATTGTCCAACCATGCCATAAGCAATCGGAATATCGATCTACAATGCCATAATTTCAAAGTTTATTTTCTCAGTATATTGTATATAATACACGGTATGCACTTTTACCTTTTCTAAAAGGCTGGAACACAGCCACTCAGACATGTAGACTTTTGTTGAAACCAAGGAACAAAAGGCACATGCAATACTGAACCCATGACTATCATATGTGACTCTGATTAGGGGCAGTAGCACGTTTTTTCGCTCAAAGAAGTCGACGAAATTCATTTGAAAATAATGTCACCTATAATAAAACACCCTTCTCTTTTCGAAAAGTTCACATTAAAAAGGCAGCCATGCAATTATTGCTTTATACGCAACAACGTTATTACCCATGCAGATAATTGGTTTGTTAATACGATCTTTTACCCTTTACATTAACTATAAATGACATAAACTATCATTATAAATGGGAAATTAGAACTACACTATATTCATTTTCAGTTCTAAAGTTGCATAGGTGCGTTTACCTTGTTTCAAATCACTCCCCTACACGAATTGCAGCTATACTCAAATCGGATTATAAACATTGTTTTTAATTGTAATTAATTGCAAGTGTATATTATCTCTATTTTATATTCATTTGATTTCGATCAATTATAATGTCCATAAGATAATGATCTATCTATTCTTTACACACACAAAAATGCATTACAATGGAACTTTCATCAGTCGTCAATGATTCAAAGGATACCTGCTCTAATAATTGCCTTGTTTCTGTACATATATATAATATAGTACAAAAATGACATTTCATGTCAAAGTAAAATACAAATGATAGCTAGTTATTACTATTATATGAATTTTAATGTTTTTGTAGTTTATTTCCCACAGCCATATAAAAAAAACGGCTGAATAATTGAGAACTCTGCTTTTATGTGTAGGTTTTGTGATTAACTTCTCAAAAGTGTTTTATTGTCATTTTGGAAAATGTTACTTTTCTTCCCGTGGGAACATTTTCTGTAGTTAAAGATGATATCCTGTAAACCACCCCTTTCGTGACCAATTACATGGTTTATTAAGAAGGATTTATGTCTTGATAAGGGCTTGAAGTGAATTAACATTCATACATTGCAGATAGGTGATATCTCACTGTTATCAAGTCGTTTCAAACTGTGAGAAGAAATATTTGCAAAATGAAGATGAAAATTGTGATTCTCTTGTTGAACTGTTTACACCATTATTCCACCAAGGAAAATCAGGAGTTAACGCTGAGGAAAGTGAAGATGTTACAAAAAGCATTATTATGTTCCGTCAACTGTCCTGCAGGCTGCTCCCGAGGTTACCAGAACGAATCCTCTACTCCGAAAAATGCATCGTTTTTCATGATGTTGTTTTATCCAAGAAGCAAAATGGAAATTCTGAAGGGACAGGTTGGTTCAAATACATCCTCGAAGACAGGTGTAATGGTTGATTGGAGTGTGATGTCTATGACATATGACACGAACACAGAAACTTTGTTTTGGTCAACAAGGAAGGGCGTGTATAAGCATAAGCTGGGACAACCTAAATCTAAAAAGATTCTCTCCAGTATGAAGCCAAATTTATGCTTGAACATTCATGGAGAGAGTGTTTATTATATGACAGTTCGTAACACCCGTACCAACAATCATATCGGACGGGTATCACAGTCGCCTGGCAATGACCCCAAGAAATGGAATGAAATATTAAGTAGATACGTACATATTGTTGACATGGCTGTCGCTAAAGATCTCATTTGTTGGATTGAGGGTACGGATTCTCGTACAGAAGTTTCCAAGACAATCTGTGCACAACTTCCCTCGAATAAGACATACATTCGCCGCAACACTTGTGAACATGCTACTAACATTGCTATGTTAAGTTTCCCAAAGACTTTTATGTTTATATGGCACAGAAGAGAGTATAACAGAAATTAATACTCCCTAGAAGTGGCCGTGTTCCATACTGGTAATTCTACAGACATATGCTACAGTAGTATTCGTATGAAATCCACATTGCGGTCCATGGTTCTGTATAATTCTGTTCTGTACTATTCATATGATGGTTCTTTCACAGCACACAAAATGAAGATACACATGAACTGTAGTTCTGGAGATGAAGTGTTTTTGAGTGAATACCCAATATCATCTGATGACATGGGGAATGGTGTTCTGTTAGCACCGTTCTAAGGGTTGAAGTGTTCCTAATACATTGACATGTTCATGCTTTAGTCAAGGAGAGTGGCGGATCCAGATAGTTTCAAAAGGGGAGGGATTCACACATTAAAAATGGTTGGGGATTAACCTTAGATGTGAACCAAATTTACATGCAGAAATTATCAGAAGAGAACTTTGAACCCCCCGATCCCCTGAAACCCCCTCTGGATTTGTTACTGGAGAAACGTTTTTTAATATTCCTATAAATTACATGAATTCAAGAAATAACTTTTGAACCCGACAACATAAGAAGAGGTGACTGAATGCTCCAGGGCTTGTTGAAGGACAAAATAATAAATATCATAAACCTATCACGGATTTTGTCTATTGTTTAACAGGAATCTTGTTTCCTTAGAAGGGTTTCCTTCCTAGAATACTCCCGTATGAGGTTTGAAGTTAAAGTATGGCCAAGGAGGAGGATTTATATTATTGATTATTATATGATGGACGAGTGTTCTGCTTTCTGATTGGCCGAGACAGATGGTCATCGACGATGATCAAACATTATGTTGACTGAGGAAAACGTCACGCGAGGTCGACATAACAATCCAATGACCTGGAGCTAAAAATATATCACCGCTGCGAGGAGCTTAACGAGGATCGCTGTTTAATTGATGTTTGTATTCTATTAAGTTATTTAAAAATCAAGTTGTTTTTTCCAATCGAAATCTATATCGTAGGTTTACAAGTAAAATTAGAAAAAAAGAAACTGTTTTTTAAAAAATGAAGTTTTTAATTTTTTTTAAATGAATTTTTTTAATGAATTTTCAAATCAAATGGTTTATCGACCATAACTGTTCCGAGGTCGATAAACCATTTGAGTCACCTCAACTGAAGTCTGTAATTGTATAATACTATCTTCATTGAGACGTGGAATAATGTCAGGCCAACTAAAAACATTATTACAACTCTGTTCGCAACAATTCTTATCTAAAAGTGAACCTCAAGGCTCAAATTCCTTAGATTTTCCAAGGCCATATTGATCATAGATTTATCAATGTGGAACAAGGCAACTTCTAGGGACTGACGTTGTTTGTGGAGAACTGGAAACTGGCAGTTACAGATGATCCATAGTAAGGCAGTGTTATATATCAGGAATCACAGCCTTCAATGGTATTTGCACCCCCACTGACTCTCCAACAGTCAGGGAAACGGTCACATGGACCAAGTCCCTAAGGAGAACACGATACCAAGAAAACGGGAGAAATCTTGAAATTGGTCTAAAATTACTCACTATGCTGAGGTTTTTTTTCTCCTTTGGAATAGGAATTCTCTCTGGAATTTACCTTGGTACATCGCTCCCTCCTTCTGGTGACTCGTGTTTACAGATCTGTAAGTCGGAATTTGAGCCTAGAGGTGAAAATAGTTATCAGAATTCACCCTATCTATTGCTGATCGTTGGTTTGAGATGAGCACCAACGACGACCTATGTTGGAAGGCGTTCATATCCCTGAGCCTTAGATAATATATACAAGAATGCATCCAATAATGCTCTAGTCGTAGAGTCAAAGTCATGAAACATAGATCTTATCCTGGTAGAGGCTTAAGTCCTTTGTTTCCTACGGCCTTTATATATCCATCAGAGCAGGGGCGAGTCTGAGATTAAGATTTGTGACAGTAAGAGCGGACTGAGATTCCCAGGCATCATTGCTCTGGCCGGCGTAGAGGGAGGTACATTGGATAGGTTGAGCAGATCCTTCTTGGCATCCACTGAAAATATAATTAGTTCATGGCGCTTCTAGATGGTCTGCCCTTTCTAGGATAGTTGTGTGGGAAAAAAGATGCTATCAATTCTGTGGAGGTATCCTGCTGCTTGAAAGATGATGGGGGGAGTTGACAAGGGCCACCAAATGGTTGCATATCGATCATGTTGTCACGCATGATACCCTGAATGACTTGAACATGGGGGTGATTAAGTTACTGGGGTACCCCCACCAGAAACCAAGTAATGATAATATATACAGGACTGCATCCAAGGATGCTTTAGCCGTGGAGTCAAACTCATGGAACATGGATCTTATCCTGGTGGAGGCTTAAGTCTTTGGTTTCAATCTGCAAGAACTCTTTATCCAGCGGAGGTAGAGGGGTTGGCACTGTCCTGTTATAGATGATGTAGAAATTCCTCGGATAAACATTTGGAATGGTTTAATTGACGGCGTTATTTACCTTGACCGTTTAAGACAGACAGGTGCTGTCGTGCGAAAAAAGTCAGTAACCAAAGAAAATACTCAATACGAAAAGACGGAAATGGTCAAGGGAGATAACCGGTGACAGACGGCTAACAAAATGACCTCACGTACTTTGCAACGAAGTGATATGAATTGTCATTGGCTCGCAGGTCCAAAATGCATAGCGGTTTGATTGGCTCACGTCGGCCAAGGGCGGGTAATTTTAGTACAGATTTCGTTGACAAGGGAGATAACCGGTGACAGACGGCTAACAAAATGACCTCACGTACTTTGCAACAAAGTGATATGAATTGTCATTGGCCCGCAGGTCCAAAATGCATAGCCGTTTGATTGGCTCACGTCGGCCAAGGGCGGGTAATTTTAGTACAGATTTCGCTGAGAGTTTCCCATGGGTGATATAGTGGAGAGAAACGGAGCATATATAAAACCATGGGTAACCGAGGATGATTGTCAAGAGAAAGAAGTGAATTACTTACCTAGCTGCACCTTCAGTGTTTAGACTGCTCCAGTGGAATAAAACCATATTTATTTTACCTCTACTAAATTTGTAAGATGTCCATTGGTCAGTACACACCAAGTGATTAAAAAATATATTTGAATAATGACCCGCTCTACCAGTGATGAGGTCAGTTTTGTGACAGAAATTTCTGTCACTGACCTGGGATATTGACTCGTCAGGTGATTTGTGTCATGTGACTTTTTGTTTTGACGATGTTTGTCCAAGATGGCGTCATCTGATCGGTTTTGCTGATTTTGTAATGAGATGATATTTTAGATTTACCAGTATGGCTATGTGTGTAGTGCAAAAGCTCAAATGTTAAATACAAAAGTCTGAAGATAGAAAGAATTTCGGTATAATGAAACACTTAATTACTCATGGTGAGGTCATTATATGAAATACAAGAACTCTCGGACCTCAGGAGTCATTCATTCCTTGTGTCTTGAGATCTTGGCATTGATATATTATTACAGTGTTTGAGTGTTCTCTTTTTCGTTCTGAAAAATAATGAAAAGATGCATTTGAAAAAATAAATCTACTGAACCCAAATATACACAAAATCTGTCATGGGGTCTCATTCGCACATAATACATACATGGAGAGTATCATATAGTTTACATCATGTGTTTATGTCATTTAATTTCGAAAATACCATAATATCGAACAATATTAATTATCCATACATTTAATTTGCTGAAATCAATTTTCTGTTTAGGGGTGTTAACCATTTTTACCATGAGTATATGACCAAAATGGGCACAAAAATTGGATAACGAATATAATTTTTTTTATATTTATAACAGGTTTTAATCACATGTGGTATGAGCAGAACGTTGACTTTCCTACAACCTTATTAAGTTCATTCACGCAAAGACTAAAAGATGTATACCAACACAACTGGCTTAACAAACTTTCCCTTTCCACTAAATGTGATTACTATTCAACTCTTAAACCATACATTTATACCGAGCTTTATCTATCATGTGTTACTATAAAACATTTTTTAGAGTAAGTTTAGCACGTTTCCGATGCCCGTCACATGACTTGTGGATTGAAAAAGGCAATTATTTTAAAATAAACAGATAATATAGATTATACAAATCAAGTAATATCAATGTCCCAGAAAACGAATTTCTTGTTTTGCTTGTTTGTCCATTGTACAATGAATTACGCAGAAAACTTCTTAAAGAATTATATTATGTCCATCCATCTACCGACACATTCACGTTATTATTAAATTGTACTAAGGGTAATGTAATCGGAATCTTGCTATGTACATATACGACGCAATGTAATAGGGAAAAGAATCACAACAAATAAGAGTAATAATAACATGTATATTTACTTTTATTAATCACCCGTTGAAGATATCGCAGTGTAATAAATCTACCGTGTTATTACACTTAGTGTAATAACATCGCGTGCTGCAGGAACTACTTGCACTTGGTCACATGACCAAAACAATGTCAGCTGTCAATCACAACACCTCGAAGTAGCATTATTTCAGACATTTTTACTTTTTCAATATCCTTTTAAATGACTATCGCAGCATTGATATATAAATAATAAATAATTATACAAATTAGTGGTCACAAGAACTTGCAGAGTATAAACAATTATTCTCACATCTCTGACAATCAACATCGTCAAATCAGCGACTTGATCAACCGTCCAGCTGATGCGGGGTCACAGGAGTGCACTGTTGTTGACATTGGTCCAAATCGAGGAAGTGTTTCAAATTTGCAGCAAAGTACAAACACAAACACTCTAAATGTTAGCCGTACTCAAATGCAATCCCTTGGTTCTATCTTTACAGGACCAATAAACAACTCAGTGATCCATGTTAACTTTCATACTTCTTAAAACTATTCAAACTGTTTCAAACGTTCGTGCCACACGAACAGCCACGCTTCTTTGAGGCGCTGCACAACTTGAAAGCTATGATACCACGCACTTAAAAAATAATCCCGAGAATTGAAATTTGTGATTCAAAAATTTATGTCTAGTTGTTGTTTTTTCATTAGATAAGATGTTTGGTTCGTAAAATCGTGTTGATCTTTAATTGTTTTAGATCGTTCTTCAGTGTTAACGTAAAAAGGAATGACAGCAGCCTCATTACAATGTATTCATACGCCTGACCTAGTTATGCTGGCATAATGCACTCGAACCGGCCTTTCGTTTGCGCATTATTTTGTTAATGTTGGGTGATTAATAAATAAAATACTAAACGATGTCCTGTTTAATAACATATTTATGAAACTCGTGAGATGGTATTGGTATTTAACTCGCTTTCGCTCGTTAAATACCAAACCACTCACTCGTTTCATAAATATGTTATTAAACAGGACATCGTTTAGTATTCTCTATGTATTAACATGTACCTTTGTATAGTGCACTACAGGCCTGTGGCCTTAAAGTATTGGATATACAGATTGGTTGAATATATTAGTTTCTCATCGTTTTATTGAAGAACTAGTTTGTATAGTGTTTTACCAGTGGAGATGTTCGGTGTAACACGCGCATAAATACAAATCAGCTGATCAATGTCACTTACTACAGTCTAAAAAAAGGATCGTTTGTCGTTCGTAAATATTTATATATATTTGAATGTAATGGGTAATATATAGAATAACCAACTCGGTTCGAGTGATTACGGCTCGCGATTGTGAACATCATTTCAACTCGTGCATATTTCCCGTGATCACTCGTACCTCGTTCGTTAATCTCTAAACATCACTCGCTCTCGTTCATACAATATATAAATTCACACTCGCTTCGTGAAAGTCATATGCTACACTACCTCAGGTAATAATCACTATGAATTATGTCCCTTTGTATACCGCAGTAGTTCAGTTTATCTTTTATTTAATTTAACCGTATCTAACACATTAATTGTCCAACCATGCCATAAGCAATCGGAATATCGATCTACAATGCCATAATTTCAAAGTTTATTTTCTCAGTATATTGTATATAATGCACTTTTACCTTTTCTAAAAGGCTGGAACACAGCCACTCAGACATGTAGACTTTTGTTGAAACCAAGGAACAAAAGGCACATGCAATACTGAACCCATGACTATCATATGTGACTCTGATTAGGGGCAGTAGCACGTTTTTTCGCTCAAAGAAGTCGACGAAATTCATTTGAAAATAATGACACCTATAATAAAACACCCTTCTCTTTTCGAAAAGTTCACATTAAAAAGGCAGCCATGCAATTATTGATTTATACGCAACAACGTTATTACCCATGCAGATAATTAGTTTGTTAATACGATCTTTTACCCTTTACATTAACTATAAATGACATAAACTATCATTATAAATGGGAAATTAGAACTACACTATATTCATTTTCAGTTCTAAAGTTGCATAGGTGTGTTTCAAATCACTCCCCTACACGAATTGCAGCTATACTCAAATCGGATTATAAACATTGTTTTTAATTGTAATTAATTGCAAGTGTATATTATCTCTATTTTATATTCATTTGATTTCGATAAATTATAATGTCCATAAGATAATGATCTATCTATTCTTTACACACACAAAAATGCATTACAATGGAACTTTCATCAGTCGTCAATGATTCAAAGGATACCTGCTCTACGAATTGCCTTGTTTCTGTACATATATATAATATAGTACAAAAATGACATTTCATGTCAAAGTAAAATACAAATGATAGCTAGTTATTACTATTATATGAATTTTAATGTTTTTGTAGTTTATTTCCAACAGCCATATAAAAAAAACGGCTGAATAATTGAGAACTCTGCTTTTATGTGTAGGTTTTGTGATTAACTTCTCAAAAGTGTTTTATTGTCATTTTGGAAAATGTTACTTTTCTTCCCGTGGGAACATTTTCTGTAGTTAAATATGATATCCTGTAAACCACCCCTTTCGTGACCAATTACATGGTTTATTAAGAAGGATTTATGTCTTGATAAGGGCTTGAAGTGAATTAACATTCATACATTGCAGATAGGTGATATCTCACTGTTATCAAGTCGTTTCAAACTGTGAGAAGAAATATTTGCAAAATGAAGATGAAAATTGTGATTCTCTTGTTGAACTGTTTACACCATTATTCCACCAAGGAAAATCAGGAGTTAACGCTGAGGAAAGTGAAGATGTTACAAAAAGCATTATTATGTTCCGTCAACTGTCCTGCAGGCTGCTCCCGAGGTTACCAGAACGAATCCTCTACTCCGAAAAATGCATCGTTTTTCATGATGTTGTTTTATCCAAGAAGCAAAATGGAAATTCTGAAGGGACAGGTTGGTTCAAATACATCCTCGAAGACAGGTGTAATGGTTGATTGGAGTGTGATGTCTATGACATATGACACGAACACAGAAACTTTGTTTTGGTCAACAAGGAAGGGCGTGTATAAGCATAAGCTGGGACAACCTAAATCTAAGAAAATTCTCTCCAGTATGAAGCCAAATTTATGCTTGAATATTCATGGAGAGAGTTTTTATTATATGAGAGGTCGTTTCATCCACATTCATATCGGACGGGTATCACAATCGCCTGGCAATGACTCCAAGAAATGGTATGAAATATCAAGTAGATACGTACATATTGTTGATATGGCTGTCGCTAAAGATCTCATTTGTTGGATTGAGGGAAGTACGGATTCTCGTACAGAAGTTTCCAAGACAATCTGTGCACAACTTCCCTCGAATAAAACATACATTCGCCGCAACACTTGTGAACATGCTACTAACATTGCTATGTTAAGTTTCCCAAAGACTGTTGTGTTTATATGGCACAGAAGAGAGTATAACAGAAATAAATACTCCCTAGAAGTGGCCTTGTTCCATACTGGTAATTCTACAGACATATGCTACAGTAGTATTCGTATGAAATTCACATTGCGGTCCATGGTTCTGTATAAATCTGTTCTGTACTATTCATATATAAGTTCTAACACAGCACACAAAATGAAGATACACATGAACTGTAGTTCTGGAGATGAAGTGTTTTTGAGTGAATACCCAATATCATCTGATGACATGGGGAATGGTGTTCTGTTGGCACCGTTCTAAGGGTTGAAGTGTTCCTAATACATTGACATGTTCATGCTTTAGTCAAGGAGAGTGGCGGATCCAGATAGTTTCAAAAGGGGAGGGATTCACACATTGAAAATGGTTGGGGATTTACCTTAGATGTGAACCAAATTTACATGCAGAAATTATCAGAAGAGAACTTTGAACCCCCCGATCCCCCGAAACCCC
This sequence comes from Gibbula magus, assembly GCA_936450465.1. Lineage (NCBI taxonomy): Eukaryota > Metazoa > Mollusca > Gastropoda > Trochida > Trochidae > Gibbula > Gibbula magus. The sequence goes on along the minus strand of OW388298.1, from coordinate 22,430,295 downwards.
CTCTGGATTTGTTACTGGAGAAACGTTTTTTAATATTCCTATAAATTACTTGAATTCAAGAAATAACTTTTGAACCCGACAACATAAGAAGAGGTGACTGAATGCTCCAGGGCTTGTTGAAGGACAAAATAAAAAATATCATAAACCTATCACGGATTTTGTCTATTGTTTAACAGGAATCTTGTTTCCTTAGAAGGGTTTTCTTCCTAGAATACTCCCGTATGAGGTTTGATTTTCTAAAGTATGGCCAATGAGGAGGATTTATATTATTGATTATTATATGATGGACGAGTGTTCTGCTTTCTGATTTGCCGAGACAGATGGACATCGACGATGATCAAACGTTATGTTGACCGAGGGAAACGTCACGCGATGTCCACATAATCCAATGACCTTGAGCTAAAAATAGATCACTGCTGCGAGGAGCTTAATGAGGAGCGCTGTTTAATTGATGTTTTGTATTCTATTAAGTTATTTAAAAATCAAGTTGTTTTTTTTTCAATCGAAATCTATATCGTAGGTTTACAAGTAAAATTAGAAAAAAAGAAGTTTTTGTGGAAAAATGAATTTTTTATTTTTTTTTAAAATGAATTTTTTAAATGAATTTTCAAATCAAATGGTTTATCAACCTCGGAAAGTCATGTTCACTTCGGCTATCGCCTCGGTGAACATAACTTTTCCGAGGTCGATAAACCATTTGATTCACCTCAACTGAAGTCTGTAATTGTATAATACTACCTTCAATGAGACGTAGAATAATATCAGGCCAACTAAAAACATTATTACAACTCTGTTCGCAACAATTCTTATCTAAAAGTGAACCTCTAGGCTCAAATTCCGTCTTAGATTTTCCAAGGCCAGTTGTGGACGAAGAGGACGACTGCCGTTCTTTGTCGAGAACTGGAAACTGGAAGTAACAGATGATCCATGGTAACGCAGTGTTACATATCAGGATTCACAGCCTCTTTAAATTGGTCTAAAATTACCCACTATGGTGAGTTTTTTTTTACTCCTTTGGAGTAGGAATTCTCTCTGGAATGTACCTTGGTACATCGCTCCCTCCTTCTGGTGACCCGTGTTTACAGATCTGTAAGTCGGAATTTGAGCCTAGAGGTGAATTCACCCTATTGATTGCTGATCGTTGGTTCGAGAGGAGCACCAACGACGACCTATGTTGGAAGGCGTCCATATCCCTGGGCCTTGATCTATCCAACAGAGCAGGGACGAGTCTGAGATTAGGATTCTTGACAGTTCCCAGGCCTCATAGCTCTTGTCGATGAGAGGTACGTACATTGGATAGGTTGAGAAGATCCTTCTTGGCATCCATCGGTTACTTCCTGACGCCTCTAGGTGGTCTTCCCTTTCTGGGATAGTCGTGTCGGCCAAGGGGGGCTATCAATTCTGTGGAGATACCCCCTGCTTGAAAGATGACGGGGGAGTGACCAGGGCTACCAAATGGTTGCATATCGATCATGTTGTCACATGCCCTGTATGACCTGAACACCCCCGCCCGAAACCATTAATGATGATATATACAAGAATGCATCCAATGATGCTCTAGCCGCAGAGTTAAAGTCATGGAACATTGATCTTATCCTGGTGGAGGCTTAAGTCCTTTGTTTCCTACGGCCTTTATATATCCATCAAAGCAGGGGCGAGTCTGAGACAAGATTTGTGACTGTAAGAGCGCCCTGAGATTCCCAGGCATCATTGCTCTGGCCGGCGTAGAGGGAGGTACATTGGATAGGTTGAGCAGATCCTTCTTGGCATCCACTGGTTATATAATTAGTTCCTGGCGCCTCTAGATGGTTTGCCCTTTCTAGGATAGCTGTGTGGGAAAAGAGGTGCTATCAATTCTGTGGAGGTATCCTGCTGCTTGAAAGATGACGGGGAGAGTTGACCAGGGCCACCAAATGGTTGCATATCGATCATTTTGTCACGCATGATACCTTGTATGACTTGAACATGGGGGTGATTAAGTTACTGGGGTACCCCCGCGAGAAACCAAGTAATGATAATATATACAGGACTGCATCCAAGGATGCTTTAGCCGTGGAGTCAAACTCATGGAACATGGATCTTATCCTGGTGGAGGCTTAAGTCCTTGGTTTCAATCTGCAAGAACTCTTTATCCAGCGGAGGGAGAGGGGCTGGCACTGTCCTGTTATGGATGATGAGAAATTCCTCGGATAAACATTTGGAATGGTTTAATTGACGGCTTTATTTACTGAATCCAAAGCACTGTTAAATACTGACATCTTTAATCAGGGGGCACCGAACCAGATGCGCCAAGTTACTCAGGCGCAGGAATTGAGCTGGTTTAAACTGTGCAGGAGGAGTAAAGTGTAACTTGTCAGAAGGGTTGATGAGTTCCCGGTACACCCAAAGTGTTTTTGCATAATATGTATATTCCTTGAGGTTGGCTAGTAACTATAAGGTATAAGCTATAAGCAGTAGGTCGTAACACTTGGGCTTCGAATGTTAAGAAGATGTTGTTTATGTACGGGTTTAGTTTTGTATGGGAAGCCCACTGTATCGTTAACAAAAGTGATTTTCTACACAATTTTGTGTAAAGAATTAATTATTAATATTGTTATGAACAACATATTTGCAGTTCATCTTTAGACTTATATTCTAACATTAAACACACTTTCTCTATAGAACCATACCTGTTTCATGTTAAATCGAAAGTATCACGACGAAGAATAACTTTGATTAGAATAGATGCCCTGTGAAGTCGTAACACTTTTAAAAAATAAAGTCACAAGTGGCGATAAAAGGATTCAGCGCATAAATGATTAAATTATTTGAAATATGATGAATTAAGACATCTTTCCAATGTTATTGCGCATCTTTCAAAAACAAGTTGCACGTTTCTGGCATGGCCTAGGATTATTAATATCCAACATGTACATGTCAAATCAATGAATAATGAGGAAAATCAAAATGGCGGCTAAACCACGTGAGCTACAATATTGTTTTGATTTACTTTTTTGCTTGTATTGTTTTTGCGCATGTTTATAAAAAGTATCAAGTCTCTTTGTCGATTTTTAAAATTTCCCCCATGTTAATTTTTTTTAAATATTTTGACCGGAAATGACTTTTTGCGATTTTATTATTGATTCATAAAGACCATAGTCCAATCTTTCTATCCTGAAAAAAATCATACAATTCAATGAGTAGGTATTTGAGTTATGTCCCCTTAAGTTTGCATTTTTCAAAAATTAACAGATTTTGAGTGCACACTCTACAAAAGGTATTAGCAGTTGGCGTATGCAATAAGCAAACTATAATATATAAAGCTTCAGCTACATTATGTGTAAATATGAGCTTTCTAATGCTGGTACCTTCAGAGGAGAAGATTGTCAAATGTGCGTGAGGTCAGGACATTTTTAAAAGTGTCTAAAATTAATTTAATAAATTAATCTAATCCAGATAATTACAGGGGTATTTCACTATTGAATGTCCTTGGTAGAGTGTTCACATGTATCATAGAACGTCGACTGAGAGCTTGGATATAATTAGATGATATTTTTTTCAAAAGGGCAAGCCGGTTTTAGGCAAGACTATTCTACCACGATAATATTTTTTTTATTGCAGTCATTGGTACAAAAGTATCTTAGAAAACCTAAGCATCGGTTTTTCGCTGCATTTATTGATTTTCGCAAGGTATTTGATTGTGTTGATAGAAGTAAACTGCTTTATCAGTTACTACAACATGGAATCCATGGTTAACTATATCATATTTTAAAAAGTATGTACACCAATGTTTGTGCTTTGTTGTTGTTTGTGTTTGTGTTAAAATCGGTAACTCATTCACCGATATAACCCATACGTCAAGTGGTGTTAGACATGGTAGTATGTTAAGTCCTCTTTTATTCATATTTTTCGTAAACCAGTTGGCTGTTGATTTACATAAGGATGAGTCAAGAGGCATTTTTTGTAAATGATGTAATCGAAGTAATAAAACTGCTCTTTTTTGCAGATGATATTGTGTTAGTGGCAGATTTTGTTGCTGATCTACAGAGGACGTTAAACGTTTTAGAAGAATTTTTGCAATAAATGGGGATTGGTAGTGAATATGGAAAAATCAAACATAATTGATTTTCGTAATGGTAGAAAACTTAAGAATGTAGAAAAGTGGTATTATAAAGGTCAAGAACTGACAACAGTTTCTTATAAAAAAAATATTTAGGATTAATGTTTTCGTCACGACAGTTTTGGTCAACAGCCTGTGACACTCTAGCAAATCAAGCCTCCAAGGCATGCTTTCCTATTTACCAGTTAATGAAATGAAATCTTACCCAGACCTTTCAATGAATATTATTTTGTCTATATTTGATACAAAGATTTCTCCAATTGCGTTTTATGGCAATGAAATATGAGAATTTAAGTTTCGCGAAAGTGTAGAAAAAGTCCAAAGTAATTCCTTCAAACCTATCTTGGTATAAGTAAAAAAATATTCATTAAAGGCGGAAATTGGGCGAAACGCCTTTCTATACGTATTTTTGTCGTTTTATAAGATTGATTCATATTGACTCGTCACGAAATCCCCACGCTTGTTATAACATGATTAAAGCACAGGATGAAGCATGTTCACATGTTAGATTGCTAATATTTCAGACTGGTTATTCATATGCCTGTTTCAGGAATGTGGTAATGTATCCCAAGTCATGACTTTGTTCAAACAAACTTGCATAGATTTAGATATCCAATCTTGGTATGGGCAAATTGAGTTATCAACATTACTCAAGATATATTCATCCTTTAAAACTATATTTGGACAAGAAAAGTATCTAAGTTTTGACATTGATAAGGATTTGAAAATTGTTCTTGTAAAAGTTTAGATGCCTGTCGCACAATTTGAAAATCCAGAAAATGCGTTTGAACAAATGCACTACTTATTCTGAATTATTATATGACCGTTGTAACTATCAAAGATGAATTTCATTTGTTATTGTTTGTCCTTCCTTTACTGAAAATAGAACAAAACTCATACCAACTCGATTTTGTCATTTTCCAACACAGCAAAAGTTTGTTGAACTTTTGTCTTGTACAAATGTTAACATACTTAAAGGTTTAGCTATCTATTTGAAAATAAATTGTATGTATGAAATTAAGCTCGCACACCAAATGTACATGAATAACAATAATTGTTTAAATGTACACTATTTTTGTATTTGTACTCTGGGCCTCCAATGCTGAATACAATCTCTCTCTCTCTCTCTCTCTCTCTCTCTCTCTCTCTCTCTCTCTCTCTCTCTCTCTCTCTCTCTCTCTCTCTCTCTCTCTCTCTCTCTCTCTCTCTCTCTCTCTCTCTCTCTCTCTCTCTCTCTCTCTCTCTCTCTCTCTCTCTCTCCTGCAATGATCTAGAACCAATTCTCAAAGTAACCTATACAATTTAATTATATTTCAAAAATCATGATACGTGATACAGAATAGTCCAATCGTTAAAGATTTTTCTTACATATCATTGTATTTTGGGTTCCTTAACACCATGACATCCATCCCACTGACAACCCGTCCCCCTCTTAGTCTTTCTAACCTACCCCCTCACAAAATAAAACCTTAGCCCAACTCCAAACTCAAACCACAATTGTATTTTATAAAAAGCTTTAAAATCGTTATTGTTCACAGTAGAAGAATAGAAAAATTTAGGGATTGGTCTTCATCATACAAATATGATATTCTCAAAATGTGAGCGTCCTCGTATTACTAGTTCATGTAGTGCAATTTAATATAAAGTTGAGTTTAACACCATGCCACGCCTATATTTGGGGAAGGATTTTGACCAAGTACATGGTATAAAGATGTTATTCTGAAAAAGTTAGAATTCTGTACCAAATAGTTCTGGAGAAGAAGTCATGTAAAGATGTTTGGGTGAACCCCCTGCCACGGCCAATTAAAAAATTAACAAACTTAAATCTACATGTAATAAAGATGCTGTTCTGAACATTTGAGCTTCCTTTACGATTTGATTTCGGAGAATAAGTCGGGGAATAAGTCGTTTAAAGGTTTTCGGCAAATTGCTTGCCACGCCCATATCTGAGGTTGGGTCAGCACCAAATTTTACAAACTAAGATCCCCCAAGTGAAAGGTAGATCCCAAAACAATTTCAACTTTAAGGGTGCAGCAGTTCTGGAGGAGAAGTCGAAAATTTGAAAAGTTGACGGATGACGGACGATGGCCCATTGCATGAGCCAATATGGCCTTTCAGTCCTGATGACCTAAAACATATGAGGCTTCTCCATCTTCCTCGTCTGACCAAGCCCTAACTGCTGATTACAGGTTCATACACTTGAAGGCCTCATCAATTCCATGACTTTCCCAGGATTTTTCAAGGACGCTTCCAGGGTTTTCCATGACAAACCAAGCATTGTTCAAGCAACACAAAATGTCGATTGATACAAATCCATAAACTATATCCCTTCACCTTCAAGTTAAACCAAGCATCCTTCCAAACCAGGACAAAGGGAAATCCTAGTGGTCCGGCCCCATGACTGTGTGCAATATAAGAGCCTTTCATACAGTCAAGTCCAACGACCTCACTAAGCCATGTTCCCCACTGGTACTAGCTGATCAGCTGCTATGCTTGACTGTGTGCACAATAAGAGCCTTTTATAAAGTCTAGGTCTAACGAAGGCGCTGGTACTGGCTGACCACCTGCTGTGGAACATGAGATCATTATATAACATGAAGCTCTGATTACAAGCGGTTTCAACTTCACTCAATGCTGGACCAAGGACAGTTCGAGTGACTCGCTTTTATCTGGGAAATTGCAAGGGAAAAGAATTAAAGATATATTTCAGTTTTTTGGAGTCATCGATTACAAAATTATATTCAGTGCGTTTGAAAGGTCATGAAGAGTACATTATGATAATAATCAACAATTTATCACTTAACAACACTTAAAAGGGATAAAACACTTTATTTTTAACTATTGCCACGCCATTATTTTTGTGCTTAGGCTAATGAAAATATAAAATTTAATCCATCAAAGATTACCGTTTTTTTAGAAGACGTTTAACTATTTTTGGTATGCGCCCTGTCACACCCATATTTGATGGGCGGATCAAGTCGAAATGAATAAACTTGTATTTACATACAGTACTAAAGATGTTATTCTGAAAATTTCAGTTTACTGTGTTAACTGCTTTCGATGAAGGAGTCCTTTGAAGGTTTCACTAATAATGCTTGCAACTTTGATCCTCTGAGTTCATGCCACCTCCCACAAAACTTCAGCTTTGGGGTTTAGCGGTTTTTGAGGAGAAGTCGAATATGTTAAAAGTTTACGCCCATTAGACGGACGCCGGTGTAAGATTGAAAACGTACCCGCGTTGAAAACACACCCGACGGGTACATTTTCAACGTTAAATTATCACCCGGGGTCACTTTTCAACACCTCAGGTATATTTTCAACGTTGAATAAATACCCGACTGTGTAATCATTCAACGTTGACAAAAGACCCGAGGCGTTGAAAAGTGACCCCGGGTCATTATTCAACGTTGAAAAAGTACCCGCCGGGTATGTTTTCAACGTGGGTATATTTTCAATCTTACACCAGACAACGGCTCATGCCATACGCCCATCTGGCCTTTGAAGCCTGATGAGCTTAGACAACCAATAAATCTTCCATAACGTTTATGTGAATGCCTATTCTCCATTGCTTGTCAAGGCCTGGACCAATCTGATGGCTCGAATGGGTATCTAGTGCAATGTAACGTTCATAGAAGAGGCTTTGTGGTCGATTTTCGAGTTTGAAGAGCTATTAACATCATCCTAGGAGTGACATATGGTGGACTTCAGCCGGGTCTTGCGGAGAACAGTTAGATATCTGTCCTAGCACTATAAAGGGAGCTAAAAAATAAAAAAAAAGGACCCATGCAGAAGGTTAGCGAGTTGGTTGTGAAAGATTTAACTTTACATGAACACCACTTAAATAACATTAAAATTCCCATTATTTTTTCGGGAAAATAACTTACAACATATACTATCCCCATTATTCCAGAATAAAGCGATTTATCTCAAATTATACTTAATGATACATATTTCATCATGGATCTCTTTCATGCAAATATATGACCTTCAGATCATATACAAATAACCAACCAGTGACATTAATTAGAACTTTTATTTTCCGAAATAAACCATCACTGACATGTAACAAGAAACAAAACGCTACGTAAATATAGAATCTGTTCACCATACTGTTTTACCTAATGAAAGTTGCTAATTATGAGAGGGTAATAAAATGAATATGACAACAGAAAGTACAACTATTATTGTTTTTCTCAACTCCTACTTCAGGAATAGATTAAAAATACATGGTTAATATTTAAGGACTAATGTAATATTTAAAAACCAATCACTTGCTTTTACAATGGCAGATGGAAACTAGAGTGGAAGGAACTGACAAATTAATGACGTCAGAATTCAGGTGACACAACTAGCATTTCTTTTCAGTTAGCCAGGGGGAAGCTTGTTTTACCCTTCCTGCTCCATCTGGATATTTGTATCCGCCCCAACAATCCCCTGAATGTGTAACAAGGTTCCGCCTCCTACCGCGCAATAAATAACCAGTCACAAAAATGTATTTTAATAAATCGAGCAATATTGGCAATGCCCGGATGAGAAAACCAATGAGCACTGGTCAAATAGACCGATGAGCACTGGTCAAATAGATCGATGAGCACTGGTCAAATAGACCGATGAGCACTGGTCAAATAGACCGATGAGCACTGGTCAAATAGACCGATGAGCAGTGGTCAAATAGACCGATGAGCACTGGTCAAATAGATCGATGAGCAGTGGTCAAATAGACCGATGAGCACTGGTCAAATAGATCGATGAGAATTGGTCAAATATACCGATGAGCACTGGTCAAATAGATCGATGAGCATTGGTCAAATAGACCGATGAGCACTGGTCAAATTTCAAATCATAACATTTCATTTGCAGACAATATACATGGTCTGTGTTTCTATGTATAACCAACCATCAACGATACCAGGCGGCAGCTTCTAACACAATCAGGACATATCTAGACAACGACCGATATTTTAAACAAATGAAAATGTATAACTTTCACTCTGCCGAAACATCCCCTTTCCATGCTAACTCTTCAGTACTCAACAGTGAGAGGGTCATTTCAAAGTCTCATTAAAGGTCACGTGTAACGCATTTTTCTCAGGAATAACATATCATTACCGCTACGTACATTATATAACTGAATCAATTGTGCATTAAATCGAGACAATATACACTTGAAATTTATTATTAAGATGGTTGTAATTTACCCATTTTAACAATGCCGCAATCAGCTAGGCGACCCAATGAATCAATTGTGCACAATGACTGGTGTGAAGCGATACTCTGTTTACCTTACATAAGCCACTCCACATGTCATTTCAATCTTTCATCAACAGTGAATAGCTGGAACCTGCTTTCAGTCTCAAGTCTATTTTAGAATGTTCTCACCATGACTTTAAGTACTTTGGTACGTGTTCGTTTTATTTGGGTTCAATAAGCGCGTTCTATCCATAGGTCTTCCTCTCGGCCTTCTGTTTCCTGGTGGTAAGAAATAAAAGTAAACATTATTTACATGGACTGATACTGCTGTGCAAATCACTTCTCATGTTGTGTGTGTCGATACATTGGTTTGGTTAGAAACATATCAATTTCATATCAATTATCAACAGTTCGATACTGTTTATAATGCCGAATCAAAAGACAATTTACCAAAATAGAATAACCGCCACAATATAACCACGAAGTTTCTTGTTTGACCATACTAACCAATAGTATCTTCAGCTGTCCCCCCCCCCCCCCCCCCCCCCCCCCCCCCCCCCCAAAAAAAATAAGCATAAGGTAAAGTCTTTCGTATTCAATTGCAGTTTTATGAACATCTTGTGTGAAATTTCAGAGATTCGCTACAGAAAGAGATTCCAACAGATATTGCACTAAGTACCATAATTAAACCATAATCCTGTTAGATTGAAGCAACATTTAGTTGTGCAATCGGCGACGTTGTTTCAAACTGAGCATTCCGTAATTATTGAAATTAATAGAGTTGCAATTGTTTTCAAGACAGAGGTGAACAGAGGTTAGGATTGAATAAAAGTGGAGTAACCTCTGTAGGAAAATAACGGAACAACTACTGTATGTAGTTTGACATTACTAACCTTCATTATTTCTTTCATAAATGTTTTTGAGCAATTCAGTGAAACGATCTTTTGGTAACCCGAATTGCTTATCCACTTCATCAGCTAGGCTCACTGGAAAATAAATCATAAGAATATGTTCAGTAAAAACAAACTTATTATTGTAGCATCATCATATCTATAATTTAAATACCGAATATGAAGATTATACCTCATGTAATTTTTAGTTAAACGAAATTATCAAATACAAACCTACTTTTATTTTATGAAGGGCATCTCTTCAATATTTCCAAACACTTGTTTCTAATCAAATTGTAACATTATAGTTACAACTCATATAATTGTAATGCTTACGAAATCTTCGGCCCTCAATCGCAGGTTGCTTCTGTGAAAAAAAAACCAGGTCATATGAAAGAAGAAAAGAGTACACTACTGGGTAAATGAAATTATGAAGTTATGATTAAACAATAAATATATCAGTATGACATAATTCAAAATAGTTCCCAGGGACTGCCAACCCCTCATTGTGCTATGAAATAAAGTTATGTTCTGTTCTGTCAATTGAAAACGTGGGAAAAGTGTGACATGAATCAGTAGTTTTTAAGACAACCACGCTCAGTTAAGAGTTGAGTCACTTACCCTGACCATGACATAACATCAAGATAAGTAATCAAAAACGAAATCCAGGATATTTTATTTTTACAGCACTAAATATGTTAATCCTATACAGCTTTTATAGACATCAAATAAACAAAGGTAGTTACACGTTCTGGAAATCCAATAAATTCGTTTAAAAGATTTAAATATATTGAGGTTATTGCAAAATGTTTCTATATTTTATTAATGACATTCAAGAGAATGGTTGTGGAAAATAATCTTAACTAATCATACTTCGACGACTCGTTTATCGTAGCAATGTTTATGAAGGTGTCAAACAATATACGTGTCTGCCATATATGCGTCTTTGCCGTGTGTTTGACCAAACATGTGTTTAAAGTCTATTCGCTTCTAACTACAAGTATATATGTCAACAAAGTAACGTTTAGGAAACTGCAATATAGACCAATACGCATTGGACTTTTGAAAATAAGCAACCAGTTTTCAATGAATATCATTAACGGTGTAATACCGAAGCAGATAGTAAATATGCCTTGAACAAAATGTCTGAGGCTTTTGATTAATGTTCATGTCTGTGAAAGTTTAAAACAGTCGCACAGATAATACGGGACATGTATGGGGTAGGTTCGTGTATATGGACGTGTTTGTGCGATACTCGTACGTTGAAGAATCCATTTCATAAGGGACGTAGCTACGTGTACCATATCCGATGAATGGGCACCGAAATTTGTAAAATGATTAATGTTTGTGTTACATAATTGAAATGTATTATTTATTATGTAAGATTATCACATATGCATGTTTCGTGTTTTCCAGGATCGATTTTATGGCTCGTCTCATTAATTCATTTGAATTGTTTATTTTGAATATGTGGTCTTATTACGTTCTTGTGTTGAGAAATAGTTATAGGGGAGGTTCCTTGATAATTGGTTTTGAGTAATTTGGTTTCTTGGTAGAATGATGCTATTTAAAGTCTGTAAATTACTAGTGATTTTAAGAAGGGTTCAAACAGAGCTCAGTCAATAGCGAGTGTATGATCCGTGAGCGTTGATCACTTGATTGACCTTCCTCGACAGGCTACGTATCTGTTTCGGAATAGCCTGTTGAGGAATCTGCTGCCACTCCTGGTACAATGCTGCATCTAACTCTTCCACAGTTTCAACGGGATGTCACACATATGTTCTATTAGGTTCAGTTCGGGGCTGTCACTTACCAATCTTGCCATGTTAGCGTGGTTGTGGCCTCTCGCTGTATAATCTGAGTTACCACTCTCGTTCTATGGGGTCTGGCAATGTCATCCATGTAATCTGGTCTCGTGTGAAGAGAGGGGCTAGTCGAAATGTGGAATTCCATAGCTACATGGATGTTCTCGCTGTTTTCCAAAACGAGATCAAGTTTATATCGGTAGGAGACATAGCCCCATATCACCATAGAGCCACCAGAAATCTAATATGCTTGTTGGAAATGCCTAGGTGCAATCAGGGTGGTAAGTTATCACCAAAACCATTTTTACTTGGGTTTGTACATAAAAATATGACCCTACCCGGCTTGGCGTAATTTTTTGAATGGCCCTCCCCATTTTAGTGTATTTTTTTTCACGACCCTCCCCCAACATACATCTATAAATTGTCTTGAAATTGGACTTCTGAAGATATATTCGGTTCTACATTGGAAATATTTTTCTTTTGACACTTGAAAGGTTTTCTCGAGAAAAAAAAACCGTTATAGAATATATACCAGTTTTTGGTTTAACATGTGTAACATCTAGGGTTAAAAGTATCTGTAGAACAACAGATTCATTGGCTATGTAGCTCATCAGGTACACATTATTACAGGTATTACATTATCTCTGTTAGGTAAAAACTATCAACATCTTAAATGATAAGGCATTACCGAGTCACCAAATTTATAATCCCCACTGTCAACACAAAATTTTAATTATCATAGACTTTTACATTCTAAGGAAGAAGTAACAGATATATATTTGTAAAGTTCACCATTTTCCTGATAAAGGGGGAAGGAACCAGAAATTGAGATTCATAATAATTGTGTATAACACATAAATTTTAAAGATGTGACCTCTATTGTTTTGTCTCTGAGAGGTTTGTACAATGGTACCACAATAATCTCTAAGTTCCCCCACTGCTCACACCCTCCCCAGTGATAAATTTACAAATATGACTGCATAGTCCAAGAACTTGCTACTACAAACTAGTGGGAGTCCCATCAGATATAAGTCACTAAAGTCATTCCCTCAATAAGTAGGCAAATACAACCCCCCAAAAAACTTTGTGTCCTGGTACCTCGCAGCTTCAAGTTTTAGGAGTCCTTTCCAAATGTTATGAGTATTTGGTAAATATATCACTGCTTCCCTGACCCTAAGCCTACTTTCCAGCCCTCCTGGTATGACCTTTTCCCCCCCTTCCCTCTAATATGATAGCAGTAAAAAAAAAGGTAAATCACATTGTTAAGAGCAAAATAAAATTTCAAGTAGCACTAAAAAAGTTAGATTGCTAAAAATACCTCTATCTATGAATAAAAGCAGGAAAATATTTTAGGTAGCTAATAGTCAATACCATTTTGAAGAAAAGGTGGGTTATTTTACATTCAGATATGAATTTTCAAGCTGACTCTGAATTTTATTTTCCTTACTCAAAATTACAGGAAGCAAATGCTCCCAAATTGATTGCTATATTGAGAAATGATTTTGAAGAACAACTGCCACCCAAATAATTATTGTTTTTCGAATACAACTGTACTTTTGACAATAAGATTTGATTCATGTTTTTGGATGTATCTTTACAGACAATTGGTATAGTGACCAAATGGTATTGGTACAGGGCAACAAAAGTTACAAATCTTAGTCTCTATCCAACAAAGTTTATATCCTCAAAATTTTAGCTTCTTAACTTACCAGTCGTCAAAAGAACATTTCAGTGTGGACACTCTGCCATGCCCATATCCGAGGGGGATCAAGACCAAATGAACAAACTTAAGTCTCTATGTAACAAAGATGTCATTCAGAAAATTTCAACTTCTTATGTAAACTGGTTTCTGAGAAGATTGTTTTAGGTAAAATGCCTGCAACTTCAATATTTGAGGGGGGGTCAGGACCAAATGATCCCTTACTTAAAGTAAAAGGTATCTCCCAACAGAAATTCAGTTTTGGGGGTGCAACGGTTTTGGAGGAGAAGTTAAAAATGTCAAATATGAACGGTGGTCCATACAATATTCCCAAATATATATGCTCAAAATACGGCAAATATTCCTCATAGGAATATCGACATTGAAATTCATTTACATATACCGGTACCTGTTTAATATATTTTAATGTGTGTTTGTTGTCAGATATTTGCAAAAATCAAGGAATTTAACAAAGGTTTCAGGAGTTTTAATAGGTGTCGTATTTCCTTTGTATCATATTCATAACTGCATCATTGAGATTATGAATTTGACTGACTGTATTAGCTTATATAGTGACTATATATATAGTAAATGTCACTCAACTTATTGTTCTAAGTACATTTGATATTAGAAGATACAAGAATATGATATTATTTATCATCCAAAATCATTTTTCATTACTGTTTAATGAACAATACGGAGCTCTCTACAAATGCCATTGTCACGTAATTATGTTTTTTACCTCATGGCATTGTGAAGTCACCCGGTTATTGACGTGAAAGCATTATGTGTCAGTACTGGATGAAATGTTAAAGCATTGTAAAGTCGTCTAGGTAACGATAGCAGGGCATGGTGCAAATACACTGTCACAAGAATATATCCAAGGAGACAGTGCTTGATCTTAGAAAAGCAATAATTCCAGTTGAACACTGATCTGAGTGAAAGAGTCATTTCAAAAATATAATCCATATTTGCACATAAGCAGTAGAAAGTAATATTTTCAGTGACTAACGTTTGGCCGGAATTACTTTTAATGATTGTCTTCCTTTGAAATAAAAGTATCTCCCTTTGTAAAGTGATTACCTAGTGATTTCCACGTTGTACGGTGTTGTTATGTTTCAGTCAATGACTGTTGATCTTTTGTGGTGTTAATATCATAGTCGATATTTCATAACATGCTGAACTGATATGTTGCATAGTAGTTATTTTACTCTTGAAAAACATGGTGAGGCGAGATGTATATGACTGACACTCGTGGAGTGAGAAAGTGACACTCGTGAAAATATAACTTTCTCACTCCACTCGATGAGAAAGAAATGCTATTAGACAAAAACAATGAAAAAGTCTCTATTTTTTGACAGTTTTAATAAGAAGCTTAAGTTACCTTCAATTCATCTCGAATGTATTCCAGGACTTTTTGTAGGTTTCCTTGCACTACATCAAACTTCTTTTCATATTTTCTTTGGAATTCGTATTTTCCATCCTCAATGTTTTTAATCTCCTCTTCAACTGCAAGCACGCCCACACCTGGAATCAAATTTAAGAACTATACAATAATGATGCGATAATATTGCGTTAATCAGTTAGTGTCGACTATTAGTGCCTAGCTTGGTGGGTTCGTTTAAGCCTCTGTTGTGTTGAAGTGGTAATGCATACAAGCCTCTGTTGTGTTGAAGTGGTAATGCATACAAGCCTCTGTTGTGTTGCAGTTCTAATTCATACAAGCCTCTGTTGTGTTGAACTGGTAATTCATACCAACCTATGTTGTGTTGCAGTTCTAATTCATACATGTCTCTGTTGTGTTGATGTTATAATTCATACAAGTCTCTGTTGTGTAGAATTGGTAATTCATACAAGCCTCTGTTGTGTTGAAGTGGTAATTCATACAAGCCTCTGCTGTGTTGAAGTGGTATTTTAGCAGCCCTGACTTAGTAGCATAATTAGTCAGTCGGGGCTGCTATCAGTTTTTGCAGCCGCCGCCGCTTTTTGTTTTGACAAAAACTCTTTCCCAAAAGAGTTGTTAGAACTCATATACAATACTTCTTACTTTTACCCGAGAGAAATTTTTCTGTTCACATTTAAAGTCAAAAGTCAAGGTCACGAGTTCTGAAAACACTTAAACATCATTGTGAACATGATAACTTCAAACATTCTATACTATCTTGTTCTCATTCGGCATATATCAACTATAGAGAAAGACCAAGACTTGAAAAGGTTTTCGCTAAAACCACCAAAGGTCGAGGTCACAGCGAGGTCAGGACTCAAGCATGCATTTGTGAATATGCCTTATTATAATTATTAACACTTTGAATCATTATAATATTATAATTATATTATAATATACCATGAAACGTGAGTGTGTGACCTTAAATTGAAGGTCACGAGATATGGTCAAGTTCACAAGTTCTGAATTACTTAGTAACTTTGTTCCAAGAAGGTTTTAAGACCTCATATACATAAATTCTTTCCTATAACCTTGAGGAATTTATTTTGTTCACATTCAAGGTCAAAGGACACGAGATATGGGTTAAGAAATAGGTTTTAAGAACAAACTTTTGTTAAGCAACCCAAGTGATGTTTATAACTCCAATGATGAACAAATTTCTATGTTAAAAATTGCCCATTTTATTGTGGCTATTGAGAAGGCGGAACAGGGAAAGACGAGGACCTCAGTTTCATCTAGTTCAATCTAGTTCATAAAAACCTCTTATATGTTGAAGTGGTAATTTATTCAAACCTTTGTCGTTTTGCCGTAGTAATAATTAACAGCTCCTGTCAGGTTTAAGTGGTAGTTCATACAGAAATTCCTATCGTATTGAAGTGGTAATTGCTCAAATGTCATGTTGTGTTGCAATTATAATTCACTGATGATTCAGTGGTGATTTATTCAAGCAAACCCCTTCCTTCCGGTACTACATTGCTTAATCATTCGAGTATACGAGTTGTCACATGGTTTACTATCTGCTACTACATAGAAATAACGTTTTACTCCAGAATAAGATCACTACAAAGTATTATGTGGCTTTCATGGTCTAATTTCGCTGAAGGAGCTTTCGAAAAGACTATCATATAAATTTAGTAATACGTCGGTTTTACAAAATTAGTAGTTTATCAGTCTTTTCTAAAGCCGGTTTTCACTTACAGTTCACATATTTAATGTCATGTCCAAGGATATATGAAACCTAGTTATTAGTCGCGGTGAAAACTATTAGATTTATATAAATTCTGTAATAAATTCAGGAATTTACTTTGTTATTATATCATAGATGAAACCTTTTTATAGGTAAAAACATTCGATCTATAGATAGTAGTGTGTGGGTGTTCATATTGCATCCTGTATTGGCCGAGATGATATGTCAGGTTTGATATGGATATTAGCCCCTGACGACGGGCTGAAACAGGTTATCTGCCCTTGACGACTTGCTGAAACGGGTAATATGCCCTTGACGACTTGCTGAAACAGGTAATATGCCCTTGACGACTTGCTGAAACAGGTAATATGCCCTTGACGACATATTGAAACAGGTTATCTGCCCTTGACGATGTGCTTAAACAGATTATTTGCCCTTGACGATGTGCAGAAACAGGTTATCTGTCCTTGACGATGTGCTGAAACAGGTTATCTGTCCTTAACGACGTGCTGAAACAGCCTATATGCCCTTGTTGACATATTGAAACAAGTTATATGCCCTTTACGACGGGCTGAAACAGGGTATATGCCCTTGACGATGTGCAGAAACAGGTTATCTGTCCTTGACAATGTGCTGAAACAGGTTATCTGTCCTTAACGACCCGCTGAAACAGCCTATATGACCTTGATGACATATTGAAACAGGTTATCTGCCCTTGACGACGGGCTGAAACTGGGTATATGTCCTTGACGATGTGCTGAAACAGGTTATCTGCCCTTGACGATGTCCAGAAACAGGCTATCTGTCCTTTATGATGTGCTGAAACAGGTTATCTGCCCTTAACGACGTGCTGAAACAGGTTATCTGCCCTTGTTGACATATTGAAACAAGTTATATGCCCTTTACGATGTGCTGAAACAGGTTATTTGTCCTTTACGACGGGCTGAAACAGGTTATCTGCCCTTGACGATGTGCTGAAACAGGTTATCTGTCCTTAACGACGTACTGAAACAGCTTATATGCCCTTGATGACATATTGAAACAGGTTATCTGCACTTGACGACGGGCTGAAACAGGGTATATGCCCTTGGCGATGTGCTGAAACAGGTGAACTGCCCTTGACGACGGGCTGAAACAGGTTATCTGCCCTTGACGAAGTGCAGAAACAGGTTATATGCCCTCGACGATGTGCTGAAACAGGTTATCTGTCCTTGACGATGTGCTGAAACAGGTTATCTGCCCTTGACGATGTGCAGAAACAGGCTATCTGTCCTTTACGATGTGCTGAAACAGGTTATTTATCCTTAACGACGTGCTGAAACAGCCTATATGACCTTGATGACATATTGAAACAGGTTATCTGCCCTTGACGATGTGCTGAAACAGGTTATCTGCCCTTGACGATGTGCTGAAACAGGTTATCTGCCCTTGACGATGTGCTGAAACAGGTTATCTGCCCTTGACGATGTGCAGAAACAGGTTATCTGCCCTTGACGATGTGCAGGTACAGGCTATCTGTCCTTTACGATGTGCTGAAACAGGTTATTTATCCTTAACGACGTGCTGAAACAGCCTATATGACCTTGATGACATATTGAAACAGGTTATTTGCCCTTGACGATGTGTAGAAACAGGTTATTTGCCCTTGACGATGTGCTGAAATAGGTTATATGCCCTTAACGACGGACTGAAACATGATGCTTGATCGAAGGTGATTTATCTTTCATGCATAATAGCTGTACGTATAACAAGTATATTATAAATACTGATGTCCATCAATATAATTAATACTTACTATACATTTTCAATTTCTGGACACAACAGCAAAACCCCCACCATCTGCTCTGAGTCTGAAACAAATACTAGAACCAATGAACAGTTTTGTACATTCTTTGTTAACACTTGACATCGAGCATATTTATATGGCGATAGACATAATACAAACTGCTTTTATCACGATATTTTGGTAATATTATTTGATATTTCATTTTTTTTAATCCGTCAGAACAGTTATCAACAATTGTTAAAATTATGAAGTGAATCATTTGGTATGTTCATTTGGTAAACGTGAATTGTAAACGAAGAACTGTGTTCTTTGGAAATGAGCATAAAAAGCAGCACATTATCAATATGTTATGATGGTGATAACTGACTGACTGACTGGTTCGTATATATACGATGTTTTTCGCCGTTTACGAATATATTACTTGTCAAGACCATGTGTTTTCATTGGTTAAATTCTATTTTTTACGATCACAGTTTGAAACAGGATTTTAACAATCACTTCATGATCTAATGTCCAAATTATAAGAATATTACCTCGAATGTGATTCCGGGAGTTGGCACCCCATAATCAGCTTCATCAAATCCTTTAACACTCGGAACTTTGGAAACCCCTAAAGGACACAAGACAACCGCATATGTTACTTCCATACCAAATTTGAAGTTTCCAAGTCATACAGTTTTCTAGTTGTGCCACGGAAAAGATTTCGGAAGGACGGAATGACACGCGGGTTGCTTACGTTGGGAATATAAATAACCATTTTCTTTTTTTTTAAAAAAGGAATTCCATTTGAACATGTTCAGATAAATAAAGTCATAAAACTAAAACGTTCAACGAATGTTTCAGCCAACTAGAAACACTAGTAGGTTACTATAAAGAGTAAGTTATAAGAACTATTTCTATGGATTGTCAACTTCTTTATTGTTATCAGTGCGAAGTTTCGAGCTTGATCACCGTTATCATCACTTGTTTGATAACTGCGCTAGTATCTGCATCGAAACGTCGTGCTCATAGCAATACAGAAGTTAACTATACATAGAACTTGTTCAGGTACAAGTTTTGTTAAGTAGTACGAACTATCACGATGACCATGACAGAACGGGTGCGACTTGAGCTCCTTTTCCTTACGTTGTACTAAGGACCACTACAGCAAGGTCAAATTCTACAACGGATGTCATCATGTTCTCTCAGTTTTTGTTGTTGCCAGTTCCCTAAGGTTTTTACCTGTCTATCACAATCTACTCCAGTTCCCCTAAGTTCATTAAGTCCTAATAAGTTTTATTACGGCTTAATGCGAATAAACGTAGACATTGACTTTGGTGCAGGTTTGGAGCACGTTTGTGATCCGGGTCTGACAGGATAAGCACAACATTCATGTATACCACTTTATAAAGTGTTTTTTCTGAAAAAATAGTTTTTACAAGTAATTACTGCTTCATATAACTATATATAAAATAACCAAGTAACAAATTAAGAATTAAAATATATCAGCAGTGGCGGATCCAGGGGGGGGTTCAGGGGGTCCGGACCCCCCCTTTTCAAATCCATGTATAAGTTGGGATATACATCTACACCCCCCCCCCCCCCCCCCCCCCCTCCCCCCCTGTTCTGCAACTTAAATAAATGAACTTATACATATCATATTATTCCTTTAGTGATTATCATTTACCATTGCTTTTCAGTTCTTCCATTTCTTGTCGTTGCTCTCCAACTGAAAGGACAGAAATGACATGATTTGAAAAGTGTTTTTTCGATCCATGTTTCAAGCAAGTGCTAGCATTATGATTAATACGTATTGGCTGTTCTGCAACTTAAATAAATGAAAAAAGTGAACTTAAGTGTGTTTTACGTGTAGTTTTAAGTTTTGTGACCAAAGTTATACATATCATATTATTCCTTTAGTGACAATCATTTACCATTTCTTTTCAGTTCTTCAATTTCTTGTCGTTGCTCTCCAACTGAAAGGACAGAAATGACATGATTTGAAAAGTGTTTTTTCGATCCATGTTTCAAGCAAGTGGTATATTTAAAACACTCTCTAACTAGACTAATGACAAGAAAGTTGTAAGTTACAAACCGTTTCTTGTCAAACGTTTGTTTTCTTGTAGAAGTTCATCCATTTCATGTTCTTCACCTGAAATGACAAAATTGAGAACAAACTGAATTTTTAAAGGGATTGTGTCATGCTGGCAAGGCAAATATTTTTAATATAAAAGGCAAATATTTCATCATATACAACGAACTTTCCAAAGAGAAATGCCTGTTATAGCAACGCTGAGGTGTATATAAGGGGCAGCTATTACCTTGTCGCATTGATTATAACTATAGTTAGGCAATTGATTTAAAACCAGGTGATATTTTTGATGTTTGACAATGACATGTAGCCCAAAAGGCCCTAATTGCCAGATGGGCACAGGCCGTCGTCCCTCCACATATGACATGTTTTACTTGTCCAGTACCATTACATCCCCAAAGCTGACATATTTGGGGAGGTACCCTGCACCTAGCGGATTTTTTAAATTGGATTTGTGTTTAAATCTCATTCCACCTTCGTTCGACCTGGCTTCCGCACAATTTGAGACATAAAGCACATATGGAATTCCTCCTTCTAATACGCAATGGAATAAGAGGACGACTAAGAAACTCATTAAATAGTAAAAGTTAAAAACCTGATCATTCATCAACCAAGTAATTATGAATCACTTCAGTAAAATGATAATGTGATACAACGTTTTCCATATTAAACAAATTTGATTGACAAACTGATGCAATCATAAGTCATAATAAGTAATAATAATAAGTTATTAAGATGTAAAATATTAGTAACATAGAATATTTATCATAACGTCTGTCAGTTGTCATAGCAGTGTGATGTCATCATATTTATAATGTCATAGCATTGTCATTACTCGATGATATAAACTCATCGATATCATGATGGCATGTAGTTTACGGTGACAGGGTATTGTGCAAAATCTATTTCCAAAATTATATCTCCTGTGGAACACAGTTTTGGATGATAAATCTGTTTATTACTCGATCGTGTCAGATACTGCAGTGTAATATTTATACGGCAATATTTAACTAGTGTAATACCCCTGCACATATGACGTAACAATAATTTGCGATTATGACGTCACAATAGTAGAACCATCATCACTATGATATTATGGTATCGGACTCCCGGTAATCATAGTTTCATCCCCATGTCGGCTATTTCTCTGGATACGGCGGGCGAGTAATAAACATAATACTTAACTTCCTTCTATTTAATACCATTTTATTAAACTCGTGAAGGATTCTTCTTTCGCTCATGAACTCGTTTAATAAAAATGGTATTAAATAGGAGGTGGTTCAGTATCCTCTCTATGTAGTTCAGAAAAATGTATGACAGCGTTAAAGTATGTCACGGTTTGTTATATCTGAAATAACATCATAGCTGAATTTAAAGTTACCATTCTCATCTCCAGGGTATATACCTAAAGAAGTGTGCCCAATGACTTTTACGACACGAGTGTGCCATTTTACGCGTCTATCAGAGGGGCATTAGCTTAACTATCGATTGTTGGACCTCGATTTTTGTCGCGGCGAAATGGTCGTGTGGTAAGCTGTTGGTACAGTAAATGCTGACGATAGTTGCCATACTCTGAGGGCGTGGGTTCGAATCCCGCATGCGACTCGGCCTGAAAAAGTACAAGAATTTGAAGGTAGTGTTATCCCAAATATAACCATGTTATATTCTCTATCTAAATTGCAGGTATTTCCATTCAATTCTACTTGAATCGCGTAAAGAAAACCTCAAAACGGTCATCTTCTCTTTGGACTGCAAGCTATGTACAATGACGTCATGAACAATTGTTTTATGACGTCACAGACGAAGATATACGAGAATCAGTGCTGAAACAATGGTTGCTAGACAATAATGATATGTGCACATGTGTTCATATCGAAAATAAAGTTTATGGGTAATAAATTGCAATAAATTCCCTGATACATCTTCAACGTCGCCTGATCATCTTATGAAATACCTCTACCAGCTATCCCGTCCAGCTAATCAGAAATCTGCAAACCTGCAACTTAATAAAGGCATGGGAGGTAGCATCTTCACAACGTCACGGGCGTAACGAAAACATTTCCATATCTTCTCCTTCCATCCTTGACCTCAACCCTAGCATATTCCCTGCTAAGATTTTAACGTACTGCAGGCTAATCGGATAAGCCAATCAGTAGACAGTTGTATTGCCTCTGTGACTGTGTCGATCGTTGCTATTTTGAATTGGTTCCGAATGTAAACGGCGATTTCATTGGCTGTATGTTAGCAGATGGTAGGGACGTAACTCATGATCACAATAAGTGTCGCTTATTCGTTTCACCACCTCTGCCTAGACTGAAGGCAAGGTAAAAAAAATAGAGAGATCTCGATACATTTTCATTTTCTTGCCGTGGGAAGATGGGGAGGTAGATTTTTAACACTTCCAACATAGACACCTGATTGAATAATGTTCGGGCCGAGCCGTTGATGAATCCATGGTATTGTTCATTATCTAAAAACAACACGACACCTTTCCGATAGGGTTCAATAGCAAACGCAGATTTACCTCCATGGCAAGGATCTTCAGGTGATTTAGGCTGTGAATTAAAATCATAAAAGTCATTATCATATATGTCATTATATATATATATATATATATATATATATATATATATATATATACATATATATATATATCCAAATTGGTTTAAAAAGAATAACAAACTCCGATTTCCTCGGAGGAAATCGGAGTTTGTTATTCTTTTTAAACCAATTTGGATATATACCTACTGTACACTTGAAGAAACACTTTATTTTCAATATATATATATATATATATATATATATATATCATATATATATATATCATCCGGCCTCTTTGTTAAAATCCTTTCCATGAAAACAAGAACAAAAATTCAGAATGATTTAAGTAGCAAAAGGCTGGCACCATTCCATCTTTGAGTCTAAACACATACCAAGACTCATTAAATCAATTTTTTGTTTATTTCAGAAGTGTAGGCCATCGGCCCATAACTACATATGTTGGATTGTACATGACAAACTGGTGTGTATACAATAAAAGGTTTTCAGCTTTAACATCTTTGGTACATTGCATGATAAATAAAGCATGCTAAGTTATTAATAAGTTTACAATCTGATGTCAACATGAGAAATTTGAATTTATCTTCATTTGGAATTGTACAATATATCTGAGGTAAATATTTAGAACGGAGTTGGTGGAATTTGGAACATACAAGGAGAAAATGGTACTCATCCTCAATATAACCTTCATTACATTGTAAACACAGTCTATCATATCTATTCATATTAAAATGCCTTCCGGTTTCGATACGTAAATGATGTGAAAAACATCTCAATTGAGCAATAGCTACTCTAAACTTCTTGATATTAACTGCACTTAAGTATAATTCCTTTGAAAATGATAGTTTGAAATAAGAATAAGCGATAGATTTGGTACCAATTTGAAGAGATCTATGCCAATTCTGCTCATGAATACATTTCAAACGACTCATAAACTCGGATAAGAACGACGTAGGAAGACTAACACATTGCTGTTCCCAGACATAACCAAAGCCTAAACTGTTCAACAGATCCCGACACTTCGAAGCCCAATTAATTTTATTATGTTCTAAAGCCCTTAACATCATGTAGTAACATTTCTTAGGATGGCGGTTATCGGGCATAGATAATAATTTAAGCCAATATGTTATTGCCTTTTTGTATGCAGTTAAAAAGAGAGGGTAACGTCCACATTCGCCTCTAGCTATATTATTTGGGGTAGAAATCTTAACGCCTAAATATCGTTTGCAAGCTAAAGTATGTACCGATTCCATAAAATCATTCTGCCAGAACCCCCAGACTTCGGAACCGTAAAGCAGAATAGGAGCTATTTTCATATCAAATATTTTAAAATACAATTCATATGATATATCCCCAAGCTTACTTAATATTTTAAGAACACCGAAAAAAGCCTTTTTACCTTGCAAAGCTGCATTTGAACAATGACTGGACCAAGATAGACCTCTAGTGAGAATTACACCCAGGTATTTATATGAAGATACAGATTCCAATTCCTTACCATTGAAGAACCATCTTTCTCGTTTTGATAAAGAGCCACCTTTCTGAAAAACAACAATTTTAGTCTTACACAAATTTACTTCAAGTCCATATTCTTTACAAAACCTGATAAGACATTATCAAATTTAACACAAGCCTTGACTGATGTATAAATATACTGTATTGAATTAACCATTTTTGGAGAGACACCTTTTGATTTTAGAACTGACCATAGTTTTAAACGCTTGACACTATCAAATGCCTTTGCAAAATCAACGAAAAGACAGTAAAGTTTAACCTTTTGTTTACTTAGATATCGTTGGATGATTGACTGAAGAATAAATATATTATCTATTGTTGAATAGTCCTGACGAAACCCGGCCTGAGACTCTGCTATTTTACCATAAGCGTCACACCAGTAAGTTAACCTCCTGTTTAGAACAGACACATATAGCTTACTAAAAACACTAAGGAGAGAGATACCTCTATAATTAGACGGAGTGTGGATATCACCACTTTTATATATAGGAACAATGGCAGCTTCCGACCAAAGAAACACTTTATTTTCAATATACACATATATATATATATATATGTATATTATATCATATATATATATCATCCGGCCTCTTTGTTAAAATCCTTTCCATGAAAACAAGAACAAAAATTCAGAATGATTTAAGTAGCGAAAGGCTGGGACCATTCCATCTTTGAGTCTAAACACATACCAAGACTCATTAAATAATACTGCATAGATTTTGAGATAGAGGCCGGAAAAGGTTCCTACCCCTATATGCACTAAGTTCAAACTGTTTCGATGGAAACCAGAAAAATATAAAAATCAGAATAACCTAAGTAGCAAAAGGCACCACTTCAACATTAGGTCTAACCACATACCAAGTTTCATAAACACAATACTGAACGTTTTTTTAAATATGGCTAGCAAACGAAAACGGAATTACAGACAGAGGCGTTTGCGAGGACATAACAAGACTAATGCAATGTTACCTGGAATCTGTACTTGCGTATGAGTAAATCAGCCAAATCATCCATAGCTTCATCACTCTTCGGATCCAGCTGGTGGTCATCGTTCAGGAATATACATGTGTGGAATGCAACATTGAACTCTTTTGGGACCTCGAACCTGATTCGATCTTGTTTTGTTTCTGTGATGACGATTGTGTTTTCGTCAAGCCTTCTTCCTAAAATCATTTTTTTAATGGTACAAACTAAAATTTATAATGCAGGTCATATTCTATCAATCAAAATGGAAACCCTGTTTAGCGAAACCCTTTTCAAATTTTGTTAATTCTCCACAGTTGAATTATATACCAATTAAAGCCTCATAGCCCAGAAACTCTTCAAGTTATCGTGTTAACAGAGCTTTGTTTTAGTGACTCAAAAACTCATGATCTTGACTACATCTAGTGATCTTGACCTTTGACTTTTGACTTTTGACCTTCAAGGTCACACACACTCAATGATCACTTTTCATTGTGTATAACAATCATGTATTGATTCAAAGTGTCATATTGATGTAGTTTATGTATGTGCCTTACACTGATTATGCTAACTGAGAATCACAGATTTTGATTTTTGATAATGAATCCGACCACCCGCCCCTTTAAAACCCTTTAAGACTATTCAACTTTAGGAGACTCAGACACGCCCCATTATGAGTCACTGACAACTCTTTGACAACTGAAAGACTATTTTCGGTTGGCAACAGCTCGTAGCTCAGTGAAATTGTGGTATAAATAACAAATATTGAAATAAACTTACCTGTGTCTCGGTAGCATTCAATCACATTATCAAACTCCTCTATTGGTCTACCTTCTGGTTTGAAAATCAGGATTTGAATTTTCTTGTCGGCGGCATGTTCTGTTGCAGAAATGTTGCAATAATCGATTATTATAAGTTGACATCAATAGTCGTATACACGGAGGTTAAAATTATAAATAAGACTTTATTATCAGAATATTCAAAGAAGACTATGAGTATGAACGTGCTTCACTTCTATACTAAACCCAAAGAAGAGTGCTCTAACGAAGTCAAATACATCGACTTGGATAACAAATAGTAGCAAGACTGCCTATCTGCATCACATATAGTTCATTCATTGTTGCAATGAATAAAGTTAATATACTTATATCCAAATGGTTTGGCAAGTTAAAAAGAAGATTCCTTCCAAACTAAAGGTACTACGTATCGACATGCCAATACATTCTAGTCACTTTAAGAAATATAAATAACTAGGATGAACAAAACATAACTTAATTGCTAAGCTTAGTATAAACAGAAAGAAAGATACTATAACATTGTCAAACTTTGAATAACAAAAGGCACAATTAAAACCTCGACCTCTATATAAACACAACTACATAAAATAAGGATACGAATGGATTTCAACTAATCTAATTATATTATGTAACCAATATATTAGTCAACTTGGGATAAGGGCATTCAGAAGTGGTAGACAGAAGAACAGGAATATTTTCTGGATAACAACTCTTTTAATGTGAAAATACACGACGTTTCGGAGTAGGGCAAACTGACCTAAGCTCGGACACCACCCAAAGTCGCCCGAACTTCGGACACTTTCAATTAACAGCTGACACAAAAACAAAGCAAATTGTAACACTCCGTTGGTTTCTAAATATTTCTGTTCATTTTCTGACAATACTTGATTCATTTGAGAAATATCTGACAGTCAGGTATATTTTAAAAACGAAATTTAGCGGTAGGTACAAATAACGGTTTCATGAAAGAAATCGACGAAATGTTTGTGTGAACGTAAATTTTGTGTGACCATTCAGGGAATGAAGGAAGCAATCATATTATTTCAAATATATGCACGTACATGAAGAAACAATTAGGTAGTCGATTAACTTTGTATTTTAGTACTTTCAAATTTATTCTTGGGTTAAGAATTGCGATGTTGATAACATGTCAAAATGACCTTGGTTCGGACAGGTTTGACCATGGTTCGGACACATGTAGACCAAAGTTCGGACACAAATTCACCAAGGCTCTGACACTTCCGGCTGCTGAATAAAATGGCGGGAACATTTTTGGTTGCACGCGGGAATTTCATAATGGACAGTAAAACAACAAAATAAGATTGTTTTGCATGTATACAGTGCTCTTATAATATGACGCCATTATATTACCCATATGGGAAGACGGACACAGGGTAATATATTTTCTGTAAGTCACACGGGAGTTACACCTTTTTCTGGCTTTTGATTGGCTGTTACAGAAAAATAAGAATTTCATTGGTTGCCGGAACTACTTCATTCATCTTTCTTACTTTTCCCGACTAGTAACTTTAGAAACTGTCTTCTGCATTTTAACATGATTTATTTGTTTCCCGAGGTTGAAATTAACGTTTTCGTACATGTGCCGACGCATCAAATGTCGGAGGAAGCAGTTAAATTGTCCGAAATTTAAAGAAACTAGCGATTACTGCTTGACTGTATAACCACGGAAAGCTTCAAGAGCGACGGCGATCGTTCGAATGTAATGACGTCATAGGCGCGAGCGGTTATGACGTCACAGTGTCGATTGTAACGTCACAGGGCTTTTCGGTTTGAGCCGACTTGTTTTTAAGCTTCGCACACCTCTTGATATGGATGTTGCACTAACTTATATGTATAATCATGGATTGATAGTAATTGGCAGGAATACAAAACTTTCAACTAAAGCCACATCTTTCTTTTATTGTGAAAGACATTTTCGCAGGGGACATTTTAATCGTGCGGAATAAACAAGGATAGGTTAGAAGTGAATCCACGTCACACGCGTATGGATATGGAGATTCATCTCCTTCTCGGGTCCTTTTAGAGAAGCTATTGGCTTTTAATATTCGCGTTTTTACTTTTATTTGTCATATGGGTAATATAAACAATAACCAACTCGTGACGGGGAATGGCAGATTATCTTTCCCTCGTTATATCAATTGTGTGTAATTCTCTCGCCAAGGCTCGAGAATTACTCAAATGATATAACTCGGGAAAGATAATCTGTCATTCCCCGTCACTCGTTAGTTATTGTCTAAATATGCGATGCCCGTATGACGTCATATATTACAGTGACGTCATAGTGGCCGTTTCTCCGGTAACCAGTCAGCCAGACAAGTAAAAGCTGCTTTAGAAACATGTCAAGTCCCCAGGCTCATGAAAGCTGTTCACAGTTTTGCTGTTTATAAGAAAAGCTGCAAAGATGTATAACGTTGCGAAATCTACAATTTCTGATCGGGTCAATGTAAATAAATAAAGGCAGGGTTAAAGTGTATGCTAAGAACGGGGTACAACCTCAACTCACCAACACTGAAGAGAGGAAACTGATCTACATGTCCGCCAACAGGCACTGTATGGTGTTGAAATGATTGATTAAATATTTGCGTTGTGTCACTTGTCGACTCTCATCTTTTGTTTAGCTCAATGTAACAAAGAATACCAAGTTATCTAAATGTGTTACAAATGAACAATGCGTATCACATAACTCCAACTGTATCTATTAGGATTAATAACTTCAATGTGTTACACTGTAGTTTTTACTAAGCATTATCATATTTTATAACGTATGAAAAGAATAACAATTAAAGAATTAATGCACATGTACAACATTTTTGCTAACGCACAACCCCTCCCGGTTCCCCCTAGAGGTTTTGTTTACGTCTACACGTGGTTAGAGTACCGTAAATCATTTAATTATAGCCGAGTAATTACTTGAACCATTACCTGCATATATTTTCATTGTTTTAATACTGTTCGAAATTTCTTAAGATGTATTTGAACCACAAACGCTAAAATATGATGCGCATCACTTAGGACGGCGGGATAAACACGGCTGTTGATCGATTATGATTACAATGACAGCCTGCTTAGACTCCTTGATAATGTTTATGTAGTTACTTAATCAAAGATTTACGGTGCTCTGAAAAGTTTTTTTTAACAGATGCATGTGTATTAAATTGTAAGCAAGTAGTTATCAAATGATACTGTACTCGGCCCATGGTAAAGGTGAAATCAATTTGAATAGATTTTTAAAATGTGAGCTATTCTTATTGCTCCGAGCTTTTACACGTGACACAAAACGTTCTTACCTGCATGTGAATAGATGTAATTAATTATCCTGCCTACTAATTACTTAATTAAAAATTATTAAAGTACGTTACAGGCTGAAACAAATATCGCACTGCAGTTTATCTGTCAACCTTTCTGTGTCCATGCTGGACTGGAAACGAACTGTACGAACTTTTGGCGACCCTGTCCGAACCAAGGTCAAAACTGTCAGAACCTTGGGCGAATTGGTATACTCGCCTAAAACTGCTAAATTACATATTTATTCATATAATGAACGAATATAGTGTTTGGAATTTTGAACAATAATCCCATTCTCGGCTTTCACCACTTATTGTTGGCTGTTAAAGAGTCAAATATTGAAAATACAACGAGCGAAAGTATTTAGATCGGAACACTGTCCGAACCTCGGTCAGTTTGCCCTATATATACATCAGGCGTGAGTATAAAGAAGTTGTTATCCAGAAAATCTTCCTGTTCCAACTTTAGATAGTGATTTATCCACAGTTGGGATAATGGAGGGAATTGGATGATGAGTATCCAAACTTGAAATAGCGACGTATCCACAGATAACTCTTAAAATGGGATAAATCTATACTTGGGATGCCACTTCCCGAACGTTACCTTCAATGTCGACCCTACGTGATAGCTGTTGGAGGAAGTTGGCCTGTACGACTCTGCTTCTGCCGGTGTTTGGAAGAGTGACGACATCCATGTTAGTTAGTATCAGCAATCTGGAGAATTGAGAATGTAGTATTAGACTTTCTCTTTCATGCATTATACATGTTTGTTATACTTCTTTAAACTGACATTCATATTGTCATTTACTACACATATTGATTAAGTTAGCGAGTGGACATTTATGTTAGTTGGGACAAACAAAATCTGAAGAAACTAGATGAGCGTTTGCGGGTCACCGCAAAAGCAGAGCAGCTCCGAATTCTTTATAACAAAAACTTGTTCATTATTCGAGTTATTACTAATCATCACTGGGGTCACTTTTCACAAGTTTGGTCAATTTCCTATTTCTTATTTCAAAATTTGATCAAAGGATTAACATGGCCTTAATCAATATCTCATGACCTTGACCTTTGACCTTCAAGGTCACACCATCAATGATCACTTATCATTGTGTATAACAATCATGCAATGACTCAAAGTGACCTTGACCTTTGACAAATTTTAGCGAAAACATTTTCAAATCTTGTTCTTTCTCCATAGTTCATATATACCAAATAAGAGCCTGATAGTACAAAAAAAGTTTGAAGTTACCATGTTTACAAGGATTGTTGTAGTGATTACAGAACTCATGACCTTGACCTTTGACCTTGAATGTGAACATGTCAAAATCATTCACCAGGTTTATAAGAAAGAAGCTATCTATATGAGGTGTTAATATCTTCATGGAAGAGAAGTTACTTAGTGATTTCAGAACTGGTCAGCATGCCCATATCTCGTGATCATGACCTTTGATCTTCAAGGTCACACAGTCAAAGACAATTGTTCATTGTCTGTAACAATCATGTACTGATTCAAAGTGTTAATAGTTGAAATAAGGCATGTTCGCAAATGCATGCATTAGTTGTTACCTCGTTGTGACCTTGACCTTTGACGGATGTTAGCGAAAACCTTTCAAATCTTGGTCTTTCTCCACAGTTGACATAAACTCAATAAGTGCCTGATAGCACAAATATTTTTTCTAGTTATCATGTTTACAAATATTTTTTTAGCAATTTCTGAACTCATGAACACCTTGACCTTTGACCTTGAATGTGATCATGTCAAAATCATTCACCGGGTGTATAAGAAAGAAGCTATGCATATGAGGTGTTGATACCTTTTGGAAAAAAGTTAGTTAGTGATTGCAGAACTGGTGACCTTGACCCTATCTTGTGACCATGACCTTTGATATTAAAGGTCACACAATCAATGACCACTGTTCATTGTATATAACAATCATGTAATGATTCAAAGTGTTAGGAGTTGAAATAAGACATTTTTGCAAAAGCATAGCATAGCGAAAACCTTTTCAAATCTTGACCTTTCTCCATAGTTAATATACACCAAAGAAGAGGCTGATTGCACACATATTTTTATCGTGTTTACAAGGATTGATTTAGGAATTTCAGAACTTGACCTTTGACCTTGAATGTGATCATGTCAGAAAAATTCCCCAGGGGTATTAGTAAGAAGTTATGCATATAAGTTCGCAAATCCTTCTAGGAATAAAGTTATAGCCAATACAAAATGCGGATGCGGCGGAAACTGCGCAAAAACTGATAGCAGCTCCGACTAAGTCGGAGCTGCTAATAAGGATACAATATTAGGCATTTGTTTTAACGGTCATGCTTATTAAATAGAGATATATTTAAACAAATTCTTGAAAAGTTAAACTTATTGATTATCTTCTATAGACACACATGCTAGTCGGTTTGAACAATCCGAAGAATATATACCAATATTAAAAATTCACTTCCATTCAAATAAAATATATTTGTAAGTATACCATGTAAATACTCCATAATATCGTCCACTTGTAACATATTTTACATTAGAAGAAATGAGATGACGATGTTGAAATCAATATAGCAATGTCGCTAACCGCTTCACTGTATGGCACTTTGATTGTTTGGATAGTGTATCACGAAATTCTTCCGTCATTGACACTTATACTTTTTAATTGCATTTCAGAAAATGTGAGTCAATAATGGATTGTCGGTATTAAATGGGTTCAAGACATTAAGTGATTTGTTCGAGCGAGGCGAGAGCATATTGCTTATGGTTGAAAACCTGTGAAATATCTCATGTATCACATGGAACAAGTCGAGCAATCTGATTGCAAAAGTCACACACATAAATTTGGTTTATTGTCTCTCAACCTTAGGACAGGTAGAAGATGTGAACATTCAAAGTCACACTAAGCTATGTAGTGCAAACATATTCTAGCTATTTGATTTCTTGAAACATGTCCGGAGCTGATCACTAAAACTACATGACCAATCTTCACCAATTTAATGTTTAAAAATTTGATTTAACTTTATATTTCAGAAGGGTAATAACTGGAATTGAATTGGGGGAAAATCACCTCCTAATACAAAACTGAAATAAACAAGATGTGTTTGTTTAACACCTGACACCTGATATAACCATATTTTGCAATTAAAATATCAAAGATAAGTACAAATACCCCTTTTGATAGAGTATGGTGATGTATGAAAGGTGTTTATAACTGACCCATGCAAAGTTTTGTGAGAATGTAACGTGAATGCAACGTTCAAGGTCACAAGGTCAAAAAGTATTATCTTATCTGAATCACAAGAAATACGTATATCATGTATCAATGGCATATCACTGACCAATCAGAAGTTATGACTTATGTTAAAGTTTTCGAAAAATGGTGAAGGTCACAAGGTACACAATTATGACCTCTCCTGAAAGGTCCCATCATAAGAAATGCACATGTCAAGTATCAAAGGTATATCACTGACCAATCAAACATAATGACCAAAGGTAAAGTTTTCGAAAAATGCTTCCTGCGCCAAGGTCAAGGTCACAAGGTTCAAAGTAGTTGAAACGATCTCATCTGAAAAGGTATCGCAAAAATAGATACACTGTTTGAATTTTCAACATCATCTCAACCAATCAAGCTTGGGCTCTTTATATTATGAGAAATATATGACACACGAACACAGCTGTTGCCACGTGACCATGTGGATAATTCGAAATAGGTGTTTCCTTTTACTGTGAAAAGAGATTGTGTATATACATGTCAATTTGAAACAAGTATTAGGCCAATTAATAAACAGAATAGTAACTTCTTAACTCGTTTAATAAAAATAGTATTTAATGGAAGGTATTTTAGTATCCTCTATGTACCAATTCAGTGCATAATTTCGGACTGCAATTTCGGAAAATCCAAGAATATTTAAATCCACAAGTTATCCGAGAGACGCAATCATCTAAAAATCGAAAACATTAGCAACCAATTAACACGCTAGCCTTTCACTCAATTATCAATTTTTAACTGCCAATAATTTTAGACTTAGATGTGTATATTCAATGTTCTGATAATGCATTCATCCTACAGTGACTTATGTATATGTAATTTTAAAAATATTGGATAGAACGTTTATATATATATATATATATATATATATATATATATATATATATATATATATATATATATATATATATATATATATATATATATATATATATAGAAAAGAGTAAACATCAGATGGTTTTGACTGGATCAATCTTCTTTAATACAATACGATGAGCTCATTTCGACCCTTATACCGGTCTTTTCAAGTATACTTGTGAAATATATAGTGAATTATGTATATGTAATTTTACAAATATTGGATAGAACGCATATATATATATGTATATATATATATATATATATATATATATATATATATATATATATATATATATATATATATATATATATATATATCCAAAGCCATCAAACACACCAAGCGCTGCAAATATGTGATCGAGTCATATCCTTGGACTTAATAGATCCATTCTGCCTAATTTGTTCATTTGATTGAATTTGATAGTTTCATGAATTTGTGAGTTTGAAGGTTCATACTGCTTTTGAAATTGACTTTTTAAAAAAAGAAAGTTAGTAAAGTGTCATCACATCACTTTAAAGATGTTCCCTATTCACATCACAGAAACAAATATTGGCTTTCATTTCAACAGAACGTTATCTAAAATTCACAGTTAAAAGTTAGTTGGGTGAATTTTCCTTTCAACACTGCAACATGATTGTTCTACCTAATATCACTGAAAGTTTCCTGTTGTCTTCTTCTTATTTGATCGATTTTGATGTAAAAAAATGTGTTGCTTATTTTTCAACTACACTGTCGGCCAACAGAAACGTCTACCAGATATCTGATAAGATTTCGTAAAAAAAACTATAATGAACAGATTAGATATATTATAGTATTATGAAGTTGCATAATTTCTGCATAATATATTAACATTTCAGAAGTTGTCATGTCACAAAAGAATGGCGATTGTTGAAATGAGAGAACAGAAATTGTTCAGTTTTAGAACAGTTCTTGATCAGAAAAAAACATTTGAAACAAATTTGCATACATCCACGAGCAACAATATAGGAACGCATTCAAATTTACGTGGTGATGACCCTACAGATATACGGGGTGACGGTGCGCAAGTGAATCAACCGGAAATACCGGTCTTCATTGGGCGTGGTTTTCATGACTTGTATCACGGTTTTTCCACGATTTCAATGGACTTTCATATAAATTAGTGTTTCAGCATAACGTGGAGACCACACTTAATCTCATTTCAGAAATTATTCCATCTTTCATTCTAAGAAAAAATAAGTAGACGTTTCTTTTAGCCGACAGTTTATATAGATTTTCCATTTGTGAATAATAGTTTATGTACATTGGTATACCGGTATATATCACACAACTAAACATTAAAGTAAAACCTTTTATAGGGCATTCAAATTGAACAATGTTTTGTTTGATAAGTAGTCGAAGCTTTTCTCCCAAAAATGCAGTTTCCATTTTCCAACTGTACAATGACATACACATTCACAATCATTTCTAGCCTCATCAAGATGTAAAGAAATATCTAAATAAAGGCTTTTCTTGTTTTCTAAAAACTAAATATTCGTTCAATAAATATGACAGACACTCTCTTAAAGCAATCGTAGTTTTATTCAACACATGTCTACAGCTAAATCATTAACATGTACATATTTTGAACACATCTTTGTTCAACTGTGAACTAGTCCAATTTGGAAAATCACGAACCGCTACCAGGAACAAGAAAGTAAAAACTATTGGTTTTCACACTTGTATGATTTTCAATTTTCAGTTTTCAATGTCATAGTATAAAACTGAATAGTGCAGACGTTTAGTCAGCAGTCAAAGAATACTTATATAATTTAATTTTGTTAAAAAAAATTAATTTTAAATTAAAAATAAATTCAACAATTAATTTGGATAATACACAACTGTTAATAGACATATAATTTATTCTATGAAAAAATTAATAAATGTGCTGATTCTGCACATTTTAACATCGTAGGGATCATATTCGTGTAAATTTCATTTCTTACCCCTGTAAGAAAAATATTTCAACTAAAATTTAACCACAGTCAACAATTAATAAATTCAAACTACTGCAGAGAAGTATTATTGTATCGTGACATAGTCAAATCATCTCATTTCTTTTAAAATATTGAATTTATCGAAACCAACTGAGGCGTGTACTTTCTTTTGCCTAGCAGTTAAGATAATGATAATCCATCAGTTGTCTCAAAAAATGCCGAAGATTCTGAACTATTGCAGGAATATTCTTATTCATTTACAAATTAATAAAACAAAAAATGTAGTTACTTAGGTGGCAATACCAAACTTAATTGCTCAATTTACACTTCCAATTTTAACAAAATAAATATTCTACAACATATGAATTAAATTCTAAATTAATGAGAAACAAAAATGCAATGCAACTATCTACATTTGTAAGTGACAATATAAAAACAAATCAAATATATTTGTCAAAAATGTTATTGCTAGAACTATTGAATTTAAACAAACGGAATATTCTATGACAATCACGTTTCATTTCAAATTAATGAAAATTGAAAACAAGATGTGTTTGTTAAACACGGATGCCCCCGGATATATATGCTATTAGCCATCACAAGGTATTCACATGCCAGGTATGAAAGCCCTAGCTCTGAGCAATCCAAAGTTATGGCCAAGGTTAAAGTATTTGTGGAAAAACACACGGACAGACAGACAGATAGACAGACAGACGGAAGGTGAAAAACAATATACCCCCGGAATCTCCGATTCGGAGGCATAAAAACATCAGGCTATCAGGTTTAAACAATAAACTAAATACATTTCAAAATGTAAAGGTATTTAATTGGTCTCATGTTTGGGGTTACCGGGTCACCAAATCGTTAAAAATTTAGAATCCCCATTTGCCAAGTAGTCTGTACATAAAATTTCAGCTTTCTAGAGCCTTTCGAACTGGAGAAGAAGATGAAAAATGTTTTTAGGCCATGACCCCAAGCCTGGGACCCATATATGAGGTCACTTGGTCACTAAATATACAATGTAGAATCCCCTTTGTCCACGGAGTCTGTACATTAAACTTCAGCTCTCTAGATCTACAGTTACTGGTTCTGGAAAAGAAGTTGAAAGAGTGAACAGTTTACGGACGCACGGACGAACACCATGCCAAGATAGACATATATTTGCGTATCCCCACCACGTGAAATGCTTGATTCGTTTAAGCGGCGTATACTCGTGACACTGTCATTTATATGATACACGAATCAAACATGAAATTAGCTCATAATGCATTATTCCAAAGAACCAGTAGTTGAAATAAGGCTTATTTTGCAAAAGCATGCTGAAGTCTGATATAGTACCAACAAATTTCAAGTAATCGTGTTCACAATAATTCTTTTTAGTGATTTCAGATTTCATGACCTTGACTTTTGACCTTTAATATTAGTATGAAGTTATGTATATGAATTCTTAAAACCTTCTTTTAAAAAGGTGACAACAAAACCCGGCGGCGATGGAAACTGAACAAAAACGGATGGATATGGATGGATATCATTATTATTCATTATATATGTAACTCAAGTAGTATAACATATCGAAAAGTTATTTGTAAAGTTATTTCTTGGGCCTGTTTTAAACTTTCATCATCTTTGAAATAATTTCCCAGTCTAAATATAAAACTGACCGTCTACTATAATCACGATATTACCTACACAGCCGATAGTGACAATTATTAAGTCTGCCATCTTTTGAAGTAATAACAAACTGACGTTCTCTCTTCCTATTACGTTTTTAAGACAAAATTACGTATGTGCTTTACGTCACATATTTTGCTCAACAAGAGTGCTCTGAGAGCACAATAACCCCGGGTTCCTTATCCTCCAAATAATCAGTTTAATGTGAAGGTATTTTACGAAAGATAATTTATTATTCAGTGGTCTTGTGACAAAGTAAACACATATATCAAGTTTCAAAGACATATCAATAGTTTGCGCAGTGTTAAGTTTAACCCACAGTCAGAAAACCTAGCACCCAAAGTCAAGGGCCATAATTCTCTAAATATGAACCCGATTGGTCCCCAAAAAGCATATGCGTATAACCCATATGTATCCAAAGGATATGTAAAGTTTCAGAACGTTTGCTATAAAACTGTGAGAGGAGTTGATCAGAATACAGGTACTGTCAGTCTGAAATGGGAAAGCCGAGCACTCAAAGTCAAGGGCCATAACTCTAAAAACATAAATGCGATCGGTTCCAAAAAAGCATTTGCGTATCTAAGATGTATAGCCAAAGTATGTGTTTAGTTTCAGAAAGATTGGTCACAAACTGTAAGAGGAGATGATTTCAAAACATAGGTACTGTCAATCTAAAATCGGAAAGACGAGCACTCAAAGTCAAGGGCCATAACTCTAAAAACATTAATCAGATCGATCAAAATGGCACAACGAAGTTTAACAGGACAGTTTCCTATTTCGGGACATTGGCATGATTAAGGTTTACACACGTAGTGAAAACAACAGCAACATTTATCGTTTGCAGTTTTATCTTTTGGAAATAAATACCATCAAAATTGCAAGGAAAATGACGCCAAGGAAAAAAAGAAATTCATAATAGGTCAAGACTCTGTTAAGAATACTCTCATTCTGGTTTCTGTATTCCTCGGTCATTATAGTCTTGGTTTCTCTTGCTTCGACGACCGAATCCGCCGAATCTTTGACAACTTTTAACATCCGGAGGTATTGAATTTGTAGTTTACTGTTGAGGTCAGTTTCAGTTTCTACGGTGTAGTTCTTCACGAAACTGATGTTGAAAGCGGGTATCCCAGTCTCCTTCGACATCCTCTCCACTGCTTTCAGGACCTTTGCAGATTGGTAGAGTTTTGGCAGTTTTGCAGTGTCCTTGAATTGTGGATCACAAACATCGAGGTGCGTAAGGACCAAGTGGCAAGTCAAAACTGAAATGAAAGATAAGTCAAGTGAGATGTGTTAACAAGAAGTATTAAACTTTTTAACTTTGGAAATGATTTGTTGCTTTTAAATTCGGGCCAGGAGGTTCGAATCCTTGAGATAAGTGCCTAACGCTTAGAAGGTACTTAGGTTATTTTGGAGGTTTAAGATAAGGTATATGCTGTAATAATAATAATAATATACCATTTATATAGCGCATATACCCATGCACATTGCATGCTCAAAGCGCTGGTCGACATATTATCCCCAGTCAACGAGTACAGAGGGGGGTGCTTTTATTTTTTGTTTTGTGAAGATGAGAGTTTAGTTTAGTGTGCCCCGATTGGAGCTTAATTACGGCCCTATCAATATTTTTGTAGTAGCCTTTTTATTTGCATTGGGGTTTTGGAGAGAATGTGTTTGGTGTGTTGCGCCTTGCTGGAGTTTACGTATTGCTGATGCCATGCATGCCTGATTTTGAAAGGCTTTTCGCCTCTTGTTTCGAATGGTAGAAAGGTAGGACATTTGGAAGATTAGGGCCAAATTTTACTGCCCTGCCCCGATTGTTAATTGATTGAAATTGTAAAGCAAACAATAATTACAGTTGATTGGAGGAGAGGGAAAAATAAGTGAATCACAAGCAGGCCAAATTTTACGCACTATTTGTTGATTTTTCTAAAGCTTTTGATTTTGTTTGCGATTTATTCAAAGCATAAGTTGAGTAGTAAAATGTCAAGATTATTAAGTAATATCTATGAGAAAGCCACTGTTAGGAACAGGAACGAAATATCGGAATCATTTAATGTACACATTGGTGTTAAACAGGGCTTGTTTATTTAGCCCTTTTATATTCTATTATTGTATTCTATTTATAAATGAATTGGCTATGCAGATTGAAAACAATTGAAGAAATGGAATCCAGTTACATCCAGATGTCTTCCAAATTTTCCTTTTAATATTTGCAGATAACATTGCTCTTATTTCAGGTACTGTTGTGGGTCTCCAGAAGCAAATTGCCGAATTGCTTATTTGAACAATCTTTACCCAATGTGAATATGAATAAAATAAAAGTAATTACTTTCAAGACAGGGGGTAAATTATCTCGACATGAAAAATGTTACTTTTAAAGGCAAACTAATAGAAACAACAACCTTATAAACACTATGTGTTTTTTTTACTAACATCTACCCAAGCTAAAAAAATATTGATAGGCATTTTGAAAAGTTTAAAAGTACTTGGAAATTTAAATTAAAAACGCTCTTTCAGAATTGTTGATGTAAAGATAACTCCTATACACTACTGTGCAGAATTAAGTACACCGGATTTCGCGAAATGTGCGCGAAATGTTCGCGAAATGTTCGAGAAATGTTCGCAAAATGTTCAATAATTGTTCGCGAAATGTTCGCGAAATTTTTGTTTGCGAAATGTTCGCGAAATGTTCGCGAATTGTTTGCGAAATGTTCGCGAAATGTTCGCGAAATGTTCGCGAATTGTTCGTGAAATTTGCACTCTGTAAGTATTTAAATTTGTTACAACTGTTATGGTTTATCATTCTAAATTTTGTCTGTGTGACAAACACCTCAACCAGTATCAGATCGGAATACGTTCAATATGCATTAGTTAAGTAAGTTTTTATTATACAAAAACATTAAAATTAAAATGCATTTAACGCCTTGCATGTCAATCATTTTTTATCTTCCTCACTTAACGATTTACAATTACCATTGACACAACTTTAAAATGCCATCACTTACTTGTGCTTAACTGAATTAACTCGCTAAGCGTTAATAGCATATTTGTTTATACCAACTCAATGATAATTTGAAATTATTACTCGTCGGTAATCCTCCTTAATCCATTATGAAAGCAATCGTCGAACAGATAACTTATTCCTCGGATCTCAGATACAAGCTTTGGGCAGATATAAGTATTGCTCACCCTACATACCAATCACTGTCACCAGTACAGAAAATGGTATTATGTTTTAATGATAGTAAGTCTGTAAAGCCCCTTGCCGCTCTTTTATATACTATGTTTAGGCGCCGAAATATGTCGGCAGAATAGC
The DNA here is from genome assembly GCA_936450465.1 of Gibbula magus. Lineage (NCBI taxonomy): Eukaryota > Metazoa > Mollusca > Gastropoda > Trochida > Trochidae > Gibbula > Gibbula magus. The sequence continues at coordinate 22,389,415 of OW388298.1, read as the reverse complement.
CTTATATAATATCACAGTTATCATCAATAGCTGTAGTTTTCATTTAAATGTATATCAGATTTTTCTGAAATAAAAGGATGTGTATGAATGCGTATGAGCGTGAGTACGTATGTGTGTGTGTGTGTGTGTGTGTGTGTATGTGTGCGTGCGCGTGTGTATGCATTCTGGTTTTCTTGTGTCTAAGTGTTGATGATATTATTAAAGTGATATCGTGTCTCATACGCCTCATGGCCAGTTGCAGTTTTTATTATTATGGTTTAAACACATTTATTTCATTCAAGAAATGGATTATTGTGATTCTATATCCTCTGAGTTTAATTGTTCAATGCAGCAAGTGACACGTAAATAACATATATTTCTGCCTCTTCTTCGTCTTGATTGAATATTTAAAGCTTTTTGGAACCAGCAAGTCCAATATATATGTATCTCAAAAGTCACTGTTTGTCCTCTCTGATATTTATATTCAATTTCTTTATTTCAGTTGTGTATACATATAATTGGAATACATAAGGCATGGAGAATGGTACAGGTATATTAAAGAGATTGTGACATCGGGTGGTTGATGGAATAAATGCATTAGAATGTTTGCGTAAGAACAAAGGTAAAATGTACAACTCACAAAAAGTTATATGAAACTGGTTCCTCTTCACTAGCGATTAGACGATATAAACATAAAATGTGTTTGTTCTATACAATGAACGCGAATATGACGCCTAATTATCTGTCGGAGCTGATTCCTCCAATGATAATAAAATAATCAATCATTTTATGAATTAAAAAATGGTGATGCTATACAGCTTCCTAGTTGCTGTACGGAACTATATAAAAGATCACTCCTACCGTCCGCCGTGATGGAATGGAATATCTTGATGACAATATAAAGGAATCCGAAACGTAAGCAATGTTTAGAAATAAATTAAATGACAACAAAAGCAACGTTCACGAACTTGTTCAAAATGATGGTTTTAGAAATGACAAACTACTGCATTGTCGCATCCGATTGGGATGGAGCAACTTAAATGTTCATAAATTAGATAGATTTATTGATGATGATTCACGATGTTTCTGAGGCCATGCGTATGAAGATGCACATTATTATATATTCGTGTGTGCAAATTATACACATATCCGCAATATAAGCTTCGTTTATGTTAATGGTTACGACCTGAATACAGTGCTATTTGGTAACAAACCACTGTCAAATCATGTTAATGCATAAACAATCCAGTCTGTTCATAAGTTTCTCTTAGCAAACGCTTCTCATGAATAGCTATAAACAAAGATGCTGTTTTTTTCTTCATCAATGTAAATATTGATGACATTTATGGTGTAATTGTCCTGTTTTATTGCTAATTTTGGGGAGAAACATTTAAATAGAGAAACCCTGTTCGTTTATCGCCCTGTACCTGAGTACATGAATACATATTATTTAAACCGCATTAGAATGTAAAATAGTTCTTAATGAGCTAGCCTGGATTGGTAAACAAGCTAAAAGTCATGATGAAGTTATGCATGAAAGAAGTCAACGCTAATATATGCCTTATTTTCCATACGATGTTTATAAATTGTTTTTGTCTTTCATATGTAAGTTCAGTTGAGCTTGTGGACCAATCCAATTCATGTACATGTATATTTGATTTTATGAAATAGATATGTTTAAACCATGTGGTATTAGAATTTTTTTACACGAAATATTTCAGACAACATTGATTAATAACATGTTTATATATTACACATTTAGATGAAGAAGATAATTGACTAAAGTAAACTTGGTAGCCTGGTAATGAATTATTTGTCTAATAACTGGTAAATAATCTATTGATGATTCCTGCTTTATACATAATTCCGAGATTCCACTGCTAGACAATATACATATTGATAGCCCCAGTTCGGAACTCCACGGGATTCCACGTCTTCATATAAGTCATATAATTTGGAAGGGAGATTCTATATTTCCAAACATTTAACGGGGATAATCTGATTTCATTTAAATAAATTGTAGTAAAATAGTAAAAATAGATCTGTAATAAAACAAAAGCATTTATTAACTACAGAAAAGTGGTTAAGCCAATCTTGCAAATATACATATTGTAGCCTTTGATTAAAGGATATGAAGAACTTTGAATGAGGGACTAAACGCTGTTGCATTCGTATTATCGAAACCAGCTGATAATAACAAATTTTAACTTCTGTAACACAATAACATTGGATATTTTTATCAAATAAGATCATCATATCATAACCCATTTTGGGCAATCTATTGGATGGCATATTTAGTTTTTACAACCATTGTTTTATTACTTTCGTTTTTGATTCTACATACATTCACCATAGACCATTACAGTTGTATATTTGAAATAATAACTTTTACACCGAGAAACAATTTAACATTGCATAATTGTATATTTTCTATTATAGAAGAAGAAGACGTTTTAATAAACAGCATCCGGTCGAACGGCCTATGAGACACAAATGGACATGTTCATACCATAAAAGTTTAAAATAGATGTTAAAATATAAGACAAACTAGATAAAATGATAAAACGATTTAGAGTGGGATACATTCACTACGACGCCTAAACATTGAAAAAAGTAGTTCAGAGAGGGGAATAACAAATGTTCTACCGGTGAAAGATGACAAAAGGAGGGATATGCATCACCTATTAATTTCCATAAATATTATATCAAGGCGTCCTAAAATCTCAGAGGGTTCATACACGTGGGATCGACAATTTCAGTTTGCGGATTAAAAATGGGCAAAATATTGTCGATCCCGCGTGTATGGCACCTCTCCTAATCGAGAAAAGTCGATTGGCTTATGGGGATTAACGCAAGGATAATCCTGACCCTTATGAAAACAGTTGTCTGTGGTAGACATCAGATAGACACAAATTTTTTCTTAACTTATAGTCTCTCGTAACCCTATTTGGGTGGCTCATATTTTCTCCTGTACTCTTACATGTACATATTAATTCCTGTATTAAACATGTGAGGTGAGACTTCAAAAATAATATGTCTGTCTGTCACATTGAAAACTACAAAAATAAGAATATAAAGGGATATAACATATATTATTTTGTTTATTGTATCATGTATAAAATACATATAATTTATTTGCATTGTCGGGTTACATGTAACATGTACAAGTATTTGATAAAACTTATCAAATAGACGTCGCCGAGACATGTAGACATATACATGTACATACTATACTATGCATACATGATACATACATAGCGCAATTCAGATGAGGGGTAGCCCCAATATGAGTTGAAATGGGACGTTTTACTAACTTATCATTAGCTGAAAGAGTATTTTAATTGTTTTCGTAAAGCTGTTAAAGATCAGAGCCATATTCTACTTAATTGTCCATAGTATACAGACCTTCGACAAGAAATTCTGTGGAAATATGTCAACAGTGTGTGTCTCTATTATTTTACTTCACAATGTCAAGTCCAGAGGTTGTATGTATTGTTGCCAAAACCTGCAGACTTATTTTATAACGACGAAAATCTTCTCTCTTTTTTTAAAAAAGTTTAATTGATTTTAAAGTCTATTTTAATGTATTAATATTTCATCTTGTATTTTATATATTGTAGTCTCTCGTAACCCTCAACGGTTGGCTCTTAACCTATGTTGGATTTTATATGTGGTCTGTCTTTCAAAATATGAATATATTTTAGGGTAAAATTGATATCATAAATGAAATCATATCAAAATGTGAACTGTGTTCTGTGACTGACTAGCTGATGTCGACTACTAAAACAACACGCTGGGATTAACGCGCTGGGGCTAATCCATTGTATAAATACACCTTACATATCAAAGCATGCCGCTTGTCGATCCGGCGTGTATTCCCGAATTCAAATTGTCGATCCCACGTGTATTCACCTCTCAGAGCCGTATAGAAGAATTTGGCTAATCTTAGTATAACAATTTTTTTAAAGAAAGATTTATTTTACTTGTCGCCTAACATATAAAGATATAAATGTAAATGTAGTTTATATGTGTACATACCTATCTGTGAAATTATTTTGCAACAATGGGACTGGTTGTAATAAAAACGGACAGACAGACAGATATTTTATTACAAGTCTCACCAATAAAAACGGACTTTCATCTTTAAAAATCACAAAGGTAAACGCTCTCATCAATCCAATGGCCGCCTTCAATGGCGCGTACTTACTAAATCACCAGATAGGATACCTTCGAGTTTGTATTTATGTGCACTGAACCATGAATAGACATCCTGTTATTTACCCAGCCCATCACTACTCAACATTCAGACAACATCCGCCCGTTCGATACCGCTTAACGAGTGAAATCAAAGCCCTGATTATGCAATTTATAACTCCGTGACTATGAAGCTATGACAGAGCTCTTTTATACTCCAGAGAACCTGAATATTTTGTAAATGTAATTTATGTTGATGCTTTTTTACCGGCAGAAGATTTCCATTAGTATTCTAATGTAAATTGTATTAATATTAATATATAGTGTGATCTCTCATATTTCCAATGGAAGGACGTGTGTGTAATGTAATGATATATGGTCCGTCAACCTAACTTTTGAGAATGCGTTTTCTGCAAAAATCTTATTCATATTTCAGTCATGTCAAATTCTTTTTATTAGCATATTGATTTCTTTGTTTGACGTATCAGGAACTAAATTTTGACATTGATTTCATAGCTTCATTAAAGTTTTGCGTTTGTTTTGATACTGCACAGGCGGGTTTAGATTCAATTAACTTAATGTCTAACATGCCGTGAAAACTTGCAATGCACGTGCCTGTGGGTCTGGGTGTGCGTGTGTATGTGTGTACATGTCTTCGCATGTATATGCATGTATGTACATAGGGGTGCATAAGTGTACATAAGTGTACATAAGTGTACATAAGTGTACATAAGTGTTCATAAGTGTACATGTTTAGGTATGTATATGTATGTATGCATGTATGTATCACGTATGTATGCATGTATGTATGCATGTATGTATCACCAGGGACAATATATATATATATATATATATATATATATATATATATATAAGGTCCCTGGTATCACGTAGGTATGTTACGTAAGTACATTTGTATGTGTATCAGTGTAGGTACGAATGTAAGTATGTGTGTGAGTCCCCGTACTTGTGTATGTGTCTGTAAGTGTATGTTATGAACTTGCGCTCGAGTGCTAGTGGTTAAAAAAGTCCTATTATATGAAAATATGTATAAATATGTATTAAAATATGTAAATGAGTAAAAATATATTTTCATCAAAATTAAAGTATGACTTATATTAGATTAGTAAATAGTAATGTTGCCAAGTACTGTTTGCCAATTTAAATGTGATTTTAGCAATATGTCCCAGGATGTAGCATGCAGTGTTAACACATTGACATGTGATCTCAGCAGAGGGGTATACCCCAGGCTTTATAGTGTTGGCCAATTGAAATGTGTTTTAGTGGAGTAGGCATTTAGGTATTTACCAATTGGAATATGATTTTAGCAGAGTGGGTATATCCTAGGAATTAAAGTGTTTGCCAATTATTGAAATGTGATTTTAACAGAGTGCAGACATCCCAATAGTTTACTGGAATATGATTCTAACAGATTGACTTATACATTTACAATGAGATATTGAGACGATCAAATCAAATCAAAAATGTGTATAAATGTGTCTCCAAAAATGAAGTACAGTATTTAACAATTCATAATGGAAGTCATATCAACCAACAAAGGTGGTTTCAAGCTTGTTTTAGACGGCCATATGTACACTAAACATGCAACCCGCAAATCAAAGATTGTTTTGAAGTGAAGCCGGATGGAAACTTATTGGTGTTGCTAAAAACATCAGACTAAATAAAGTATGCTAGTTAGTATGTCCAGTTGTATCAAGTCATATGTTCATATGATCAACTTCTTTATTAACAATAGCGACGTTTCGGTAAAGATCCTTATGATAGTTGGGTGACCAATCAGTGGGGGATAAGGATGGAAGAATAGGGATCAAGGCTATTTCATCCGAACAGCTTATAACCGCTTAATTCTTAAATAACTAATCCACTCTACTCACTCTGGCTTCCATCGTTATCCCCACTGATTGGTCCACCTCACTGCTGCTTTGTACCCCCATTCCAAGTTAATTAACTTGCCTTCCACTGGTATCCATGTTATCACAACTTGCTTGTTACACCTTTCATCTCAACCTCCTTGTCACACCTTTGTTGTTATCTCATGATCATACCAGTACAGAAATTTTACCAACATATGTCATGTATATAACCTCTGTTTTTATCATCTCTCCCATATGCTAGATAACGGTATAAAGGATCTATACCGAAACGTCGCTATTGTTAATAAAGAAGTTGATCATCCATAACATATTTGTGGTTTAAACATATTTATTTCATGAAATCAAAAATACATGAATTGGATTGGTCAACAAGCTGAATTGAACTTATGTGAAGACCGCTCCCGTGTACATATGCTAAATATGAAACGTTATTATGACAAACAGAAAGACAAACAGTGAATAACATATTTGTCTTCATCGACTATATTAATCTTATATTACCACTATCTATATGTGTAATGTATGCACAAAGTGAGAACTTATTAAAAATATATGCTTGTTTGTGAATGCTAGAGAAGACTGTCCATTACAATTACTGCAATATACATTTTGTAATACACAAGGATGCACGATTTGTTCACGAATACGGAAGTATATTCTTGCAGACGGTGAGAAGATGGAAGCACTAGACAGCTCAAGAAAAACTGCCATTTGGACTGATGAATGTACACTGGCCCAAAAAAGAAACGCATAACAGAAAAATCAGAGTTTATTGTCATGTGTTTACAGCATAATTGCACACTAAATATGGAATGTACAACAACCACATTTTTCACAGCATTAAATGCATGTCTCCTCCACTAAATGCAGTCATTTAATCCTCCTGTGGACGTCTGTGATTGTGACATCACTGTGACGAAGTCAGTACCGGGTGCTGCCACCACGAGCATGGATCACTGCTCTGCATCGCCTGGGCATGGATTGAATGAGTCGTCGAATCTGGCGTTGTGGAATTCTTCCCCACTCATCCAGCAGTGCTAGGGTCAGTTCTTGAAGCGTCTGCGGTGGATGTTGTCGACGTCGTACCCGTCTATCCAACAAATCCCACAAATGCTCGATTGGGTTCAAGTCTGGAGATTTGGAGGGCCATGGCAATACATTCACATTGCTGTTGGCAAGATAATCCATGGTAACACGCGCAGTATGCGGTCTGGCATTGTCCTGTTGAAAAATTTCATGTCTGACGTCAATTGCGGGAAGAAGGTGACGTTGCAGGATTTCGTCTCGATAGCGTACAGCAGTTAAATTTCCTTGCACGTGAACCAAATTTGTCCTACCATTAAAGGATATGCTTGCCCGCATCATTACACTCCCTCCACAGTATGCATCGATTGCACGGATACAGTGTTGAGCGTAACGTTCATTGCTCCGTCTATAGACCCTCATCCTACCATCGTGGCGATAGAGCATGAACCGCGACTCATCGCTGAACCAGATTCTTCTCCAATGCACTAGAGTCCATGGGCCAACGTTTCTGCTCCATCGCAGACGTGCACGACGATGATGGCGTTGCAAAGATGGCGCTGTATATGGTCGCATAGGACGTATCCCATGTTGACGAAGGCGATTGATAATGGTCTGCGCTGATACTCTACGAAGTCCAGGAATGTTGTTGGCTGTGTAGGTGGCACTGACTGTTCTGTTGCGAAGATGCATCACCCGGATGTATCGGTCCTGCGCCGGAGTTGTCACCCTTGGCCTGCCGGATCTCGGTCAATCTCTCGTGGAGTTGTGGACTGTGTAGCGGTGCCAGAGACGAGATATGGTACTCTGAGTAACGTTGAAGTGCCTGGCTACTGCTGACTGACTTTCGCCAGTTTCTAGACGTCCAATGGCCTGGTTTCTGCACTCTTCATTAAGTCTTGGCATCTTCAGAGTCGTGTATACGGAGCATCTGAGAGTGATTCGCAATGGGACTACCCAGGTTTTATACCCATCGGTATCAAGCCTAAGTACCCGTATTTGCACGTGCCACATGCTTTAGGATTTTTCTCCATGCACATTTTCTCAGGTTGGATTCAAGCTGCTGCGTTTTGGCGGCAATTCACAAATTTTTGTGTCCAAGTGCAAGAAATTGTTGTAAAAACTATAGTCTAACTTTAGCAGTAACTTTTACAAAATTTCAAGCCTTAATTTTAAAAATATCATACTTTGAAAAACACGTTTTCGCTATGCGTTTCTTTTTTGGGCCAGTATATGTCACGTATAGTAAGAACTGGAACTAAAAGATATCAAAAACTAGTTTTTAAAACATAATTTTAGAAATTAAGTGGAAACAAAACTACACGGGATAGACTTCAAAGTGAAATAATATGTAAAGTTACCGATACAGACCTATAATACTATATGTGACGGGGCAAAATGGGTGGCAGTCTACGAAGAAGGAAATCTGCCAGTGAACGAGTTGTGATAGTAGACAAACATGTATTTTGTTTCACTAGTACGCAATATCATTTTAACATATATATCTTTATGTCAGAGGTATCTACATACGCATACAACAGTTTTACTGGTTCATTCCATTATTCAAATAATTAGTTTTGAATCACGTACACTTATATGTCAGTTTAGTACCTGATAACTTCAAAATGTTTCTTTTAAATAGTTTAAAACATTGAACTGTATATATCCCTTACAGATGAACACTAATTGAAACCTCAATAACATTTATGTTTGTTTATCTGGATTTTATTCCTCTTTCTATTAGCGCGGCGGAGACCGCGTGAATAATCATCCGGTCATACTTTGCCCAACAATATGATTCTAACGAATTCCACCTCACTGTGTCGTTCCAAGTGTGACATCAAAGCGCTAATGATAGGCTTATGTAATGTATTGCCCTGTGACCATGAATCACTAACAGAAGACAATATGGGTGGTTTGGTGTGTGGGTAGTGTGCTTGTGTGTGTATTGCGGGTTGAGACTATGCAAGTGGTTGAATGAGTATGTATGGCTGAGTGAGGGTGATTGCAAATTATTTTAATACATTTTAATATATTTTATTGTGACATAATATCATTTTAGTGTATTTGTCTCGTGTAGCACTTTGGCGGTTCATGCATGTTTATTCTCTTACCACGTGCCATTTTTTTATGTATGAGATGAGACAGTAATAATAAAAAAATTCTCTCCCTTGTCGTAAATACCTCTTGCATTTGGAAATATGTAATATGCTGGTTGATAATTTCATCATCAATTTATGTAAAATCAGTTGATATCAACAAATAGCCCTTTTACAATAAATATATTTGTACTATCTGTGTACAGGTATGTTTCATTCTTACACCATTATCGGTGAAATACAGTTTACTTTAAAACTATTTTCTTTAAAGGAAATGAAATGGCTTATATTGATGCTCCTCAAGTCTACAGAATACATATATTCACATTTAAAGAGAATGTTGCACACAATAACCATAACAACAACTAAGATAAAACCTGCAAAGTACTAGGACTTAAATTTCTTGAGTAGATCTTGTCAGACATTTCATTATCGCCTCAATCATCACTTCCTAATTTTTTCTCTGGATAGATATAGGTGTCATACACGTCTTCAAATAGCGCGGCACTGATCAAAGGCTAATTAGTTGATAACTGTAAAAACTCATTAAGTTGAAGGTGTCATGGCTCTGAGCGGTACTCACTTTGAAATCGGATTTTCTCCTCGAATCAAAACACCACCGTAAGGGTTTGAGAAAGACGGGTTTAGAGTCAAATTGCTTTAACATATACTGTTATAACATCACATCAAATGGTTTACTTGTAATCTGGATCCTACAAGACTGACATACAGGATCTTCGTATGGTCTCACCACTGGGGTCTGAGGGGCAGAAACAACCAGACTGTCAGGATTCGAAAGAAGTTAAAAAGTTGAAACTGGAACATGTTATACCCCTACAACATCGCTACAGTAGTCGTCATGTCATTACTGACGTCCAGCACAGTGTCTATTTGCAGTTTTTAACGGAGTGGTAAGCGGATTTGACGCGTGAACGAAGCACAAATTGACGTGGGGGGAATAAGCTCAGACTGTATAGAACTTTTAAACAATGCTTTGGCTGTGAAATGTATGCTTTTAAATATTTGAAGAGATCCCATAGAAAAGCACTTGCACAGTTTAGAAGTGGAGTGGCCCCTTTAAGAGTGGAGACAGGTCGTTACACTGACACACCTTTGGACGAGAGAACATGCCTATTCTGCGACGACCTAATAGAAGATGAAACCCACGTTTTAATTACATGTCCTCAATATGAACTGGAGAGAACGGAGCTTTTACATCTGTGCCAAACCAAGATTAAAGATTTTACAAACCTCTGTGATATTGAAAAAGTAGGTCTTATACTCTCACATCCGGATGTTTTAAATATGGCTGCCAGAACCTGCTATTCTATTTTATCCAAACGTTCTAATATCTTATACTCTTGATTTACTTTTAGTTTTTGTACACTTTATTTCTATACGTCTGTATCTTATGTAATCCATTGTATATATTTTAAATGTTTTTGATGTTTTTTATTTGTACATAGTCTCTCATAACCCCATGGTGGGTGGCTCGATATATTTTACCAGTTTTCTTTTAACCATGATGTAAATATTTTCACTAGATGTATCGAGGTGAGACTTGAATAAAATATATGTCTGTCTGTCTGTCACTTGGGTCACTTTAAACTTTTACATTTTCCTGGGGATGGATATCCTTAGCAGTGCTTTATTATGTTACACAATTTTGACAAAGTTGATAGGAAAACTTAGGTATATTTTGTTCGAAATATTCTCTACAAGCATGTTTTTGTTTTGTTTTCAGCAGCTGTTTTTGAAAGAATTTCATATAAGAATTAATGACTGTCACAAGCAATTCATATTTTCTGAAATGCACAAATGTACATCGCTGGATCTATATTCAAGTATCAAAACTGTATTTTGTTTTGAACCTTATTTGTCTTTTGTGAAACTAAAGATGCAAGGCGCAGAATCGGTGCACTTCCAATATACAAAAATACCTGTAGATTTGATGGACTTTCAAGGCACCAAAGACTTTGTTATATTTGCAATGCTAACTTTGTAGAAAATGAACCTCACTTTCTATTTGAATGTAAAGTTTATCATGATTTGCGCTGTTAATATTTTAAAACATTACCTTATCATATTGACCAGCAATACCTTTTATATACTTTAAAATGTATTAATTCTCTCTCCTCCCCACAACAACAAACTGTTCTAATTACATAGAGGAAGCATTGTTACTATTAAGTTGGTATTGTACGTGGGCCTAAGGCATTTTACGAAATAAACTTGACAGATTGATTGATTGATTGGGTTATAATTGTGTCTCAACAATCTAGCAATTACCCTACATTATCGGAGGGAATACCTGTTGGTTGAATTTCGGTTCGGTTATATGATAAATCCTTGTTTCCTTTCTTCAAAATGAGCGTTAATCGAATGTGTCGATGTTCCCGTGAATATCATACAATGGATCTTGAATGCCAATCAATGAGTCTGATCGACTGTACAATATGTTTAAATCATAAACATCACTAATTCGTTTGTTTCGTTGTCATCTGATTTAAGGAAGCTAAACATGAAGCACACTCTTATGATTCAAGTTAATTTGATGAAATAATAAATTGATGAAGTTAAAACACCTCGTAACAAATGGCCATATTGGAGAGAAGCGATTAGTACACAAAAATAATGATTTTTAACAATGTCATTTAAATGGTATTTATTTCCAGATGTTTAACTACTACGAGTTTACTAAACAAACTGATTTGTTTTAAGTTTATTTTAGGAGAATCATTTATATAGGCTATTGAAGCCTGTTTGCTAATCCTTTTCCATCGATTTTTTTCATAATTTCTGGTGTGTTATTATTTTAAACATATTTATTTCATAATAGTATACATTTATTGTGAAGGGGATTGGCCAAAAAGCTTACAGCGCTTATGCTAAGGCCGCTCTCTTGAACATAATATCCATACACGTTTAATACATAATTGAGACACTTGAAAAAGTACAGGATGTATTATCGTAATCGAAATGTTCGCGAAATGTTCTCGAAATGTTCGCGAAATGTTCGCGAAATGTTCGCGAACACGGGGTACTTAATTCTGCACAGTAGTGTACTATTGTACGTGGCTGAAATTTGGGGATACCGTCATTTTGACCAATTTGAGAAAGTTTATTAATAAATGGATTTTAAAAAGTTACTATTTTCGACAGGTTTTAATCACAAATGGTATGAACAAAATATTGAATTTCCTACAACGTTTATAAACACTTTTACACAAAGGCTATAAGATATAGATGATGTAAATCATGTAATATCAACGCATTAGTATACCATTTTGTGCTTGTTTGTCCATGATATGATAAATGACGTAGTAGATACCTATAAGAATTATATTATGTCCTTCTACAGACAAATGTTCACCTTTATTAAATTGTAAAAATCAGAATGTAATTATAAATCTTGCTATGTTTATATACCATGCTATGATTATGAGAAAAGACTAGTACAATGTATAAGAGAGTGTTTATTTATGTATATTTAAGTGTATCGTGTACTATAGGCATGTTGCCTTTGAGTATTGAATAAAGAATTTCGATTACATAGGACTACTATGCATATAAGTTTCTGCAGTGAAAAAAGTAGTTATAGAGGGCACTAGTGACGGCTCACCCGTCGCTAGTGCCCTTTGGGAGGAATGCTAAGGTGGTAAAGGCGTGGTAGAACCTTGAAACCTTGCTAAGTTGGGTCTGCACAGCTTGACCATTTGAGTCCAGCCGTCATGACCGATCAATACGGGTACAATAGGTTAATAGGTTAATAGGTTAATTGGCCGATTATCGTAGCCACGTACTCTGATCAATACAGGTAAAATGGGTTAATTGAACAATTATTGTAGTCATGGGGTTCGGAGCGCTTAACGGTCACATTAGTTGGAGTGTTTAATTTCGGCGTGAAGGGAGGCATTGTAGACCTGGCTATAGTGACTGGTGATACTCAGCAGTTAGCACCTGCGTTAGAAAAACACTTCAATTAACATAGCTAGTCTTACGAGCGTCTTGCAGACCAGCTGGATACTAGAGCGATGACGTGTTATAATTACGTGGTTTATTGATTTCTGCATCAAGTGATCAGGGTTGGTCAGTGAGTATTTGAACCATGGCATTCATCGCTGGTTTAGGGTTCATAAGGGATTGAAAAGACCTTTAAACGGCAATTGTATTTACATATTACTATAGTATCGACGTAAAATATGTCTACTGCATAAATGTGATATATATTTCCACCTCCTATATAATGCCATGTACAGGTTATATACGATTTTCATAATGGTACAAAACCTTCAAAAAATAAAAGAGTAAAAAAGTCAAACAAGCAACAAGAACAACTCAACAATGATATAATTTAACAGATAATATATTTATTCAGTGACACATAGTCGGCATTACGTCAGCCGTAATGATAGCTTATTCCTACTTTTCTTTTTGGGACGTTCTATGTTGGAGGGGGCAGGAATCGGAGCAGCAGGTGTTGTCTGGTCTGTAATGTTGTCATCCAGATTTTCAAGGCTCCTTTTACAGAACTCACTAGATGTGAGTACCCGCCCCTCTGTTTGAGTTTCCTTGTCGGCGTATTCAGGTACATCCTTGTCCTTGGCCTGTTGGGATACTGCAGAGCGTGGTGGGGTTGTGTCCTGTAGGGGTACCTCAGAGCGTGGTGGCGTTGTGTCTTTGCTGAAGAACTCGACACGCGAGTTGGGCACGTGTATGAGGTGTGTCCGTCCTCCTTGCAGAGACGACACGGGAGTGTACATTCCCGTGCCGTGTGCCCCACTCCACTGCAATTAAAGCAGATTCTCCCTGAATCTGCTTGTGACCGGCCTGGCGTTGTGTAAGGGGAGTAGGCCTGGGGAGGAGCCTCTGGGCAGGTTACCCTGTAGTGACCTTGCTTCCCACACACTGTGCAGGCGGCTGGACAATACGGCCCCCAGTGTGCTCGGTGGTTGTCACATATATTTCCCCAGCGTCGTAGGGGGCATTCGCATACTCATGCATATCCCCACATTTCAAAAAAGTCATGGCGGCGATGAGCTGGTAGGAGGTGGTAGATGGCGGTGATCAGCTGATGGTATTGAACGTTGTCTATCTCTATGTAGTACAAGTACTCAGACCAAACGATCAGGTAGCTTGATGTAGTCAGACCGAACGTTCAGGTACCTGGATGTAGTCAGACCAAACCTTCAGGTAGCTGGATGTAGTCAGAGCAGACGATCAGGTAGCTTGATGTAGTCAGAGCAGACGATCAGGTAGCTGGATATAGTCAGAGCAGACGATCAGGTAGCTGGATGTAGTCAGAGCAGACGATCAGGTAGCTGGATGTAGTCAGACCAAACCTTCAGGTAGCTGGATGTAGTCAGAGCATACGTTCAGGTAGCTGGATGTAGTCAGAGCAGACGATCAGGTAGCTGGATGTAGTCAGAGCAAACGTTCAGGTAGCTTGATGTAGTCAGACCAAACGTTCAGGTACCTGGATGTAGTCAGACCAAACGTTCAGGTAGCTGGATGTAGTCAGAGCATACGTTCAGGTAGCTGGATGTAGTCAGGGCAGACGATCAGGTAGCTGGATGTAGTCAGAGCAGACGATCAGGTAGCTGGATGTAGTCAGAGCAGACGATCAGGTAGCTGGATGTAGTCAGAGCAGACAATCAGGTAACTGGATGTAGTCAGAGCAGACGATCAGGTAGCTTGATGTAGTCAGAGCAGACGATCAGGTAGCTGGATGTAGTCAGAGCAGACGATCAGGTAGCTGGATGTAGTCAGAGCAAACGTTCAGGTAGCTGGATGTAGTCAGAGAAACAAGATCAGGAAGATAGATGGCTGAAACCAAGACTGTTCTCAAACTGAGATATAGTTGCTAGTGAAAGTTGAAGGCTTTATACCGTATTGGAATATCCCATGATGCATCAACTTGAACCTTGCGTAATCAGGATAGTGTTGGCTATGTTGACCAATTTTACAAAGACCAATCACCGCTAAACAGGGCGTGGTTTATCACACTGGCACGTGACTCTATGGTAAACTAGCCATATGCAAGACACCATAGCGTTCCGGCAAGTAGCCTCGTTACCATCCCCCTTAGGGAGGGGGTATTATTCAGGGATACCAATGGCAGATGGTAAGGGTTTGTGTCCAGGATAAGTATCTTAAGATGATGCTAAGTGCTTACATCACGCATTTCATGATACCATTAGGTAACAAACATTGACGAACTATTTACAAATATAGAACTTGAAAATATAACCGATGGTGAAGAAGTCGCACTTTATCGACTCTGATAGTGATGATGATATTCTAATGTACATCGAAGTTAATGAAGATCCAACTGACAAACTACCTGACACTGAGGATCTTATTGATGATGACGATGAGACCCTCGAGAGACGTGGTGGCGACCAGAGAGGAGGGGCATCTACGCCAAACTGCTTTGATATCACCAAAGTGGGCAACAAAACGTCAACCAGATTTCAGGTGTCTTCAGCCGTCTCCAATTGTTCATTTTGGAAAGAATTCCTTGACAGAATATTAGCATCAGACAATCCCAATGAGGGTTTAACTGAAGGGTTTAATCGCCTCATTGAGCTTTACAAAGTAAGTAGAACAATTATTCATCCTTTTTTTATGCATAAAATTTATTATTGCGACGTATTGCAATATATACAGCCTGTTTTGTAATACGTAGTATCCAACGTAGGTTGGACTCTGTCAATCAGCCATCCCGAACTACAGCCAGATGTGTGGGTACCTTTTCCACGATTTGAAGACCTGACAGGTGAGATGATTATGAGAGCACTTGACCATGTAGCCCAGTCTAAAACAAGCTTTACATGACATGTCACTTGTAATCAAAATTACAATTGTGCGTAACCCTGACAAAGAAGGTGCGGGGAGTGGGAGGGTAAGACCAAAACACCTTGTAACCATATCAGAGTTTTATGAGAGTAAATGCACTATTTCGCGGATAAACAACGGGGATGAATTATGTTTAAGTAGAGCACTAGCCCGCAGGATTTTTATGGTAGAAAATAGGCCTGATTCAGGTTGTTCAGATCAGGAAAAAATAACAAAATATCAAGCTGATAAGCTGATAAGCGTAGATTTTTCAGTGATGTTTACAATATCCAGTCTAACGCTGCCAGAGATTTGTATGATGGAGCTGGTGTGCAGGCTCAGGCTTGTAACCAAGGTCGGCCCACATGGGAACAATTTCAGACTTTCTTGCAAGATAGGGTAATACTCCATGTTCACACCATAAAACAAGGGAAGGGATCCACCTTATTATTTAAAGTGACCACTACGTGTAAAGATTTAAAATGTGATGACCTACTATGGCACAATAACCATTACGGGTCTGCCTATTTCTGTAGGTAGTGTAACAAAGGGTACAATGACTCATCTAAACATCCTTGTAAAACTGACGATGAACCCCGTTCTTGCAGGAAATGTGATAGACTATTTGCAAGCTGCATGCTTCATGCATCTGCGCCTGAAGGCTGCTTCGGTTGTCATTGTAACAAGTGTGGCGTCTGGTTTCCAACATCGGACTGTTTTACTAGGCATATTTCAAATAAGGTATGTGGTAGGAAAATTTGGTGTAAGAAATGCAATACGCAGGCAGATAAATCTCACGATTGTAAGAAATCCGAAAGAATGTGTAAAAGGTGTTCTGATATGCTTGGTCCCTCTCATCGCTGTTATATACCTTTGAGTATTGTGAAGAAGAAAGACAAGCTTAATTTCGGTAACACCAAATATGCATTCTATGACTTCGAGTCAATGCTCGATGATCAGGTAAACAGGTACCCAAGTTAGCTTGTGGTAAGTGCTTAGAGGATACTTCAGATGTATCTTCAAAATGCGTGCCCTCAGATTTCAAGCGTGAAATTATCATTGTGGGGTCAGATACTTTGAGGGATGCGGGGCTATTTTTTTCACGGCTTGCTGGTGTTCAGACAAAAAGAGGTGTTAATGGACATACTGATGCAACGGGTGGGGAAACAAGGGGTGGTAAAATTGCAGGGAGTGATCTACCAAACATCGTAGCAATAAGTCATTATGGTAAGGGGTACGATCACCATATTATGCTGTCTGCTATCTTTCAGTATCTTGTTTGCAAACCTCATGTTGTTATGGTAGGTGGTAAAATATTAGACATGCAAGTGGGTCGGATGTTTTTCAGAGATTCACACAACTACATTGCCACACCATTGAAAACATTCTCCGTAACATTTGACTTGCAAGACGGTCTTAAAGGGTACTTTCCACATCTATTCAATACCATACAGAATCAGATGCTGTAATGGCTTCCCTACCGTTTGAGCGTTATTATGAACCTGACAACATGTCTTTGAATGAACGCTCAGCTTTTTTAAGCTGGTATGGTAGTAATTCTAGTACAAGATTTGACATGCAGGAGCAACTTCTTGCATATTGCAGACAGGACGTTTCCATACTGCGCCGGGGTTGTAGGGTGTTCGTTAACACATTCCTAGCCTTAAAGGATGTAAACCCGTTTTATGAATGTCTTACCTTACCTATGACATGTATGACAGTTTTCAGGGAAAACATTTGAAAGAAAAAAACATTGCTATCATACCACCAGGTGGGTACGGGGATAATCAGGCACGGCGCTCTAAAATAGCTGAAGAATGGTTAGGATCAATAGAGTGTACAGAAAGTATGTGGTACACATTCCTACAAGGTCGATGCTCAACATAGAGCCTCTGGCTTAGCTCTAGAGTTCCTCGGTTGCTTCTGGCATGGATGTTGGAAATGTTTTCCTAACAGGCGAGGTAGAACAATACACTATGGTTCAGGTACAACATTCACTGACAGGTATGAGCCAACCATGTCTAGGCTATCTCTGATTGCTAAACACCCTGAAGTGACAGACTTACGGGTGATATGGGAATGCCAGTACAAAGACATCCTATCCCTCTTTATGAGCGGTCACCAGATATCGAACCAATAAAGGCTAGAGATGCGTTTTATGGGGGACATACAAATGGTGTTCAGTTGCATAGGAAATGTCAACCAGGAGAACAGATTCGCTATGCAGACGTTTGCTCGCTGTATCCCTATATTTGCAAGTACGGTACATTCCCCTTGCATCATCCCAAGGTGATACATAACCCTTCTGTGGCTGATTTGTTTGACTTTCATGGACTTGTTCAGTGTGATATTTTACCACCTACAAATCTGTATCATCCTCTAATCCCTTATAGGACAAACAATAAGCTCTACTTTCCTGCTTTAAACAATATGATAGAGAGACAGATACGGAGGGTATGTTGACTGTTTTTACAAGTTCAAGCAGGAAGCAAGTGGGTACCCAGATGATTGCGCTACAGAGGAAAGTCAAAAGCAATTTGTTAGGATGTTTTTGACAAGGAAGGGATTTTATTAGATCCATCCAAAATCATATCCAATCCTGGGAAATGAGCTATTGCTAAGTATTTACTTAATGCCCATTGGGGAAATTTTGTCAGACAAATGATAAGCAGATCACAGAGTATGTTGATGATGAGGTTCGATTCTTTGATCTCCTCTATGATCAATACATACAACCTTCGTGATATTTCTATCATTAACTTCACCAACAGCTGAACATCAAACCCCTACCCTGCTAGTAATCCTGTTATTGCTGCTTGGGTGACAGCTCAGGCTCATTTAAAACTGTATGAGGCTCTACAGTTTCTAGGGGATCGCTGTCTGTAGTTTGACACTGACATGTATGTAGAGTCTCAAGAACATCCTCCGTTGCCACTTGGCGATTCACTAGGGGAATGGACTGATGAGATAGGGGAGGGTAATTGGATTGAGGAATCCGCCACTTGCGGTCCGAAAAACTATGCCTATAGACTACATCATAAGCCTGAAAAGAGCGCTCAAACTGTTTGCAAGGTACGAGGGTTTACTCTTAACGCTAGGACATCAGCTCTCATCAATTTTGATTCCCTGGTGAAAGCTGCGACCCAACCTGCTGACAAAAGAGAGACAATTCACACTCTCAATCCAAATTTTCTAAAGAGGGCGGGGCTTAAACTCGGGTTGGACTTGTACTCCATAACGCAAGCAAAAACGTATATATAGCTTCAGCTATTGTAAGAGGCGAATTGTGCCACACCCCACTACCAATCAGTTAACATTCACGGTACCGTATTGGTATAAAAATGAAACGGCTAGGTGTTTCAGATAGTGTGACCAAGTGACATGTCAAACATAAGTGAGTGTTTAGCTGAAGCTACCCAAACGGCTGGCATTGCTCTTGTAAATCTGTCAGCCATTCTCAAGCACTTCAAACTAGGTTTTCCGACTGCTGGCGAGAAGGAAAAGAATGCTAGTGCTTGGGTAAAACCCCGGACCTAAAAAAAACAATCAGGCTGCAGTTGGTGCGAAGGTAGAGGACCCGTCAACATTGGTACACGTTTCCAATTTGTCCGGGGATCATAATGTTTCTCAAAATATGCAGCCTTATGGTCAGCGTCAATCGAAAGGGAAGCAAATCTCTATGCACGACAACCCCGAGGGTGTGAATTCTGGAGCTGTGTCCATATCTTATACTGATCTACAACGTGACCCTCCACTGAAGAGGAAATCCAGAGCAGTAGCATGCCCTCCCAAGAAGAAGAATAAGAAAAGCACCACAGTTGCTGTTGTGGAGAGTGATAATATACACCCTGGTGAATCGCTACAGACTATGAATATAGACTCTGAGCTGAACCAGATTATGAGAGTGCTAATGGGGGAGGAGACTGACGAGGTGGCTTCAAACCTACACTCAATGTACCCCTAATGTAAATATTGTACATAAGTGATTGTGTCATCATTTGCTTGTATTTATTATGTGAAATAATATTAATGGAAATGTTTTTTTAATGAAAATGTGTTCAACCTGAGATTTTAAACGACTGATGATTGAGTTGGTTTGGGTTGGCTATATTGTGATGTTTTATAATGAAAAACATTAATGTTCAATGTAACATTTTACTTCATGTTGATCAAATGAGCTGCCATATACCTGCTGAAATATTATCATTTCGTATGTGATGTGTTCTTACCATGTATTTACTATAAAATATCCGGATTGAGTGCATTGGAGGGTATATAAGAAGTGACCATGAACGTATCAGGTAATAACCATGAGGCTGGAACATATCAATAGATCTCTTCTAAAATTTCCACAGATTTTTCACTTATTAATTGGCGGTCCAAGTGGGGCCAGAAAAACGACATTTGTAAGAAATCTTCTAGCTAATGAAATTGATGGTTCATAGTCACTTCTTGAAGGCTTACCTTCAGTTACATTACAGGTATTTTCAGAGAAACAACCCTTGTATGAAGAAATCCAGAATTTATTCATAAAAGCTGGTATTGAAATACATTTCGTTGACACTATTGTAGATACCGACAATTTAATTGATCCAGCTGGTTACAGCTTGTTAGTTGTAGACGACGCAGCTGGTGATCTTACTAAGGATAGTGAGCGTCAACTACTCAAATGATTTGTGAAAAGATCGCATCATAGACAAACTTCAATTATTTATATACAACAGAATATTTTTGCAAAGACTCCATTTCATCGAACCATAAGCCTTAACTGTACACATATTGTAGTTTATAAAAAACCCTCGAGACAAAACCCAGGTTGAAAAATTTACATTCCTAAGCCATGAATCTGAATGATAGTTTTGAGAGAATAGATAATATGGGTTGTATATCTCTCGAAAATAATAGACATGCAACTCAAAATGATACCTGTAGTAGTGATGACACTCTATCTTACTCGTCTAGTAATAGCGACACTAGCATCCGGCAGTCCATATGAAACAAATTATGAAAACTATTGCGCAGATGAACAACATACCAATCCTGACCACAAATCATCTACCAGATATAATTTCGTAGAAAGCTCATCTGAATATGAAACCGAAACCGATTCAGATGACAGTAGCTCTGATGATCAGCCATAACATTTTACTCAGTATGAACGGTCAGCTATCTTAAAGAAACCAAGGCTTTCTAATTCAAAAGGTTACAAAAAGGGGGTAACACGAGCAACGACGTCATTACCTCCAATACCTCCTCTGAGATCGTGGTTTAATCAGAGCAATCAGTAATAATGTCAGGGTGAGAACGACGATGTGGAAATAAAGTAAAACAAAATGCTGATTTTATACATTACTTGTGTAGGGCCACACCAGCAATTAGAACTAGGGTGATAAATAGTTTACCTAAGCAGGTTCTCGATGCGTACAGTGAAGCAGCTATTTATATCTACGCAGATAATGTTCCTATGACAGCTACTCAGAGTAATAAATTGAACACACATAGGCGGAAATTACATTTGCTTTATCAGAAAAAGCACTTATCAAATTATACGAGAAAAAAGATTTTGACACAGAAGGGCGGTATATTACCATTCTTGTAACCGGTCTTGGCACCACTTGTGACAGGACTTGTATCGAAGATAGTCAGGGTTTAATTAAGCTCATTCGTCTCTAAATTGATACTAAAATAAGGACATTACGTAGACCTCATACAAACCAAATGGCTAGCAGACTAATAGTTTTACCTGAGGTTTCTTATAATAGGTTACTGGATAAAAATAAGAGCAGCAGTTTAGAAAGAAATGATTTACTTCAAAGGCAACGCATTGGTAATTTACGCGAAATTAATCAGGTATCAGATGAGCCAAATCTCCATAAGAAGAATGATCATTATAATAAACTTCTAGAAGAAGCACTTGCATTACAGAAACAATCAAGAGCTATTGAAATGCAACAAATTCTTACAAAGTCGTTACATATTTCGTTACCTATCGTTTGCTTAATGGTCTGCAGGAAGCGAAGATAAAGAAAGGAAGAATAAAACCTGCACCTCATCAACTTCGTAAGTGGATAAGAGCCCAACCCGCTTACATACATACATACATAGAAACACTTATATAGCGCAATTTTCTGGCCAAAGCCAATCAAATGCGCTGGGGCATGAGCCTAGAAATGAGTCAGTGTAATTAATTAGTTGCTATATGCAGAACTGAACAGAGACGTTTTCACCTGAGATTTGAATTCTGTCAATGGGTAGACTGTTCCACAGTGATGGTCCGACTTTGTCAAACGAACGGTCGCCAACTGATTGGGATTTGGTGGCTGGCACTTCCAGGAGAAATTTTGAACCTGATCGTAGGGATCTTGGTGGATTGTACGTAGAGGGTAATGTCCGAGTAACTCTCCATTCCTTAAAAATAATGGAGCCGAGGTCCCGGAGGAGCTGAGGCCCATTATTTTTAAGGAATGGAGAGTTACGAGGATATTACCCTACTTTAATTACACTCAAAGTATTGCTCTTATCAAAATTTCGTTAAAAAGTTAAAGAAATTAAATTTCTCCTTAAAAAAATATGATGTGATGTGCAACTCTCCATCACTGGAAAATAATGGAGTGAAAGAACAATAGGATGACGTCACAAGTGTAATTTAATGTTTAAGTGTATCAGTAAGGTAGGCGGGAGCAAGTCCATTGAGACATTTGAAGACAAGCAGGAGAATCTTGTATTCTATCCTGTATTTGATGGGAAGCCAGTGTAGATTTTGGAGCACAGGGGTGATATGATCATACTTTCGACGCCGTGAGATCACTCGAGCTGCAGTATTTTGTACGAGTTGCAGCTTGTCAAGTAGCTGCTGAGATGTTCCATACAGGTATGAATTGCAGTAATCAATCCTTGAAGTGACAAAGGCTTGGATGAGCGCTGATGTGGTCTTGACATCGAGATACCTCCTGATTAAGCTGATGTTATGAATGTGAAAGTATGCACGCTTACAAATGCTATTGACTTGCGACTCCATGTTAAGGCACGTGTCGAAAATCACACCTTAGTTGCATGCTTCCTTGCTTACAGAAATCAAACAGTCACCAATGTGGAAATCTGGAAGGGAAAGAGACTTTTGATTTCGCTTTGAACAAAATACAAGAGTTCACTTTTGTCCTCATTTAGTTTCAGGAAGTAAGAAGACATCCATGTCCTGATACTGTCTACACACTTCTCAACTAACTCAAATGTGATACTGACTGATGCCTTTTCAAGTGGTTTAAATGCCATGTAGACTTGTGTATCATCAGCATACACGTGTAGGCCTAGATTGAAAGGATCTAACAATAGCGCCAAGAGGGGAAGTGTAAACAGTGAAGAGAAGAGGACCCAACACTGACCCCTGTGGGACTCCATAGGTTAGGTCTTTGGCACTAGACATCAGTCCATCTATCATGACGGACTGTTGTCTATCTGAAAGATAGGATTCCACCCATTTCAAAGCTATGCCATCGATGCTGACTCGCTTCTGCAGAGTTGAGAGGAGTATCGACTAAAACAAGAATGGCAGCACCATCTTGATCGATACCTCTGAGAAGATCATTTTGAACCATTGTCAGTGCTGTCTCTGTGCTGTGAAAGTTACGATTCGCTGACGGAAACTCTTCATTGCAGTCGTTGAGAGTGAGATGTTCTTTGAGTCACTACTGCACGTTCGACCAGCTTTGAAACAAATGACAAGTTTGAAACAGGTCTATAATTTTTAAGCTGTTCAAAGTCCAAACTTTTCTTCTTTAGCAAAGGAGTGATCACTGCATGCTTCAGTTGCACAGGCACGACACCTTCAGTCAGGGATGTCTTGACGATATGAGTCAGAACTGGCACCAATGGGTTCATATTTTTCTTTAGAAGCCATGTTGGAATAGGATCAAGTTTACAAGACTTGGTTGGTGATTTCAGTATAAGTTTTGATACTTCTACATCTGTGACAAGTTTAAAGCGTAAGAGTGGTTTACCCGTGAAGGCAGATAGTCTATCATCATCTTGCTCTTATGTGTGAAAAATTGCCGGATTTGTACTATCTTCTGGTGAAGAATGTAGAAAAACGATTAACGAGTTCATTCACAGATGAATGTGAGGGAAATGTGATATTTTTGTGCTTGAATAGAAGTTTATTTGCGACAGCAAATACTTCCTTCTGTCCATTTGAATTCTCTATCATCTGTTTATAGTAGGAAGATTTTGCTGTCTATCAGTGAGCAAACACGATTCCTTTGAGAGTCATGAATCTGCTTGTGGATGACTAATTTTGTTTTCCTGTACTGTCGTTCAACTTTACGGCGCTCACGTTTGGCGGCGCGTATTTCCTCATTGTACCAATGGGACTCCGGATGGGAAGTGATGGTGCATGTCTTAAGAGGGGCATGCATGTCCACGAGTTGGCCGACTTGCTTGTCATAGTACTCCACACTCTCATTCGCGGAAATATTGTGGTGGTCTGAGCAGGACATTATCACGTCCTGGCTAAGCTGTTCAATGTTAATGACATTCCACTTTCGATGGACGATTTTCTGCCGTTTTCTCTTTGGTACTGTTATTCTGGCAGTGAACAGTACTCCGTAATGATCAGTGTTAACTTAATAGTCACACTTGATGTTCTCTATTTGTAACTCATTCTCTCTTACTATGAACGAATCCAGATTATGTCCAAAATATGGATGTGTAAGTTTGGATAATAAGTGACTAAATCACCTCAAAATCCAGAGCTCATGAGAGTGCAACCTGCCGGCGCAACATCAACATATCAACTTACTCCTTACATTTACCCCGGCGCAAACATTTTGAAAGAACTCCCTACAGTTCAACTGTCTATCGCAAAGATCAACTATGGCAAGCAGATTTATCAGATGTAACACGCCTTTCCAAAATAAATTCTGGATACAAATATCTACTTTGTGTTATTGATGTGTTTAGCAAATATGCCTGGGTAGAACCAGTTAACAATAAATCGGCTGATAGTATAACACAGGGATTCCAGCGTATTGTAAAGAAGGCTCACCCCCGATTATTTGATAGTCTGATGAGTGATAAGGGAGGGGAATTCAATAATAAAACATTTAAGAAATACATTGGCCAGCATCTTGGTAAAACATTTTACACTAGTCAAAATGACAATACCAAATGCGGTGTTATTGAAAGATTTCAGAGGACCCTGAAAACAAAATTGTGGAGATATTTAACAACAGTAGACAACCACAGTTTATTGAAATTTTACCAGGCCTTGTTAAAAGTTATAACAATATCTGTCACTCATCGATTAATTGCAAACCAGCAACTGTGCAGGCACCTCACCATGAAATAGCCGTAGGGGATTATATGCTATAGCAGAAGCAGCTAAGCGCTAAGAAACATACCAGAAGAATCGAACAGACACTTTTACCCCCAGGAACTCCTGTGAGAATATCAACTGGTAAGGGAAGTTGTTAATGTTAAATACAGAACCCTAACTGTGTATAAATTGAGGGATTATGCAGGTGATGAGATCAGAGGGACATTTTACGCACCGGAGCTACAATCTATTACAGAGCCCGAAGCATATGACATTGAGAAAATCGAGAAAAGACGCGTAAACAAGGAAACGGGTGTGAAAGGAATTCTTGTACAATGGAAGGGGTATCCGAAAACATTTGACCAGTGGTTGCCAGAAACATTTATAGTGTAATGAAAAGATTCTCAGTACACTTTGGTGTATTAGTTGTAATTTCATTGATAATTTGATGTATTACATATATGTCATTGAGTACCAACATTGATGATAGCGATGCAAAAACCATAAAAAGGGTACACAGAGTGCTTTATCATTTATTAGACCATCTAACCTCCTCTCCATCCAGGACACTACCCTTGTTTGGCAATTTCACATGATACAAACAATCAACGATAGATTTTAGTGAAAATAACGGTTTTATGTTACACTACCGAGTGATTCAAATCCTACCACAAAGCCTGATAATATTCAACACCTTTACACTGTCAGTCTACCCCATCCCTTAAAATTAGATAGAAATATGTGGAAAGTCGGCATTAGTTCTATTCAAGTAGCAGTAACTTGGAACAACTTATCTTCACCCCTAAATATTTTCTCTATACATGTAACAACTCCTGTTCATAAGGATGGTTAATAATGAAAGAAAAATACCATTTTGAATAAAAAACGCTCACACCTATCGTTATACCACCCCGTAACTACACCACTAGACGTTTGTTGTCAAGGGATAATAACATCTAAAGCACAACTTATCGCCCCGGAAGAGTATTTCTTTTATAGTAATGATATGGTTTATGACCCTGACCCATCCCTCAGCAGATACCTATGTAAACTTCCTTAAGGCCGGGTCACACTGTCCGGAATATGACAAAAGATGTCAACACGAATAAGAAAATTCTCATTTCGCATGAATTTGGTTTCGATTTTGGTTAAAAACTAATCAAAATCCGGAGCAGGTACGATGCAATCAGAAGGCAATACGATGTAACACGCGACTACAATGCAAATGTCGGGTTGATCGTCGCATTGGCCTAACGTTATATAGTCTGTCAAATACAACACGATGACAGCATGATGGCAACACGACGTCGTATGAAGAGACATACTGACATTATTGATCTTGAACATAAACGATGGAGCCCTGATTGCATGTTCCTGAAAATGACAACTCTACTAGATGAGTAGTTTATTGATGTATAAAATAACTGAAAAACTGCAATGATGTGGTGTCCAAATGCTACCATTTGTAGTGGAATAAATTTGATTTGCTTCCCTGTTTGTCTAAATAAATACCTTTTAATGACCTCAATTTGTTGTGTTGTTTCTGTGATTGTTGAAATATCGTCTCTCATTGAATTGTCAAAAGTAAGCTCACGAATATCCAAGGTCAGATTGACACTCGCGAGCAGGTGCTAACCACTCGACAGGCGCGTCGTTTTATCATTACTATACATGGTCAATAACTAATATAAAGAGATATCACGCTAGCTAATTGATATGCCACGTCACGGCAGTCGGTAATTTTTATTTTTCAATGAAATCGCCCAGTTGAATTAATGAGTCTTAAATATATAGTCAACTATACTAAGCCTATGGGTAATTGTCAGGTCACCTCCCAACTGTGCGATGGTGCGTGAGCTAATTGATACCCTACGTCACGGCAGACGGTACTTTCTATTTTTCAATGAAATCATCCTATATGGGGTTACTGCTTTTTGGAACCTGTAGTGATCTATACTGAGCCTATACGTAATTGACAGATCACCTCCCCATTGCGCGATGCCACGTACGGGAGTTAATTGATACCCGGGTCTTATTTATTATCCCCCGCCACAAAGTGGAAGGGGGATATAGGTTTGGGCTCCGTCCGTCCGGGCGTCCGTCCGTGCGTTCGTCCGTCCGCTATAAAGGGGACAGCTTTTCTCAGAAACTATTTAAGATAGGACATCCAAATTTGATTTGTGGCTTGTGGACATAACTACCTCGATGGAGTTCGGAAATAAGAACCGTGTGATAATTTTTTCCGGAGTTATTGCCCTTGTTCCGTAATTTGGACTCTGTTCATGGTATCTCCAAAGGGGACAGCTTTTCTCAGAAACAGTTTAAGATAGGGTTTCCATATTTGTTGTGTGGCTTGTTGACATAAATACCTTGATGGAGTTCGAAAATAAGAAGCATGTGATTATTTTTTTCGGAGTTATTTCCCTAGTTCCGTATGTTTGGACTCGGTTCATGCTATCTCTAAAGGGGACAGCTTTTCTCAGAGACTATTTAAGATAGGGTTTCCAAATTTGGTGTATGGCTTGTGGACATAAATACCTTGATGGAGTTCGAAATTAAGAACCGTCTGATTATTTTTTCCGGAGTTATTGCCCTTGTTCCGTAATTTGGACTCTGTTCATGGTATCTCCAAAGGGGACAGCTTTTCTCAGAAACAGTTTAAGATAGGGTTTCCAAATTTGGTGTGTGGCTTGTTGACATAAATACCTTGATGGAGTTCGAAAATAAGAAGCATGTGATTATTTTTTTCGGAGTTATTTCCCTAGTTCCGTATGTTTGGACTCGGTTCATGCTATCTCTAAAGGGGACAGCTTTTCTCAGAGACTATTTAAGATAGGGTTTCCAAATTTGGTGTATGGCTTGTTGACATAAATACCTTGATGGAGTTCGAAATTAAGAACCGTGTGATTATTTTTTCCGGAGTTATTGCCCTTGTTCCGTAATTTGGACTCTGTTCATGGTATCTCCAAAGGGGACAGATTTTCTCAGAGACTATTTAAGATAGGGTTTCCAAATTTGGTGTGTGGCTTGTTGACATAAATACCTCGATGGAGTTCGAAAATAAGAACCGTGTGATTATTTTTCTCGGAGTTATTTCCCTTGTTCCGTAATTTGGACTCTGTTCATGGTATCTCCAAAGGGGACAGCTTTTCTCAGAAACAGTTTAAGATAGGGTTTCCAAATTTGGTGTGTGGCTTGTTGACATAAATACCTTGATGGAGTTCGAAAAAAAGGAGCATGTGATTATTTTTTTCGGAGTTATTTCCCTAGTTCCGTATGTTTGGACTCGGTTCATGCTATCTCTAAAGGGGACAGCTTTTCTCAGAGACTATTTAAGATAGGGTTTCCAAATTTGGTGTATGGCTTGTGGACATAAATACCTTGATGGAGTTCGAAATTAAGAACTGTATGATTATTTTTTCCGGAGTTATTGCCCTTGTTCCGTAATTTGGACTCTGTTCATGGTATCTCCAAAGGGGACAGCTTTTCTCAGAGACTATTTAAGATAGGATTACCCAATTTGGTGTGTGGCTTGAGGGCATAAGTACCTTGATGGAACTCGAAAATGAGAAGCACACAATTAATCTTTGCGGAGTTATTGCCCTTGTTCCATATATTTGGACTCTGTCCAAGGTATCACCAAAGGGGACAGCTTTTCTCAGAAACTATTTAAGATAGGATAACCAAATTTGGTGTTTGGTTTAAGGCCATCGATACCTTGATGGAGTTTGAAAAAAAGAAGCATGTGATTATTTTTTCCCGGAGTTATTCCCCTTGTTCCGCTTTTTCGACTCTGTTTCAAGTATCCAATTATATAGCTTTTCTCAGACAATTTTTAACATCAAATCAGTTGTGTGGCTTGAGGATATCGTTACCTTAATGGAAAGAAAATGAGAAGCGCACAATTATTTCTTCTTCAATTATTGCCCTTGTTCTCATTTCTTGTGTCTGGCGGGGGATGTTGATGACTATGTCTTCTGTTTTTCAATGAAATCATCCCATGGAGTTACTGAGTCTTGAATCGGCAGTAATCTGTACTGAGTCTATACTTGATTGACAGGTCCCCTTCCCACTGCCTGATGGCACGTGAGCTACATGTAATTGACACGTCACATTACGGTACATGGGCATTTTTCTATTTTCAATGAAATCAACCCGTTGAGTTAATAAGTCTTGAACCTATAGTCCGCTTATAAGCGTGGGACACGTTGACACCTATACAGAGATTATACGTGAATGACTGGCTACCTCTTCACCGTTTATCATCAATGTACAATCAGATAGGTAGCTCGTTACCAATAACACACCCCTTGCCGCCTTGGGTCATTAGAGATTAAGACAAATGAAAAGACAAATGATATGATATCAAAACTGAAATTGTTCGTCAAAAGAAGATTATGTACCTGTACTATGACTTTAAATCTACATGACTGCGAAAGTGACACTGAAGCTTGTCTAATTTTAATTTGATATTGATAGTTGATACAATCCGGTCCCTATATCATTATTGTGTTGATGACCAATAATAATGTCCATTACATCATTATCTTACATTTCATAGATATGTCTTATACCCTTACTGACGAAAGAATTTCGTTTGTATCGTTTGTATGTACGAGGTTACGGCACGTCAATGGCATTTCTTTGAAATATTGTACTGGTAAACTTGAAATTTGTCACCAGAGGGGAAAAACAATTAGAGATGTGAACGTTATCTAATTGATACGCCCCGACACGGCTGGCTTTGAATCAACACGATTATAAAACAATAGTTTGTTTTCTTATTTTGATGACGATACTAGAGTAATACGCAGATTGCATGGCCGTATGTTGGTGTTGTCATTTGAAATTGAACTTGTGCTAAGTCTAGTCATGGTCACACACCTTCCTTACAAAGATTGATGAACGACACTGACCACCCCTGATGTCTTGATGCCAAGGTCTTTTAACCGGTATTTATGTATACCGAGACTACAAGACACCCCTTCTCGCCGAAATTAAACACTCAATTAACGTGACTCGGCGTACGACCGTTAAGCGCTCTGAACCCCATGACTACAATAATTGGTCAATTAACCCATTGTACCTGTATTGACCAGAGCACATGGCTACGATAATCTGCCAATTAACCTATTGTACCGTATTGCTCGGTCACGACGGCTTGACTCAAATGGTCAAGCTGGGCAGACCCAACTTAGCAAGGTTTCAAGGTTCTACCACGCACCTTACCATCTTAGCATTCCTCCCAAAGGGCACAAGGGACGGCTGAGGTGGGCTAACTTGGAGTATTGAATAAAGAATTTCGATTATGTAGGACTACTATGCATATAAGTTCGGTTTCTGCAGTCTAAAAGACTTGCTCAAATTTCATTTGAAACAAATATTTATCATTTATTTGGCGATAGGGTGTGAATATGCGATTCAACTGAAATCATTTTAACTAACATCAGTTAGTGTGTTCTGTAGGAATGAATGAAGGCAAAATATAATATCATGAAAGTTACTCAATGCCTCTTTAACTGTCACTAAAAAGTGCAACCGGCATTATTGTTTATCTCCAATTTCAAAAGTTCTTATAAATGGAGCTGATATTGTAATTTACCTCCTTCTCCACAGAGGTTCCAGATAACGTCAATCTGTCGCCGGAGTTCAGGGGGCAACTCACAGTCGTATCTGATGACGATGATGATGCACTCAACAGTATTATCATGTGCCTTCTTATGATCAAGGTTCTCCAACGTAGTTGTTACCTTAAAAGTTAAATCGTATACAATTAACAAATTGTATTAATAAAGAATAATAAACGACGTCCCGTTTAATAACATATTTATGAAACGAGTGAGTAGTTTGGTATTTAACGAGCGAAAACGAGTTAGATACCAATACTATTCACGAGTTTCATAAATATGTTATTAAAAAGTAATAACATATGTGACGTCATCTTTTAACCATTATGACGTCATGTAAATCGAAAGCACGCACTGTTATTACACTAAGTGTAATAACACTTTAGATTTATTAAACAGCGATATGTTCAAAGGGCGAGTAAAAATGGAATTAATTATTTATTTATAGAATGCATGACTTTTGTCAAATGTATTATCATAGTTATTAGAGAGGTTTATTTCAGTAAAGGGGCACAGGCCAATTATACAAAGCATGCAATGTGCACATTATCAAAGCGCTAATAAAATCATTAACACGTGTTAGATAATATCAAGATCTACATCAGGATATAGGGGTGTTACAGACACAAGACAATATTAAATTTCTTTCTGGCTAGGTACACATATTTTCCAAGACTATTTCTGATGGATACATGTAGATTCTGTGACATGAACAACTGGTATAACTTTTCATATGAAGGAAAATTGTAATTATATGATTAAAATTGTTTTAAGTTCTAATTTTATAAATAAAATGGACATTCAAGACCAAAATGGTTTTCATTTACAATAATAGTAGAGACCAATTCACTTACCATATCCAATCATCAACATATGATTGGAACTTCGGAATTTACTCACAGCAATACGAAATGCTTTACACTTAATATGGCCGATGTAGAATACATAAGAGACATGATCTTTAATATTATTTAGAAAGTCAAGTTTTGAGGAAGATGAAATATCTTCCTTCCGAGACGGGTTGTAGTTGTCAATACATCTTTGCTTAAATAGAGACTTATATACCAAATACGAGCTTCACAGCACAGAAACATTTCAATTTCTTTTATTTAAAAGGATTTGTTTAGCGATTTCAGAACTCGGGACCTTTACCTTTGACCTTGAATGGATATAGGTATGTAAGTTATATCATTTTAAAAACTTTATTGAGAAAAAACGCCTTGGCGGAGGAAACTGGACTAAACGTTTACCTAGAGAATAGGGTTATGTTGGAAAACGTGACCTTGATAAGAAAAAATTCATTGACATATAAATCATTGAATGCACAGTCTTCCTAAAATTATAAACTACAGTAGAACACGATAGATATAGCAAACACGGGCATAGCGAACAATCGGATATAGCGAACAAATTTATTTGATATCCCGTCAAAGCCCTGTATAATATGACAAACGTGAATAGCGAACAGCGGATATAGCAAACTGAATTCTTTGGTCCCTTAGATTTGGTTATATCTGTGTTCTACTGTATTGTTAAAGAAAAATGAGGCTGAAAATTCTAAAACAACCTTTGAAACCAATGGAACTTCTCCAGTGACAATCTTCCTGATGTCCTCGCTCTTGACAGCCTTTCCTTCAAATATCCCGGGCATATCGATGATTCTGTGAAGTCGATAAATCTTTGTCTTGAACTGCAAATGCATAGATATTCACAAAATTAAGTCTGAACTGCAAATCCATAGATATTCATAGAATTAAGCCTGAACTGCAAAAGCTTTATGTTTCATCCACACTACGGTACCTATTCCTCTATCTGAGTTTCTCTGATTTTATCATTTTATCATTTTATCAGATATAAAGTTGCGTTTGTAACAAGCAATCAGGAATAAGAAGATGAAAATGAAAGATGAAATTTTGCTGAATAATAGTCATATCTGTGCTTGTGACAGTTTTTTATTGTCATTTAACAAATAGAATAATAAGTTGCCACATCATCTTTGCTAAACCACCAAATCCATTTGTCCACAAAATATATGGGTTTGCAAGAACGGATGTGTTTCCGTTCTGTTTACTTCTACCATTTTAGAGCTATATTTGATGGTCCCCTGCTTCAATGTTTGATTTAGAACCTTTGTCTTTGCAATTACCGGATGTCAGATTATCTGCTTACCGTTCTCGATACATGCCCTTCTCTTCGTTCAACATGGTGGTATGTCGGTGGGAGATCTCTATTCTCAAGGGCCGCCATACAACCATTTCCAACTGACGACTTTCCGTGAGATGTTGGTCCAAACAACAGGAACGTGTGGCCTTTTGGTGTTTTCAGATCTTCTTGGAACTTACACCTCAATTTATTATATTCCTGCAATTATTGATAGCTTTAAATAATGCGGTAAGCTGTTGGTACGGCCAGTGCTAGCGATAATTGCCATATTCTGGGGTTGTAGGTTCGAATCGACTCGCTCCGAAAAAGTTAGTGTTATCCCAAATGTAACCATGTTAGCTTTTAATAAGTTAGCAATATTCATGTAAGAGAATACCAGCCAGTTTTGAAAACAAACACTCACTTTGAATATCTTAAACAAACAATCAATTCTCATTATTTGAAGATCTAGTGCATGGCATTAGTAAATGAGCATTTCAACATGTTTTGTACATAACAATAAAAAATGTGTAAATGATGATCATCGATAAAGTAAAATTCTATTGCAATTAATTGTTAAGAGTTACTTGGTTAAACCCAGGAGTTTTCTGCACTTTACAACTCCTGTGACGTTTGGAAGGGCAATTGCCTTGAATAAGATATTTACTTTCTCTGACCACTTATACGGCTTTTTTGGTCCCCACTTAAACTTCTCCTTCTGTATGGAAATCGAAAAAGAACGACATAAGTATTAGTACATAGTATTATGTGTTATATAAAGTAGAAGAAGGTAAAAATGTACAGCAGCATACGGAAAGTTTTTTTACCTACCGTGTATTCCGGTGCAAATATCATGTAATTTGATAGGTTTTAAAAGAATCGTAACAACGCGAAAACTGAACCGATCATATTGCAGTTTTGCATTATAAAAGGGCATGTGGGTTTTCCATAACAAAATCTGATTTGATGCCTCATTGGAAACAGTTGCACTAACAGTTATGACAGCTACTCGTGTATTTCAGTGCAAATATGATGTAATTTGCAGTTTTGCATTATAAGAAGTCAGTTGATTATTCCATAACAAAATCTAATTTGGTCTTTGAAGAGCATGTAGAAGTGGTATACATAAGAACAGGAAGATGTTCTGGATAAAAACTTCTTTAATGTGAAAATACACGACATTACGGAGTATATACTCACTCCTTCATCAGGTGGAACAATAACTCCAGGAAGCGATTGGCATCCGAAGGGAAGAGCCGGCAATAAACTGCGATCAAGGATATATTCCTACCACGTGCTTGGGATTCACTTATCTAAAACTGCTATCTCCTGTCGGAGAAAATATCCGAGGAGCCCCAAACAAAAACCAAATCCAAGTATCCCTATCCCTATCCTTATCCGAGGAGGTTCGACCAATCAAAATCTATCAGTTCCAAATCACCATCCAACAACTTCAAAGCCACCCACATCAACCATTGGACTCTCATCTAATCACTTGTCATTATTGTTTTGTTTTACAATTTCAATAAAGCCATTTGCGTCCCTCGTTTTATCATTTATGTTTATTAACATGTTCAATAAAGCCTACAGGCCATTGTTTATCCACCACTCAAGTACTTACTCCCCTCATGTTTGTATTGCAAATCCCCATTGAATACAATTCTCATGCATGTTAATCTCCCTGATTGTGTTTCCTAAAACTTGTTTTTGTTTGCTATATAAATGTAGCATATTATGTTTCTTACATTCCACCTGATAAAGGATTGAGTAGATACTCCGAAACGTCGTGTATTTTCACATTAAAAAAGTTGTTATCCAGAAAATATTCCTGTTCTTAAAATCTAATTTGATGCCTCACAGTAAACAGTTACGGTTTTGACATCTTGTTGAAGTGACCAGGGGTCAATCATACATCATTTATTTCCTTTTATACTCATTCAGTGTATTTGTGATGAAATTGGCCTAATCAATAAAATTTGAAATTTCCAAATTTGACGCCTTCTTTTTTTTTAACATACACAGCTTACTTGACGATCATCATCATTGAGAATGGATGTAATTTATTGTCATTGTATGTGATGCAGTTTAATTGATGTTACAATGAATTCTGTTAACATGATATTTGCACAAGTTACACGTGCAGGTGAACAAACTTTCGGTATGCAGATGCATATGAAATAAAATACTACAGACGACAATTGGTGTTGTTATCCGTTTTACACCTTATATGCTGTAGATATCATTTTAATACTTGATAAATTTGACTTTATTAGTTTTGCAAAAAGCAAGAAAGATAATACTCCTAACAATTACATGCATGTCATGCATTGTCCTTTACAAATCAACTAATGCCATTGAAATTGTAATGTTGGATATTGATATTTCTTATGTATCACTGGAACAACTTGATGGAATCGGCGCTTGCATTAAATAGATACATGTTAAATTTTTTTAAATAGCCATTTATCACATATCAATTTCTGGAAATTAATCATTCATTTTTTATATGCTGAATAAATGCAAAATTGTATAGTATTTAATTGAAAGCGTGTGCATGTCT
This sequence comes from Gibbula magus, assembly GCA_936450465.1. Lineage (NCBI taxonomy): Eukaryota > Metazoa > Mollusca > Gastropoda > Trochida > Trochidae > Gibbula > Gibbula magus. The sequence continues at coordinate 22,353,749 of OW388298.1, read as the reverse complement.
GTACAACTGACGTAAAAGTACCTGCAGTATTTCTTCTCTCTCTTTATTTTCTTTTTCCTTTTGCATTTTATCGGCTCTTGTTTTTTCATTCGAAGCTCTTTGTTCAGCTTCCCTTGCCCTTTTAGCTTCTTCATTCGCTCTCCTCTGCTCCTCATACTGTAAATTATAAAAGAAATTCCAAGCATATCGACTGAGCATCATATTATTCATTGTATATAAAATTGATATCCTGAGATCCACCACCAACGGCAGTACTTATATAAGTATGTCTTCAAGTTGAGTTATGCGTGACCTTGAACTCCATGTATGTCCTCAACCTCTGGGCATCCACTGAGTGAGGGCGCCTCGTGTTGGCCCCGGGGGAAAACTGTAGGGTATCATTCGATACACTCGGAAACCTTTGGGTATATTTCTCACTTATCTCCCCACATTTGGTTCTCCACTCAGTTCATCTATCCTTACCTCTGTCGCATATATAGCACTTTTGGCGGCAAGAAATAGATAATTCTTATTGATTGTATCAGTAGTTTGTTGTTCAATGAATGCCGTTGTTACAAAATGAAAATTCCGTAACTCTCGAAATGACGACAGTTACATCATCTATGCAATGCGAACATATCGTTTACAAGACAGAATTTGGTCGCAGAAGTTAGATATAAAATTAGTATTTTTTTTAAAAAAATTAACGATGTTAGCAGTGTTACAAACATTTGACACCAGAGAATATGCAAGAATTGTGAAATGTCCTGTTTGCAACAGAGGTTTGTATAGAGTGGAATAACCTCAGTGGGAAGAAAATGGTATACCCGATATCCTGGCACAGAACAGAAACTACCTAATCTATCATATTCTTAGTCATCTATGCCTTATATCCAGAAGGAAACTACCTTATTTATCCGATATATATGTCCTGGTATTCAACAGAAACCATTATATTTGTCCTCGGATATACATTATCTCCTGATATCCACCATACAAGTTCGTTATGATATGTTCCTCCTCGATTACATGGTTCCAATACATTCCAGTCCCAGTAATAAAGTTCATAAAGGGTCTTCATTCTTACGATAAACTAACCTGATATGAAGTATTTGACATGAGGCTGGACATCTGAGTGGCTAAAAACATAAGGGACACATCAGGTATTGCTTGCTATCTTACTTTCATTCAAGTTTGTATCAAATCATCCAAACTTGGAAAAGAAGTCATAGCACGATTTAAATTAATATATAGCATGACGCTTTATTTGCCTTTTATCACTACCTTAAAGGCACTGAAGCACGGTTTTTGGATCTAAATTAAGCTATATTACAACATATTGATGCATACACACACACTTTAGCTTCCTATTGATGCCATAAAATACTTAATATTCTTTCCAGTTGACTTGTTATTATAATTAAAACATAGAAGCCGACTGTGTGAATTACGCGGGGATTTTCCGTAAATGGAGTGTAAACAATTTCTCCGTACATTGAAATCTGTTGCACGCATTGTTGTGATGCTTATTGTTCTCGTTTTATCTACACGTTACACGTCTTGTTTTGCGCTTGACTAGCGTCTACTTCCCTCAGCAGCTATTATCTAGTACGTTTTTGATTAAACGTCATTATTTTATACCTGCCGTTGATATTCACTATAGGCCCTATTATCATATATGGCTATCTTCGACAAATTTTTACACAGTAAGGGAAGAGTTATTCACCTAGACCCGGATTATCATGCTTCCTTCTGTCGGTCAGAAAGAAACCGAATGGTATAGAGGGGAGGCCGGTCGGGAGCTAACGATATTGAATATCAACGGTAGGTATAAAATAATGACATTTAACCAAAAACGTACTATTATTTACTATACCATCGTTGATATTCACTATATGCCCGATGGCCACAGCGGGTTGAGGTCTGCGAAGAAGTTGGGGAAGGTGAGATACTCTCCTCCATCACAAGGGGATATTGGTGACTAGTGAAGTCCGAGAGATCATGAGTCTCCCCGAGTACATGATCTATATGGACGCAAAGAAAACAAACCCTGACCCCGCTATGCAGTTAGGGTTGAACCTAAATGGTCACCACTAATTAAAAGACAACACGTGACTGAAGTTAAAATTGAACAAGTTCAGATTTATTAACCCATTAACAAGGGAGTGGCTGACCCCTACGGTGAGGAGCTGTCGGGACCCGTTGCTGTGCATAGACTTGAGCACCCAACCGGTTGATCACCTCTAGGTCCTGCACGGATACATCACACAAGTAGTGGTTGGCGAACACCAATCCTGACTTCCAGAAGCAGCCAGCCATGATGTTTGTCACCGCCAAGTTACCATAAAGAGCCATAGTTGCTGATATGGCCCTTATCGCGTGCGGGTTGGAATGCGCGGCCGGGTTTAACCCCGCTGCCTTGTATGAGTTCAACACCGCGGAGCGTAGATACATGTGGACACATCGATCTGAGGTTCACGCTTCCGCAAGACGGACATGATTGCCGTTAGGTTGGTGTTAATAGAGGAGGCCTTTAGCCCCCTCTTCTCCCTCATGTGTAGTAGGTAGTCGGCTACCTGGGTGACCGTGACTGTGTGCACGTCATACCCCTTCTCCCTACAGAAGGTCGCAAAAGACCCCCACTGGAAGTCGTACAACTTCCTTGTGGAGGTCCTCTGCGAGGCCGCTACCGCCTCAGCAACGATTTTGAGAATCCTGCTCCTGACAGATCCCTTTGAAGAGTCTCGTGTTCTCGTGAACCCGCCCGCTTGGTTTGCTCGACAGAAGGTTCCACCTCAGAGGGAGGGGTATTTGGTCTAGGCAGAACACGCTCCGGAGGGGAACATACCATGCACTGGCTGGCCATAACGGTGTTACCAACAGGAGTTGGAGAACGCGTGTTTCCAGTATCTTTGCCACCATGTGAGTTAAGATGGCGGTAGGGGGGTAAGCGTAAGCGACCATCCCCTCCCAACTTAAAGCAAGCGCATCTATCAACCACACTGTGGCATTTGGTACAGGGAACACATGTGTCGGCAACTGGTGATTGAGCCGCGTTGCAAAGAGGTCTATGTGAGATTTCCCGAACCTCAAACAAAGACTCTCGAACACTCCCGGGTGAAGCATCCAATTCGTGGATGGAATTGTCCGGTCTAGACAGAGCGTTCGCAAGGACGTTCTTGACTCCCGGGATGTGCATTGCGTGAATAGAGAGTTTGAGACTACTAATTGAAACAGCTCCATCACAAGTTGCAGAAGAGAGTCTGCTTTGGTCGAGCCTTGCTTGTTTATGGCCCACACGCACAGGACTTGCCCCTGTAGGCGACCAATGGCTGATCGCATCTAGTTCTAAGACGTTGATGCGTCATCTCGTTCGCATTGACGACCACACCCTCGCCGTCTGTTCCGTATACAGGTGCGCTCCCAAACCCTTGGGTGGAGGCGTCCACATAAAGCTGGGCTGTTGCTGAAGGCCACCTGAATGGCACTCCCGCCAGAACATTCGTTTCCTGCTGCCACCAGGAGAGATGGTGTCTGATATTGGCGGGAATGGGGAAGACGTTGCGGAACGTCTTATCTCTTACATGTGTGTTGACAAATATCTGAAGGGGCCTGAGCTGCAACCTTGGGGTGAAATGTTTTGTCGAGGTCAGGAACCCCATCAGCTTTTTCCTGAGAGGCAGTGGTCCTTGAAGAGCTATCCGCATTAGGTCTTTGTACCGCCACATCCGCTCCGTGGTAACAAAAGCCTTGTATTGCTTGGAGTCCAGACAGGCGCCTAGAAACACCAGTTCCATCGTTGGCTGAAGGTCTGACTTGTCTAGATTGACCAGCCATCCCAACCGCCTGAACAACGCTATTACAAAGTCTCATTTAGACTCCAGAATAGATGGGGAGCTGTTGTGAACCGAACCCATCGTCCAGATACATTGCGACCTGGATGTCCTGCTGATGAAGATAATGGACTACAGGTTGGGTTACTCGAGTGAACAGCCACGGTGCAGACAATATCCCGACCGGAAGCATGTTCCACTGAAAGTGACGACCCGTCAGGACGAATCGGAGGTACTTCCGATCCCCATGGTAAATGGAAATATGCAGGTACGCTGCCTGCAGGTCTAGGGATATCATCAAGTCTAAGGGCTCCAGTAATCGCATTACTGACGGCACTGTCAAGAGTCGAAAATATGCCGGCCAATCTAGGAAGGAATGGTTGAATTCCTTCAATTCATGGATCAGCCACCATTTGTTCGACTCTCGCTTCGGTCTGACGAAGACAAGGGAGTAAAATCCGGGAACAAGGTCGTGGAGCGGGAGTTCCTCTACTGCCCCCTTGGAGATGAGAAACTCCACCTGTTCCAGCGTCAACGCGAGCCGATGTGGCTCTAGCGGACGTTCGACTGGCGAACAGGTTAGCAGGGGGCGGTGTGTCACGGGAATACGAAACCCCAGGTACAAGAACATTGCAAACGTAATTGTCCAACCCCAACTGTTTCCAGTTGGGTACGAAGCGGGAGAGACGTCCCCCCACTGGCGCGTCCCATGCCGGGACAACCTTTTGGGGTAGCTCTAGAGGGACCCACAAGTCATTGCTTCTTCGGGGCACGTCCCTTCCCGCGCTGTGCGTTTTTCTTCAGGGTGCGTTTGGGAAAGGGGCCGGTATTGAAGTCACGACTTCTGCCTTGCCAACCCCCTCCTCGAAAGGAAACATCGCCAGTCTTGGCGCCACCACCACCGGTGTTGCTTGGCATGGGTGTGCCTCCCCTCTTCTTCTTGGGTGTCGTTGCTTGGGACAAGGCTCTACCGCCGCCTGCTGCGAGCCTGTTGGTCAGCTCTTGCTGCTAAGATGCATGAGGCGCACAACATCATTTGAGCGATGTACCCTGCGACTGCACCAAACCCACGGTACAAGGCCTTTGCTACGTTCGCCATCCCTGCATCCTTCGCGAAAGTCGCCATCGCCTGACATGCTTGGTTCGCTAACCCCAGGATACTTCTGGCCTCACGATCAAAGTGGGACAAATGAACGTCAGACACTTGATGGGGCACTTGATGGCGACCCGACGTATGTCATTGTCCAGGACGGAGGGAGAGTGGTGGCAGCACCACAGAGCGTGAGGTGGGCGTCTCCTCCTACGCACAGAATGTGTCGATCCTGGCTTGTTTGGTGGATGAGGGTTCGTCCTCAACCTCAACCAGAATAACCTGGCACCAATCCGCTATGGCCGCCAAACGTTCTTTCAAGTCTGGTGCCTCGTCTGTGGAGGCATCAGGGGCGGCAGCCGTTACTACCATCACTCACCATCCCGTCGCTTCCCTGCCCAGCATCTACGGAAGAGGACCCGTCCTGATCTGAGGAAGTGGCAGCCCGCGATACGAAAAACCAACCTCCTCCTCTTGGGGGTTGAAAGTGCTGACGGGGAGGGGGGCGTAGGAGTCCGCTCCTCTCCCCCTTTGTACAACATATTGGCCACCATGTCCCTCACGGACACGAGGATATCCTCAGTCAGTGCCTTAGGATCAAATGAAGGAGGCGAGGACCTCCTCTTCTTGGACTTGTGCTTCCTCTTCTTCCTGGGTTTGTGGCGGCGATCATGCCCTGAAGCGGTATCAGGAGAAGACACTCTCCTGGGAGAAACCTCGCCGCCACTCTACCCTGCCGAAGAACGATCACACCGCCTCTCAAGAGAAGCGTCCCCGCGACCCGATACTGCTGACATGTCCAGCATGTCAAATTCTGCCGTGTCTTCCGAGATGATGAGATTGGAACCAGACGAGGAGCTCCTGGCTCCCGAATCAGTGGCCACAGCCTCAGCCACAGCCTCAGCTTGCTCTGGGATCCGCTCTTCTTCACCGCAATCCGGTAGTCCGGATGTTCCAACACCGAGAGGCTGGCGCACTCCTGACATCTGTCATCCCCTGGACAGAGATTGTGGCACAAACGGCAAAGAGATTGAGGGTCAAAGGCACACAACCTCCACAGAAAGAAGCATACTGTCCAGGCATGTTCCCACCACTTCACCCTTACCGAGCAGCAGTGAGCGGTATCCAAAGGTAGGAATAGCCCCTAACCCAAACAAAGTAAAATCCAATTACCTCTTAGTCCGAAAGGCCGTCTAAGAGAGACGGTAAGCCCTAAGCAAGAGGTGCAGGAAGACTACAGGATATCTAATCAAGCTGATACACTCAAGGGCAAGCTCGGCGGCATGTAAGAAGCGCCGTATGTCAACTGGTTATCCAGTCCAAAGGCGCCCCAACTCAAGAGGCACGCTACGCACTATAGCGAGGACCCAATCCAACAATTAAGTCTCCTCCCGCCAGCCGGTGGAATGGGAATAAATACCAACATTATGGAGACAAAAACAAATCAGGCGGTATGCCCAACAAGCGGTACAGCGAGATATCAACTTGTTACCTCAGTCCCATCCCGCCAGGCAGCGGCATGGAGACAAGACACAGGTCAACATTAATAACATAGTTGGTATGCCCACGCGTGATGGCAGGAAAAGCGGTATAGCGGGTAATCAAGCGCTAGACGCGGCCCTATCCACTCCCATTTCATGCCACACCACCAAAGGACAGGCGACTAAATCCAATGAATCCCCTGAGGCTAAACAAACAACAGCGTGCCGCCAGGAAGACTAGCAGCCTAAGGTACAATAGGCGAACAAGAGAGAAAGCCAACGCCCGGCTGACAAACGACCCAAGTCCCCAAGAGACGCACGTGCAGCCCAGCTAGCTGTCGGCTCAGTCAAACAGAAATGTGAACTACCCTAGTAGTGTTTCACGCAAGGAATAGACTACAGAGATAACCTGACACAGAACTGCCAAAACACTCAAAAGAGAAAACAAAAAAGGAAACTTTAATGAGCAAATATCAATTAGCAAGTCGAAGAGGGGAGAGCTATCATCACATGTCTGAATAGCTTGCTGATATAAGGAAGAATGATAATCCGGGTCTTGGCCACCTATCGGGAGATAGGGACAGGGAAGGTGAGTAACTCTTCCCTTACTGTATAATAATTTGTCGAGGATAATAGGGCAAATAGTGAATATCAACGATGGTATAGTAAATAATAGATTCTATCATCACAAGATGGAAAAATGGAGGCATGTATATCTTATACTTGTGAAATAAAAATTTGCTTTATATTAATAATATAACCTAATATTGAACGTTGTGTAGTTTAATCATTATAGGTCTAGTTTTAACAATAATGCGTTATAAAGATCTTACATATAATATCTAGTGAATTGAAGCCTGGAATGTAATTTACATTCTTAGATTAACAGATGCGTCTCATTAAAGAAAAACATTCCGGTTTTTTAAAAATTCATTATTGTCAATTGGTTTTAACTTTTGTTTGCAATTGTAGGCCCTAAGATAGGCCAACTTTTAAAAAATAATTATGTAAATGAAAGGAGCATTGATGGTTTCACTTATGCTAACTGATTCGGACTAGCCCTACTTATAAGGAACAAACCCGGAAAACTGACGCATCCTCCATATTACAGTAGATGTTACAATATATTAAATAGATAGTCGATAGGCCTACTAATTGTCATCATATCGTTATAAGATAATTGAAAACAATGTTCAGATTATTCAGAATGAAAAAAAAATAGTTTCAAACCTGCAATAGTGAAAAAGTAGCCGTTTTCTGATACGCTGTCCAAGCTTACCTGTAAAATATGTCTTCCCAGTAGAACTTCGGCATCACACTTTTATGCAATAAAATGTCTTTTTGATTTTGCAAATTTTGTTTTAAATGATAGGCCCCCTATAGAGTACGTCAATGAAACATTATTTTAATCTGTTTATAAATATTTTACTTTGGTCATCACGGTATTCATAAGATTATTTGCATCCATGATTTTCAAATAGGCCTACTCCGATAATAGGGACGCTTTTGTTGAAATACATTGCATAAACAATGACTTTCCCTTCCATATCATATATGTCATTTGTCATATTTTCCGTAGATATGAGTTCAATTTTACATATTTTAAGATACTTGCCCAGTTTTCACAAAAACATGAAATATAATCACGGTTCAGCCGTTCTAGTCACTGTCATTGAAATACGTATGTAAGACCCACGAAAATAGAGACCATCTTCATGCATACTAGTTCAGGCTATATATTTCATTGTTCATTATATAACTTGCTTATTAATTTGCTCACCATGAACAGATTTGAAAAACAAGTTGAATTCTTTGTCATGTTATGTTGGTTAATCGGAGGTCAAGATAGATACACAAATTATATGTGGTAAAGAGTGAAGTCGAAAGTGTTAGTAAAAGTATCACAAATACATTTTCATGATCGTGACAGTGAACGGAAACTTAGGAAATTCAACCAGATTGTAATCTAACATCTTATTATTTTTTTAATTTTCAAATTCATTAATTTTAAGCATGGTTTGGAAAACAGCAAAATAATGACATGGTATTTTTACAGTAACGTCACTTCCCCATTGCCACCATAATGTTAGCCTAAAGGGCTGAAGAAATGGACATACCTCAGTAATCGTTTAACTGTCTTATTAAATACGATTGTATCCAAAATCAGAAGTTGGTAGTATTGCGGGGTAGATTTGCTGTTTTCATGTAAATTTTCAGTAAAATATTTTTAAAAATAGAGATAATCAAAATTATCCATGCAACATTCAAATAACATGGGATCGAATAGGGAAACAGCGATTCTTGCAACACGTTTGGGAAATTTCTGTAATTAAATGAAAATCATTCATGTTGCACAAAATGTAAATGTAAATTGTAACAAGTGTTTGCCACTAACATGGCAATGTCCCCCGCCGGTGACATTGCGTTAGTAAGACACATCATTGGAGCTACTTTGGTTCATGATATATCGTGTTAATAAGAGTTCTAAAAGTGGTCAAAGTGTTGTAGTGACCTTGAAAATAAGGCCAAGGTCACCAAATCGACTGGCGTCTGCGTCATCCTCCAATGTAGACTGACACCAAATTTGAAAACATTTGGTCCAACCGGTCATAATAAATGGTGATAACAAGAGTTAGAAAAGTGCTCAAAGTGTTGCGGTGACCTTGAAAATAAGGTCAAGGTCACCAAAATAAACTGGTGTCTGTGTCTTTCCCCAATGTAGGCTGAAACTAATTTGAAGACTTTTGATGCAATGTTTCATGAGATATCGCCTTAACAAGCGTTCAAAGAGTGGTCAAAGTGTCAAAGTGTTGCGGTGACCTTGAAAATAAGGTCAAGGTCACCAAAATAAACTGGTGTCTGTGTCTTTCCCCAATGTAGGCTGAAAACTAATTTGAAGACTTTGGATGCAATGTTTCATGAGATATCGCCTTAACAAGAGTTCAAAGAGTGGTCAAAGTGTCGTGGTGACCTTGAAAATAAGGCCAAGGTCACCAAAAGTTACTGGTGTCTGCGTCTTCCCACAATGTAGGCAGAAACCAAATTTGAAGACTTTGAATGCAACGCTTCATGAGATATCGCGTAAACAAGAGTTAAAAAAGTGGTGAAAGTGTCCTGGTGACCTTGAAAATAAGGCCAAGGTCACCAAAAGTGACTGGTGTCTGCGTCTTCCCACAATGTAGGCAGAAACCAAATTTGAAGACTTTGGATGTAACGCTTCATGAGATATCGCGTAAACAAGAGTTCAAAAAGTGGTCAAAGTGTCGTGGTGACCTTGAAATTAAGACCAAGGTCACCAAAATTGACTGGTGTCTGCGTCTTCCCACAATGTAGGCAGACATGAAATTTGAAGACTTTGGATGCAACGCTTCATAAGATATCGCGTAAACAAGAAATGTGACGTACGGACGAACGGACGGACGGACGTACGGACGTACGGACGGACGCCGCTGAATACATAGTCCCCCGTTCCGCGTTGCGGCGGGGGACAATTATGCAAATAACCTCAAGGTAAGATTACACACCAATGTGCACTTCTGTCGAGATTGATGTCAGGAAAACAAAACAAAACAAAATGGTTTTTCATGCATGACATTATTTATTAACGACATAGTTTGGTAAAATGAGAACATTCAATTAAGACAAATCGCATGGCTCTATTTTCATCTATTATCAAGTTCATGAATCAGTTTATAATTGCAAGATCAAGAAGAGAATTAGTGGGCACAACTCACTCATATTCCCCCGCTTTTAACATTGGTCAAAGAAATGTTTCAAAATAGCAAAAGGACATCAATATTTGTTCTGGAGAAGATGATGAAAATATGCCTGTGAGGCCTTTATTTGGGACCCCAGGGTCATCAAATCTGCAATATAGAATCCCCATTGGCTAAAGAGTCTGCACACAACATTACAGCCTTCTAGGGTTTTTTGTTCTGAAGAAGAATATGAAAATAGGTTTTTAGGTTATGGCTTGTAAGGCCCTTATTGTGGGCCACAATTTAGAATCACCATTGGCCAAGGAGTCTTCACGTATAAGTTCACTTCTCTAGAGTTAATGGTTCTGGAGAAGAAGTAAAAAAAAGCGAAAAGTTTACGGACGTATGGACGGACGGACGGGCCTGATGAGCTAAAAATTGAACAACTGGATAGAGAATTATGAGTGGAACAGAGCAGGACGGACGGACGGACACGCTGACCGTTATATACCCATATACCAGCTATACTTCTTCGTAGGGGTATAATAAGGGGTGAAATTAAGGAGTCCATGACACATGATCATTCAATATTATGCAATACAGCTTGCTATTACTTGATGCTTTCACTATTTGGATATATACAATTACATATTTTGTTTTCAGGAAATAAATCTGTACATTTTGGATCCCCTCGTCTTAGACATGCATGCTATAGGCAGTTTGTTCTGTGGCAGTTTGGCAGACTCGGGTTTGGAAACCGAAGAGTTGCACCATGCTGCTGCACTAAAATAATCAGAGAAAAATGTCCAGATCCCCAAGGCATTTACAGAGAGTTTAAAACCTTCACTTTTAGAGTGAATTAAAAATGCTCATTTCCATGCAAACAGGAGTTTGGGGTGAAGTGATTTGGTGTTTAATGCTGCTTTCAAATAATATTTCACAGTAGTAGTGTTATTGCAGAGATAAATCCTGCAGCAGCTTTGTGGCTATGCATTGCAGTGAAACCTGCTAGTAGCGGCTTTGCAACAAAACCCTACTGCATTTAGAATAGTTAGCCAAGCCCTGGCAGAATTTTATAATAGTTTTAAAAGTTTTACAGGTATGTACTACTCAAATACAGATTTGTCATATATGATAACAGTTAGTTAATATGTTAAGGAGTTGTCACATTTCAAACGAATGGGACGGACAGATTGACGGTCGCACATACGCTGCTGAACACATAATCCAACTGGGACACAAATTAGAGCAACTGAGACACATTACCAGATGATGTATAGCATCAACTGTCATTGTTTTTATCAAATGTGATGATATCATCCAAGTTGAACATATTTCAGAAATCTGAAAATCAACTATTTTTAATTAAACCGTGTCTTTTGACAATTGAACTTGTTGAAGGTGGAGGTACAGGAGCTATTGGAGGTGGATCTTTCCTCTTACTCTGACATCAGAGATGATATACAGTCTGACGCGTCTTGCATGATGTTCCAAAGGTAGGGGTACGTTTAATGCACCTTCTTTGGCCAGACTCGCCAGTGCTTTGACTGCTTGGAATGAGCTAGCACATGCCTGTAACCATATAATAAAAGATAGGACACACATTGAATTAGGGATAAGATAATATGCACCTGCTCAACACAATTCATTTCCAGTAATGATTACAGTGAGTCACATCTAAGACCGAGTCGATTGTTGTTACTTTTATTTGATCTGTTCATATGATGTATTAAATACGGCAAAAAATGAGCATAGCTCACATGACCCTTTTAATGCTTTGTTGTACTTAGTTAATTTGGGAATAAAAATTTCAATATTGCCGATTTTTTTGTAAATAATTTTTGGCAGAGATGATGATTTTATTTCTTAAAACACGTTTCTGTAATGAAACAAACCAAATCAAGTATTTGGAGGAGAAACTCTTCTGCAGCAAATATCTGTTAAGCCAAAGTTCAAGATCATTCCAGAATTTGATAGTTTCACAACATTCCCAGTAAACATGGCATATGTTCTCGGGAGCATCCTTGCAAAAGCTGCAAATTGTCAATGAGATTCATTCTTAATTTTGTCACTACTTTATACTCACAGAAGCTAACCTTTTTTCAAGCTTTTTTAGCCATGCCACATGTCATAACTGTGTTTGAAAAATCAATGATCTAGCTTTCAATTCAAATTTAATTCATTCAAAACCTATGTTATAAACTGGCAAGAGATATGACATAGATAAGTCATGTGCAATTCATCTGAAGACTTGTTCACACTTTCGGTTATACATGTACTTATCTATGCTGTGATTATGAATGTTTCATTAAGAAAATACAAATGTGATTAGACAATATAAGAAGAGAAAATAGAGCCATGGGCTCTGTAGCTCCTCGGGGTTTTTTATTGTTTGATGATGAAGACTGAAATAGATTGCTATCAATGTAATGCACAATCCCTAGCCCTGACAAATGTCTTGAAATTGTCAGTGCATAACAAGAACATGGAACACTATATTTCGATAAAATGACATGACAGAGAGAGAGAGAGAGAGAGAGAGAGAGAGAGAGAGAGAGAGAGAGAGAGAGAGAGAGAGAGAGAGAGAGAGAGAGAGAGAGAGAGAGAGAGAGAGAGAGAGAGAGTCAGTCAGTCTACCTTAACGAGATGCCTCTCTCTGGGCGGGATAGCGGATGGTTAGCGCGTTCTGCTTCGGATCAAGTTCTACAGCCAGTAAGGTTTGAGTGCAATGGTACACTGAATTTCAGCGTTGTGCCACCCATTGTTCGCTAGTTCCAGCCGATGCTCGCAGGCCATAATACTAGCAGCCGCGATATAAGTGAAATACTCTTGAAAGCGGCGTTAAACCCCAAATCACCTCAGCTCCCCATCTGTGAGAAGGCGCGGTTCTCCATGACCGAGAAGTTGAGCTGATTCTCCCTCTTGTCCACCACCCTCATGTCCAGAATCTTCTTGAAGTTGCAGTCCATAGTAGAGTAAGTGCAATACTTTGCACAATGGCCAGGGCTGTCAATTCTCCCATCACCTTGAACATTTAACATTTCCAAATTTACAACATAGAAAAAGCAGTCAAAGAACTTGCATAAAATATATTGCAGTTCTTATTATTGGTTCATTTGGAGATATATTTTCACGATTTTTGAGTTCTGAAAAGGTCAAGAAATTGTAACACACTAATGTAATTGTGAAACTGCAAAAAATCAAGTCAATCAGAGCTCAGAATTGTACCTGCAATAACAATCTATATCCCTTGTAGTCCTTTTAAAGTTGTTGTCTGGATTGATGGCCAGTGATTTGTTATGGCTGGAATGATGAAATTTGCCTTGATGCGATGACATGTTGATGAACTTGGAGCATTCATGTTCATACACTTCACGATGAGGGCAATATTTGCATAGTTATTCCCCGAAAGGAGGGTAGCAGAATTGCATGTTTCCTTGCATCATTCCACGATCTAACTTGGGTTGGGATGACCACTGGCAGTTGTGATGTCACATATCTGAAAATAAAAGGAAATGGCAACATATCAATGTAGGGATAAAAGACATAAGAGGCAGAGAAAAAACGTAATGATATATAATGACAGAATGTCAAATCCAGACAGCATGTAGACAATCAGGATTTGCATGATTTATTATCTAAGTTTGAAGATCTATAAATATATTTTCTCAATTCATATAATGTAAAAATAGAGCCATGGGCTCTGTAGCTCATCAGACATTCATTGATTTATTATTTAAGGTTGAATATCTAAGTTATTTCAAGTAATACATTGTTAACAAGCAAATAATAGTTTTTTATATTGTGACCACTGTGATTCACAATTGGGGTCACAGGGTCACCAAATCTACATTTTAGAATCCCTATTGGCCAAGGAGTCTGTACACAACTTGTCAGCTCTCTAGACCTTTTGAAACTTGAGAAGATGAAAATAGGTTTTCAAGGATGTGAACTTGTGACCCCTGTGACTTTATTTGGGGTCAGTGGGTTACCAAATCTACAATTTAGAATCCCCAATAAGTCAAGGAGTCTGCACACAATATTACAGCCTTGTAGGTCTTTTTGTTCTGGAGGAGAAGATGAAAATAAGTGTTTAGGTTATGGCCTGTGAGGCCTTTATTTGGAGCCCAAGGGTCACCAAATCTACAATTTAGAAACCCAATGGGCTAAAGAATCTGCAAACAATATTACAGCCATCTAGGTATATTCGTTCTGGAGAAGATGAAAATATGTTTTCAGGTCATGGCCTGTGAGGCCTTTATTTTGGGACCCCAGGGTCACCAAATCTGCAATTTAGAATCCCAATTGGCTAAAGAATCTGTAGAGTCTTAAGGTTGTACCCTTGTGACTCCATTTGGGATCAAGGGGTCAATAAATCTACAATTGAGAATCCACATTAGCCAAGGAGTCTTTACATAAAATTTCAGTTCTCTAGAGTCATTGATTCCGGAGAAGAATTCGAAAAAAGCGAAAATTTTACGGACGGATGGACAGACGCCGGATGCCATGCCACATAAGCCAATCGGGCCTTTCAGGCTGAATTTTGCTGACTCCTATGAATTTGACTTTGTCATTGTTCAACTTACTCAAGTTTTTTAGGAGAGTAAAGCAGGAAGGATGTTCTTCCTCGACATCAGCTGCTAAGTCAGTTCTGCGCATAGAGAAAAATTAATGTGTCAATCAGTTTACATATATGCAAAGCTCAGTCATTTCTCAACATTTCATATCATATTCATTCATATATTAATAAAGGAGAAAATTTCCTTTCACATGTTTGATCACCACAAGGCTATCCAAAACGTTCGTCACAGGCAATTGGATAGAGTGGCTTATATAATTAGTTGCCTGGCATGGAGAATTAATCATACATAAGCATCTGTCTACCTTACTTTTGAAAGAATGACATATTAACCTAGAAAGATTAGAAAAGTACAAAATATATTTTAATCAGATTCAATCCCTTCACTACCACCTCTCAAACAAGTTACACATGAAAACTACAGTTTGACATATTGTGAGTGTTGATTCATCTTTCCTTAATATAAAAAATATCTTATTTAAAGTAGTTTACCAAAGTTATACATTTGCATCTCTTCATTCCCATAGTGATCCATCGAAATACTTGAAACATCAGACATTTCGATGTCCATGTCCCCAATTTTTTTCTTTTTTGGTGCTGACCTCCCTCTGAGGAAGGCATAATTTCTGTGGAGAAAAGTAGATACAATTAACAATGTTTAATACAGTGTCGAACAGACATTCCTTGACAAGGTGATTTTAAATTTGATAGAAGCTTGAAAAAATAACAAGCAAAGTTAATCCAAATTTGATGGCCTGAAAATTCTTGTTCACAATGAAATAAAGCAGATTTTATTATTGTTTGAAAGGCAGCCACTAATTACATACACAATACACAATAATCATATACATTGTGAGTAAGCTTGCTTGTCGATTGGTTATTATTCAACCATATTTGTTTTAAATATGAAGCCTCTTTTTTTTATAATGTTGTTACATGTTTGAAATGATCAATACCTCTAATAGGGTTACATCAAAAAACGGGTCACTGACCGGTCACAGAAAGTGTACACAGCAACATTCAGGTCTAACTAGTTCAGCCGTGTGGGGTAAAGATATGCACTGCCACAAATACAACATAAGTATATGTAGAGAGTGTATTGACTAGGGGTGTAACAATACATCGAACTATCGATGCATCGCAATAGTTGGCTTAAGAAATAAAGTTCGCTGTACCCCAATGTGTTTTGTAATAAAGTATAGTTTTGCCCTGAACTATTATAGTTAAAGCACGAGGACGTTAGTTAAATTAAATTCAATTATGATCGATCACTGCATTTAATTCAAGATTTTTCATTTTAGAATGTCAAAAGAGAAGAACTAGAGATATGAAATAGCAAAAATTCTTTATATTTATATTTATCATTTCATTACTATGATTTCCACTTAAACCTGTAATCTACCTGATTATTGCGTATTTGTACAAAAAACCTATCGCAATAGTTATTGCAATAGTGAGTTACAATAGTCTATCGCTATCGCAATAGTAAGTGGCAATAGACTATCGCTATAGCAATAGACCCTTTGGGTCAATAGTCACCCCTAGAATTGACTTCATTTATTGTTTCTTTTGGAGCGTTCAGAAGATATAAAATTGTTTCTAGTAGGTGAAAGCTTTTACAATGATGTCTCTTCACCAAAATAGCGAATTACTGAAAATTTCAAACAATCGTAATGAAGAAGACATCATAAAACATTTTGCTCTGTCACATGATACCAAATGTCAAAGAAATCCAAAATACTTCCTCTTCTATCTACTAGTACTTCCATCAGCTTCTGGAAATACTTTTAACATTAAAATTATCATAAAATTGGAAATGTATGATTAGCGAAACTCTGACTGCGTATCCTTAGTCTACACTGGTTGACCTATGGGAATAGTCATTTGATCACTGTTGATTACTTTCAGTGTCAATGAATTTACCAATTCTACTTAAAATTCAAAAATGTCTACATAGTGTTATAACTAAAAGACTTAATTTTGATCTTGAGATTTTTCACATGTAAAATATTCTGATGGTTTAAATGGTGCGCTTAATTCTTTGTTGCGTATATTTACCCGACAGAACTGAAATTGTTTACTTCACTTTACCTGTTTACCTGCTTACCTGTCTAGCTGCTCGTCTGACATCGCACCTCGAAATTCCTTCCATCGATCTACCCTCACGATTGCTTGATGTAAACCATTTGTTGCGGTCGTCCTGTGTCCGGCATTTCTACGTATATTCGTCTGGTATTTGGCGAAAGTAAGGCGTGTCTTCCCCGTCTTCCCCGACGTTAACATTGTCAGCCATATTTCGAAAACTTGAGACTGTCTGCGATAATTCGCTGAAGACCTTAGAAGGGAGCTAACTCTATCTAGGTTTCTCAATCAAACTGTTGCCCGTTAGAAGGCGCCACGTTCGATTTAATGCAACGTTGCATTAAATCAAAGAAACTTTTTTAAATTAACTTTAAAATCAGAATATTTAGAATATTTCAAATTGACTATATGGTAGAATACATTAGGACGGTTCAATTTCATATACGAACAAAGGGCAAGATCGTTGAATTAGTGATATTTAATAACATTTGCTGTGCTTCAGTGCCTTTAAGTTGTGTATGCAGAGGAGTCACTGAGGATACAGACCTGCTGAGTTCCAACAGATGTTGTATTGTAATGTAAACATATCCTGGGCTAACGTCGTCGTGCATGAGACCATTGAGGTGTATACTATTGCCAATAATGGTTGTCACCAGCCCCCATGACAAAAGTAAATAATAACGAAATGTACAAGTGAAATATACATTGAGGAGCACATGGTTTTTACCCAGTGGTTACATGGTTTCTGCAATGCTGAAACTATTGACGTGTTCACTTATCCTTCTAAACCTGAGAATATTTTACATAAGTGAAAGATGTAGGCATTTTACGAGAAATAGAGATACTATTATACATGAATTCAAATGAATTCACGGGCAAAAGAAACGCTGGTTCCTGATTTTCTCATTTTATGAAAAATATGATTAACGAAAGGTATGTGAATAGATATGAATTTATATCAATGAAAGCACAATTTAAATCAGGTTTAAAAAAACTCTGACAGCCACTGGATGATATATTAAAAAATTAGGAGCCTTTTTGTAAGATATGCTTGATTTTCCAGAATTCGATCATGTTCCCTTTCTTGTTGTCGAACAATGACGCCATTTAAGTCACATATTATCGTCAATATCCAGAGAACGTACGTGGTACGTATGCATACCCTGAAACGACGTCGCCACACAGGCGTTACCAGTTTCCTTACAAAGGCTTGGGTGATTTGACGCCGCTTTTGCAGGCCCCCCGTTAACGTCGGTCTGACATGTTTAGGGTGCTGGCACTCGCAAATTAGTTCCCAGAGATAGTCCAAGAGTTGTTTAGGATAAGGGTTTTGGTTGGCAACGGGTGGACTTGCATGTTGTTAGCATTGAGAAAGTTTCTTTTTACACGTTTATTGTGTGGAATGGCGTTATCTTGAGGAAGCTGCATTCATGGAATGTTCTGCAGGAGTTAAAGAACTACTGGTTATATGACCTGGTTGATATTGCGCTGAGGGTACCGTTTATAACCACCAGGACGGTCTCATTACACAGCCAGTGCCATGGGGTGCACTTAGGGTCCACGCCGATGTACTGTAAATCGGCCATCAGTATTGAACACCTGGAACCTGCTCTCATCGGTAAACAGCACTCTGTCCCGATTTCATCTTTGCCGGCGTTGTGCAGTACATCGTACTATACGTTCTGCTCGTTGTTAGTGAGTTCTAGGTGCTAACAACGCACTTACACCTTACACGTAATTGCCATGGAGGCCGTACTTATATTTGCTGCGCGCACGATGTCCTAACTTACACACACTGTGTAATTGCGTGCAAGTACGATGAACGTGAGATTTTCAACCCAATTTAAGGTACCAAGGGTGTTGGGGCAATACAGGACGACCTTAAGAGGTTCTCTCTCTGTGCTGCTGCCTCAAGATACCGCCAACTTCACCGCAGACTCAACAGGAGCTTCAGTTGGCAACCCGTAATAACTGCAGAAAACAGGGTGCACTGGCAACGTGAGTACTGCACACTCATTTTTACAGTTGGACTAGGAAAGCGCCGAGTAAGCGGGTATGTGACCATGTGAAAACACTCTCGATGTCCATAGAGTTCACACACTGAAACCGTGTGTGTGGAAAATACGCCGCTTGCACGCAGCGAGAGTTCTGCATTCAATTTTATTGCTACCGCATGCCTGCGTTTTCCTAAATCTGTACGGTGTCAGTACTTACAACGTACGGCTACCACTATTTTACCGATGTTTATGCACGCGACATCACTTTGACAGCACGTACTTGCAAGTAAAGCTTGTTGTGACCGTTGCTTTAGATGGAGCAAAAGCAATTATCGTACTTTGTTGTCATTAGTTACCAGTGGTCTTCCACTTCGTGGCCTGTCTGACGTTTCACTTTTCTCTCGATTGTGGTTTTGTGGCAGTTTAACTCTTTCAGCATCTCAGACGTCAGACGATACAGTGCTAAGGAAGGTTTATGTGCACAATTAATACTTAATTCTTGCACGGATCCTAATGCATTTCCCCCAGGAAAAGGGAAGAAGTTATTTCACCGAAATTTCGTGCTTCAGAATCGCCATGACGCCGCGGAAATGGTTGGTGCGTTTGAAAGAATTTTGAAAATATGGTATCAAATGGTTCCAGGTTTTGAATCCAAATTTGGTCAACATTTATAATGCCAGCGTTACTTTTGCCCTTAAATTCACATCAAAAGATTCGGGTTACCGTTAAAATGGATTCCAGCCCATTCTTGAACAGAACCTCCATCGTAGGCTATGACATCTCCCAAATGGTTAAATGGCAGGTCTTCTGGCCTTCTATAAATGCAGGAGATTCTAGTACTCGCATTCTGTTTTTTAATTACGGTCCCTCTTTCCTTCTGCAGACAAATGCCGATGGTGTCACGAATACAGCAAAATACGATCCTGGTGGTCTGTAGTTTTGCGGGGACGACCTGTACATTTCCTACGACAACAATCTGCTTTTTCGTTTTTGTTTTATTAAATGGTGGTAGTAGTGGCGCAAATCGGTGCACCAGTACGATTTGATTGCACATATCGGCCGATGTTGGACCAGGCATACACAGTGGATGTCAACAAGACAAGATTATTCTAAGAGAACTAGGCACACTCCAAAGCATCCTGTCTCAGGGTAAAATGTATACGCTCCGCATATTTATACCCTGGGTGCAAACCCCACATAACCCTTCGCTCTTTGACATCTGATCCAGCAAATCAAATCATTTTATCGTCATGGTTTGCAATAAAATGTCAGCCAACCACAGGGAGCCTTTTAAACTGCAGTTGGCTTTCAAGTTATTGATTGAGTTTATTACAGCAGATCATGCACATTTTATCCAGAAATGATATTTGCATTCATTAAAGTGAGTGCGGTATACTTAAATGAATCTTTTCGGGAATCTGTATAATTTCCATCTAGATTTTTAAGGTGGTATATGGTCGTCTATTTTTAGATACTTTCTATCCCACACGTTTTACCCTGGTCAGGATGACTCCAAAGCGGCTTTCAATCACAGTTCAGTTCAGCCGTTTTGAACACTCTATATTCCAATGTTGTACCCAAATGACTCTTACAATTTGTGTTATCTCTAAGTGACTTCGGCTGTTTCAATGGTTTCGTTATCGATTGTAGGTTAAATGTAAAGAATGATAAGTATTTTATTGCATCAACAGGAAGGTAAGGAGGGCGCATATGTACTCATATGACCTAGAAAAGC
The DNA here is from genome assembly GCA_936450465.1 of Gibbula magus. Classification (NCBI taxonomy): domain Eukaryota; kingdom Metazoa; phylum Mollusca; class Gastropoda; order Trochida; family Trochidae; genus Gibbula; species Gibbula magus. The sequence goes on along the minus strand of OW388298.1, from coordinate 22,333,275 downwards.
TAATTTGAGCGCGAAAAGCGTGCACTTGTAAAGCAAATACTCCTTTTTTCTTTTTCTTTCTGTGAAAATAATAATTATGTGATGATATGTAATCAGATGTATATACTTTAATACAAGTTTGTGGTAAAGTTAAATAAAATGTATTTCTTGTATTCATTTTTAGGTCATCAAACCTGAAAGGCCCGATGGGCTTATGGCATGGTGTCCGGCGTCCAGCATCCGTCCGTCCGTTCGTAAACTTTTCGCTTTGTCGACTTCTTCTCCAGAACAAATGACTATAGAGAGCAGAAAATTGTAAGTGCAGACTCCTTGGCTAATAGAGATTCTAAATTGTAGATTTCGTGACCCAATCACCCCAAATGGGCTTGCTGGCCATGCCTCCAGTCTATCTCCTGTACTCTTGGAAACACAAATGTGTAAGATATGTGCATTGTAGTGTATTGTGTTAAGACATACTTACAAACTTAGAGCTCCTTGCTGAAAAAGAAAAACATATTGAATGGTAACAACATATTTTCTGACTTTAATTTCTGATTAAATTGTCAGAATATATATATCATCCACGATAATCTTCAGGGTATGAAAAAGGAGCGTTAATAATGAGGATGTGGCGTATCATAGAAGGAATATGTTTATTGTTATCCACGTACAAAGGATAAATACTTAATAATTGTGAGGCTGCAACTTTAAAGGGCGTTACTATAAAATGAATTCAAATAATTAAAAATGGCAAACAGGACAGCCTTGGATAGCATAAAATCTTGAAATATTAATAAATGTTTCACAAAAAATGTCCCCACTTACTGAACATATGTCCGGTATTTACGATCCCCGGGGGGTTTCCTGTGAAAAGAGAAATTTAATTAGTCTAAAATAAGTAGAAGACTGAGATAAGAAGAAACATGTTATTGACACCGGGGTCTTCTTTTTTCCTGACGGACTATATTACCGAAAACAGGCGACTTCAAAACATGTGCATTCGACGATCAAACCCCTTATCCTATGGAAATAAAAGGATGTAAAAGGGAAAAAATAAGGAGATGTAATACTTCATTCCTTTTGAAATTCTATTTGAGAATGTTGTCGTCATATTACACTTGGTACGACGTAAATTGTGATAACGACGTGAATTGCAATACTTGCAGCAAATTGTAATAAGAGCTCCATTATTTTAATGCAAATATAGCCCATCAAAGGAATGGAACCACTGTGAACGTAAACCCAAGACAATCCAAGGTATTTCTGTGTCTATTGAACGAAATTATGATTGATATAGGCTTGTACAGAGCCAGGATTGGCTTGTTTTCTCACCCACCTGGGACGAAACAAGTCGGCCATGTCGGGATGTATACACCGTATACTCGTCACGGTGCAAGTTGGTACTTTCTGTATAGACTTAGTGCATGTGCCGTGTTCTTCACGGTATATCTGTCAGTTACTCTTGCTGTGATCAAGTACGGAAATACTTTTGATCGTTTATCAAGATATATCCCAAGTGAACATCTTTGTTTACACTTGAGTTACATGAGTGACGTCACAAGCCATACACCTGTACTCAATGGGCCGTATAGAAATATTGATTTTTGTTTCAGTGAAGTAGCGAGTCACACCGCTGCACCTGTCGTCAGGTATCAGTTGATTCTAGCAAATGATGTTGAATCTAACCCAGGACCTTCTAGTGTCACTATAAAGGATTTAAACGATGTCAAACTTGAAATTCTGGAAAGCATGAAATAATTCATTTGAAAGGGAGATGGACTCAGTTAAGACTCAATTAAATGAAGTTAATGACAAATGCACTGATCTAAAAAACAAAACGAGTTGACACTCTGGAGGAGACTTCATGAAGAGTCGAAAATCAACAGGAATTATTGTACGCAGATGTTGAAGCTATAGTAAAAAAGTTTGACATGATGGATGATAGGATTGAACGCCATGCCGACGACCTAGACCGACTCGAGGCGCATAGTCGTAGAGACAATGTGGTATTTTATAATTTGAAGGAAGGTGAAACCGAGACATACGACGATTGTTAGCATATTGTTGTAGATGTGCTTAACCAACACTCAGCTAATCCGTCATGGTTACCTGCAGACATTTTACGCGCGCATCGCGTGGGTAAACGTTCTGGTCAACGCACCCGCCCTTTAATAGCCAAATTAGCGGCATCAGAAATCAAAATTAAAGTGCTTTCATTGCGATCGGAACTTAAGAAATCAAACATTGGCGTTTCGAACGATTTGACAAAAAGGCAGCGTGATACCATCAATGAGCACAAGGAGAAGGGAGTGCGAGCATACTTCAAGAATGGGAAACTTTACACTGACAAAAATGATGCCTCATATACTGTGCCTTAAATGCGTGGACCGCTTTTTCCACAACCCCGTTTGACTTTAAACCGAACGTATGGCACTCCGACAAAAACGGGCAGACTTGTGAATAGTGTTAGTTTTGTGGTCAATGATGCATCTACTCCGGTGAATTCTACGTCAAACCCGCAACATGATACACCATGATAGGAAGTCGGCCGGGCCTATGATATATCAGACCCCAGTACTCAACCTGATGATACACCAACAATTGAACTACATTATCCGTCCCCTCACTCTGTGTACCATCCTCTTAAATTTATGTCATGGAACATTGATGGTCTATCTAACAAACTTCATGATGGAGAGTTTTTAGACTTCTTACTTCAATTTGATTTCATATGTTTATGCGAAACTTTTCTTGATACATGTTTAGCTATACCTGAACTTGGTGATTATGAATTGTATATTAGCAAGGCACTTAAGTTATCAAAATATGGCAGACTTTCAGGTGGAATATACGCTTTTGTAAAGAAGTCGATATTAAATTTTTGTTCCAATATTGAAATCGATATAAACAATTTAATCTGTCTACGCTTTGATAAAAAAAATTATAAACCTGGATCGCGACATTTTGTTATTTGCTGTTTATATTCCATCAGAAGGTTCATCGTATTACAAAGTTATTCAACAATGTATGTTACTACAACAGATAGAAGAATGGTAATTCGAGAACCCAAATTATGTGACAGATTGCGAGATTTTGATTATAGGAGATTTTAATGCGAGAATAGGAGACGGAAATCAACCATCAGAGTCTGAATATGACAAGTGGGATAATGTTTTCCCAGAAGATGAGCCAGTTCCCTTAGAATCACGTTCTTCTGAAGATATGGTTGTAAATAGATTTGGAAACTTGCTACTTAATTTCTGTTTTATCTTTAACTTGTACACATTGAATAGTCGGGTTGAGGGAGATATTCCTGGCAAATAAACTTATATATCACAGCAGGGATGCAGTTTCATAGATTATATTATTTTATCTATCAACTTGTTTTCACAGCATGCCAGTCTAAAAGTATGTGATAGAACTGAAAGTAAGCATATGCCACTTGTTCTTACATTTAATTGTAAATATATGAGTGAACTTCCCCAGAACGAAAATTGTAGTAATCAAAAGTATAAGTGGAACACAAAGTATGAACAGGCGTTTCTAGATAAGCTTAAATATAATAAGTGAATCCTTAATGAACTAATCGACACAGTAACATCAAACGCTGAAATTGATCTCTCGTCATTTGTTGATTATATTTTACAAGCAGCTGATTGTATGAAAAACAAATCTCGTCCTAGTTACTCAAATCGGAAATTTTACGGTTATGATTGTCGAAAAGCTAAGGTAGAAGCTACATTGAGTCTTAGATACTTTAGAAAAGTTAGAACTGTCACCAATAAAATTCGATACTGTTACTTAAGAAACCAATATAGAAGCAAATGTAGACAGTGGAGGAAAATGACACAACAATTTAAAGCTAGGAAGCTGTACGAATAAAGAACAAATTCTAAATTATTTTGGAAGGAATTACGAAGTATTTCTACTCAAAGAACTCCCAGTGCAGATATATCTGGCGAAACCTGGCATAATCACTTTAAGACTATTTTTAATAGACCTGAAGTTGAAATCGACGATAACACAGAGTTTCAAACATGTTCGAGTGTCGAGATGAATGATATTGAAAAACAGATATTAGAATCTCCAATTACTGAGGTCGAAATAAGAAAAGCTATTAAAGGAATGAAAAATGATGAATCTCCAGGTGTCGATGGTATCATAACGGAAATGATCAAATGTTCCGAAAATATTGTAATGCCATTTCTTTTATCTCTTTTTAATAAACTTTTTAGTGACGGATCATTCCCTGACTCGTGGACTAAGGCAATCATTATCCCTTTACATAAAAAAGGAAGCACAAAAAAAACAGATAACTATAGAGGTATATCTCTTCTGAGTATTGTAAGCAAAGTCTACACCAGCATATTAAATGAACGTCTTACGCAATGGGCAAATAAAATGAACAAAGTATCCGAAAACCAAGCTGGATTTAGAAGAGGGTATTCCACTGTAGACCATATTTTTACATTATATTCTATTATTGAAAAATCATTAAGTAAGAAAAGAAGAAAAGTATATGTCGGATTTATAGACTTCCAGAAAGCTTTTGACTCAGTTGATAGATCAAGATTGTGGATTCTATTATCAAACTACGGACTTGGTGGTAAAATGTTAAATGCTTTAAAGGGTATTTATGAGTCAGTTAAATCATGTGTGAGATTTAATTCAAATACAACTGAATACTTCGAGTGTCCATTCGGTTTAAGACAAGGATGTATGCTTAGTCCAATGCTCTTTTCATTATTCATTAATGAATTGTCTATAGAGATATTACAAAATGGAAAACATGGTATTCAAATGTTCCCTGATATGATTCAAATACTGATGTTACTTTTTGCTGACGATGTAATATTAATTTCAGACACACAATGTGGCCTTCAGTGCCAATTAAATATTTTAGCTTCTTATACTAAGAAATGGGGATTAACTGTGAATATGGAAAAATCAAACATTGTTATCTTTAGGAAGGGTGGAAGGTTATCAAAGAACGATGTGTGGTTCTTAAATGATGTACAAATGAAAATTGTTAATAGCTATAAATATTTGGGATTTTTATTCACTTGTAATCTAAGTATGACAAAAGCACTTGATGATCTTTCCTTACGAGCCAAGAATGCTCTTACAGAAATAAGTGTTAACTTGAGAAAACTTGGAATCCTTTCGCCTGATGTATTCTTTAAAATATTTGATAGTCAAATACAACCAATGCTTTTGTATGCTTCAGAAGTTTGGGGGGTCAAAAGATATGAAAATATTGAAAAAATTCATTTATCTGCCTGTAAGATTTTTTTAAATGTCGGTTCACAAACACGAAATTCGATTGTGTATGGTGAATGTGGTAGATACCCATTATATATAAATTCTGCTGTGCGCAGTTTAAACTACTGGATGAAGATTTTGTATATGCATGAAGATCGTTTACCTAAGAAATCTTATAATACGTCACTTCATTTGGATGTTATCGGCCATAAAACTTGGGCCTCAGAAATTAGAAATATGCTTTTTTCTCATGGATTTGGTTTCGTTTGGATTTTGCAAAGTGTAGGAGATAGGGTACAATTTATCAATATTTTTAAAATACGGGCAAAAGATATGTTTTTTTCAAAATTGGAACTCTACACTGAATAACAGTACCAGATATGATACATATAGAGAAATTAAAAGTCTACTTACGCCGGAGAAATATTTATTTGAAATAGTGGATTTTAAATTTCGTAAAAGCATTGTTAAATTACGATCGGGGCTGTTACGTTTAAAGGTTAATGAGGGTAGATGGCAGAAAATTGATAGGTTGTCTAGAATTTGTCCAATTTGTAATGAAGGAAAAAAGACGAATTTCATTTTATTTCTGTGTGTCCATATTATAATGATTTAAGAAAAATATATCTGCCAAGTATTAGAAATGTAAACATGTATACATTTAAACAAATTCTTACTACTAACGATAACTACATATTGAAAAAATTAAGCCACTATGTTTATTATGCCTATAAAAAACGATGTAAAAAGCTAAATGAAATTTCTTGCGATTAATTATTATTTTCATGTTATCTACTTCTCGTAAGTTGTGCGTATTATTACTTAATATTATTTTTGTATACGAAATATGTGTTTCCATGTACCTGTATTTGGGCCCAGGGGCCTATATACTTGAATAAAGTTGAATAAAGTAATAAAATTGACGTAAATTGTTATACCAACGTACATTGTAATAAATCTTGATGTAAAATGTAAGACGCAAATTGTAATAAACATTGACGTAAATTGTAATAACGTTACTTGCAATAAAATGTAATAAATACTTAAGTAAATTGTAATAATGTTTTCATGATACATAAAGGCATGCATATACCTGTATGTGTGTCTTTTAATATCATATATATTTCATATGGTTACTCGGTAGAGAGTATATATATATGAAAAAATTGGGGAAGGTCTCACGTGAAGTAAATGTATATAAAAATAAAATATTTTGCAATTGAAACAAATGATCAATTCGTTGACTGTGGTCCTGCAATGACTAAACTTTTAATCCCTCGTAAACAGTGTATTGTGTGCTAATCAATCTAACCACTTGTCACTTATCAATCAATCAAAGTCTATTGTACATTGTTTAAGCAAAGTTGCTTTCATCAGTTAGTAGTTGCGCTTTCAAAAATGTCTTGTGTGAAGAATGTGTGAAAGCCGTCCATCACAAATGTGTATTATGGCAGCATTTGCTGCTTGACTTTTCCGTTTCCGATACACCGACGTGGACGAGAGCCCAGATTAGGTTTATGGTTTTATCTTGTTAAGTCCCTTTTTGTGTTGTTTGAAGTAAAGACTTAGGGATGCAGTTTCATAGATTATATTATTTTATCTATCAACTTGTTTTCACAGCATGCCAGTCTAAAAGTATGTGATAGAACTGAAAGTAAGCATATGCCACTTGTTCTTACATTTAATTGTAAATATATGAGTGAACTTCCCCAGAACGAAAATTGTAGTAATCAAAAGTATAAGTGGAACACAAAGTATGAACAGGCGTTTCTAGATAAGCTTAAATATAATAAGTGAATCCTTAATGAACTAATCGACACAGTAACATCAAACGCTGAAATTGATCTCTCGTCATTTGTTGATTATATTTTACAAGCAGCTGATTGTATGAAAAACAAATCTCGTCCTAGTTACTCAAATCGGAAATTTTACGGTTATGATTGTCGAAAAGCTAAGGTAGAAGCTACATTGAGTCTTAGATACTTTAGAAAAGTTAGAACTGTCACCAATAAAATTCGATACTGTTACTTAAGAAACCAATATAGAAGCAAATGTAGACAGTGGAGGAAAATGACACAACAATTTAAAGCTAGGAAGCTGTACGAATAAAGAACAAATTCTAAATTATTTTGGAAGGAATTACGAAGTATTTCTACTCAAAGAACTCCCAGTGCAGATATATCTGGCGAAACCTGGCATAATCACTTTAAGACTATTTTTAATAGACCTGAAGTTGAAATCGACGATAACACAGAGTTTCAAACATGTTCGAGTGTCGAGATGAATGATATTGAAAAACAGATATTAGAATCTCCAATTACTGAGGTCGAAATAAGAAAAGCTATTAAAGGAATGAAAAATGATGAATCTCCAGGTGTCGATGGTATCATAACGGAAATGATCAAATGTTCCGAAAATATTGTAATGCCATTTCTTTTATCTCTTTTTAATAAACTTTTTAGTGACGGATCATTCCCTGACTCGTGGACTAAGGCAATCATTATCCCTTTACATAAAAAAGGAAGCACAAAAAAAACAGATAACTATAGAGGTATATCTCTTCTGAGTATTGTAAGCAAAGTCTACACCAGCATATTAAATGAACGTCTTACGCAATGGGCAAATAAAATGAACAAAGTATCCGAAAACCAAGCTGGATTTAGAAGAGGGTATTCCACTGTAGACCATATTTTTACATTATATTCTATTATTGAAAAATCATTAAGTAAGAAAAGAAGAAAAGTATATGTCGGATTTATAGACTTCCAGAAAGCTTTTGACTCAGTTGATAGATCAAGATTGTGGATTCTATTATCAAACTACGGACTTGGTGGTAAAATGTTAAATGCTTTAAAGGGTATTTATGAGTCAGTTAAATCATGTGTGAGATTTAATTCAAATACAACTGAATACTTCGAGTGTCCATTCGGTTTAAGACAAGGATGTATGCTTAGTCCAATGCTCTTTTCATTATTCATTAATGAATTGTCTATAGAGATATTACAAAATGGAAAACATGGTATTCAAATGTTCCCTGATATGATTCAAATACTGATGTTACTTTTTGCTGACGATGTAATATTAATTTCAGACACACAATGTGGCCTTCAGTGCCAATTAAATATTTTAGCTTCTTATACTAAGAAATGGGGATTAACTGTGAATATGGAAAAATCAAACATTGTTATCTTTAGGAAGGGTGGAAGGTTATCAAAGAACGATGTGTGGTTCTTAAATGATGTACAAATGAAAATTGTTAATAGCTATAAATATTTGGGATTTTTATTCACTTGTAATCTAAGTATGACAAAAGCACTTGATGATCTTTCCTTACGAGCCAAGAATGCTCTTACAGAAATAAGTGTTAACTTGAGAAAACTTGGAATCCTTTCGCCTGATGTATTCTTTAAAATATTTGATAGTCAAATACAACCAATGCTTTTGTATGCTTCAGAAGTTTGGGGGGTCAAAAGATATGAAAATATTGAAAAAATTCATTTATCTGCCTGTAAGATTTTTTTAAATGTCGGTTCACAAACACGAAATTCGATTGTGTATGGTGAATGTGGTAGATACCCATTATATATAAATTCTGCTGTGCGCAGTTTAAACTACTGGATGAAGATTTTGTATATGCATGAAGATCGTTTACCTAAGAAATCTTATAATACGTCACTTCATTTGGATGTTATCGGCCATAAAACTTGGGCCTCAGAAATTAGAAATATGCTTTTTTCTCATGGATTTGGTTTCGTTTGGATTTTGCAAAGTGTAGGAGATAGGGTACAATTTATCAATATTTTTAAAATACGGGCAAAAGATATGTTTTTTTCAAAATTGGAACTCTACACTGAATAACAGTACCAGATATGATACATATAGAGAAATTAAAAGTCTACTTACGCCGGAGAAATATTTATTTGAAATAGTGGATTTTAAATTTCGTAAAAGCATTGTTAAATTACGATCGGGGCTGTTACGTTTAAAGGTTAATGAGGGTAGATGGCAGAAAATTGATAGGTTGTCTAGAATTTGTCCAATTTGTAATGAAGGAAAAAAGACGAATTTCATTTTATTTCTGTGTGTCCATATTATAATGATTTAAGAAAAATATATCTGCCAAGTATTAGAAATGTAAACATGTATACATTTAAACAAATTCTTACTACTAACGATAACTACATATTGAAAAAATTAAGCCACTATGTTTATTATGCCTATAAAAAACGATGTAAAAAGCTAAATGAAATTTCTTGCGATTAATTATTATTTTCATGTTATCTACTTCTCGTAAGTTGTGCGTATTATTACTTAATATTATTTTTGTATACGAAATATGTGTTTCCATGTACCTGTATTTGGGCCCAGGGGCCTATATACTTGAATAAAGTTGAATAAAGTAATAAAATTGACGTAAATTGTTATACCAACGTACATTGTAATAAATCTTGATGTAAAATGTAAGACGCAAATTGTAATAAACATTGACGTAAATTGTAATAACGTTACTTGCAATAAAATGTAATAAATACTTAAGTAAATTGTAATAATGTTTTCATGATACATAAAGGCATGCATATACCTGTATGTGTGTCTTTTAATATCATATATATTTCATATGGTTACTCGGTAGAGAGTATATATATATGAAAAAATTGGGGAAGGTCTCACGTGAAGTAAATGTATATAAAAATAAAATATTTTGCAATTGAAACAAATGATCAATTCGTTGACTGTGGTCCTGCAATGACTAAACTTTTAATCCCTCGTAAACAGTGTATTGTGTGCTAATCAATCTAACCACTTGTCACTTATCAATCAATCAAAGTCTATTGTACATTGTTTAAGCAAAGTTGCTTTCATCAGTTAGTAGTTGCGCTTTCAAAAATGTCTTGTGTGAAGAATGTGTGAAAGCCGTCCATCACAAATGTGTATTATGGCAGCATTTGCTGCTTGACTTTTCCGTTTCCGATACACCGACGTGGACGAGAGCCCAGATTAGGTTTATGGTTTTATCTTGTTAAGTCCCTTTTTGTGTTGTTTGAAGTAAAGACTTAGAGCATGATAAAGCACTCCCATATTCAACATCGTGATCCTTTTGATCGTTGCGTGTTCATTTATCGTTTTTTATATTATTTTGTTTCAATAATGAAAATGTAATAATAATGATAATGGTAGCATATTCAAACAGCATAAATAAAAGGTAAGGTAATCATTAATGATATACAGTTGGACATTACTCGAGCAACGGCCAATTTATTTTACAGAAAAAGCGTTCCAATATTAAAAAAGAAGAAGACAACGTGTCAGGAAAATAATCAATAAATAAGCAATTGTTATGTCTGGGGTGATAAAATCAGTCGATTTATAATAACCATCCTAAAACACCGCATTTGATTTTACAAACTAGGGTTTTGTTTAATTAATTTCGAAGTGTAGAGTATAAACGAAATCTAGGAATAAAGAGTGAAGAGTTATTGAATGATATGCTGTCTGAGGATTCCATGTCCATAACATTAACATACGATTAATTTATGTTTCATGTGGTCTATATTGAAGATAAAATGCAATGTATGTCAGATATAAACTAGTAGGCGTTTAGGTAATTTATATCAATTTACCAATATGATTCTCTAAGTAAACGCATATTAGGTGTACTTACTTGCTATAGGAAGCGATCCAAATAAAACACAGTTGTTTCGTCTGTGACTAAATGACTCATGCCAAAAATGTTTCCGTGTAACATATGTTTTCTCTGTCTATAAACGCTTTTGATTTCGTAATATGTAGGAAATATTCAATGCATCCGATTAAAATCAAGATACATTCCTTACTGCTTTGGTATACGAAATACCGTAGGTGACATCTGCAATGTATCGTTAAGACCCATGCATCCAATTGCCAACCAATAAGCAGGCTCATTCAAAAGATATAATCATTATAATGCGACTTCTTTTATGGTTGCATACACTTCATGTATATTCCCGGCATAGAAGAATCAACATCTCAGGCCTTTTTTAAAAAGTCACATCGTAATAACTACTCTTAACAAAAGTATCCACATTCAGAGAAATAACATACACAACATAATTACTCAAGCAGCTGATCAATATGCCACTTTGGCAGAAGTAGAATGGCATACTTTCAAGTATTTAATATACATGTATATAATTATTCATATTGTAACAACGACGATTCAAAATAAATAATTCGTCAAAGAGTGACACGTCGACAAGAATGTATAAAACCTGTCAATTCAAAATAAAACCAACACGTAATGCGATAATAAACATAATGTCTGCGGGCTTTTTTTAAAGTGTTTTATGATGAGTTTAATAATGTTAATTTTAATTGATTTGATTTATCCAAACTGAAATAGGGTTGTTTAATGTTCACAATATTTTTTAACTGAAAAATGCCAGTACCGTCGTTCTGATGTCTATTTCACTGTAAGTGGGATTAAATGACTGTCGCCCTAATGGCACTTCCGTCATTATGTGTGTAAGGACATTAGGGTCACTGGAGTGTGTTTACTCTTTGTATAATAAGTTTATACTATAACATTCGCTAAATGGTAATTAAACCTTACAAAACCTATTTTAATGTTAAAATTAGGCATAATGTCATAATTTTCAATATACACACCAAATCATACAACTGTCGCCTTAAAGGCGCTCTGTTACGACTGTCGCCCTAATGACTCTTACGCTAGTATGTGTGTGTGTGTGTGTGTGTGTGTGTGTGTGTGTGTGTGGGTGAGTGTGGGTGTGTGTGTGTTTGTTAAAAGTGGCAGCCGGGGACAGTTGTATCCATACACATCCTTCAACCGGGGACACACACTCAACCGGGGACGTCCCGGATTAACAGAACCTTGCCGTAGGCTTTTTTTTCGCCCATTTACACCTAGGAAATGTATTTTTGGCCAGGACAGTACTTTGTCCCGTTTGCCTGTAAAATTTCATAAACACTTACACACATCATAAGGGAATAGCATCTGTTGGTATTTCGCGCCGATACACACATGTCCCCGGTTACATGGAAAATGAGAGCAGTGTGCAGCCAGTCACATGAGGGAAGGCCGACTTCTGTAGCGCCAGCTCACCACACGACCACAATGCATTCAGCCTTGGGAGCTGCACCACATTTATCAGAGGGGTATTGAATATAAAATACGATAAATCTATCTAAAATCTATCGATTGTTGGACATGAACATATAACTGGTATGCTTGTAATTAGGGCGCATGAATTCGACTTCTCATCGTGTTTTAAGCCGCTACTCGAGTTTCATTAAAAGCAAGTTATTGTCAAATATTTGGCGTCGAGTGAAATGATATTGATGATAATCAGGACATTTGATATTTTCTGATATATTGATATGTATCACATCTAAATAAAATTTCATGAAAAACACGTAGTGCCCCTTTAATGAATAACAATATAAGCATATACATGCGAATACATTGTCCGTAATTTCAGGGTACATTTGCGCACATAAATGTTTCCATAGTCGGCTTGAAGGACTATCTGCACGTAGCAGTTGGAATGTTGTTCCTTGTCTGTGGTTGCTGCGCCGACATTGCACTATTCAGTAATTTAATGGATTTAAAGTATCATGCACGATTGGAAACCTATAATGTTAAAGTAAACATGTATATTTCTTACTAATATATATATTATATATATAGTTATGTAATAAATTTATTTGAGATACTCTTAGCACTGAGTTATCGTACAGCAAAGAGAGAAAGCGACCTTGCGCCCAGGCTATTTCTAATGCCTGAGTTACACCAAGGTACTTCTCATTACAATTATTGTAAAACGACCTCGAACGGGACAGGAACGGGGAACTTTTGTGCATAAATTTCCATACTACGACCAAAGTACATTTACAGGCAGTTTTCAGAAAGTCCACCTTGTCTTTATCTTGTCCCCTGACAGTTGGTACCACGTTTAGATGGGATAAGATTGCCCGTTCATAATAGGCCCTTTACACCAAACTCGTTCTCAACACATTCTTGATTTTTTTTTAGAACGGGCTCGAACTGTCCAAGGGGAATGGACGTTATGGCAACTGTTAGCGAACTTTATGAACTTGCTCGGACGTACTAAAAACGAAAGGGTTCGCTTGAATGTTAGACATGTCCGACGTTCTCCCGGTTCTGAAATTGGACGGAGTACTAACATATTAAAAACGGGATTGTCATACTTCGAACTGAACTGCCGTACTTCGAACGGAATTACCATACTTCGATCTTAAGCTCATGTCACACTTCTGCATATCGTCATGTCTTTTGAGTGGCGTTTTGATATTTCTTCCATACGCGGCCGTACGCAATATACGCCACTCATTGTCATCCTATAAGTTTTAGGTCGTTTCTTATAAGTCAGCATACGCATAGACCATTTCTATACGCATGAACGTTTTGGCTATGCTCAAAACTATATTGCGTACAATGATACGCAACTCATAAGTACACGTAGGTTATTAATACGTAGTGGGTATGCACTCCATACGCAGTATTTGCTGCTCTCCCCAACAAGATATGAATACATATAGCGTACTTGGACCGAAATAGCACGCATGCTGAACAAACTCAAAACGAATGTCAACACATTATACGTATTATATATCCGTGCACTCCATTATATATTACTTTAAAACAGATGTATACTGCCCAAAAAGGGTTTCAATGTCAACATGGACACAATTGTTAGATTTCAGGAGGTATACAAGGTATTCAAAAGAATAACGTGATTGTGAAAGGTGAAAAAAATAACCATTGGCTCTAAAGGTCATCAGGCTTTGAAGGATTTATATCAGGCCTTGTATGTGAAATAATAGGTTCATAACATAAATGTAATGACTTATCACGAAACATTAAATTCAACTGCTGTTCGCTCATTAAAAGAAGTAGTAAAATAATGTAAAGGAGTGATATCTATAACTCACGCTCAGTATCACTAAATTTGCTCTCAATTCATGTTAGAATGCCCTTTATAAGTGTTTATGAAAACAACATCCGAAAATATGCCTGATTTAGGAATCAAATAATGTTTGCCCTATTCGAGCCCATTTGGGTGTGAAGTTTGGGGCTTCATGTAAGCTAAATATATGGAAAGGGAAAAAATATGCTAATGGACCCGAGATTCCATAACTGACCAACAGAATAACATATCAAAAACCTATTTTTATACTTTAACAAATATCAGATCTACCTCGCAACGTATTTGAGATACAGACACCCTTGCCCACCCTTTTTAATAATGGGTCTAGCAGTAACATATTTTGGGTATTTATGAACTCCCCCATACAAAGGAAAATTTGTTTCCCATGGGCCAGGTTTCCCATGGACCAATGTTGACTATTGCAAAGATATAATGTTTGTGAAATGTTGACTTTGGAAATATGTATTGACCTTGGTGGAAGTGTTACTTTGATAAAATATTGACTTTGGTGACATGTTGAGTTTTAATACATATTTTGAGTTATATGAATTGTTGACTTGTGAATTAATGTTGTGTAGTTTAAGTTAACCTTATATAAAATGATGACTTTGGTGACATGTTGACTTTGAAAAAGATATTTTAAATTTAGTGAAATGTTGACTTTGATCACATATTGACTTTGATGAAATGTTGACTCTTAATAAATATTTTGAGTTATATGAATTGTTGACTTATGAAATATTAATTTTAGTGAAATGTTGTGTAGTTTAAGTTAAACTTATATAAAATGTTGACTATGGTGACATGTTGACTTTGAAAAAGATAGTTTGAATTTAGTGAAATGTTGACTTTGATCACATATTGACTTTGGTGAAATGTTGACTTTGCAAAGATATTTGGAGTTTGATGACATGTTGACTTTGGAACTATTGGACTTTGGTGAAAGTTTATCTTTAAGGATATTTTAACTTTGGTGACATATTAACTTTGAGTAGATATTTTGAGTTTAGTGAATTGTTGACTTTTAAAAGATTGACTTTTGTGACATATTGACTTTGAAATATTTATTGGCGTTGTTGAAGTTAAATTTAATGACATTTTGAAAACACTAATTTCTGGCTAAAGGAGCGCGTTTCAAACAGTAAGTATTAGATGATTTGACTACGATGTTGCCCACCAAGACTGATGATTTATAAACACCTTAGTGCAGGTTACAGATATATGATATACCAGACTTCCTAGCTATCAGAACATCCTGTCTGTAAACGAGGTTGTCTAAGTATTACGTAACATGTGTATTCGATCACTAACCCATCACAGTAGTCTCAACTCGTTTAGGCCGACAGGTAATTAGGTACCTGTGTATGTGTGTGTATCAGAACACCATGTCTATGTAACGAGCGTGCCGTGGTATTACGCAACATGTGTATTCGGTCAACTAACCCATCACAGAAGTTTCAACTCATTAAGACCGACAGGCAATCAATTACCAGTTCAACGGCTCAGACCTAGCAAAAAGCCTTTATTACATGGATGAGTGAACAAAAAGCGCAAGGTTGTTGTCAATTACGAAAATAAAACAGTCCATTTCTTACTTCACTTGTTTCATTCGATTTCGATCGGTTTTAATCATTGAATAGCACAGAACATACATACGTATATACATACATGTATTTATGGTTGTGCTCAGTTGTCCCTTACGTCAAAATACTGCATTGCCTCTTTTGAACAAGGGATTACTTCGCAAATATTATGAACACTGATCTAATATATTTATTATTCGTTTGCACTTTTAGAAATGTAGTGATGTAATGAATTCAGAATGTCCTCATTTGTCCTCATTTGTTGCGTTATCAACTTCGCCAGTACCCTACAAATTTTAATTAATTCGAACTCTTGCAATTAGTCTCCAATTTAGATCTTGGGATGACTCACTCACTGTTAGACTGTTGACAACAGTGAAGGGGTACATGCAAACTCTATATTAAAAATGTTCTTAATCATTTGATTTGTTTATAAATTTCGGCCGCTTTCTCAATGCGATACAGGGTTTATCAAAGACATCTTACGATTTTGACGGGTATTATTTATGAAAAGACTTTTCACACAAGTGTCCATCCCCTAAAAATATATTTTACGTTTATAGATATGTAGTCAGTTTTTTAACCAGACGTTTCCACAATATACTCTCCGGTTTGCATTCAAATGAAATTAATCAAAAATGAATATACCCCTCTTTTCTAAAATTCCTTAGTGTTTAACCATCAAGTCAGTGAGCCGTATCTCCTGACATCCCAGTGACCACGTGTGTGTACCTCTGAGTCAACTACACACGTGTCATATTACTCCGATTGAAATAACAGCATTGGCGACAATACACATATATACGTATTTTTAAATTGGTTTATGGTAATACCCAAACAAACTGCCCCCTTGCAATACACACTTATCCCAGTATATCCAGGCTATCGTATTCCATTTAGCTCGTTAAGAGCGCGACTTGGCTCCTCATAGGATGACTAGTGATGGTAATTAGATACTACAGTACTGTACTGTATACATACTGGTTCATTTAATGAACAATTTACATGTATTTTGTTTTTGATTTTAAGTTGACAATGTTGCATAATGTAAGTTTAAATACAGCGCGGTAATAGTTTAATAGGTTTGCTAGAAGACAGTTTGAGATTCAAGTAAAATAGACAGGCAGATGTCATGACTTTGTTTATGATATTTAACAGTTAACAACATATATTAGGTTTCAAATATTTTGGTACGGTTGTTGGAAGTGTGATAATATCTAAATGGCCATGTAGTTACATAAACATTGCTTGCTACACATTTCGTATTCATATTGCAATAAATGATTTGAAAGCAATTATCTTATCAAGTTATCATAATATACCGAGATGAGGTGAACATGGTATTTGTCAAGAATTGACAGATATTCTATTTATCATATCAATATTTCTGTGAAAATTTCTATGTTGAAGTTGACAGATTTCAAAAGCAGTGGTTTAAAGGTACATCTATTGTGTTGTCAAATATGACAACGTTATAAATCGTCTTATTTTATCGAGAAGTACCTGTTACCAAAAACTACCATTTTGATGATACTCGACTTAGTATATTGACCATATGAAGGTAAAAGTATCGATTTCTGATCGAAAACCGGACAATGCACCGCGTGTGGCGCGCGCCAATGAATCAAACGTAATTTTGGAATCTTATTTAAACCAGACAAAATAACAATTTTGCACATATGGTGTGTTGGAACGTATATATATAAATAAAATTTTATGAAACTCAATGTATGCACCTTTAAATGACATCATACATCACAACCTTACATATGGAGCTACTAAATAACTTTTTCCAGCAGCGAATGTATGTGTTTTCTGTGTTGATTTACACAGAACACATTACTATAACCATATATGATTGCTTATATACATCGATACTATAATCGACTGAGTGTTTACAATTCACAAGCTGTTACAGTACATGATAATTGAAGTTTCATTACTGCCTTTCTAATATCGCATGTTATATAATACTGTGCGTTAGATCTATAAGAACATTTGAACGTGTCGAAATGTTGGCCACCCTTATTGGTCTGGTAGGAGATACACATATAATTAAGTGAGGGTGGGTACATGATAATTAGTTAATGGTCATTCCCGCCACCTGTAAATACACCAACTAGCGAATTCCCATCGACAGTGAAGGGTGACGTATGTAAGACCAGGGACTTTCTAATACACAGCACACTTAAAAACCGTTAAATTCATTAAATTATCGCATTAAATTAATTTTGTTAGTTCATTTGTCAAAATCTCTCCATGTTTTTTGCTTGGAATATGTCTAATGAAATGCGATGTTTATTCAATTTTTCATTATGCATCCGATACACATGAGAGGTCTATAACTAGTTAATAACTGTCAAAGCTATGACGATTTTTTGGGTCTCACATAGAATGTACCACCATCAGCTTAGTTGTGATATCCATGGCTTTGGACATATTTGAAACAATCAGCCTTTGATGTCCAGTTGAATGTGTTAAACCTTTCAGAAAGGCAAAGACGTCACACATTTAGATGGATTTAGAAACATTTTCCTTCATTATATAAGGATATAAGCCAAAAAATAGTTTCCAGTCACCAAAGTCAATCTCTTAAAAGTCAGCAATTCCTACATGGATAATCTTAGGCATATTATAAATGTTCGCCTGTAACAAAAAGAAAAGAAATTTATTATCTCAAAGTTACACAATTTACATTTGTTACATTTACATTCTCAATTACTAGCGCTAGTAGTTCCTGGACGAGAATGTCATCTGATCGCAGATGGATTTGCAGTGTAATGCACACAGATCGGAAACATATAAGTGCTCATGTGGTCACTCTATCGAAATCTTACTATATTGACGTTATCGTCACACAGGGGTCAGAGGCGTTGTACCTGTCGGCCTTAATGTGTTGATCGAATACACATGTTACTAATACCGAGTGGACCCTTGTTTAACAGTAGGGTATTCTGAGAGTCAATACACAAGTATGATATATCACCTAAACCGCGTGTTCAACTTCAAAGAGTCATTAGATATAAACTTCAACAACGCCAATAAATATTGCAAGAGTCAACATTTTATTAAAGTGAATATTTTATAGGAGAGTATACTGTGGAAATGTTTATTCCAAACGTCACTTCATATCTATAAACTCAATATATGTTGTTAGGGGAAGGTCACGTGTGTGAAAAGGCTATTCGTTAATAATATCCGTCAAAGTCGTGCGATGTTTTGGAAAAACAGTGTATCGTATTGAGAGAGCGGCCGAAATGGTAAACAAATCAGTAGTATAGAAGGGGGTAGCAGACCCTGTATTCGCTTAATTACCTTAATCGAGTTGAAATTTGCATAAATTTGCATAAACAGACATGACGTCATGGGTCAGAAAGATGTTTATGACATCATGTCACTATTGTAAATTGATATCTTTGCCTAGAACAAATTTAAGCTCGATATAATTGCCCTCGTAGATAACATATAATGAAGTTTATCTGTAATCCTTTTGGAAGTGTACAATCGACACGTTCTTTCATCTTATAGAAAACATGCCTGCGACGACTTGGGTGAAGGGAGATCCAGTCACACAGATTATTTCGAAAATTTAGGCTTTGTCAATTGATTTAAGAAAATTTTGCTTAAAGGTAATAGGGATGACGCTTGAGATCTGATTATGTTGGTGAAAGAAAAGAAAAACATTGAGGTACACAGGCTCACATATTGTAATTTAAAGGCACAAACATGTACATCTTTGATTTCTAATAACAAATAAAATGTTGGAATTACTCAAAACATCAGTTTGTAACTACAAACTGCACCCAAACCTTTAAAATGTTTATTATTGTGAGTAGAACAATGAAATCTTACTCTTGAACCAAAAAAAGATGATATATATTAAGATTCCTAATATTAATAGTTTGAATTCGTTTCTGTAGATAAATTGAAGGTTTGAGTTTGAAAACCCTTCCATACTCATATTCGAAAGGCAATTAGAACCAAATGTATGTAATAAAGTTGTTATACTGAAATGGTCTATACGTCTTTGTCAGTTGGTTTCGGAGAAGATGTTGTTAACACTTCATGTCCCTTTAAAGGTTTAATCTCCATTGTCAAAGTTGTTAAAGGTGCATCCATTGTGTTTCCTAAAATGTAGGCTTTAATACGTTTCGACTCACCATATGTGGTGTTTACAGTGCAAATAAATTCAATCAGCTTGCATATTCATCACCTATCGCCGAACATATCATAATTACTAGTTTCCAATTAAAATAGAGTTACATCATTATGCATGTGCAGAAACCGAAACTGCACGCTCCATTTACATGCATAGTAGTTATATGACCTATTAAACATGATCAACCCAAATTTATCATCTTGTCTGTTATAAATAAGATTCCAAAATTACGTTTGGTCAATAGCGCGTGCCACACGCAGTGCGTTGTCCGGTTTTCGATCTGAAATGACTACTTTTACCTTCATATCATCAATATACTAAGTCGACTACATCAAAATGGTTGTTTTCGGTAACAGTCGGTACTTCTCAATAAAGTAACACCATTTATAACGTTTTGAATATGTGACCTCCAACAACATAATGGATGTACCTTTAACCTGAAACTTTGATCTTCCTATGCCAAGTGGTTTCGGAGAAGAAGTAGTTTTTACGGTTTTCAGGAAAATGGCTGCTATGCCTATGTTTGAGCGGGGTCAGGGACAAATGTATAGACATCATTCCCCTAATTGCCACGTGCATCGGTTCTAGAGGTGAAGTCGAAATTGTGAAAACTTTACGGACACCGGAAGCCGTTCTAATAATTCGTATTCTAAAAGTTAGTTTAACTTACTATATCTTCACTTGCAAACATTAGCTTATCTGAAAAGATGATTTCTAACTCTTATCCCGTGGAAATTACGGTTATTACAATTTACGAAAGTATTTATTACATTTTAGCGCAAGTAACGGTTATTACAATTTACGTCAATTTTTATTACAATTTGCGTCTTAAATTTTACGTCAAAATGTATTACAATTTACGTTGGTATTACAATTTACGTCAGTTTTATTACAATTTGCTGCAAGTAATACAATTCACTTTGTTATTACAATTCACGTCATAACAACCCTACAACATTACATATCATGTCATAGCCAGTACATTTTCCTTCAAAATAAGCCCAAAAAAAATTTAAAATATGATTGGATATTTGATATACGGTTTGATTTAGATAATAGCAAACTAACCTGATTGACTAAGCTGATCCGCTTGCATAGACTGGGCTTTTGGTGAAAAATCGTTTACAATATAATTGCTTAAGATGTTCTGTCAGCTATAAGTGACCCAGTCACAAATTACCCAGTGCACCAGAAATTATAACATTGCTTTTCACAGAGGTCTTCATATTGAATGACCTTGGCATTGGTCTAATTTTGAAAACAAAATAATGTCATACTGTAATATGAGCCTATCAGATATTTTCCGTTTCTTTGAGACTGGGAAAAAATAGAGCCATGTGCTCTGTAGCCCATCAGGAATTCATTAATGTATTATCTAAGGTTGAATATCTAAGTTATGTCAAGTAATACTTTGTAAACAAGTAAGAAATAGGTTTTTTGTGACCCCTGTGACCCGCATTTGGGGTCACAGGGTCACCTAATCTACAATTTAGAATTCCCATTGGCAACATTAACAACAGGTCTAAATTTTACTTACTCTGTTATTGCATAATATATTAATATTTTGAAGCATTTGATGTCTAATATTAAGATAGATAATACATTCCATGAAATAAATTAGTGTGGTCCAAGAGTCTATATCGATCATCATTTAATTTGCTATTTGAATATCTTTACTGAGTGTGAATTATGTTGAGTTTTCCTTTACCAAGTGAGAAATATGCAGGTTATTTAAGTTTACGCGGAAATATATACGATTTAAACAAATTTAATGAGCCAGCTTCTCTTACGTGCAGTGGGAGGTTATTCCAAAGTTGTGAACATGATGGGGAAAATGATTGACTGTAAAGGTTGTGGCGGCAATATAAAATGGAAAGATCACGAACGTTTCTAAGATCATAACTGGTCCTGGCTTCAACATGTTGTGGCATAAGGTCACACAGGTACGATGGAGCATTATTACTGTTTATATTATAAAACAGAGTTAGTTTACGATATGTTCTTCTCTCATTTAACGATTGCCATCCTGTTTCATAAGTAAGAGATTCTCGGGTGGCATATTTAGGTAGGCCAGTTACTATCCTGGCGGCCTCGAATTGAACCTTTTCAATTGTGTCTGATGATCTGCTGAACAACCATCCCATAGTTCACAGGCGTATTCAAGGTGTGGTCTTATAAAAATTATGTAAATCTTATTTAAGGTTTCCCTACTTAACATAAATTTTAATTTTCTCATAGATGACACCATGGAGGAAGTTGTTTTCACAATGCTATTAATATGTATGTTCCATTTACAATCAGATGAGGATATAATGCCAAGATGTTTATGGGATTTTTCAATACCGAAAAACTGATTTTCAAATTTCAAGTTCAAAGTTTCATGTTTATTCTTCAGACTAAACATAACTGCTTCAGTTTTGCTTGGATTGTAGGTTACAAACCAACGTTTTACCCAACATGATAAAGTTTGAAGATTCCTGTTTAGCGTGTCTTGCATTAGCATGTGGTTGATAAGATGAAAATCCCATTGATGTATCGAACAATCTAATTCATCTGCAAAAACAATAAACAAAAACGGTCCAAGAACTGATCCCCGTGGTACACCAGCGGATAAGTGTTTTGACTTCGATAACGAACCATTTAGAAAAACCTTTTTACTTCTACCGCTTAGGTAACATGGTATCCATTAGAGTAATCCACCACCTATGCCATAACGTTCTAATTTGTGAATCAAACCCCTATGCCATACTCTGTCAAAAGCTTTAGACACATTGTAAAACACCAAACAGTAATCTTAGTAGTCTAAAGCAGAGCAAATATTGTTATAGAGTTCTATTAATCGATTAGTTGTAGAATGTTCAAATTGGAATATTTTCCAAATGGGCTCATTCAATTTATACATCTATAATAGTCTGGATTGTTCCCCCCTTTGTCTCATTTCACTCCGTTTT
Organism: Gibbula magus; assembly: GCA_936450465.1. Classification (NCBI taxonomy): domain Eukaryota; kingdom Metazoa; phylum Mollusca; class Gastropoda; order Trochida; family Trochidae; genus Gibbula; species Gibbula magus. The sequence goes on along the minus strand of OW388298.1, from coordinate 22,310,393 downwards.
CTGTAAACTCACTGGCGAATCTATGTTGTTACTTGAATTAATTTTTTTTACTCAGTCTTGCAAAGCTATTGATATTTAAAGTTTCGTCAATTTTCCCTCTTCTCAAGTGTTTAAAACCACTCTGTCTAAATATGCCCTGTGCAGTAATGCAAGTATACTAAAACGCCTTCTTCAAATGCACAGTTATGCAAGTGTTAAACAACAAAGAGCACCTTGGTAATCGTTATGTGACACGTAAGTAAGTGAGTCACCAAGAGCAGCTCCACTAATAGAATTATACATTAACAAGGGCAGAATAACTTCACGACCAAGGTTCAAGGATAGCCCCACGAAAAAAAGAAAGCTGACCAGGTAGGTATATATACTAGCTGTTTCTTCACCCAACCTACAACGTATGTATTAGTTATTCATACATTCTATGCATTAACAGTGCAGAGTATAAACCGATCATAATATGTCATGACTGCAGTAGACGACTGGGGGGACAATGAGAGTACCCTTGATAGTTGTTTATAAGTTCCTTATGTGATGAGATTAAGTTTAGAAAAAAAGTAAAACCATACGAAATAGTATCTCTAAATGGAAGGGATATGAAGTGACCAATGAGTGACAAAGTAATTCGGTTCGGGTATAACACAGCTGTCACAGTTACAATGTAGGTTATACTCCACTGATTTTCAAATGCAATGTATTCCCTTTACTTTTGTATATCCTCCCTGTAACATTCTGTGCAACTCACTATCAAAACGGAATTAAAACGCAGTTTTCCGAAAATGTTATTGATCCCGATCCGAGTTTTTATACATGTACAAGTTTACTTCAATCAGGTCCCATACAGATATTTAATAACTTTATAAATTGTAAAAGTAAGGAAGTAAGTTTTCACCCACTTCTAAAGCGCTTAAAATGTACACGGCACAGTAGTTATGCAAGTATTGATTTGACATGCCATAGTAGTAACGTGACAACTTCATGAGTGCTTTATGTTGCAAGGAAAGAATAATTCCACAAACGGATCATACAATAACCTGGACAGAATAGCTGCACGAATAGAGCCCTACATTTATAAGATAAATATAACTACACAGGGTCAGAATAGCTCCATGCAAGAGAAAACCATTGCCAGGTACGTGTACATTCTGTTTATTCACCAACCCGCTGAGAATGTATTATTTTATACTGTTGTCCAAAGCATTAACAATAAATGTTATAAACCCGATCATAATTATATCCCCTCATCAACATACTAGCCAATGCTTGAAACCATCTTTCTAAACCGTATCACCCGGTACGAAAGACTTAAAAAGACAAAAATCGAGCCATTGGCTCTGTAGCTCTGTAGCTCGTCAGATTTTAAACGATAAACTAAATACATTTCAAAATGTAAATTTTCCAGGAGAATTCATCAATGGGTATAACAAATTTGAAGTAGTGAAAAAACGATGAACATATTTTGTTTAAGGTCATGACCCCTGAGACCCTATTTTTGGCCATGGGGTCACAAGATATGTACACAGCAGTATGTACACAAATGTTCAGCTCTCTAGGCCTTTGCTACTGAAGAAGAAAATGAAATTGGGTTTTTAAGGTCATGACATCTGTAACCCCATGTGGGGTCATGAGGTCACCAACTCTACAATTTAGAATCCCAATTGACCAAGGATCGAATCTGCACAGAACATTTCAAGTCTCTACTCCTTTTGGTACTGAAGAAGATGAACAAATGAAGGGGTCAGGGGATCACCAAAGCTACAACTTAGAATCCCCATTGGCCAATGAGTCTTCACACAACTTTTCAGCTCTCTTTAACTTTTGGTAATGGAGAAGATGAAAATAGGTTTTTAAGGTCGTGACTACTGTGACCCTATTTGGGATCACTGGGTCACCAAATCAACTATGTAGAATCCCCATTGGCCAAGGAGTCTGTACACAACTGTCACAAAGTGACTGTGGTACTCAGGAATAACTAGAAAAGATGGTTACAAATAGTTTATTACAAAACGAAAACAAAACAGTTACAATTACGATTACACAAATAGGTGAATAGACGCGGGGTTTGGATGTGGTGCCATAGGCGCAGAAGTAACCTGAAAGTATAAAATGAGATATTGTCTGCTAGCTGGGGTGCGATCGTGCCATGCAAACTTCACTGTGCCAGGGTGAAATTAGTTCTGCGTTAGTTTATATAGCTGCAATACAAATCTTAATTATACATGAAATTTCAAAACACAGCTTATGGCATATCTAAAAGGGACAAAACAATCTGAAAACAGAGACACTTTACATTATTACCAGTTATTTAAGATTTCAAAATTTACTCCAAAACAATGACTGTTAAAATTCAATCAATCTTAACAGTAAAATGCAGAATTGGAACCATCAAAATTTGCATAACATATCATTCACATACGTGAAACTCTAGCAAGTCTAGAAAGAGATTTAAACGTTTAGCACGTGTAGAAACTAGGATTCAACCTTTAGCACATCTAATTCATTTTAAGATTTATAAATACAGATAATCCAATACAAGCCTTCACAAACAATGTACATATATTAAATCATGAACAAACACATAGTTCACAAGTTCTCTGGGGTGAAAACTGGCAGAGTCTGTAGACCATTTACAGCCGCACAATCACTATACACACCCAGGCCACAACACATCGGCGACACTGGACTGCTATCACATTTGTACAGCCAGTACACACTCAAGAACCACTCAAGTACAGTCGCCTCTCTCCCGCAACCCCTGTACGGCAGGCACCTCCGTCTCAAAGAACGGCCAACACAGCTGCATCCTCGTGCAGTACACAAACTCGGATCCAGGACTGTACTGGGATCCGACGGGTCTAACACCGACTACTACGTCCAGAAACCTTATGTAGTCGTGGATGCACTAAAACACAACACAATAAATTAACACTAATGTTCCCTTCACCATACATTCAATGTTTAAACGATTCAAATATTAATACATCAACGAATCAAACACTAAGACTGGAATCACATTTTCATAATTTATGTTCCCCCAAACACTAGCAAAATAGATACGTACATCACTCTGGATAAACTGTTCCAAGGGTTAAGAACCAGCCCACTGTACTTATTTACAGTCCTTGACGGCCTCTTCCCAAACAGCGATTAAATCCATCTGTACACATAATATCAATTAATACAACATTTGAATAAAAATATTCCAACCAAATACAATATACATAAAGTTCACATTGGTAAACTCAACTCACCAACATCCAGCACAACGACCCGACAAGTGTTGGGTTCGGCTGAAAATATGGCTTTTATAGCCACATGCTGCACAACCTTGCAGGCTGTGCATGCCCCACTCGCTTGCTATGGCCTATTCCTGGGTTTTGGTTAGGTGCATAGGCAAAGTGTTTGCCTGCTCCGACCTCTGGGTCTTAACAATAAAACTGGCTCGTGACAACAACTTTTCAACTCTTTGACCTTTTGGAAGTGGAGAACAAGATGAAAATAGTTTTTTTAGGTTATGACACTTATGACTTTATGTTGGGTCAGGGGGTTACGAAATCTACAATTTATAATCCCCATTGCCCAAGGAGTCTGCACGTAAAATGTCCATGCCATAAGCCCATTGGGCCTTTCATGCCTGATGAGCTAAAAAAAATTTTACCATTGCAGATAGTGTGATCTGAATTGTAACACTGTTAAATCCTGTTTGCCAAAAAAATGAATTTGTACCATTGCAGATAGCGTGATCTTAATTGTAACACAGTTACCGTACATCGTCTTTGCATTATTGCAGGAGACGGAGATTCTAGCAGACCGACAGTTACATACCATCAACGATGCAAAAGCCAGGTAGTGTATGTCACTTTAAAGAATACATTGTTTTCTTAATTGACAACTTTAAACACCAGGCTGATTGCAATACGTCTTAAACTTAAACAAAGACATTCTCGCTCACCAAGACCTCAATGTTTCGATCTTCTACACGTATCATCCCTTGGACATTTAATCAGGAAAATCTTTTCTCAAATTACCCGCCATTCAGCCGTGTTATAAATACAGTTAAAAATGATAAGTTTAGCTTCAGGTTGCTTGGTATTGAAATCATGTTAAACGGTTGACCAAAGCTGGTTTAAAGTAGCATTTTCATTGGTTCACAGATGCTTTGTACGAAGCAGTCTTATTTATTTATATTTCATATGGGATAGATAACTAAAGCCGGTCCTAATGAAAGGTTCCAAAGATATATTTGTGTATCAGAACTTTAAGGTCTGGATGACCAAGGGTTTCATTGATTATGATTTTTATTTTCAAGTGCTGGAGATTGTCACCAAGCCAGAGCTGTCATCAAACAAACGTCTGGAGGAAGAATTCACTGCAGACATTTTCCGTCGGGTTGAAAGAACTCGTCATTCACGTCGTCCAAAGTTTATTTTCTTCCGCCCTCAAGGCCGACCAAAAGAAGAATTTGATGAAAACATTGCACCCTTGTTGAAAAAAGGTGAATTTGGTCATATCATTTTGAACCAGTGTGACAGAGAGTGATAATGGATTTGAATTTGTTATTAGTCAAATAATTCCTTTAGCCGTTTGATAAACTTGAGCAAAATTGTATAACGGTTTGTTTTTTATTCTGTTTATTTCCATCGAACTGTACGTGAAGGTATCTCAATGAAATGAATAAAAAATATTTTTAAAATATATAAAGGTAACTTAGGTATAAGAACTGGTCTCGATGGGATTCACTTGGGAAGGAGGGTCACGAGAGATAGGCAAGGGGCTGGTTAGTGTCATAAAATGTACATGCACAATTATTCAAACGTGCCACACAGATGGTCAGTTATAAACAGCTCCAGATTCAACCTATCCTAATTCCGGTTTCCACACACTCAAACCGCTCATTCTCCCAAAGGCATCACGTGTAGTTTAACAAAAGAAAATGTAGGTGATAGGTCTGTGACCATCGTTAATACTTCCACAGTTGTCAAAAGTCAATATTTGACATAATCAAAGATCTGAAAGTAATTAAGCACCGATTGTGTAAATGTTCTACTAAATCTATTAACATATTCTAATTTCAGAGCAGTACAACAATGACGCTATAATTGTATCAATATCTAACAACACAGAGAAGAGTGATGCTTATCTGGTCGAGACAGGATTTACATTCAAGCTGAAAGTCAAGCTTATTCTAACAGAGGGAGAATTGGGAGGTCGAAATGAAGAAACTTTCCTTAAACTTACCAACATCCTCATTGATGAATATCGGTTTAAGGTATTATTTGTGTCTGCCGTAATCTAGTTGGTCCTTTCGTGTTTACTATGCTTCAATTTTTAATATAAGATATGTTATGTGTACTTACCAATTGTGATGCCCATGCTTAATTATATGTATTATATTAACCCCCGGGTGAAACCCAAGGGGGTTTATGTCGTGGCGGAGCCCGTCTGTCCGTCCGTCCCGAAAACAGTTCTTGTGTTCTGAAATCTACTCCATTGAAAGTTTTTTTACCAATCTTTCTGAAACTTTGATGTTTCGTGACCGATCGGATTAATATTTTCAGAGTTATGGCCCTTGAGGTAGAGCGCTCGGCTTGAAGTAAATTTTAACTCGTCAGCATTTGAAAATTTTATGTGAGGTTACAACCTTTGACCATATAACCTTGACTTTGATGTAAATGAATAATCCATTTTGTGAGAAACTTAACTATCGCCATAATTTTTGATTGATTTGCGATAGGCCTTCGATACTTGGCAGGCTTATTTATTTTAATGAGATAATTAAATTACCCTTACATTTAAACTGCTTATTTGAAGGATAAGAAAGCCAGCGGCTTTTGTGCTCTCAGAGCACTCTTGTTTTATTTATTTATTTATTTTATTATGTCAATTTGTAGCTGTTCAGATATAATGTTTAACTTCCGCTGCCTTACAGTCTCTTTTGCAAATATTTGACTTTCGGTTCATCTACTGAGAAACCGACATATTATAAATTATGATTTAGTTGGTAATACTGTGTTAAAGGGGCAGTAGTCCGTCTTTTGTAATTTTGATTTTTTTTTTAATTTCCCATTAATAACGGTAGTTTATGCCATTTATATTTACTTCAGTGGTTAAACATCTTATTACACAAACCAATTATCTTTAGTGGTTATAACGACGTTGCGGATAAAGCCATTTTATTGTGAACACATTTTATTATTTCGAATGACAAAAACGATTCCCATGGCTTTACGGAAACATGTACAAAACTTGATTTTCCGAAGAGAGAAGTGTGTTTTACTATTGTTGACATTGTTTTTAAAATACATTTCACCGACTTATTTGGGCGAAAAAACGTGATACTGCCCCTTTTAATATAAAATTTACACCCCAGATTAAATAAACATGTTGGGTTGATTATAGTGTCATTGCCAGATAGATTTACAACAAAGACCATTTCACAAATTGTGATGCAAAGTTGTCAATGTTTCAGATATTCGGAGAAACAGAAGAAACAAATAGTAAGCATGCATATTTTATTTCCAATTATTTATGTTGACGACGTGGCAGTTTGTTATTTGTATATTGATTCGTATATATTATATATTCTTCTGTCTGCGAATTTATAGCCTAACAAACCCGCAAGGGAAACATTAATTTGTCTAGGTAATAGCTTAGTTGGAAAATATGAAGTGAAATCATAGTGATGAAGAAGGGGTTGAGCGAACGTAGCGAGCGGTCTCCTCAGTCACTATGATGTGTCGTCATAGGTTGTAGCTAACTTAGGAATGAGACTATTTTATAACGTATTCGATGACGTCACGATTTGAGCTATTTCCAACGTAAGGATAAGTATGACGTAAGGATTCAATATCGCCAAGCTGCATGGACAACGAATGATCAAGAAATCTTTGGAAAAGTTTTCAAACACACGAATTTCCGATTGGCAGTGAATCTATTGTAATATGTTGGAAATTGAAGAAGGTCTTATCACTGTCTGTAAGGTTAGCATATTTGATTAGATTAATACATTAGAAAATAAGTTTTCACCATGTACGAAACGGAAGTATAACTAGTTTGTGATTGTAAGAGATATGCAATACACAAGCTTTCTTAACTTCTAAAAGTACAACAAACAAATAAGGTGATTTCTTCAAAATGTAAAACTATTTGGCACATACATTCTATGAATATCAATTTCTTTTACAAAAAAATCGGTTGAGATATAAAATGCAAAAAATGTGCAAAAACTCTAGTGAGGTCAATTGTTATACTAATATATTCTAAACTATACAAAAAAAGCAGAAGGTCGAAAATATTTGAAATTAAAATAAATTCAGATATAAAGAGTTTCTTTGATAAAGTGGTGAACTTCTGCAAAGTCTGTAAAGGACAGACGACCAACTGAGTGATATATAACCCCAATAGGCCGTATGTTGAGGTATTCAAATGTTTTCCAGTTCAACTTGCATTTGAATAGCTGTCACGCAAATGTTGCATGCCTGAGTAGGCTGTAATTCGATTCTTTCTTCGTAACAGCCTATGTATATATGAATATTTAGTTTAAATTAGTTTAAATCAATATGCTCGGTGGGAATGCAGATTTCGCTCTAAATGCATTGTGACTTATTTTTACCATTCATGGACTGAGGCTTAAATTTTGCCTTGTATATTTCATTATTGTTGAAACTATAATCCTCTTGTGTTTTATAGCAACAGGAATAACATATATGTCGTAATACTTCCATGATGTGTTTCAAAGTAATATATGTTTCCGTTTATCTGACCTCGAGGCTCGATGGACATACTGCTTGGCAATGTTCCGGTTAGTCTAACATTAACATTTGAATGAAGGAGTGAGCATGTACTCCGAAACGTCGTGTATTTTCACATTAAAGAAGTTGTTATCCAGAAAATCTTCCTGTTCTAAAAGAGTTATGATATCATAATAAAATGATTTACAAAAAGGGTTAAGCAGTACCATTTTATAATACCATATAAATATTCATAGCAAGAAATCAGAAAACTAACGTCAGCCAATGAAATGTGATTTGAAAGTTGATGTCCGCTCATTGGTTTTCTCATCCGGGGACTTGCAACAATGCTCGATTTTAAGTAATTTCACTGGCGTGTTGTTTTCAGTCGTTACGAGCATTTCCCCTATATTAAGGATATTAAGAAGTGTAGCGGATAAAACCACCCCGAGGGTACAGGGTGATTGCCCCAGACAAGTTGAATTAACAATATATGCTTACATGTACGTTAATTCCCGAGATTATTTTTACAAGACCGTTAGACCCATAAAGCTGTTAAGCATAGAATTATAAAATAATAATAAAAAAAACTTTGAATTAATGCTGGAAATTGGATGATCAAAACAAATAATATAATGTAGTTTTCAGATTTGTTTATGGGGTCAAACTAAGCGGCTTATAACATCATAAATGCAGAAATGAATAAATGAACCCCCGAATTCAGCACATTGAAAAGAACTTAAAAACGAAAAATGAGAGTAGTCTTGACATGTTTATTCCTAGGTAGGCTATACACTCAATAGAAGTATTTTCTTAATCAAATACAACTCCTCGATTAAAACAGTTGTCCACAAAAGATGTTTAGGGGAATAGTATTTGTTTAATCAAATAAATTCGAATACAATATCAATTTAAAAATCCGATATGAATCTATGGTATATATTTAGATATTTTATAACCTGAATAATGTATAAACTAAATGTTTGTAATATGTCTTACTATATTTCTTTTTTGGCATACAAAATATCATACCATATTGCTTTATATAAATTTTCAGATGAAGAATCGTATCCTGAGGCGAAAAAGGTAATTATGATGCCAATAATGATTTTATTTAATTTTATAACACGTATTTCAAATAGGTTATGAAATAAACCTCTCTAATCGATTCTGCTGTGGAGGCGGACATACCTTGACATATGAAGAAAATAGGTAATTTTATTAAATATGAAATAGAGAATCTCACCCAAGTGTCTTCTGATATCAAATAAATCAACACGAGTTGATTAAAGTTACAAATATCCGAGGTTTGCCGATGATAGTTTTACTTTACTCAACAGGTGTTGATATATTTGATGTCAGAAGCCACGAGGGTGAGATTCTATTTATCATTCAAAATCATTCTTCATCAATTGATAACAAAAGAATGAACGTATCTGAAACACAAAACTGCCATTTAGCTTCTTCAGCAGTCATCAATGTTGTGATGTCATAGCATTGTCAACAGTGTTCTCAGTGATGTTAAAGCCTTGTCGTTAACTGATGATGTAATAGGATTGTGATATTTTGATTGTAGCCATATATACAATGTAGATATCGCTTGTAGATATCGCCTTGATCACACACTGTATATTATAATTCGAAGGCTTGACAATATTTGGTTCTGATAATGTTGATTTCAGAAAGCAGCTGACATACGGAAACAATTAAAGGAGTTTGAACCTTTGATGTTGCTGATACTGAATGACGATAATTCCCAGTACACAACCAGTCTCCTGTCAGCACTAGAGGATGTGGAGACTCCTTATAAACAAATGGAAATGAAGTCCAGACAGGTATGTAATATATTATTAACTAATTAAATTTTAATCTATCATTGCCTGTCATGTATTATACCACAACAAAATGCTGTGTTAGCAGCATGTATCGCTGCCTATCTACATGTAGGTTAAACGATGTTTGAAGACAATTGAGATAGCTTTCTAAAAGAACCTTAAGCTACAAAGCTTCTTTGTTTGTATCACACGACGTTACTGCACTACTTCTTGCCTACCTAGGATTGGACAGATATAGAGGATATTTTATGAGTGTCTATGACATACTATGTTTACGACACGAGTGCCTGAATATTAGTATTTCCCGAGCGAGAGCTTGCACGAGTATACATAGTATAACATAAACACAAATATAATATTCTGTTTATTACCGAAGTCGTGAAATTAATGATAACATGCTAAAATCCACTTTCAACCATAGTCTAGCGACTCGCCGTCGCCGCATTTGGAACGCAACGTCATAGACGAAGCATGACGTCATAGCATTGTTTATGACGTCACGTCACCATGACAAAGATGATATTTTGCCCTAGGGCATTGTATGAAAAATATGAACCCCGATATGATTGTCCTCGATGGTAATAAAAAGAGCTATTCATGAGATTCGTCTATTCATAAAGCCTCTTCATACCTTGAAATCTAATACCGACTCTTATTACAGCTTGACTCTTATTACAGTTTCACGGTTTCGAGTGGGAGAAGCATTGGATAGTTGACCTAGGGTCAGTAGAGGTAAGTCCATTTGTATTTCAACACCTAGTTTAAACATACTTATTTCCATGAAGATTTGGATTGGTAAACAAACTATAAGATCGATGTCCATGGTTTGACTTTTAGATGATGCGTCATGGCTACAACTTAAAAGGTCGGGTCGGGTCACGTAATGATATGTTTTACCCTCTAACAAAACAATATATTGTATAAACTTTAATGATTTGAGAAAAATAATATGACAAAAACTTGCTACACTGCATTTAATGTTAGAAAAGAGTATTTTTCAAAAAATGTTTATTTAACAAACTATATTGTTCGTACCTTGAAGGTCGACGATTTAGGAGATGCTCTGTTGGCCCACTTTTCAAGGAGTAAAAGTGTCTGCATTGTCTGTGTACAACCATGGGGCTCTGATTCTAAGGAACTACACATGAAATTCAAGTCACTGAGGAAAGGTACTTATCATCTTAATGCATGTGAAGTTCCAAGAGTCATTAATTCAAATAGACCATGTAAATACGATGGTAGCGTGTTATCAGTTACTTGCGATGGGGATAGCGCAGTGGTTAGCGCGTTCGGCGAATCCGCATAGCAACTTTGTCTGCAGCAGAGAACTTTTCTACACGCAGTAAGGTTTGCTAAAATACTACATTGAATTTCAGTGAAATACCATCAATGGTTCGCTAGTTCAAGCCCTTGTTCACAGGTTCTACTGCAACGAACACCCACATGGTGTTACAGGCTTTCCCCCTGCTAGTAAATTGTTAAGTTGGTGGCTGAATTCCCTTAGGTATATCATGTACTTGATTGAACTCTGATGGTGGGGCCTCATGGTCTTCATGAAGGCGACAGTTATCTTATGTTCTTGCCAGCTTAGAAGTTTAAATTCTATAAATAAGTAATTATATATGGATGACAACTTCTTTATCATGAAAATGTGATATTTTCACTTAACGAATCTAAACGAATAACTTATCATCCATAAATATAATGTTCTTAACATTTAAGTACCAATTTCAAAGTGCATTGCTGACATTAGTAGTACATACTAATTTTCGAGTTATCCTTGATTTGATATCGTTTGAGATCACGTTGTGTTTGTTGTGACAGGACCACCCAGGCACATCGTGGTGATAATGGACACAATGGACGACTGCCCTGAAGAATCACCTAAGGTCAAGGGAGAACGGAAACGTGTTTCTGACGCGACTAAGATTCCAGCCAATCAGATCCACTTTGTGAGGAATTACACAGACACACGGACAGACAGCAACACGGACCTCATTCACCTGGCTGTTCTGAGTAACATCATGGACAATGTAAAGCAACAGTCAGCTTTGATGAAATCGGCTCGAAGTTGGTATTGGGGTTATGTATTGGTGTTGATATCAACATGTGTACTCGTGCCTGCTGCAGCGTGTGCGCTGTCTACCAGTTGCCTGCAGAACGTGTGTAAGATGCCAGGAATGATTGTTCAAACAGTTAATAATTCCTTTAAATGTTTAGTTCAATGCGTTAGGTCGGGGAAGAATTTCATTCGGGTTGAAGAGAACTAGCTGTAAAGAGATCAAATTAAATTCCCACTTAATTTTTTTAACTTTTATTATTATATATTTTAAGCCTTGATGCTTTTCGTTAAATTTTCAATGCTAGCGTAGATATGTGCAATGTGAATTTCAGGTGAATCACGTTGTTATGGTGTTTTAGAGGCATTTCAACCAGAAAGAGTTCAACCTTGACATTTATAGTTTAGTATCTCAGAAGCCAATATTTTACATTAGTCACAGGTATGACTGTCCATATTTGTTTGAATCGTGGTAAATAAATATGATACCAATAAAATTGACGCATGTTTCTCTGTGTTTTATTCTCTATAAAATTGCCTTTTTTAAGCATTGTAAACTTAAAAGAGGAGAGCTATTCACACAGAGAGGGTTGTTTTCCTCAAATCTCTATATTTACACTTAATTACTGTTCCTGTTCAAAAACAGTTTTATAGGATGAATGAATAAGTTTTTGAGAAGAAAGGGACTCTACTTTCCAACATCAAGATTGAATATCTAAATCTAAATCTCTTCCATCTAAAATATACACATCTTTTTATAAAAGTCATTAATTGAGTTACATTGCCACATTCTTGAAAAGTCCGAGCATGTGAGTAACCAGTTTCAAATAACAACTTTATAACGTCATATATAGAGATTATTACCCGAGGAAGTGTGTCATATGAGTTTTACGAAACGAGTGTGAATTTGTGTATTGCCCGAGCGAGAGTGTAATAATTTATTTATAACCCGTTCTATTCCATGCGATTCGCGTAAAAATAGTCAGAAAGCGGCCCACGTCTCTTGCGACGGCAAGCAACAGGGACGTCACGAACAATCGTTATATGACGTCACAGACGACAGAATACGGGAAGCCGCGGTGAAACAATCGTTGCTGGGCAAACGTGATATGTGCACATGTTCACATGTGCTCAAATCAATAATATTAACTCTGTTATTTTCAATCATATGGGTAATAAATATCGCTTCGTCCTCTTATGACAGCCGTGAGAATTTGTGTCCAGTACTTCTGAGTCAACTTAACACAATTATATTTTCTACACTAAGGAAGTAATTTATGGAAGTATTATATTTTAATTAACGCCATATCTCACAAAGAACCGCCTTTGATGAATAACTTTAATGCAAAGCAAGATTCTTTTTGAAGAAGTTACTATGGACTTTTTCTTTACTTTCAGGAATCGTATATCAACGTAACTCGCAATTGATGCAATCTTACTTTAAATATGGAAAGGACAACTGTCAATGCCCAGGGGCGTGTATCGCTTAGAAACAGCGTTTGAAAGACATATACCTATATAGACCCTACCCTATTAAAGGGATAATATGGTAGGGCCTATATAGGTATATGTCTTTCAAACACTGTTTCTAAGCGATACACGCCCTTGTGTGTCAGTGAAAGGTATTGGTAACATCAGCCGATACAAAAGAGAGCTATGGGCTATGTAGCTCATTAGGACTTCATGGATTTATTATCTAAGGTTGAATATCTAAGATATCTCAAGTAACTGGGGTCACATGCTCACCAAATCTACAATTTGGAAACACCTTTGACCAATGAGTCTCTACACGACATTACAGCTTGCTAGAGCTTTCCATACTTGAGAAGAAGATGGGGTAGGTTTTAAGATCATTACCCCTGTAACCTAGATTGGGGTCACAGGGTCACACAATCTACAATTAAGATTGCTCATTGGCCAATGAGCCCGCACACAACATTTCAGCTTTCTAGACCTTTGGGAACTGTAGAAGAATATGAAAGTAGTTTTTAAGGTTGTGATCCCTGTGACCCTAAATGTACAATTTAGATTCCCCATTGACCAAGGCGTATGCACATGAAAGTTTAGCTCTCTGGAGTTATTGGTTCTGGAGAAGAAGTCGAAAAAACGAAAAGTTTACAGACAGATGGACGGACGGACGCCGGATACCATGCCATGCCATAAGCCCATCGGTCCTTTCAGGCTTGATGAGCTAAAAAGGAAAATATGTTACGGAAGCTTTAATTGCGAACATTGCCCAGCACAGTTGTGTTGAAAGAATCACTCCTCAATACTTCTAATACGAAACATTTTTCAGTTCAATGTCTTTATAAAAGCACCTATTTTCAACGCAATTATACTCTTCCATATTAACTCCTAACCCCCATCTATTGCAAAATATTTCTAAAAGAGGCTGTAACTAGTACAATGTCGTCAGCAAAAAGGGGCATTTCAATAACTTTAACTACATTATTAACTTCTGGCACCACCGTTTTGTAAATCAAAAACAGCTGGTTGGAACATAAACAAGGGAGGACTTAGAGTACAGTCTTGTCCCACTCCACGTGATGTAAGAAACATACGAGTATTGGGAAAAAATCGCCAATTTTAACACAAGCAAAAACATTCTTGTTTTATTACAACTTTCATATTGGAGCAGCTGATTAAGCAGTGTATTTCTATCAACAGAATCAAATGTCTTGCGGAAGTAAAAAAAATGCAGCGGAGGTCAATAAATGCACAGTTAAAAGGTGTTTCGATTTCTAAGATACTGTTTGCAACTGATGTACAAAAGTTGAAGAATAGTCTTGTCAAAACCTGGCTTGAAATTCAGAGAGAATATGATTTAATTCTAACCAAGCTCTAGAACACATCTGTGTTATCGGCGAAGGAAATGTCTGACTATGGCAAGGCAACAAGCGTTTGGGAAATGTCATGTGTCACGATGTGACGATGAAAAATATCAAAACTGCAATGACATATGCTTATATTTTTTAACACAGATATGTGAAAAGATTGTTTAAACTTTTTGTGTAAATTCTTTTATTATGTTCGATGCGTTATTTTACCAATATTTCAAACAGAAGTAAATGCATTGTCCATTGAAGAAATTACGTCGAAATTTTATGAATTGAAAGAAAGATAGAAAAACACATATCATAATCCTAAATTTGTTCTGGTATAAAATAAAAAAATGTGGCTGCATACATGATTATAGACAGATTTATTCGAGTTGTAAATTTTAGAATTGCTGTATTATTTAATTATGTTCATAAACAAATGTAAAAACAATTGATATTTGAAAAATATTACATTAATTAGTAATTTATTTTGACAACATGTTACTCAGAAAAAAATTCTTTAAAATAATGTTAATTGCTAATGAGAGAAAAGTTTTAAATCAAGGATACCTATGTGACATAATTGTTAAAAGCTTATTAAGCAATTAAGCATATTTAATTTCTACACGGAACATTCTTGTCAAAACACTTAAGTTGTTGATTGGCAGTTTTCCCGCTTAAAGGTTTTCTGAAAATGCTCCACAGATAGTTGTATGATTTTAACTATTGTTGTGTTTCGAAGGAATGTAAAATAAGCTTAACATGACAATTTACTTTTAAATGGCCGTAGTTAGTTATAAAGATCTTGATGTGTTATTTTCTGCGACTAATACAATGGAAGGATGTATTTCTTATTAAGCAACGTGCAGTAATGGAAGTTATAATTAATCTTAGTTAAATCGAGATGGCAAATGTAATATTTGACACTAAAATACAACGCATTTTATCACATCGTAAAGAAATATTGGGTCGGAACACATTTGATAAAATAGTTCATTTAATAGCATGTAAATGTAAATGTAAGCCTATAACTTCTTAATCACAAAAGCAACGTTTTATGGACTATTGAGTGTTCAATAGGTAAATCTGAAACCTGCAAAACTGGTCTACCCTTCACGTCAGGACGATTTCGTGCTGTGTTATTGATTCTTTATCAGTAACGAAGCAGTCTTCTTTACAAACTCAATTTCTCGGAACTCATTACAAATTCACTCGTACTAAATCGACCTAACAAACAGGAAAATAAGTTACGTGCATTAGGTACCAAATTGCATGAAGATATTGCATTAGTGTGTGTGTCTCTCTCTCTCTTCTTTCAAATCCGAACGATTTTGCTGTTTATAAAAGTTGGATGTTGCTTAGTTTCCAAGTTAAGTTCTAAGTGTATATTATACAGTGTATCTCCTTTCTCCTTCAACACAAATATTGGTGTCAATAAGCACAATGATAATAATAATTTAAAACTGATTTAATAATGTGTATAATAATAATAATATAAATGGAGAATCAGAAGATCAGCGCTCGTTCATGTTTCCATATTCTACATTGCCTTCAATGTTTTAAAGGGGCAGTAACACTTTTTTTGCAAATTTTATATTTTCAAATTTCCCATTTAAAATGATGGCTTATGACATTTGTATTTAGTTTAGAGGTTAAACCATTTTATTACACAAACCAATTATCCAAAGTGGTAATAACAGTATTGCGTATAAAGAAAAAATTCATGGCGGCCATTTTATTGTGAACACATTTTGTTATTTCGAATGACAAAAACTATTCCCATGGCTTTACAGAACCATGTAAACTCATTTTTTAACTTGATTTACTGAAGAGGGAAGGATATTTTACTGTTGATGACATTATTTTTCAATTTCATTTCATCGACTTATTTCAGCGAAAAAAACGTGCTACTGTCCCTTAAACATCACGTTTTGCTACATCCACGATGAACAAGGTTGATAACCAATAACCTATGGTTACACATGAGGGGCTGGGTGGTGTTTGAACCAAGTTCCTAGTCCTTTCCGGGGATCAGCAATTTAACCTTTTTGCTGTAGAGAATTATTTCATATACATTCAATGAGGTTGTGGTACAACGCTGCACTAAAATTAATTGAGAGTTGGTTTTACAGGTTTCCACCTGTACTGCACAATTTGATGTAAGTTAAATATTTTGGAAACATTAATCATTAATCTCCCAATACCTTCACATCAGCCTAGAATAAAACAAGTCACTTTAATACTTTTTTGGATTTTATACCGACCACTGTCGACTCAACAGAAACAACTTGATCAATGTAATGTTACGATTTGCCCAATGTTGACTTTTTGCTTAGGCTCAGTCCTATGACGCTTGAAGTGGTCCTTTCAGAAATAAACAGTCGATCCCGTTAGAGTTTTGTTAACGTAATGCTGCATATATTCAGTGCTTGTGCATGATTTGCCAGTCAGTTACGAAAGGCAAACGAAGTTTTCAAACAACATGCATGACTGCGTTTCTTTGAGTTGATCAAATATCACAGTGGACTATACGAGACTTTCTATACGAGACGAGACTTTCTATACGAGACTTTCCCTTCAGAACCTGTGACTGACGATTTGATCTTCACAAATCTCTATTTCTAGGAACGCATTACACATTGAAACGGTGCAATAGGCTTTGATCTCTATTTCTAGGAAAGCATTGCACATTTAAATGCTGTATTTAAACCTTGTTTACCCATGAAAAACTATTGGTTATCAACGCAAAGACGTGACTCGGGTATTTCATTACTGACAACATGGGGAAAGGGCATTTGAAAATTATTGGTAAAATTATTGTTATCAAAACATGAACTATGTTGAAATTGGTGACCATTTCAATTCTGTATTCACCTAGCCCATCTGTTAGTTTAGAATATATGGTCTTGTGTCAGTTGTCTTACAAAAGTTTTAAGTGTTGCCCCAAAACGCAAACTTTCATTTTAAAAAATTCAAATTGTCATGGCAGTATAACATAATTCTAAATTCTCACGCCTTATAGCCATGTCAGAAACTAATAATTACCTACAACGTCGGTAAATGTGTGGAAGGGAAAGACGGACGCAAGTACAGACCCGATTTTGAGATCAATAGATATATAAACGATCCCAGTCCCCAACAATGTAGTTCAGCAACAACGGCCGCTGCTCGCTAGATGGGTGGGCCACCCGCTGCTGGTTAAAACTTAGAGTTTCAAGGGTTGATTCCCTGCTCCACACTGAGACATGAGTTGAGAGACTCATGGTGTCACCCTGGGTAAGTGACCTATTCAAAATGTGCCTCTATTCACCCAGCAGAAAATGAGTACCTGATAACAGTTGTGATGGAGGTGACCTTCTTGCGACACATATGTCAGCTTGGGTTAGACCAGGTTAACAACATCGATGTAGCGCCATGAGCAATCACTAAGTGGATGGATAAGTGCGCTCTTTAAATGGACATATTATTATCATTATTTATTAAACAGACCCGACTCGTACCAGGAAACCTTTACATTGAGATTATCTGAATAACTTCATTTTTTTCCAGCTTTAGAGCAAAGTAGCCTTTACACAACTTAAAATTATAAAACATGGAAAAACACAACCCTCACAGCAATTCAGATAAACCAGCAACGTATATTCTACAACCGAACATTATCTTAAGTCAATCGAAACTGTGCTGGATCAGAACAGTGACTTTCAAGGGCCTCGACAAAATATTGATCATTACAAATTCTGCAAAAGAATTGTCAAGTCAAAATTAATGTTCAATTATTGTTTGCATATAAGAACAGATTAGAAAGTAGTTTTAATCAGCTTCAAAGTATCCATGTTAGGTTATCACTGCATACAATATATATGTGATATTAAGAAGGTCATGTAAATTTTAAGATATAGAGCCATGGGCTCTGTAGCTCAGAATCAGAAATTGCATGATTTAATATCTCAGGTTGATGACTTAGTGAGTGAATTGTTTAACAACAGCTTAAATCAGTGAGTGAGTTATTGGTTAACGCCGCTTCGGCGGTATCACAGCCATTAGCGGCGAGCTTTAATCAGAATAAGAGATTAATATAATGTAATGTAATGTAATCATAACTGCTTCAAAAGATATTTCTACACAAGATTTCAGCATTCTAGTGCTTTTTGTTCATTTAAAGTAATGAATATAATGCACAACTCCTAGCCCATTACAATTGCAGTCTTGAAATTGTCAGTGCATAAAAAAACATAACTCGACACTAAATTTTGATAAAATGGGTTGTCCAGGTATCACAATTCCTGTAAAGATATTGAAGAATGGTGATCCTCCAAATTAAAATTGAATAAATATATTCCCCAAATCATCAATCATGGTATAAAATTTGGTATAACATGGTATAAAATTTGGAGAGAGCCGGGAGTACGATTGCTCAATGAAGCGCTACGTAGTATAAAGCGAGCGAACTTTGAGGTTTTGCACCGTGTCGTTCATGAGAGAATGAGCGCTATCAATCAATCAAGCAATGAGCGATTATAAGCGCTCGCTGTTATGGAACGGTGCCCAGTGTTCCTGAATATATCTAATTGTGAATTGACTGCATCAGCTGAGCATATACAGTTGTTAGATCATCAGGAATGGCTACGTGAACTGTGGAATGATCAGGGAAATCCCAATGGAAATAAGCTTCGTACATATAGACAGTTTAAGAACACTGTTATCCCAGAACCATATGTTACTTCTATATTGCCTAGATGGCACCGTAGTGTACTAGGAAAGCTACGTTGTGGTACACTTCCATTGGAACTAGAACGTGGTAGATTTTCCCGCCCTGTTACACCTCTTATTGATAGGATTTGTCGCCACTGTAATCATCAGGCTGTCGAAGATGACGTTCACTTCTTAGTAAATTGTCCATATTACTCAGATCTCCGGTATGACCTTTTCCAAAATGTTAGTATTTACTACCCGAGTTTCACCAACTTATCGGATATTGAACAAACTACATTCCTATTACAACTAGAAAATATTGTAAATCCATAGGCAGCTTTAGTAAGCCGTATGTATCGGCGAAAGATATTAACTCAATCACAATAATTATATTTAAGTCCTCCCATACTTGAGTTATTAATTCATATCTTAATCTTTCATTTTTAACTTGTATATACAATGTCTTGTGTGTCTCATTGGCCATATGGCCTGATGTTTGTATACTACTTTATGTTTTTAAATTGTCACTGTACCCGATTATATACAAAACATGTGACACATTAATAAAATATTCTGTCTGTCTGTGTTGTATTGCTGTTGCTTGCGCGAGTTTAGGATTATGCTTATTAGTTATTTTGCTAAGGTGAAGATTTATTTTAGGTGCAGGTAGCGGCGGGATGGGAGTTGGAAGTTTAATTTGCTCCATGTTAGCTTGAGAGATGAGCTTTTGAATGCAGTGGGAGATAGGAGCACGGAGAAAGTGAAATTGAAAACACTAATTTTACAACAGTTTAATGATAAAAGATATACACTGATAGAAAGTTCACATAGTAACACATAGCGTGTCATAAAACTAATAAACAATTTGCTGTTAGGCCGTAGCCAACTTTTCCCCACTCGCGGCGCCGATGAATAGCTTCAGTTCTCATTGTTTTAATTTTTCAACAAAGGGTCCTCTGAAGATATGCTGCCTAGAATTTTGGTCCCGTCTCAGTTCGAGGGGAGTTCACCAGTTAGGGCTTTCAGAGCTTCAAGAGAAGTACTGTTGGGTGCGAGTTGCTGTTAGTATTTAAAGCTGCATCCATTGTGTTTCATAAACTTTTATTTGGCTTTAATACGTTCCAACAAATTCACTCAGCTTGCTTATTCATCCCAAATCGCCAAATATATCATATATATATAATAGTTTCCAATTAAAATCGAGTAACATCATTATGCATGTGTAGAAACCGAAACTGCGCGTCCCATTTACATGGACGGTATTTATATGACTCACAAACATTATCAACCCAAATTTGTTATTTTCACACCGTAGGAACGTGTACGCCTGGAAATTGTTACTCAACGGAAGTGAACGAATTTCTCTGCGAGAGGTCAGTTTAGTTTTGTGCATTTGGTGTAGGAATGTGTTTGATAAATCGGTTTTCAGGTACTTATGACAAAAGACATTAGTAAACGCAAAGTGGGTTTTAGAAATGAGAAGCTCAGCAGAACTAGCTTAAAAGAGACAGTTGTATGTGAGGCTGCATACCGAAAGTAAGTAGTATTGCTACCTAACTTCCTGCAGCCTCCAAGTCAGGGCGCTCTACCTCCGATATTGGTGTTTTCTTTAGGAACGTGTTCACCACGATATTATACCAGCACTCATTGAATGTAAATATCTCAGTAACTATACTTTGGATTTTGATTAAATTTTCTAGTTTTGATAAATATGTATCAGCATTTTTGGACATATACTTGAAAAAAACGTATGTTTGTTTTAAATCAATATATCGACCGCGTTTGTGTGCAAATATATTTTTTCGGTATGCCTTCAAAGAGGTCACTCACCATAATATTAAATAAGGTTGGGCTTAGGATGCTGCCTTGTTAGGTGCCGTTTTCCAAACAGTTATTTGCCTGTTGTGTAGGAAGTCCTGGATATAATTAATTATCTTGCCTGATAGGCGCTTTTTTATTAGTTTTTTAATGAGGCTGTTATATGCTACACCATATCAAAAGCTTATGAAAAATCCAGGAATGTTGCGAGGGTGTAGTGCTTGTTGTGTTGCCCTACTTTGATTTCTTGCGGGTGGAGCGACCAGGAGTGAAGCCTCTCTGGTCGCTATTTAGGGTGTTTAAGTTTAAAGGGGCATTAGCACGTTTTTTCGCTCAAATAAGTCGATGAAATGTATTTGAAAAATAATTTCCCCAATAGTAAAACACCCTTCTCTCTTCTGAAAATCAAGTTAAAAACGGGTGTACATGGATCAGTAAAGCCATGGGAATCGTGTTTGTTATTCGAAATAATAAAATGTATTCACAATAAAATGGTCGCCATGCGATGTTCGCTTTATCATACGCAACACCGTTATTACTACTACGGATAATTGGTTAGTGTAATAAGACGTTTTAGTGACGGTTTCACCCTCTAAAGTAAATCTAAATGACACAAACTATCATTATAAACAGGAAATTTGAAAAAATAAATTTTGCCAAAAAACGTGCTGCAGCACCTTTACTTTTAAAAGTGAGATTGGAAGCGATGTTTCACCACCCCCTCCATTGCCTTAGATAAATTTGATGTTAAGGAGTTGGGATCCCTGCAGGGTTTATGTGGTTTGGGATAGGGATTGCTTATGACTTCTTCCAGTTGGAGGGAAGTTTTCCTAGCTGGGGAATTGAGTTATTTTGACAGTGCCACCAGAGTTTAATTTTGTGTTTGGTCACCAAACAATGTCCAGCTTGGAGAGACAGCCTCATTTCTCTACTGAAAACAACTTCTTTCATTACACTCTGTGTCACATTTTGTTTTTCAAATGTTTCTATTCATTTCTCTTCAGCAGGTGTACATAAAACTGCATAGTTCACACAAAGACGATGAAGCGCACATAAAATATGGACAAAATGGAAAACATTGACAAAAGCTTTCCATTTAGCATGGACAGAAGGCAAAGTATTGTTTTTACATGCAATAATCTTTACAACTTTAAATACATCCTTGACAATATTTAATAATAATTTATTGTGTTTAATACTTGAGATATGATTATATTTTTTGGCGAATATGATGATGTGTGATGCTAATAGATCAACTGAGGTGTTGCAAAATAGAATATCTAGATAAATAATATCAGATTGATAAAGTGAATGTTCATGAACTGTTCAATTTTTCTCTAGAATTCATTTACATGATTACATTTTATAAAAACATGACTTTCCTGTTCAGATTCACAGAAAATGCAGATATTTGAATTTATTTGATTTTCAGTGGTGAAATACGGCATTTATCGGTTAAAATAAAATCCATATTTTCACTGAGTGAAATAACATGTTTTATTACCTACGGGGGCAGTCATATCGGGGTTCATATTTTTCATACGATGCCCTAGGGCAACATATCACTTTGTCATGGTGACGTGACGTCATAAACAATGCTATGACGTCACGTTTCGTCTATGACGTTGCGTTCTAAATGCGCGACGGCGGGTCGCCAGCCTATGGTTGAAAGTGGATTTTAGCGTGTTTTCATTAATTTTACGACTTCGGTAATAAACAGAATATTATATTCGTGTCTATGCCATACTATGTTTACGACACTCGTGCCTGAATATCGGTATATCCCTCGCTCTCGCTCGGGAAATACTAATATTCAGGCACTCGTGTCGTAAACATAGTATGACATAGACACTCATATAATATCCTCTATATTCTACTCAGTGAAATAACACTTTTAATCATATAACGTCATCCTAACAATAGGATGACGTCATAGGATGGCCGTGGAAAGGAAGGCGATCTCGGAGGCTCCGTTTATAAAATGAACGTCATTTACCAACTATGCATGGTTTGTTAAATCTAATAAATAGAACATTTGACATGTCTCGTCGATTACCATGTATATCTCATCTCGTGAAGAAGAAATTATATATTTACACTCGTGGCTGCGCCACTCGTGAAAATATACATTTCTACTTCGATGAGATATACATGGTATTCTACGAGAAAGGTCAAATATCCTCTAGTATTATTTTTATCTTCTTGTGTAAATTACTCTACTCTTGTTCTAGTTCTATTCTAGTTTTTGAAGTGTTTTGTTCAAGGAGGGTTTTGTGTACAATTTGGATGGGGTAAGAGGGTGCGACCAGGGGGCGGGATTATAAGTGCAGTGGTTAGCGCGTTCGGCTTCCGATCATGAGGTCCGGGGTTCGAATCCCACCAGGGGCACAGCAACTTTGTCTGCAGTAGAGAACTGTTCTACTCGCAGTAAGGTTTGGGTGCAATGCGACACTGAATTTCAGCGTAGTACCACCCATGGTTCGCTAGTTCCACCAAAATGAATAGCCACATGGCGTTGCAGGCTTTCTCCCTGCCATAATACTAGCAGTCAAGATATAAGTGAAATACTCTTGAAAGCGGCGTTAAACCCAACTCACCTCACCTCACCTCACCTTTGATGCGATAACGTGTTTTTATTTCATTAAATGGCAAAAAGCCATTATCACACCAATTTCACTACTGCAAACTGAAAACAAATCCTGCCATTATTTATGTCAGTAATGGCTTCTTTGTGAAAGGTGAGGTGATTAGGGGTTTAACACAGCTTTCAAAGAGTATTTCACATATATATCACAGCTACTATTATTATTGGAGGAAGAAAGCCTGCAATACCATTGTGGCTGCCCATTTTGGTGAATCTTGCAATCATCGGCTGGAACTCACAATGGATGATTATGCTCTGAAATTCAGTATAGCATTACACCCACATGTTACTGCATGTAGAACAGTTAGCTGCAGCAGACAAAGATGTCGAGCTCCTGGCAGGATTCGAACCCCAGATCACTTGATCCATCTTCATGTCGGACATGTTAAACACCAACATATACCACCACAAATTGCTTTTGATATTTGACCCCTTGTTTGATAATAACCAATAACCAATAATAATAACCAATTTAAATGCAGTTCTGTATAACAGACAAAGTTGCCGAGCCCCTGGCAAGTCATTGAGGAGGTTAATTAGAAATGGCCTCCATGTCACCTTCACCTGGTATCTGACTGTACTGGCACAAACAGAATAGTCACTTTCTCAGGTGAGGTGAGTTGGGGTTTAACGGCATTCAAGAGTACTTCACTTATATCACGGCTGCTAATATGGCAGTGAGAAAGCCCGCAACCTCATGTGGCTATGCATTGAGGTGGAACTAGCAAGGTGAGGTGAAGTGGTTTGGGGTTTAACGCCGCTTTCAAGAGTATTTCACTTATATCGCTGCTGCTAGTATTATGGCAGGGAGAAAGCCTGCAACGCCATATGGCTATGCATTGCGGTGAAACCTGCGAGCATTGGCTGGAACTAGCGAACCATGGGTGGTACTACGCTGAAATTCAGTGTAGCATTGCACCCAAACCTTACTGCATGTACAACAGTTGTCTACTGCAGACAAAGTTGCCGTGCCCATGGCGGGATTCGAACCCCGGACCTCTTGATCCGAAGCCGAACGCACTAACCACTGCCCTATCCCGCCCCCTGGAACTAGCGAACCATGCGTGGTACTACACTGAAATTAAGTGTAAGTCAATATGAGTTTAAGTTTCTTTACTCATGTCTCATTGAGAGCATCGAGTCAATCCTTCCCCTGATTGCACGAGATGATTTTGCCTCATATTGTGCTATAAATAACCAGCCAACAAAATGATTTAAAAACGAGCAGAAATTTTGGCAGAGATGAGAAGACCAATGAGGTATTATTAACTATCAAATCACCACATTTCATTGGCTGACTATATAAATACTGTAGTAGCAATGCAAAAACAGCTGGTAAAAATTACGTTGTAATGAAACTGGTTATGTGTTCACCTTTTTTATTGTCCTTCACTGACAGCTCTCATCTTAATTCAACTTCTCTCGCACGTCTTAACTACTGACAGTCTTGTTAATGGCTTATTTAAGCCTTGCTGCATTTTGTTAACATTTCTGTGCTTAAACAGCAGCGCGCACTATAAAGTTCAAGTTCAGCACACGTCTATGCTATGATGAAATACAGCAAAGCTTAAATTAGTCAGTGATGGAGACTGGCGCTGGTTGTGACGTGCGAGGAAAGTTGTGCTGGATAAGTGTGGCCATACAACTTCCCAATGCTAGGCATAACTCTTGCCAGTCTCCATTACTGGCTGATTTAGGCCTTGCACTATTTCCTTATAAGAAATCTGGGCTTAGAAATCCAGGCCCACAATGCATTTCTGGTGCAGCGATTCACTATCTAGGCACAACAAAGCGAGGGAAATACCGCACTGGTTAAATCAGCCAGTAATGCAGACTGGCAAGAGTTATGCCTTGCGTTTGGAAGTTGGTCAGAGATATACATGCTATTTTAGTAGTTTTCTTTAAAATATTAGCTTTGATGAGTGAAAATTTCACGGAACTGAAAATTCTAGTTACAATTATAAATTATAAGGATGATTATCAAAAATATACTTAACATCATCAAATAGATTATCTATAATTATACAAATTCAAATGTTCACAGCTCTTATATGGATCCATCTTGATCCTTTTTAAACAATCAAGAAACAATAGAATCTGATGAAATGTTGAAAAGATTTAATACTTTAGAGGGATACTTTGCACAAACTATATGGAGATTTTGATAGAAATGTACAATGTTATTTACAAGACTTAAATTTGACATTCGGTAATATGTTTTACCGCCACTACAATGGGTGAGTAGATGTATAAATAAACGTTCTATGCTACAACAATCACATCTGTGTCAACAGTGCAGTGGAGCCTTGGCTATTATTTATGTACAGATATCACAATAAAAACTATATTTGCACAGAACATGAAAATACAAATTCAATACTGATAGTTATAAAATATATACTTTCTACTCTCTTATAAATCAGACCAGATTTTTCTTTAACATCTACAAACCAGAGAATTTAAAATCAGCCACCATATCGGTCAAGTTTCATTATTAACACTATTATAAATTTTCTTCAAGCCGATTTCTCTTCATAAACTTTCATTTTATATAAAACAATCCATTTGTATACCACGGTATACACGAAAATAAATTAACAAAAACAAACATCAACATACACAAGTGCCATCGTGTGTAAGTTTCGAAAGAGGATGTTTTATCAAATATATCACAAGATCTTTGGACGGAAGAACCTTTAAACTCTGTGATAATCTTAGACCATGATTTTCTGGGGCTGGTTGACCTTCCTTTCCACTTGAGAGAGATATTTCTCTGGGATTCCAGCATCTCTGTAAAATATCAAATAAACCAATTAGAATACAGTGTTCTTTTACCAATTTAAGAAATTATACAAGTTCATTAAAGTTCAGGAACAATTCAGGAATAGAGGAACATGGTAAGTAAGTATTAGTATAGTTAAATTAATTAATAGTACAGGTTTTTTTTAATTTGGTGAAATTTGATCAAGTTTGTTTTAAAGCATATGTCAGTGTGTTTTAATGATATTAAAAATTGTCACCAAATTATGTTAAATTTAATTTTGAATAAAACCATGAAACAATTTAAAATTTGAACACTATGTTAGTGAAGTGATGCAGTGGCAGATCCAGGGGGGGTGGGGGTTCAGGGGTTCAAACCTTCCCCTGCCCCCCTTGAAAATTTGTGCATGTAAATTTGATGAATTGAGGTATATCCCCGGTAACCCCCCCTTTTCAATAACTTTTGAAGTGTCTTGATACGCCTATGTGATGTGTGTAGTGAAGTTGTGATGTTATGTGATGCTACAATGTACAGTGATAAATTTACCTGCGAGTCCTGCATCAAATACACATAAAATTTGGAAAGGACTCATAAAAATTAAAACTGCGAATCCCCTGGACTCGAAGATTTTTTTTCTATTATTTGTTTACTCATGGAGGGACTCACTTTTTTTGTGCTGGGACTCACAATTGCTTCTTATAGCGAGTCCCTGGATTCTGTATGTCATATTTGTAAATTTATCACTGATAATGTGTAATGCAAGTGGTAGCTCAACTTCATATGTCATCTAAAAAAAGTGAAACTACACACAGAGAGTCTAGTCTACTTGACGAGGTTCTATTGAAAACAAATTCACATGATGATAGACTAAATTCAATTGCTAAAAGAAACGTTTCAAACAAACTCAAACACTAACACTACTGTGACTTACAAATTTCTAAAAAAAAATCATTCACACAACGCCTAACTTTTCTCGCAAGTCATTACTCACGCCAGTTTCTATCTACCTGCATTGTTGCATTTCGTTAACTTTTCTTTGCTATGCATGGTGTGCTTTGCCAGGCTAGCACAAGAAAGTTAAGGAAATGCAGCAAGGCTTAAATAAGCCAGTCATTGGGACTGGCGCAAGTTATGATCTGCAAGGGTAGTTGTACAAAACCTAGCTGGCATAAACTATTGGCTGAAACTAGTTCTAACTGTGATGTTGAAGCAACAGGATGGAGTTTATTGTAGAACTATAGATTTGAGTGATTTCAGTAAGCGTATGTGCAATTATACACTTTCACTTGGACTGTGTTTTACATCTACATTCTACATCATCATTTGCATGTTAAAGATATTGCCATTTAATAGATTTACACAATAGCAGCCCGTGCTGTTGATTAATGCGACACATCACATCATATAACAAGAGTGTTTCATATCAGTGATTTTCTTGCAAATAATTAAACTTGATTTAAATCAGCCAGTTATAATTAAAATACTAAACTCAGTCATGTTTAATAAATTCTAATGAAACTCATGAATGGTATCGGTACCAAAAAAGCGAAAGCAAGTTAGATACCAAACCCTTCACTCATTTCATATTTTGTTTTTTATTGAACAGAACGTCATTTAGTATTCTCTTGTTAACTCTCTTATCTCAATTCAATTCTATGTTCAGAATCTAAGACTCCACTTCTAAAGAAAGACCCATTTCATTTTTATCTAGCATTAGCGCAATTAGTCAATGAAATGGATGAACTGGCAAAATGGCCAAAATATGTGTAACGCTCTAACTGTTGAGTTATTTAGTCCCAACTGCAGTCATCAATATAGCGACTGACTGAAGATGGGCTCTATCTCTGGATCAGCAAGTAAAAGGCAGGGATATACATGAAGTCAATGGGTATTTCACCAGACCATTTAACATAACAGCATAATTTAAAACAATTTCAAATTAATAGAAATTTCTCTAAACAATTTTGATTTTTATCATTTTTTTATGAGAAATGAGGAACCAAAATTCAGATGATCAAAGTGAATTTTCAAACATCTTTTGAAATGGTGCTTGCAAATGCATTTTGAGGAAATTTTCAACCAGTGAATGTTTGGAAAGGACATAAGAAGTACAGACAGCTTAATATCAATGGTTGATGTGTATCCTACAAAAGCAGGTGATGCATGATGGTAAAACTACTACTAGTAAAGCCTTATTACGGGAATCTAAACGGCGATGGACTCCGGGTTTTCAAGCTTAGCCCGGTGAACCACATGTCGGAGGTATTTTTCAGGAATACCAATATCTCTGGTTAATGGGAAAAAAGGAGGTTAGATTTAAAAGCAAATGAAATACACAGGGCTCCAGATATAACTTATAATAAAGAAACATCTTGTTTCACCAGTCAATAAATTTGGAAACATATCAAATAACCCTTTTAAATTTGCAGAGACAAGTCAATTTAGAAAAATTATCTGGAGCTCTGATTAAGGCTCATAGTTCAAATGGTAGTATATGTGCTGTTTGCTATTAACTTGGTTATGATTTTAAATTTCAAATTCAAGTTCTGATTGAAAACTTGGTCAATTAAAGGTGCATCCATTGTGTTTCATAAAATTTTATTTGGCTTTAATACGTTCCAACACACCATATGTGATGTTTACAATACAAATAAATTCACTTATCTTGCATATTCATCCCCAATCGCCAAACATATCATAATTACTATTTTCCAATTAAAATCGAGTAACATCATTATGCATGTGTAGAAACCGAAAGTGAAAGTACTATTTACATGTACAGTATTTATATGACCTATTGAACATTATTAACTTAAATTTGTTATTTTGTCTGGTGTAAATAAGATTCCAAAAATACGTTTGACCAATTGGCGCGCGCCACACGCAGTGCATTGTCCGGTTTTCGATCAGAAATCACTACTTTTACCTTCATATCGTCAATTTACTAAGTCGAGTATCATTAAAATGGTCGTTTTCGGTAGCTGCTGGTACTTCTCGATAGAATAAGACCATTTTTAACATTTGTCATATTTGACCCCCAACAACACAATGGATGTACCTTTAAAAAATTTGTATTTTTATAGTTAAATATGATCTGCATGATCTTACTGAGTGACAGAAAAGTGAAATTTATTTTTATATTTAAAAGTATATAATAGTTGCAAGCCCATAAAATATGAACTTTGCAATCTTACTGACAAAATAATAATTAATTCAACAAAAAGCACACATTACATACAAAAACATTGGAGCCTATATTGTACAATGTGTTAATCAGGGAATGGTTAGACAATTAAATACCAAAGACAGCAAAGCAAAGAAATTTTTATCAATGAAAAATTTTGTTCACTTAGAAGTTTGATGATACAGGCATCAAAGTAAACATTTTTTTCAAGGAGCGGACATGCTCCTAACGTTGAAATCTTAGGAGCAAAAAATATTGCAAGGAGCACATACAAGAGAAGATTGCTAAAATCACTTACAAATTTACTGAATATAAGCAGAAAACTCTAATAAATATCTAATATTTAATACCCAGTTGTGATGGATAATGGTTTACTTTGGTGAAGAAACTAAATTTGTTAAGTGGACCCCAAATTTTGCTAACTCAAAATTACAGGGAGCAAACTGAAAAAATAGGGAGAAAAGGCTCCCAAATTGGTTGCTATTATGAGGCCTGTGATATCAGTCTAAATCCTGTTTACATTATGCAATTTGTAGTTACAACTTGTAGCATCAACCTGTATTATTATGTTTTCCCAGTGATCTGATTGGTCGAGAGGTGATCACGTGACCGTCGACAGAAAAGCATATTGACTCCAGCCCGAATCCGACCCAAAAGCTGTATTGACTTGAGTGTGATGTCAAACTATTGTTGCATGAATTCAAACGATATTTCATGACGTCATGCTATTGTAATCATGACATCATGCGACCGTAAGCCCAGCTGGTCAAACCAAATTGCATTTTTGACTGTATTTCATTGTTTTCCTTTCGTTTCTGTATTGAATACATAATAAAACAATTATGGACAGGTGAATTTGGTCAATACCTGTTTCTATAGACCCAAGAAAACAATATTGAGCGCAGACTTCGTCCTTGGTCAATATTGTTTTCTCGGGTCCATAAAAACAGGGATTGACCTCATCACCAGTCTATGGTTGTATAGTATCGACACAATCTGTATGCACATCCGCTGATGAGTTGATACGACTTGGATGCTCTCATAGAGTTGGTTACTTCACGTAATAACTACAAATCGCACCATGAGAACAGGCCTTTACATGAGAAAGAAAGAAAGAAGAAACACATTGGAAGGTCAACATACCTGAGTTCAGTGAGCTTCTTCCTCTTGACCTCCTCCAGTCGGTTCCGCCTGTTGCGAGCCTCCTCGTCCAACTGGACCCCCTCCTCGAAGAAGGCGTTCCTGTCTTTGATCTTCTCCGACTCCTTCTGGCGGATCTGTCTCCGCACCTCCTCCGCGTGTGTCAGTCTCTTCTTCCTCGTGTCATCCTCCTCCCGCTTCTCCTTCTCTACCAGTTCCTTCTGTGCACGGAGGACACGCTCAAACTCCACGCGTTCACGTTGTGCCTGGACGGCGAGGTAGTGCTCCTTCTGGGACATCTGCATGCTTCGTGCATTCTTCAGCATCGATTCCATGTCTGCCTTCTTCCACGCCTCCTCCGCTTCCTTCTTCCTCCATTCCCGCTCGGCTTGTTCTTGAGCACGCTTGGCACGGAGTGCGTCTCGTTCGGCTTGTTCGTCGCGAGCGCGCTCCTGTAGTGCTCTCAGTCGGGCTACTTCTTTCTCCTTCTCGATTTTGATCTTCTCCTGTTCCTTCTCATAAGCTTGTTCACGTTCCTGGAATGGGAGAATTTATTTCACTTAACAGGGTTTGAAATTTGCATGTGAATGTCACAGAAAAGGTTATGTGAGGTACAAATGTTGGTAAAATTGTCACGCGGGATTCAAACCCTGGATATCTCAATAAGAACCTTTCTACAGATCGTATCGTAATCGTAATCTGATCGTATGAAGGAAAGGTGAAATCTACTCACAGCCTTCTGTTTCTGATACTCGAGCACTTTGAGTTCCTCGGCTGTCTCCTGAAGCTTCTTGATGTCTCGCCGCCGGATGATCTCGTCGTTAGCCTTGTTGAGCTCCTCCTGTTTACAGAATATCTCAGTTTAGGACAAGCAAACCCCATCATTCTATAATCGGCATAATTGATTTCAGCACACTCAAAGTTGTTACTCACTTCTATATAGTTGGAACCTAACAATGGTTTATTCTTAGATACCCTTCTATAATCTCAGTATAAACCATGGCTTATGTATAGGTTAATCACCCAAACAAGGTAGTTATTTAGATTAACTATGCGAGGGCGTTAGCCCGAGCAGAGTTAATCTAAATAACTATCGCAGTTTTGGGTGATTAAACGGCTTATACCACGTGGGAATTTTGTTTTTATGTACGTTTAATGAATGAGATGTAAAGAAAATGATCATTACAAGTGAAAAAAATTGTTTTTTAATTCAAATAATTGCCCTAGGGCGGTTATCAAGGTTATGTGAAATAAACCCTCTGAGAACAATAGACATAACCGACCCTAGTTGTATAAAGTCTCATACCAGCCCAGAATAACAATGCTGACCGTAAATCTGCTAATGAAACCAATACCATCAAAAAATAAATCCATGGATGCATTTGATAAAAAAAAAAAACACAAGGGTCGAGTCTACACATACGTTTTGACGTTTCTAATCAAATTCATTGAATTTGACTTGAGTGTTGACTCAAAGTATCAAAATTCCACAAACAAAACGAAGCCCATCTTCCTGGGGTACTTACCCTGAGCACGGTCTGCTCCGTCTTCTTCTTGACCTTCAAGACGTGGTCTTCCTCCATCAACTTGCCGATGTACTTCTGCATATGCATGTTCTCCTGGTCCTTGCGCTCCAGTTCAAACAGACGCTCCTTCTCGTTCTCCTGGATCTGCTCCATCAACTTGGCCGCCCCGAGGAGCTGCTCCTCCTTCCGCCTCTTCTCAATCTCCTCCTGGATGAGGATCGCGTTCTGTCGGTCCACCTCCATCATCAGGTCCAGCCGCTTCTCCTCCTCCGTCATCTCCGTCGAGATGTGAGACTTCTCCAGGATCTGAGCGTCACGGATCGCGTGGCATTTGGCGTTCAGGATAAGCTAAAACATCAAATTTTTGACTCAAACATAACACTTCAGCTACTTTTAACTGATTGGTATCATAAATACAGAAGTTACCAATTTACTTGAATCACAACTTAATTTTAACATAGGGATTATTTGGTACTGGAAGGTAAAATATTTTTTATCACAAAGCCCTGAGGCATATAACAAGATTAACCCAGTAACCTCGACTCATTCAAACAGATGCTCCAATGATCGAATGATCTCATTTAAATATGCTAATTCCGAAGTAAGTAATATACCTAGGTTGACTTTATTCAAGCATGTCATCTCAGTACACCATGAAGTCTAACCACCAACCAAGTGAGCAACCGGTCTCTTTATAACAGTTGACCTCATAACCAACTGACCTCATTGAGGTGTTTGATCTCGTCCTCCTGCTCCTGCCTCATCTCGTTGGCCTTGGAGAGAAGATGTTCCGACTTCTCCTTGGCCTCCTCCTCCAGATCGGTCATCTTCTCGTTCTTCTGTCGAGCTAGGTCCATTGCCTTCATGTAGTTCTTCCTCTCCTGAGCAGCGTCCTGAAATAAGCATTATGAGGTTAAGGATCATAGATCATTGGGTCATGTTCTCTATACGCATAGCTAGTGGTGTTCCGATGATCCATTATAATCCAATTGTAGCTGATGATCGATTAGGAGATAAAGCTACTTTGTTTGAAAATCAGAGACATGTTATACTGGATTGATAGCGAGTAAATTTAAAATTTAAACCGAACGCGTAGCCCAGACAGAAAACATAAACATACAATGAGAGAATGCTAACATGAAAGTGAGTACATGGTAATTTGGAGAATTATGTGAAAGCGGATCAGATTATTCAAATAAAATTTGACAGTGACAGAAAAGTCAACCAAATGAAAGTGAAAAACCATTGAATATAGCACTGTGATAACGTATTTAAGTGACAGACTATTGAAAATAAACTCTTATCTGTTCTTCATTTGAACCAATGGAAAACATACACAGACTATTTCTAAGAAGTAAGTTCAGATGGGTACTTGATTCTTAGATAGGACATCTTCCAGCTGGAAGTTACTTCGTACCGTCTGAAATTATCTAATCCATACATTTACATTCCTGTATGAATTATTGCTTCCAACTCACCATAGCTGCCTCTTTCTCTCTCTTGATTGCCTCCTGCTGTGCTTCTCGCTCCTCTTTCGAGAATGTGCGCGCTCCTTGGAGGATTCTCTCGAACTCTCGACGGGGGAGGATCATCGTCTGTCCTGATGGATCCTCGGTAGGAACACTACAGATCAAGGTTAACATTTATAATATTCACATGATGTAATCTTAGCTGTTTAACCACAGACAAATTCTATCTCACTTTTCATTTTGGAATTTATTATTGGATAGTTTTTGTTTCTTTTTATTTAATTACAAAAGGTAAAATAACATTCATTGTTAAATCGTTAAAAAATGTAAAAGACTCTTTAATTCGTTAGCTAAAAATACATTTAACATGTTTGGTCCTAATACATACATGAGATTTCTGATCAGATCTTTTGTGATGACTTGCACTGTTTCCCTGCTTCCGTTTTTCCTATTTTTCCCATTCTTTCTTTTGCTACTTCTCTGCCTTGCTAGTTCTTCTAGCGAGAGGTCATTTCTGTTTTCCCCTGTCCACATATCGTGTAACATCTCATTTCGCTTTGCGATCCGGTTTGGTTCGCCAAAGAGTGACTCATCAATTTGTGAATGATGACTGACGACCCGATATTGACGAGTTTTCGCTCGTTTCGAGGCCGAAGACGCTGAGCTACTGGAGGCTGAAATAGCACTTCCAGGCTGCAAGAAAGAGGAACATTATTTTATTGTAGTGATTAATGTTTCAATATTTTCTCTTGTTTTCTTTTTATCTGTTAAATCTCCTTGGTCACAAATCAGTGTTTCGTTCAATGTGATTTAAATGAGATAGAAACTGATTCAAACTAAAGTTTCACCAGTCTGCAAAAGACTACGGGACTTGGAACACCTACAGATTACTCAATTATACAGCTCTATTAGTGGGCCATATCATACAAAAATAGGTCATTTTCTCCGAAACGCTATGAAGGACTTTATCTGTTACAGTGTAGAATAAAGTTCTCAGCAATATTTTAGTAAAGTTGGAAACTATCTATCAAATTGAAAGCAAGACCAAAATTGCACAATTCATACAACATGTAACAAATATCACATTAGTGTTAAAATGTTTTAAATTAAAATGGAGCTTTGTCAAAAATAATTTTTCCTATCGACAATGTTGTTTTGGTCACTTGCAAAAACTGTGAAGTCAACTAAGTGTAGGTGTAAACAACTTTTCAGCAAATACAGTGTTATGGAAATGACATTTATTGATTAAATATAAAGAGATTGTGAGTTGTTTGAGTGAACAGGATCTGTCTTGTATTAGACAAATGTATAGATCCTAAGGTTATCAGAAAAGGATATTCACATATATAATTATGTCTATGTCAATAACCTGTTGATCCAATAAGGAAAAAAGCATTGCCCATGTTTGCTGTAAACTTCTCTAAGGATACCAACATGAAAATGAGTCTTAATTTAAAATGATGTGTTTGTTATAAATGTTCAATATATTAACTTCCAAATGGACATACTTCATACTATAGATATTTTAGAAATCAGTGTTCTGTCACAGCTCGGGAATCATGGTTTACGTTTGATCTAGTGTCTATTGTTTCAGTCAAATATGAAAATATATGAAATAGGCCTATATAATAATTCAATTTGACATCTGTAATAAATACCGTGCCGTCATATGTTTCCGTGGTACTCACCATTCCGTGGTATTTCCGTGTGACGTCATTTCTCGCGAGCCGTGCACCAAACTGCGCCACCTACCGATTGTTTACGTTTGGCAGTCCGTCACCACGGCTCAGAGCAGAAAATGTTCAGAATTTCGTCAATCTGCGTAAGTTCAACCTTCTATTAATGAAAACTAATGTAATTTTCACTGTAGAACGTAATGCACTTTTTCCCGTAATCTAAATCAATGTTTTTCTCAATTTACAAACCATCAAAGTTTTCCAAACTTCGTTCGTCTGCTAGCTGACGTAAACACTGAAAGTAATCACGTGACGTAAGAGGGAAACCCCTGCTCGATTTTTAAAACTATGGAAGCCCAAAAGGGTCATCTCTTAAGTCGATTTCTTAACTCTTACAGGATACTCCTGCGCGACGAAAGAGGCAATATCGCCCTTACAGCCCTACACAGCTGAAGAATGCCTACATGGAAGTTGTAGAAAAGGGGTGTTCTGTCTATAAGGCAGCAAAGATGTATTCTGTCCCTGAACAGACACTTAGAGACCGTACTAAGGGAATAACTTCACCTGAATGTTTGTCATCTGGCCCTGGTCCACTTCTCAGTCAGGAAGAAGAAGCTCGTCTTGTCAGTCACTTGAAACTAATGGCATCTGTTGGTTACGGCTATACAAGAGCCCAGGTTATCTCCCTTGGAACAGAGTATGCCATAACTTTGAACAAGCGTAGCAAACAAGACAGTTCATTGTCTCTACAATGGTTCTATTCTTTTATGGGAAGATGGCCTGAACTTAAGCTGAGACGTCCCCGGACCCTTACCCAGCTACGTGCGACGGCAACATCAGAGGAGAATGTAGATAAGTATTTCTCCCAGCTGGAACAAGTACTTGACAAGTATCAGCTCCACTCAAGTCCAGAACGCATCTACAACGTTGATGAGAAGGGTATTAATCTAACACACTCATCTCCTCAAGTGGTTGGATCGTCAAGCGAGGTACCAATAGAGATTACTCCCGAAAAATCAGCGACAGTTACCATTTTGGGATGTGGCAACGCTCTCGGCCAGAAGACACCCCCTTTCTTCATTTTTCCAGGAGCTCGCATGCGTGACGATCTACTAGAAGGGGCTTCAGTTGGAACATCGGGTACCGTGAGCGATAGTGGGTGGTCCAATTCTGAAATTTTTCAACATTGGCTAACAGAACACTTCACAAGATACGCAAACGTCGGCGGTGAAAAGAAAGTTCTTCTGCTCTATGATGGACACAGGTCTCACATCACACCAACTCTAATCGACTTTGCTGTTTCAAGCGGGATCATCTTATTTGTTTTACCGCCACACACAAGTCATGTGCTTCAACCAATGGATGTGGGCTGTTTCGGCCCATTCACGAAAATATTCAGCGCAGAGTGTAGAAAATGGCAACGCTCCAATTCTGGGACAGTCAACCGGTACAGCGTGTGTTCACTTGCTTGTAAATCGTATGAACTGTCATTATCATCTATCAACTTGCAAAGTGCTTTCAGGAAGTGTGGAATATATCCGTTTGACCCAAAAGCTATTGATATGTCATTCATCAAGCCAGCAACCTTTGCTAAACAACAAAATGACAAGCCAACAGATGAACCAGTTATCACTGATTCCAACTCAAATTTCTTTGAAGATCACCTCCCAGTCGTCACAATCAAGACATCAAAGCCACGGCGTTCCATTCACAAGATCGTTGGAGGTCAAGCCATCACCGAGCCTGGTATTTCATCTCAAGTTCGACAGTACGTCAGTTATTCGAAAAAGCCGACTTTGAAACAGAAGGAGACATCAGCGACCAGCGACATCAGTCACAAGAAAAAGTCACAAAAAAGTCACAAGTCAGCCGCGGGAAATTCTTCACAGAAACCGTCTCGTCCACTTTCTTCAACATATCTTCAAAAGCTTACATCCCCCAAGCCTGGACCATCAGGAAATGACAAGTTATTGATTTCAGACAGTAGCGAGTCCGACATGAGTGACACTGACGATGACAAGTGTTGTGTCTGTGGAAAGTTTCAGCCAGAAGAACTACGTCGATGTCCTAATTTGGAATTCACGAAGTGGGGACAGTGTACGTTCAGCAACTGTGGTCATTGGGTTCACCTCAAATATTGTTCAACTACGACATTTCTGCGCCGACATGATGAATTTCTCTGTGCATGTCACCAGGAAGAATAATTTGTATTTTTCATAAACAAATAATTTCCAAAATGTCAATTTGGATCAGTTATTGACATAGCTTTTGAACTGTAAATACGTTTATAATGATGTTTGAGTGAACAGGATCTGTCTTGTATTAGACAAATGTATAGATCCTAAGGTTATCAGAAAAGGATATTCACATATATAATTATGTCTATGTCAATAACCTGTTGATCCAATAAGGAAAAAAGCATTGCCCATGTTTGCTGTAAACTTCTCTAAGGATACCAACATGAAAATGAGTCTTAATTTAAAATGATGTGTTTGTTATAAATGTTCAATATATTAACTTCCAAATGGACATACTTCATACTATAGATATTTTAGAAATCAGTGTTCTGTCACAGCTCGGGAATCATGGTTTACGTTTGATCTAGTGTCTATTGTTTCAGTCAAATATGAAAATATATGAAATAGGCCTATATAATAATTCAATTTGACATCTGTAATAAATACTGTAATATATCATGCATGTAATGATAGAATCTAATAAACATATGATAAATGGAAAATTATTTTTGACAATCAAACAGAAGAACATTCAACATCAGTGAAGTAGCAACTAAAAGTGCTATTTAATAATGACAAAAATCAATACAATCATGCCATCATGGCCACTTGCTGATTCACAAATACAAGGTCGCTCGGTATTTTATAAACATATAATACAATAATACAATCAAAATTAACTATTGAAATAACGTGATTATGAAGAAATGTATCATTCTCACCATGTTTAAATATCTGCTCGCGAAGGAAACCTCCCAAAAACTGCGTTTTTACTGTTCTTGTAGCCAAGACCCTCAAATTCAATGTTCGTTGTCGGGCAGGTTATTTACATCAATGGTAACTATGGTCACTGGGCATGCGCAACATTCATTTCCTTTTAAAGGGCACGTAACTCCTGATTACTGTCAAGACTTCCTGTCAAAATGGCATGCCACTCGTGTAGGAAGTTTTTACTGCACAGAAATGTTTTTATGTTTCAAAGAAAACATCGATCAAGTATGTTAATTTGAGATCTAAAATGAAAATTATTGTATGTTCATTAAAATACTTGTTATTGTTCACGGATGCATATACAGACAGTTCTTTTTTGTTTCTAAAAATGAAAATTTTGACATTCATTATTCATTGAAAAATGATAGGGCATTATAAAAAAGTTTATTGGTTCTCATCACAATAATTATTAGACGATCACTTTTCATATTTCCCTTTTATGTCATTTGATTTTTAAAATACTTGATTTATTGATAATTTTGTACTCATTTTCTCTGTTTTCGAATAAAGTACAATTGAATTTTTTTTTTATTTGTTAAAGAAATGGGAATTTTTTTCAAAGTAATATATAATTTTTGAATTTTGTCAGGTCGAATATGTGAATCAGTTATTAATCAAACTTTAAAAATCATAGTTTCATGCCCCTTTAGATTCTTGTAATAACTAAACAAATTTATTTGGTAAAGAACGTCAGCGCCAAATACGGGATGCCAAATATCAGTCATTCTTATCCCTGCCGATGATTTCAAAGGAATCATAAATAATTTTAGTGAGTTCTCTTAAAGTTACGCAGAATGACATGAATGAAAAATATATCTATTATGTTAACATGATTAAAATTTTACACCGATTCACTCTTACGTCGCCGAAAACAGGTGAAACTGGGATATGTGCCTCTGTGTGAACTCACAAGTTTCATTTTGAAAATGTTGCATTTTTGATTACTTACTATCTTGTAATCAATTATATATATTGTATATTTCAGAATTATTTTGCACACAGTCAAGTTTGACAAATTCACAAATTAGAAAAAAGAGAAATGAAATTTTTAATGAAGAACAACAGCGTCAACTTTCACTCATCACACGAGTTGAGAAAATCAAGGTGGAACATAAGGGACCCCCTGAAGATTGCACCCTAATCATGAACAAAAACCTCTCAACGCCATTCAACTGTGCCATGCGTAAGTTCAAAACAAAACCTTTAATTCGTATGCTATTCATGAGATATCTAAGAATTGATACAGTTCAGTAAAGGCACTAGGCACAGTAATGCTTTACTGTCACACCAAAGACCCATTTTGAAGGGGTAACATCATTTTAGTAATGTGCATTATGTGAATTTTATGAAAAAATAATGAATGTGAAAATGTGAAATTTTAGCTTTACAAATTTAAAACAATTTAAATATTTTGAGCCAATTTGACAATTTCTTTTACAATGAATATAAAATTTAAGATATCCAGGAGTTATTGATGACGAGATCGGCCCTGGCGCTGGTGAACGGAAAACCATGGGACATGCATCGCCCTCTGGAAGAAGATTGCGAACTCAAATTCCTCCACTTCAATGATGAAGACCCTCATCAACTCAATAAAGTAGGTTTTTGTGTCAAAAGTGTTCATTTGTCAATCTATAAATAGGAAAGTTAAAACAAATCTCAAAATGTTAACTGCCAGGACTAAACATTACCAGGTTCTGTGTTATCGAAGCGGTATGTAGCACCTTAACTGCATTCTGCTATTTTTGCACAGGAAAGTTAAGGAAATGCAGTAA
Source organism: Gibbula magus (assembly GCA_936450465.1). Taxonomy (NCBI): domain Eukaryota; kingdom Metazoa; phylum Mollusca; class Gastropoda; order Trochida; family Trochidae; genus Gibbula; species Gibbula magus. The sequence goes on along the minus strand of OW388298.1, from coordinate 22,270,263 downwards.
GGTTTAGATGAGCAAGTGATGAAAACTGGCGCCAGTTATGACGTGCCTTGTAAGATGGTTCCATGCTGTCAAACGGGCATAATTTAATACTCCGCTTCATCTTAACCCTTACGTTGCGTATATATATTTTACCATTTTTAGCCCCTGTGGCAGAATTTACAGGCTCGCAGCTCGCAGCAGTAGTTTGAGCTTAGGCACTAACGAGCTCTGCTGGCGGAATTTCCAGGCGGCGATTCCGGTACCGTTTTTACGAAATATACCGCATCTACATGGCGAATAAGGACTATATACGGGCGTTCAATACAAATTCAAGTAGCGACACCCGTACACAAATGGCTAATTCACACCCGAAACTTTGAATGAATTTTCTATGATTTTTCGTTTTTATTCTATTACTTTCGAAAGATTGTCTTTAATTCGGGCCTCGTAACATCATAAATACCAAACGAAAAAAAATCCATTTATATACGGAATTGAAGACAAGATGTCTAGCTTCACAATGATATAAAAATTATTAGAATGCGACCTTTGGTTATAATTCTATAGCTATGTAAAGTTTGTCTTTATTTCCACCTATAAAATCGTCAATACTTACAACATGTATGCGGCATTGCAAACGGTCGTTCATCGCACTTTTCCAAGAAATCATAATCTCGAACCAGTTGACAAATAAGCACATGTCAACCCAAATATGGTTATGTTGTTTGACTTTTCAAATAAACGCTAACCTCGAACCATAACTGATGAAAATATGTTGATTAGTTTGTGTGCCGTTTGGTTTCACATGCCTCTCAGAAAGGTAAAATTGTATCTTTATTTCTGTGAATAAATCTGCGCATTTTATATAGAATAAAAGATTATTCTTTTCGGTTTATTGTGATATAAAAATTATGAAAATGCATTCAGTATTTTAGCCGTGATAAATGTTTTAGAAGTTGTGAAAATCGCCGATTGTTTCAAAATTTATGAAGTGTAAACATGACCTTTTTCACGGCGCTTGCTGTGTCTTTATTATTTTTTTGAGATTTTCTAATTTTATATGGGAATGTAGTCCATTGTTTCCCCTTAATTTTGCCGTATTTTTTTTTGAAAACAAACAATTCGCTCACATGATATGAAGTGCGGGAGTAAGGCGAGTTAGCGATTTTTTTCCCCGTCTCGCGAGATGCGAGGCAGATAGCAGTCTCGGGCGAGGCAAACCCGAGGCAATACAAACACGTGGGTGAAAATAGCCTCAAGCGAATTAATGCTTCGGGGGCTAAGCCCGACAAAATTGGCCTTTTGTAAAGCTAATTATCAATGCGTTACGGGTCAACAATGCACACGCAATTTGGTGTGAATTTTGCTTGATATTTCGACCGGACATTCACACAGACTCGTTATCGTGGCTATCTGCGAGATGTATGTAAACAAGTTTTCATGTGGCGATATACGGACACACTTCGTCTCGCATTTCGCCTGGGGGGCAAATATAATTATTACTGACCCGGTAAATGCACTAAGTCCAACGTACGGGTCTCGCCAAGGGTTCTAACATTTTTCTCTATGAGCCTCCCGGATAATTACGGGACCCGCAAGTTAAGGGTTAAAAGATGAGACTTCAGGGATTGACACAGCTTTTTATCCCACCGGTATGTAATACCGTGGGATATAGTCATCACCCCGGCCGGCCGTCCGTCCGTCCATCCGTCCGTCCGTCCGTCCGTAATCATTTCGTTTCCGGAGCAGAACTCGAAAACCGTTCATGATATCTTTCTGAAACTTTCCATGTGTATTACCCACTAACTGAAGTGGTGCCTTTTGATATTTTCAGATTTCTGAAAATTTTATTTTTTTTCGTTTCCATAGAAACTTGTTGAATTTGGCCTTTGTTCAGAGACAGGTTCGTTTCCGGAGCACAGCTCGAAAACCGTTCATCATATCTTCTTGAAACTTTGCAAGTGTATTACCCACTAACTGAAGTGGTGCCTTTTGATATTTTCAGATTTCTGAAAATTTTATTTTTGTTTGTTTCCATAGAAACTTGTTGAATTTGGACTTTGTTCAGAGACAGGTTTGTTTCCGGAGCACAGCTCCAAAACCGTTCATCATGTCTTCCTGAAACTTTGCATGTGTATTACCCACTAACTGAAGTGGTGCCTTTTGATATTTTCAGATTTTTTCTGAAAAATTTATTTTTTTCTGTTTCCATAGAAACATGAGAGGGATGTTGGTTGTTATTGATTTTGACTGCAGAAGTGTAAAACCCTTAACATACCTGAAACTCGGCATCTGTAATACCTACTAACTGAAGTCTGGTAGTAGATACACAAGTATCTGTCAAAGATGTGTTTTACAAATTTTGTGGAACCGGTGGGATATGTCATCTTCTGATGACTCTTGTTGATAAAGGGGGTGCACTTTTTCTTGACTACAGTTTCGATGATCCTTTTAAAAATGTTCTCATGGATCCAAATATGTAAGTCAAGTGAAATTATTTTATCAATTATTAAATCAGCACATCTTACGGCACGTAATGAAAATACAACATAAAGTATGGTTTGCAATATAAACCGAAAATACACTTTGATGCACGGTGCAAAGTATAGAGGTTCAACTAATGTAGTTTTTAACCGTTTCTTCCTTGTCATTGACAATTATTTTGGAAAACATTTGCCATTTCAGACTTTCTGGCGATCATGCTCCTTGGTGCTGGGTCATGTTTTAGAGACGGCCTTCAAGGACCAGTACAAAGTGAATTTAGTCAGCTTCCCTCGGCCAAGTGGTGAGTTCAGTCTGCTTCCCTCGTCCCAGTTGTGAGTTCAGTCTGCTTCCCTCGTCCCAGTGGGGAGTTCAGTCTGCTTCCCTCGTCCCAGTGGTGAGTTCAGTCTGCTTCCCTCGTCTAAGTGGTGAGTTCAGTCTGCTTCCCTCGTCCCAGTGGTGAGTTCAGTCTGCTTCCCTCGTCCAAGTGGTGAGTTCAGTCTGCTTCCCTCGTCCAAGTGGTGAGTTCAGTCTGCTTCCCTCATCCCAGTGGTGTGTTCAGTCAGCTTCCCTCGTCCAAGTGGTGAGTTCAGTCTGCTTCCCTCGTCCAAGTGGTGAGTTCAGTCTGCTTCCCTCGTCCCAGTGGTGAGTTCAGTCAGCTTCCCTCGTCCCAGATGTGAGTTCAGTCTGCTTCCCTCGTCCCAGTTGTGAGTTCAGTCTGCTTCCCTCGTCCCAGTGGTGAGTTCAGTCTGCTTCCCTCGTCCCAGTTGTAAGTTCAGTCTGCTTCCCTCTTCCCAGTTATGAGTTCAGTCTGCTTCTCTCGTCCAAGTGGTGAGTTCAGTCTGCTTCCCTCGTCCCAGTGGTGAGTTCAGTCTGCTTCCCTCGTCCAAGTGGTGAGTTCAGTCTGCTTCCCTCTTCCCAGTTATGAGTTCAGTCTGCTTCCCTCGTCCAAGTGGTGAGTTCAGTCTGCTTCCCTCGTCCCAGGGGTGAGTTCAGTCTGCTTCCCTCGTCCCAGTGGTGAGTTCAGTCTGCTTCCCTCGTCCAAGTGGTGACTTCAGTCTGCTTCCCTCTTCCCAGTGGTGAGTTCAGTCTGCTTCCCTCGTCTTAGTGGTGAGTTCAGTCTGCTTCCCTCGTCCCAGTGGTGAGTTCAGTCTGCTTCCCTAATCCCAGTGGTGAGTTCAGTCAGCTTTCCTCGTCCCAGTGGTGAGTTCAGTCTGCTTCCCTCTTCCCAGTGGTGAGTTCAGTCTGCTTCCCTCGTCCCAGTGGTGAGTTCAGTCTGCTTCCCTCGTCCAAGTGGTGAGTTCAGTCTGCTTCCCTAATCCCAGTGGTGAGTTCAGTCAGCTTTCCTCGTCCCAGTGGTGAGTTCAGTCTGCTTCCCTCGTCCCAGTGGTGAGTTCAGTCTGCTTCCCTCGTCCCAGTGGAGAGTTCAGTCTGCTTCCCTCTTCCCAGTGGTGAGTTCAGTCTGCTTCCCTCGTCCCAGTGGTGAGTTCAGTCTGCTTCCCTCGTCCAAGTGGTGAGTTCAGTCTGCTTCCCTCTTCCCAGTGGTGAGTTCAGTCTGCTTTCCTCGTCCAAGTGGTGAGTTCAGTCTGCTTCCCTCGTCCAAGTGGTGAGTTCAGTCTGCTTCCCTCGTCCAAGTGGTGAGTTCAGTCTGCTTCCCTCGTCCAAGTGGTGAGTTCAGTCTGCTTCCCTCGTCCCAGTGGTGAGTTCAGTCTGCTTCCCTCGTCCAAGTGGTGAGTTCAGTCTGCTTCCCTCTTCCCAGTGGTGAGTTCAGTCTGCTTTCCTCGTCCAAGTGGTGAGTTCAGTCTGCTTCCCTCGTCCAAGTGGTGAGTTCAGTCTGCTTCCCTCTTCCCAGTGGTGAGTTCAGTCTGCTTTCCTCGTCCCAGTGTTGAGTTCAGTCTGCATCCCATGTCCCAGTGGAGAGTTCAGTCTGCTTCCCTCAACCCAGTGGTGAGTTCAGTCTGCCTCCCTCGTCCCAGTGGTGAGTTCAGTCTGCTTCCCTCGTTCCAGTGGAGAGTTCAGTCTGCTTCCCTCTTCCCAGTGGTGAGTTCAGTCTGCTTCCCTCGTCCCAGTGGTGAGTTCAGTCTGCTTCCCTCGTCCCAGTGGTGAGTTCAGTCTGCTTCCCTCGTCCAAGTGGTGAGTTCAGTCTGCTTCCCTCGTCCAAGTGGTGAGTTCAGTCTGCTTCCCTCTTCCCAGGGGTGAGTTCAGTCTGCTTTCCTCGTCCCAGTGGTGAGTTCAGTCTGCTTCCCTCGTCCCAGTGTTGAGTTCAGTCTGCATCCCTCGTCCCAGTGGAGAGTTCAGTCTGCTTCCCTCGTCCCAGTGGTGAGTTCAGTCTGCTTCCCTCGTCCCAGTGGAGAGTTCAGTCTGCTTCCCTCTTCCCAGTGGTGAGTTCAGTCTGCTTCCCTCGTCCAAGTGGTGAGTTCAGTCTGCTTTCCTCGTCTAAGTGGTGAGTTCAGTCTGCTTTCCTCGTCCAAGTGGTGAGTTCAGTCTGCTTCCCTCGTCCAAGTGGTGAGTTCAGTCTGCTTCCCTCGTCCCAGTGGTGAGTTCAGTCTGCTTCCCTCGTCCAAGTGGTGAGTTCAGTCTGCTTCCCTCGTCCAAGTGGTGAGTTCAGTCTGCTTCCGTCGTCCCAGTGGTGAGTTCAGTCTGCTTCCCTCGTCCAAGTGGTGAGCTCAGTCTGCTTCCCTCGTCCAAGTGGTGAGTTCAGTCTGCTTCCCTCGTCCAAGTGGTGAGTTCAGTCTGCTTCCGTCGTCCCAGTGTTGAGTTCAGTCTGCTTCCCTCGTCCAAGTGGTGAGTTCAGTCTGCTTCCCTCGTCCAAGTGGTGAGTTCAGTCTGCTTCCCTCGTCCAAGTGGTGAGCTCAGTCTGCTTCCCTCGTCCAAGTGGTGAGTTCAGTCTGCTTCCCTCGTCCCAGTGGTGAGTTCAGTCTGCTTCCCTCGTCCAAGTGGTGAGTTCAGTCTGCTTCCCTCGTCCAAGTGGTGAGTTCAGTCTGCTTCCGTCGTCCCAGTGTTGAGTTCAGTCTGCTTCCCTCGTCCCAGTGGAGAGTTCAGTCTGCTTCCCTCGTCCAAGTGGTGAGTTCAGTCTGCTTCCCTCGTCCAAGTGGTGAGTTCAGTCTGCTTCCCTCGTCCAAGTAGTGAGTTCAGTCTGCTTCCCTCGTCCAAGTGGTGAGTTCAGTCTGCTTCCCTCGTCCAAGTGGTGAGTTCAGTCTGCTTCCCTCGTCCCAGTGGTGAGTTCAGTCTGCTTCCCTCGTCCAAGTGGTGAGTTCAGTCTGCTTCCCTCGTCCAAGTGGTGAGTTCAGTCTGCTTCCCTCGTCCAAGTGGTGAGTTCAGTCTGCTTCCCTCGTCCAAGTGGTGAGTTCAGTCTGCTTCCCTCGTCCCAGTGGAGAGTTCAGTCTGCTTCCCTCGTCCAAGTGGTGAGTTCAGTCTGCTTCCCTCGTCCAAGTGGTGAGTTCAGTCTGCTTCCCTCGTCCAAGTAGTGAGTTCAGTCTGCTTCCCTCGTCCAAGTGGTGAGTTCAGTCTGCTTCCCTCGTCCAAGTGGTGAGTTCAGTCTGCTTCCCTCGTCCCAGTGGTGAGTTCAGTCTGCTTCCCTCGTCCAAGTGGTGAGTTCAGTCTGCTTCCCTCGTCCCAGTGGTGAGTTCAGTCTGCTTCCCTTGTCCCAGTGGTGAGTTCACTCTGCTTCCCTCGTCCAAGTGGTGAGTTCAGCAAACATTCTCAAAAGAAAGGTGGGGGGGGGGGGGGGGGGGGGGAGTGTTGAAAAATACCGTTGCTCGACACCCGGGCCAAGTAAACTTTGGCAGTAAATCAACAACATTGGCATGTCCGTGGACAAGTGAAATTTTAAAGTGCCATATGTACAATTGTTTTTGAGCTAGAATTAACTACAAAATTTGACATGATGCTACATTCACCTTTGGTGAAAGATCGGGTGGATTTGGAATTATTTACCTTTTAACATTTTAGCTCCAGTGATAACCACTGTATATTACCGTACACAGAAAATAACGAGGAGTACATCGGTAAAATGTTTCTAGCAAGGAACGTAATAGCAATTTCATTGCTGTTATTGTTTTTCTGTCAACTTTTTTCAACGTATCATCATGTTCATAACTTTAAACACTATTCAATAATTTAAGATGATTAACACATGTTACTAATAACAGCATTGCTTGCAATGGGTCAAAGATAGTTCATACATGTTACCATGTTTTTTTTGTACTTTGAAGCTGTTAAATCCCTTTGGTAAGTACAAACTGAACTCTGAAGTGTTGCAGCGATGAGCAATTTACGCCTACATCATAAATACTTTGTAAGTTAACGTACCGGTACATTGTTTACGAAATATGCCAATATACAATTTACTAGGCATAGGGGCATAAATCATTGATAGGAAATGTATTATTTGAGAGGTTAGAAGTAATACAAACCTCTACCTTCGATATCTGCTCCTCCCTAGGAACATTTTGCCGCCGTACATCTCGCTAGTTCCTATGTACGGTGATAACTTTAGTTTTTCTTTCTCACCTTCCACAGTTCGTAGCGGCAGCTTTATTTACGATGCGGACCTTGGTCTATCAGACTGGAAACCTTCTGCTGTGAGTATATTCTCTCATGTAATAATGTAATATTTAAATATACCCCTGTTACGATGTAGTCGGGGGTATATAGCGGACAGCACGTCCGTCCGTCCGTCCAGAATGTTTTTGTTCCGCTCATAACTGACACAAGTAAGAAATACTTGCAATTTAGATAGTGAAGAAATATAACATGGTTATATTTGGGATAACACTACCTTCAATAGTACAATTTCTTGTACTTTTTTTGTTGTTTTTTTTTACAAGAATTTGTTCTATTGAAGGTAGTGTTATCCCAAATTTAACCATGTGATCTGACACTAGTTGTTCAAATTTTATGAAACTTGATATGTACAATCACCATGCCTTTTGTATGTTTCATACCCTCATTTGCATAATTTATGCAAATTTTCTCCTTAGTCTATCAGACTGGAAGTTTTTTCTCTCATGGGATAATAAAATATAAGCTCTACAGGCATCCTATAATTATACCCCCGCTACGAAGTAAGCGGGGGTATATAGCGGTCATTCCGTCCGTCCGTCCTTCTGTCCGGTCAATTTTCTCAAAAACCGTAAAAGGTACATCAACCAAACTTTGTACAGATGTTAACCACGTTCTTCCGATCGCGCACAGACAATTTTCAATTTTCTGAGATTTAAATTTTTTGTCGTTTCCATGGAAACGTCACATTTTGGACTTAGTTTTATCGTGTTCAATGGGGACAAGTTTCTCGGATACTGTTCAACCTAGGTGAATGAAATTTTGGTTGTGAGTACTCATGACCATACTCTTTATCGAGTTCGAAAACCAGTTCCGAAATATTAATTTTTACGGAGTTATGGCCCTTGAATCCGAAATTTAACTTAGTACCAAAAGAACTGTGATGCTCCAATGGGGACAAGTTTTCTCAGAAACTATTACATCTAGTTGAATGAAATTTGATATAGAGGTAGTCCAGATGATACTCTTCATCGAGTTCGAAAACCAGTTCCGAAATATTATTTTTTACGGAGTTATGAAGCCCTTGAATCTGTAATTGAACTTGGTACAAATTACCGGTGTGATGCCCTAATTGGAAAAATTAAGTTCCCTGAAAAATATTACATCTAGGTGAATGAAATTTTGTAATAACAGACACTTCCTAAAATTATTTTGGACAATATTATGATGCTTGAAGCTGTTTTTTAACATAGTAACCTTCACATCTTTAATTCTCAATTGACGGATAGCGGATGGCGGGGGTATGTGAGCCATGCTCACTTTTTTCTTGTTTAATAAAATATCTTGGAGGTAAATTTGTGAAAAATCTTCTTCCCCCACATAACTTGCACCAGTCTTCATCACTGATTGCATTTTTCGTGTCAGAGTTTTCTGATTGCACAACTTTATTTTTTTAACCCTCCAGGTTGAACTGAGATGTTTAAGTCGGATAGCATACAAGTTACGTCAAGAAGACTTTCGCCTGCAAAGACTTCATGTTGATGCATCAGTTGCAGAAAAAATGTTTGAAGAGAATCCGTTCAAGATGACCCAAATACCATCAATAGCTGCCCGATCAGACTCGGGGTCAAAGGTTACAGTGTACAGAATGGGCGACCACATAGATATCTCGAATGGACCTCATATTTCATCTACAGCTCTCATTGGTCGATTTAATGTTTCTGCGGTAAGTACAAAATTTCAGGGAATTTTCAAAATCGATACAGCCATGTTTAGAAATTGACCCAAAAAAATGTCCTCATACATCCTCACCTGTCAATCCAATATGTACGTGGAAGATATTAATTGTTTCAACTATTTTTGGTCAACAATGATAATGATATGGTAAAAGATTTTATGAAATATGAATACCAAAAACATACTGATTACCTCATATTTTGTTACCACTACAACTTCTGAATCCCGAATACACATTTTTAGCTCATCAGGCCTGAAAGTCATGGCATGGCGTCCAGCGTCCCTCCATCCATCAGTCCATCAGTCCATCTGTCCGTCCAAAGTCTTTTCGCATTTTCGACTTCTTCTCCAGAACCAATGACTCTAGAGAACTGAAATTTTATGTGCAGACTTCTTGACCCCAAATTGGGTCACAGGGGTCAAAACCTTAAAAAGCTATTTTCATCTTCTTCGCCAGTTCTAAAAAGTCTCGAGAGCTGAAATGTTGTGTTCAGATTCCTTGGCCAATGGCGATTCTAAATTGTAGAATCTATTTTCGACTTTTTTCCAGTATGAAAAGCTCTAGATAAAGTTGAACAATTTATTTCGGATTTGCAAACAATACAGATCTTAATGAGCTACAGAGCCAATGGCTCTATTTTTGGATATCCTCCTGATCGTATATTGATGTTCAGGTCCATGTTGAAGTTATAAAGCGTGAGATATTCTTCAACTTCTACGTGATATCCGCAGGTACATGACATCACGTGCCCTGTCAACGGAGTCTTGAAGCGAGTGCAGGGGGTCGCCTTACCCACACAGATCCAGGTACGAGTTGTTGTTTGTTTTGTAATAGGGAGGGGGTTATACCCGCCAAGCACATAATTTGTTATTTTGTCAGGTTTAAATAAGATTCCAAAATTACCTTTGACATATTGGCGCGCGCCACACGCTGTGCATTGTCTGGTTTTCGATCAGAAATACTTATACCTTCATAGCGTCAATATACTATATCGAGTATCATTAAAATGGTTGTTTTTTAGTAGCAGTTGGTACTTCTCAATGAAATAAGACCATCTATAACTTTTGCCATATTTGACCCCAAACAACACAATGGATGTACCTTTATGAATTCTTGTCCTAATTTTTCTATATGAAGGGGTGATAAATCCCAGTCTAATTTTGGTTCTAGATAAGACACTGATCACTAGTGCCTGTATGCCATTATCTGACTTGGAATCAAGTTCCAGGAAATCTGAATAATTCAGAGGTTCAGAATAAACAAATAGAAGCTGTCAGACAGTGACTTTAACAAATAACTTTGAATGTGTGTGAAAAACCACAGAGTCTTGGCTCACCCAATTTTTTACAGCCTCTATCACTTAAAGGGACACCGCGTCGAGGATAAAAAAAACAGATTATGTGTATTTACCTATGCAAATAAACATGTCTTCTAACAAATCACAGACACTAAATTTCAGACAATTGACGTAATTGGTAATTATAACTTCTGCATGTAGACAGTGAAGTGAAGCATAACTCGTTAGCAGACACTCTAATCAACTTAGTTAGATAAGGATGAGACTCATTTTTATCCTCGATGCAGTCTCCCTTTAAAGAAAAATGAAAAATTGCAGCAAGGCTTAAAGGAGCTGTAGCACGTTTTTTGCAAATTTTGTTTTTTCAAACTTCCCATTTAAAATGATAGTTTATGTCTTTTATATTTACTTTAGAGGCTAAAACATCTTATTACACACACAAATTATACGTAGTGGTAATAACGGTGTTGCGTATTTAGCAAAAATTGCATGGTGGCCATTTTTCGTGTGAACACATTTAATTATAACGAATGACAAAACGATTCCCATGGCTTTACCGAACCATATACACTCATTTTTTAACTTGATTTTCCGAAGAGAGAAGGGTGTTTTACTATTAGTGACATTATATTGCAAATACATTTCATCGACTTATTTCAGTGAAAATTGGCATGCAATATGGACGGATAGGCAGAAGCTGTGCCTTATGATTTGTTCCTCTTGTTTCCAGATGCATCACTGGTCCTACGAGATCCTGGTGAAGAGAGCGGCTAAACTTGTAAGTTGCGTCCTGCTCTGTCAGCGTACTTTTGTCTGCATGGCTACCATTTATCCCTGGGTGCCTTTGATTTACGGACTCAAGTACCGAGTTTGCAAATCAGACACTTTTTCTCGTCCAAGTCGACTCTAGAAAGAGCTAAAGTGTGTATACTCCCTGGTTTCGCCAGAACAATTCGAGTTGTGACATCACATGCATTATGACTAGTGCAGATTCCTCTCCAATGATTGAATATTAAGCTTAAATGCATAGATCCGTTTTTATATTTAGACTAGTTATGAAAATTAAATTGCCTGGGTGGATAGTGGAGAAAAACTTTTATACTCTGAGTCAACACTTTAGTAATGTCTGTGTTGCGTCAACTCAACTCTAGTGTTGTTAAATCAAACCCAGCCAAATGTCATTAACAGTGAATAGATATTAGCACACATATCTTTTTATGCCCCCGAATCGGAGATTCCGGGGTTATATTTTCTGTTTGTCTGTCTGTGTGTTTGTCCACAAAAACTTTAACCTTGGCCATAACTGTGGATTGCTCAGAGCTAGGGCTTTCATACTTGGCATGTGGATACCTTGTGATGAGACCTTTCAGATGAGGTCATCATATTTGACCTTGTGACCTTGACCTTGCCGCAGTGGACATCTTCAGAAAACTTTAACCATTGCCATAACTTTTGTACATCCGGGGGCATCCGTGTTTAACAAACACATCTTGTTCCTGTTACAAGAGGTTTAGGGTTCACCTGTCTGCTGTAGAGAACTGTTTTTCAAGCAGTAAGGTTTGGGTGCAATACTACACTGAATTTCAGCACAGTACCACCCAAGTTATGCCTGATTATGTCCCCCGAAAATTTTTTCGGGAGACATAATGTTTTCGCCTCCGTCCGTCATTCCGTTATTCCGTTATTCCGTTATTCCGAAATGCTTTCTTTTCCGGGCCATATCTCAAAAAACGTTCAATATTTTTTCACGAAACTTGGTATGTGGTTAGACCTAGTGGTGGCGTGGTGCCTTTTGCTATTTTGGTTATTCTGAATTTTTTATTTTTTCTGGTTTCCATGGAAACAATTTGAACTTAGTGCAAATTGGGGGTAGGGACCTTTTCCGGCCTCTATTTCAAAATCTATCTAGTATTTCTTTACGAAACTTGGTATGTGGTTAGACCTAGTGGTGGAGTGGTGCCTTTTGCTATTTTGGTTATTCTGAATTTTTTATTTTTTCTGGTTTCCATGGAAACAATTTGAACTTAGTGCTTATTCGGGGTAGGGACCTTTTCCGGCCTCTATCTCCAAAACCATTCAATATTTTTTCACCAAACTTGATATTTGCTTAGGCCTAGTGATAGAGTGGTGCCTTTTGCTACTTTGGCTATTCTGATTTTTTTATTTTTACTGGTTTCCATGGCAACAATTTCAACTTAGTGAAATTGGGGATAGGGACCTTTTCCGGCCTCTATGTCAAAATCTATCAAGTATTTCTTTACGAAACTTGGTATGTGGTTAGACCTAGTGGTGGAGTGGTGCCTTTTGCTATTTTGGTTATTCTGAATTTTTTATTTTTTCTGGTTTCCATGGAAACAATTTGAACTTAGTGCAAATTGGGGGTAGGGACCTTTTCCGGCCTCTATCTCCAAAGCCGTTCAATATTTTTTCAGCAAACTTTGTATTTGCTTAGACCTAGTGATAGAGTGGTGCCTTTTGCTACTTTGGCTATTCTGAATTTTTTATTTTCTCGTTATTAATGCAGTATTGAACTTAGTTCTTAGCATAAGTGAAAAATAAGGGTAATATGACTAGGTTGGATTGAAAGTTGGAGCGGGGGACATCACAGTGCATCACATGCACATATTTCTAGTTATCACAGGTTTTATGGCAATACAAAGCCCCAATAATGTTCTGGGTTTTAGTGATATAAGAGAAATACTCTTGAAAGCAGCATTAAACCCCAAAGCAGCATCTCCCTTGACTCATTCAAGTCTTTATTGAAAACTCATCTTTTCAGGAAATATTACGAGTGACTTGAAAACCCACTACTGTTTACACGAGAAACCATTTGTGTACACTAGTGGATATAGTGACAAACAAATGGACAATTATATCTATTAATCTTTGTTAGGTCAAGAAAATTATCCCTCTGAACCATGAACATTTCAAGGAATTTAAAATATTATTTCTAAAAAAATTATGTTTCAGAATTGGGCTCCCCCTCCATCACAAATTGGAGAAAGAAGAAAAAAAGAAAAAGATGAAGATTATATGACAAATTGAGGCAATAAGTAGAATAATACGAAGGACATCACTAAAGTGAGAGTATTCTCAAGGACAATAGAATGAATGATCGCCAAAAATGGACTTCAGTAGAGGGAGACTACTCTCAATTTGAAATTAGTGCTTAACAACTTTTTATTGATACCTCAATGTGTTGCAGATCAAGTATTTTCAATGTCTGACGCATGAAAGCGTGATTCACGCTGAAAATTATCAAATAGCAACTCCTCAAATTATGGTTATAGTTTCGAAACTGTGTTAGTTGAATAATTTTTGGGTAGATGGTCTGCGGATTTTGAAAGAATACCATGTTTGAGATTGAACATGCTTGCCTTCTAAGTTTATAAATTTAAAGACAATGAAATCATTTCAAATCATTTCAGGCAGGGTTAACCCTTTGTCTGCCAAGTTTTTCATGTGGTCCAGGTTTTTTGGTCCTGTTAAATTGTCAGGTTTACCTACCAGCTGGTGAATTCTTGTCAAACTTGGTATAAACTTTGTATAGATTATTTGTGTGAATATTATAAACCTTAAAGGGACATTCAGTGTTTTTCATAATATTTTATATGGCTTTGGCCAAAATACCATTTGCTGAATTAAGTGAAATAAGTTCACTCAACTTGCTTGTTCATCCCCAATGCCAAATTGAAATATATAACTACTTGTTTCCAATGAAAATAGAGCAACATCCTTATACACGGGTAGAAACCGTAACTACACATCCCATTTACATGCACAAAAGTTATAAGACCTATTAAATATTACCAACCCAACTTCATCTTCTTGTTTGCTGTAGATATTTTTCCAAAATTATGTTCATTAGCACCAGTCAGATATCAACACTTTCACCTATACCGGTATATTGCAATAAAACGAAAATTATAATGTGTGAGTTATGTGACTCAGGATGTCTCTTTAAGGAAGCAAGTTTTTCTGGATAACAATACGAGTTAAGCTTTCAATGGCAACAGTGCTTCAAGAACCTTGTTGTTATCCAGGTTACAGGTAAGGTTCATGTGTGATTTCTGTCCTTAAAGGCGCTGTAGCATGTTCTTCCTGAAATAAAGTGCTCCCACGAAAATGTAAATAAATGTCAATGTCTTTTGATTTTAGCTCAGATGTATCTAGATGTTGGTTGAGGTTTTGGTGCGAAAATAGCCCTAAGCCACTTGTGTATAGTATTTTCAAATATCTAAAGTTTAAGAGGGCTGGAGAAATCTAGATTCTGAATGAAATGCATATTTATTGTCCCCTGCCACTATGTATTGAGCGGCGTCCGTCTATCCGCTTCTGAACGAAAACTAAATCGTGAAAACCATAAACACTCTGAAGCAGCCTCGCCAAGCGAGTGTACACGAGCCGAGATAGAACCGCGTGTCACACATTTGATTACCTCATTTTTCCTTCTTTTATTGTCTTCCCCATTGAAATTGGTCGATTGCTATCTGCAAGGCACCTACTATTTTTCAAAATGGTGATGATGTTCTCAAACCATCTTGGGAAATACTCGCCACCCCAGTTACTTACGAGGTTTCGCAAATACCCGCTTCTGAACGAAAAAGAAATCGAGAGTACGTGCAAATATACACATGAACACGTGGAGCAGTCTCGCTTAGCGAGTATACACGATCAAAGATGGAGTCACGTGTCACAAAGTTTGATTACCTCTTTTTTTCTTTTATTACCCCCTGTATTGAATATGGCCATTTAATATGCGCAAGGCACCTGCTATTTGTCCCCCGCCGCAACGCGGAACGGGGGACTATGTATCCGTCCGTACGTCACATTTCTTGTTAACGCGATATCTCATGAAGCATTTTATCCAAAGTCTTCAAATTTGGTGTCAGCCTACATTGACGCAGACACCAGTCTATTTTGGTGACCATGACCTTATTTTCAAGGTCACCACACACTTTGACCACTTTTCAAACTCTTGTTAATGCGATATATCATGACTGGATGGACCCAAAGTCTTTAAATTTGGTGCAAATCTACATTGGGGGATGACGCAGACACCAGTGGATTTTGGTGACCTTGACCATATTTTCAAGGTCACCACAAATCTTTGACCTCTTTTCGAACTCTTGTTAACGCGATATATCATGACTAGAAAAAACCCAAAGTCTTCAAAGTTGGTGCCAGGCTACATTGGGGGATGACACAGACACCAGTCGATTTCGGTGACCTTGACCATATTTTCAAGGTCACCACAACACTTCGACCACTTTATTGTCTCTTGTTAACGTGATATCTCATGACTGTTTAGATATAATGTCTTAATATTTTCTGACAGCCTATATTGGCGGTTTACGCAGACACCAGTCAATTTTGATGACAATTACCTTATTTTCAAGGCCACCACAATGCTTCGACCACTTTTCAAACTCTTGTTAACGCAATATCTCATGAACCCAAGCACCCAAAGTTGTCAAAGTTGGTGTCAGTCTACATTGGGGGATGACGCAGACACCAATTGATTTTGGTGACCTTGACCTTATTTTCAAGGTGATTAAGACACATGACCAAATGGTGTGTCTTACTAAACTCAATGTTAACGGCGGGGGACATTGCCATGTTAATGGCAAACACTTGTTTATAATGGAAACTATGAATAATTTAACATTGTTAATTTTGGGATCAAATTTTAAATAATACAAATTTTTTGTATTTTTGGGGGGTCAAGTATGAGTTCGAATTCAAAACCTCTACACAAACAAAATTCAGTAGTTAAGCTATTTTTACATTCAGTACGTTCCCCTCTGATAGGTGTAATGTGACTGAATACATAGAAATACATGTTTAGATGGTGAACAAATGTCAGGATCACATCTGCAATAGTACAAATTCTTGTACTTTTCAGGGGATAAGTTCCTTGTGGGATTTAACTCATGTCATCATATATAATCATGTTATATTTGTTCACTGTCTAAATGGCATGTATTTCTAATTTAAATTATATAAAAACATTCATATCCGGAAAATGGTAGTTTCAAATCTTCTGTATGAATATTTCTATGCAAATAATTAACTGAACCTCACGACTCACTCTCCAAACGATTTTCAACTGTAACTAAATCGTGTGGATAAACAGACTGTATTATAAAACCTAACTTGGGCCTGATAAACCCTGATGTCCTACCCCATAGTGTAAGTGAGTTATTGTCTAACCCCACTTCGGCAGTATCGAGCCAGTAGTAGCAACACCCCCACAGAATGTGACAACATATTTAGTCATGACTTGTCTATAAGGTTCCCTAATCCAGTGTCTGATATAAAAAAATATGGAAACATTTCAGTATAGATCATTTTACCTTGTACGCATCAAGTGTTTGAAACGCTCCTTTTGTGTAATAAAGAAGTAGAAAATCCATGAAGACATACCATATTTATCAAACCAACATCTGGAATGCCCCTCAAGCAGTTCAATGGTTTGACATCAGTAAAACTTTTATTTTTATTTTTTTGCTAAACTTCCTTTTATCTAAGAATGTTTCCACCAATTTCTTACCCCAAAAAGATAGATTACAGTTTGTTATAATATTTATATAGAACTTTGAAAAATTTGGACTGAAACAGAATAAATAGAGAATCTCACCCAAGTGTCTTCTGATATCAAATATATCAACACGAGTTGATAAAAGTTACAAATATCCGAGGCTTGCCGAGGATATTTTTACTTTTATCAACGAGTGTTGATATATTTGATATCAGAAGACCCGAGGGTGAGATTCTATTTATCATCCAAAATCATTCTTATTATGTTTCAGTGAAAATAGTGTACATCTCTGAGCACATCTCTGCCATTTGACTTCCAGTGCGGTGAGGTCATAGCATTGTGACATCATTATGTTTATGACGTCATAGGATTGTGATGTCATTACTCGATGATGTAAATGCATTGTGATGTCATGTAGTTGACTGTGACAGGGCATTGTGCAAAATCTACTAGGAGATATCGCTTGATCTCACACAAGCGATATCTCCTGTGGAACACAGTTTTGGATGATAAATGGTAGTGTGCCTAATGTATCAAATTATTTAGCTGTATTGAAAGAACAATTGTGGAAGCATGCCTTAACAGACTTTCCAACAATAGAGTAAATAGAATATTAAACGAAGTCTGTGTGAAAACACACAAATTCTTTTTCAGAAGGGATCCTCCTTGGGGTACATATAGCTTAAAAATCCTTATTTTTAACTTGATGACAGATTGGAACTTAATTTTTTAAAATAACAGTAAAAAAAAGTTTAAAAAACAAAAAATAAGTGTTTTCCAAACGTGTGACCACCCTGTGTTGAGCCCCATCCCAATGCAAACCAGGGGACGTAACTCTATTATTTATGCTATATGTACCCCAAGGAGGATCCCTTCAAAGAATCTGCAACCTCTGCAGGTTGGTTCGAGTTTTCTACAGAAGTTTTTGTCTGATTGACAAGCTTGCTCATCTTGTGTCAAAAATTTTAGAATGAAAGAATGAAGCCATGTGCTGTGTAGCTCATCAGGATTTAAATAATGCATTGTACATGTAGGTTGAAAATTTACAATTTATAATCCACAAAGTCTAAACCAAGGCATTTGGACAGGGTTTTGGGGATCACAGGGTCACCAAATCTACAATTAGAATCCCCATGGGCCAAGAGTTTGCACATAAAATTTCAGCTCTCTAGTGTCACTGGTTCTGGAGAAATGTTTACGGATAGATGCCATAAGAACATCAGGCCTGATGAGCTAAAAATGCATCCCATTCTATTTAGGAATAATCTAAAAAAAAAAACACATGAGCTTTTCAAAGATTTTATTATTTCAAACCCTACCCAAGTTCAATCGGACAGCATTTTAAAGGGGCAGTAGCACGTTTTTTGGCTAAATTTATTTTTTCAAATTTCCTATTTATAATGATAGTTTGTGCCATTTAAATGTACTATAGAGGGTAAAACATCCTATAACACAAACCAATTATCCCTAGTAGTAATAACGGTGTTGCGTATAAAGCAAAAATTGCATGGAGGCCATTTTATTGTGAACACATTTTATTATTTCGAATGACAAAAACGATCCCCATGGCTTTACTGAGCCATGTACACTCATTTTAACTTGATTTCTGAAGAGACAAGGGTGTTTTACGATTGGTTACATTATTTTTCAAAAACATAATACGACTTATTTGAGCCAAAAAAACGTGCTACTGCCCATTTTAGGTGTCCTGTCAAAACAGTGCATCTACCAACATGTGACAAGCGTAACATACATAACTTACACAGCATCAGTGTTATTAGCATCTCAAATACAGACATTGAAACACAAACAGCAACAACCCCAATCCTCTAATAAATGTACCTCTCGAACCATATCCATTTAGCATGCTGCTCCTTCAGTGTATATTTAAGAGCATTAAACACGAAGGGCGCAGCCCTGAGTGTTTTATGCTCCCTGCTATGTTTTATTCTACGATAAAGCACAACAACGAGTCTTCTATTTCTTGTATGAGATGCCCTTAAATAGTTACTCGCTTTTCATAAAAACGCGGAGATATATAATGTTGTTTGCATAAACTACATTTGAAAATATTAATGCCTCCGTCGTAGAACACATTCTCTAGCATTGGACAATCATAGTGAAGTAAAATGTGACGTCATTTGCTTAGCGACGCTCTAACTGTCGTCTAAAATCGCGAGCATGTTTCATTGTCTCATAAAGCACGATGTCTGTCCCATTGACCGCTTGTGTTTTGTTGTCGTAGGTATCTTATATAAATCCGTAAACTTCTTAATACCCTGAGTGTGTAAGAAATAAAATGCTCTTAAAGCTTACCAGCTGGGTACACATAGATATTTATAGCATGTATTAGGGGTGACTATTGACTATTGACCTAAAGAGACTCTTGCAATAGTGAGGCTTGTGTAAATCCTTCATAATTAAGGGAAATTTAATAGTTTCGATAGTTAACCTTTTTGGTTTTTTTATACTATCGATATAGTACTATTGCCAAGCCAACTACTGCGATGCATTGATAGTTCGATGTATTGTTACACCCCTAGCATGTATATTGTCAACCAATGAAATGTCTTGATTCAAAAGTGATAATCGTTCATCTCTTATCGGGGCACTGTCAATATTGAAATTGATATTTTAAGATGTTGTACGGATTAAAATACCCTGTAGTAGTATGGTTTCCTCATTCATTTAACGACAGAATGTTCTACTTCATAACAAACATGTAACCTGATATGGTTCTGAAGTAAAATTAACATCATTGTTGATTAGAGCCCCTTGAAAGTAGTGTCCCCTGAAAAATGGACACTTCAGTGAATTTTGAAATTTGGGTTTTGTCAAAGAATAACAAAAAGATACATTTAATAAAATACAAATATGGATAAGTTTACCGATGACATCCAGTTGACGAAGAAAATACTCTGAGAAAAAATGGCGAGACGCATGGGATGGGATGTGTTAACCCCGTAGATACCAATTTTAACTTTACCTAGAGTTATCCCCCTTAGAGGGATTTTATGGCCTTCTTTTCACACAAACAAAAATATTTATGTCACTTGATACACATGCCAAAAGCTCATTTGGCCTTACTAGCTAAAAATGGTAAAATAAATAAGAAAGCTGTAAAAATGGAATGTTGACGAAAACATGTGTACAAGAAGATGAAACTAAAACATTTCTCTTCTGAGTGTCAGCTGTACAAATTGAGCCATTATCGATTATAAGGTTCATGTTTCATGCCTTGTTCTATCGTGCAGTATTTCCTGTTTCTGGAACTGACTTCACTTCTATAGTATTGTATTGCCCTTTTGAATTCACCACATGTTGGATGTCTACAGATAAAGATCTATCGGAAGAATTCGTAGTCTTGTTCTTTTTGCATTACGTGAAATGAAAACATATGCTGTATATTTACTAATTTTGCAAATTTTTAACAATAAAACATGTTAATTGATAATATATACAAGACCAGGAAGATTTTCTGGATAACATATTCTTTAATGTGAAAATGCCTGACGTTTCGGAGTACATAATCACTCCTTCATCAGGTGAAATGTAAGGAAATAACACAATATGGTACATTTATATAGCAAACAAACAATAGTGAGGAAACTCAATCAGGGAGATTAAGGTTCAAGTTTAAGGTTTAAGGCAACAAATAACTTATCATTACACTAATTACACTAATCAACAATGTCATATTATGCTCTAGTGAAGGTTTCCCCACTCGTACCACCAATGAATGGCTTCACTTCTCAATGTTTTAATTTTTCAAGGAATTTGCGCTAGTTTTGATCAAATTGTCAAACATTAAATAATCAAAATATGACCCTTATTGATATGTTTCAAGTTCAACTACATTGTCAGCATGTATTAATACTGTGTAAACGGGAATATCATCTTGAATTTTGTTTCCACAAAAAATACCCCGATAGGTTACCCTCACATTAAGTAAATGTCTTGTTTTGAAATTTGATTGGCGCACATTAAAGGGAAAGTTCTATCACTGATCTATCGGCAGCATCCGCCATATTGGATTTTTGGCATTTCGTGAAATGAAAACACGCTATATTTAACCCAATTTTACACTTTTCTGAAAATTAAACATATACAATGATAGAAAATTCACATAGTAACACATAACATTTAATACAACGAATAAAAAATATGCGTTTAGTCCGCAGTGCCGATGAATGGCTTCAGTTCTCATTGTTTTTATTTTTCAACAAATATGCACTTGTCTTTATCAAGTTGTGAAATATAAAGTCATCAAAATATTAACTTCATTAATATATTTTAATTTTACTGTGTTTTAATCATGTATTTACATCATATTTGTGTAAACGAGAACATCGAATTTCGTTTCCACAAAAAATTACCCGATATAACCCTCACATTAAGTAAATGTCTTGTTTTGAAATTTGATTGGCGCTTCATCCAAAACTGCCTCTATGCTCTTTTAAAAGTCTTATATCTGGCTGGATATTATTAGCGCAATACGAGGAAGAAGGTCCTTATGGGGAATGTAGGCACAAACGCTTTGACAGAACAGGATGTCCGTCACATTACCCAGAAGACCCAGTAGACTTCAATAAATAAACTAATCAATTGTGAATATGTTTTTCTTCACAACCACTTATGACTCCAAAATCCTATCCGAATTTGTTTCAGGCATTACTGAGCCTTCATAACCTCAAATTTTTCAAAAGCATACTTCACAATCATTCGAATCAAAACAAAAACAAGAGCGCAGTAACACGACATCTGCATTTTGGTGCAGTGAGGGGTGATTGTTCCACAAATGTCCCTCATTTCTTGATTCAGATTTTGATTCTGAACATATTTACAGTAGCCTCGTAGCTTGACAATATCGACGGGGGGAACCAGCACGAACTGCAGGAAAAATATCACAAGAAGAGTCTCCACAACCAGCTTGCTGTAGAAGGTAACATCCCAATTTCTTCTAGCCTGCGTATTACTTGGTCCAGGTCTGCGAGTGGGTACACGTTGACGCGGCTCCGTGGTCGAGTCTGCGGCAGAAGCGGTTGATGGCTGCCGTCTGCGAAGTTCAGTTTCTGGCTCTTCTCCCTGTGCTTCCTCTGTAAAGATAAACATGGAGCCATTTGCTTTGAAGATAAGTTTGAAGGTCGAAAAATAAGTTTTCTCACATTAAGATTCTAAAAATGCCTTAAATGGCCTTAAAATATGGCCCCATGCAATAGTCCCCCTCTCAATGGACCCTCCTCCCCTCCCATCTCAATGCTAAACAATTGTCCCCTCACCGCCCCCTCCGTTAACTAACTAGGCTTGCCGACCTGAGCTAGTCAATCTATTGCATTATACAGAATAAACCATTATTTTCAATTGCCACAGCGCGATATTGAGAATATATCGTAACTATGTCACAGATATTTATCTTTTATCTTCACAAGCTGCTGTTCTATTTTCAAAGCATATTTTCTGGGAGAATTCCATGTGCTTTCCAGTCTATGCAAGTTGTCTGACAATAAAAGTTCCAAACTCAATAGTGAGGCTTTAGATAACAAACAAGTCAGAAAATTGTTGCAATAGTAAGATAGGATATGAGAGGTCATTCAACATTTTCCCCTCATGCATAAAGTGCCGCAAATGGCTGTGATACTGCCGAAGTAGCAAAACAGCAACTCTCTCATCATGCATAAATCTGACACAATCACTTTAAAGGTAAATCCATTGTGTTGATGGGGGTCACATATTCTAAATGTTATAAATGGTGTTACTTTATCGAGAAGTACCGACTGTTACCGAAAACTACCTTTTTGATGATAGTCAACTTAGTATATTGACAATATGAAGTTAAATGTAGTGATTTCTGATCGAAAACCAGACTTTGCATCGCAATTGACGCGCGCCAATGAGTCAAACGTAAGTTTGGAATCTTATTTATATTTGGGTTGATAACGGGTCATATAACCATTGTGCATGTAAATGAAACGTACAGTTTCGGTTTCTTCACATGCATAATGATGTTACTCGATTTGAATTGGAAACTAATAATTATGATATATTTGGCGACTGGGGACGAATATGCATGCTGAATGAATTTGTTTGTATTGTTAACAGCACATATGGTGATTTGGAACGTATTAAAGCCAAATAAAATTTTACAAAACACAATGGATGCACTCAAGGGGTGTAACGGTTCATCGATACCTACGATACAATCGTAACTTGGGAAATCGTGATTATTGTATCGTGAGCTTCCTGTATTGTGATACACTAAAAATAGATTTCACTTACTTAAAAATGAAAAGAAAACCTAAGTGAACACTTTAAAACCAGCTAGTGTTGTGAAGTAACAGTAACTACAGTAAGCATGAAGCAATCTGATTCATAAATAAATGTTTTTAGAGAGAACAAAAATTTAATCTTCGATTTCAACCATATTGAAAATTTCACAAAATATGCATGAAGTTATACTTTAAACAATGTATCGTGATACATTCTGTATCGCCTGTCTGTATCGTGATACATATCGTATCGTGAGATTTCCCATGATGCACCATTAAGACTTCAAGATTGACATACCGCTTCGCACATAAACTTCATCTTCATTGGTCACTTCAAAGACTGGGTCAGCAATCTGACTCATGAACTTGAGAACCGGGAGGTCAATTTCCGGAATGACGGTCTCAACCCTGCGTCCGTGGTCGACGTCGTCGCAGTAGTTACGACATCGGAGCAGGCGGTGCTCGGACCCGGAGAGACCGACAGCATTGATGAACTGGGTTTCTCTCTCTTTGTACTCCTCCTCGGAGATCTGTGCAGATCCGATCTTGTCTTGCTTCGTGAGCACGCCAAACAGTGGGATTGCTGAAGTATTGAAAACAAGTAGTTGTCTCTAAGGTGACATGATCCAATGCTGCAAATTAATACTTCAAAATTGAAATATGATGTTGAGATCAGCAAAATCGACTGGGCCCTGAATTAACCCTAAAAGAACCAGTGGTGTAAGTAGAAATAATGACCCGGTGCCGAGCGGTAATGGCATATAAACTCGCGAGCAGAGTTTATTGCCATAATGCATGGCAATCGGGTCATTATTTGCTTTACACTCCCGCGGAACACTCTATTTATAAAATAATTGTATATATGCATTTTAAAGGAGTATTTTGTTGATTTATACGATATGATCCAGATCAACATATATCAGTGAAATATTCCCAATACACCCAGGACTGACTCGAGAGGAAGGTTTCAAACTTAATCATTCATTCCATACACAAAGTAGACATAAATTGGTACCCATATATACATATGTATATAATACTAGAAAATATTTTAAGGGAACACTCATTGGTATGGATCCTCGGTAGCTACATTGGTAAGGGGGGGGGGGGAGTGAATAACGTGAAATGCTACTTTCTTATTATTTCCTATACTTGGACCTCTCTTGGGGGGGAGGGGGATCACTGGATCCGCAATGAATAAACAGTTCTTGTGATTATCTATTTCCCCTGACAAGCTTAACATGTTGACAAACTCAAACTTATGCTGTGACCATGAGAATAATGTTAAGGTTAAGAAATATATAATCAGCCCTTTGTCTTCCCTGGGAGGTGCTTTGTGTATGATATGATAAAATTCCAGTGAATGGTTCTTGAGATATCCCGCTGACAAGCTTTACATGTACATTAACATGTCGAAAAATTCAAAGTTCCGCTGTGACCTTGAGATTATTGTCAAGGTCACCAAAATCAAATCAGCCCTTTGTCTTACCTGGGAGAAGCTATGTGTAAAATATGAAAAGAATCCAGTGAATAGTATTTGAGTTATTCCTTTATGTACGGACATATGTACATACATACGTACGTGTACGCAGCCAATACTATATCTCCCGCTTTGCGCTAAACGCGCGGCGGGGGATAATAATAATGATGATATCTGGGGGCATCTTTTTTGTTGGGAGGTAAACACATGTTTAGAGGCATCCCGCTCCGTCGCTGTTTTTGTTTCCGCTACCCTTCTACAATACCCTGATTCCCTTGGCTCAGTAACTATTGAATGGTTACAGTTGACAAGGCAACAAGAGAAATTCGAGCAATGCAGGCAGTTCCCGGATAAGAGGACTGATGAGTGATCGACATTCTAATTCATGGCATTTCATTGGCTGAAAATATTACATGTTATAGTGATAAGTAACCAGCCAACAGCAAACAAGAGTTATTAGGCTCAGGGAATCAGGGTATTGTAGTAGGGTAGCAAATACACAAATGATGGTTTCAAGGATTTGCATTTTGATGGCAGTAAAATAAGGGTTTCACGTAAGTGTACTTATATGTATTTTGTAGTCATTGCAACAAATTTAGGATAGTGTATTTGGTAATGTAAGGATTAAATGAAATATGAACAATTAAAAAACTGACAATGTTATCTTGATTTTGTTGGTGACCGGGAGATTTGTTCGTATGATTCCTGACTCTGAACAACAAAAGTTGATACTCTAAATACTAATAGAAAGATTGTATCGGGTTAAAAGTAAGACAAGTTTCTAATAAAGAGTATAAAGAAACTGGAAATTTTTTGAGTAATGGTCGAACAAATTCTACTCTCTGGACATCAGTCTAAAAATGGTGTATTAAGTTAACGATGGATTTCTGATAAGGGTAAAGAATAGGGAAATGGAATTCTTTTAATTTGCATGAAAAAAAACTTGAAGAAAAACGACAGAAAATGGAGCTCACTTCTCTTGCGCTTCTCGTTCAATCCCGAAGGACGAGCGGCGTCCAACACGCACTGAATGAGTTTCTCTGGGACGAGGCTGGTCGCAGACGACACAACGATGATTCGGTCCACTTTCAGCTTCTCGTCATTGGCCGCATATTTCTTACGCAGACCGTCAAGACCGAATTTCTTGGCATGTTCAGCAGCTTCAGCAAGCGATTCACCCTCCGGTAGTCGACCATAGAACACAATACGAAGCAGTTCCACGTAGATTTCTCCCGTTTCATCGCTGAAGCCGGCAATGTCAATGAGAGTTGGAATTTTGATACTGTCATATTCCCCGTCCCTTCCATGGCAGCACTTTGGGTAGCTGAAATGGGAGATAACTCCATTAGAACAGAAAACATTGGCTGAATAAATTAGTGTCAAACCAATCTGAGTAGCCAATTTACACAAGTTAACCAAATGATTATTGGCAGTCATTAAAGGGGCAGTAGCACGCTCAAGTTCTTTAGAGTGAAAAATGTATAAAGGAAGAAATTTATTATTATAAAAGTTAACATCCCTGTGTTTAAGAATGTAATAGATATGGTGTTTTCATTGCTTTATATCTCTGCTATCCTCTGTTAACCTAAATTCATTATATTATATATTATTACATATTTATTATATTGGGGGTATTAGTAATACCAATGATTCCATCCGTCCGGTGCCACTTTTTGAGCAAATGATGTTTTTTTACGGCTAAATTAGATTCAGGGCACAGTTTTCAACAAAATAATACAATATTTAGCAATTTCTTGGATTTTTGACAGATTGTATCCTATTTCTTTAACATCAGCTGGAACAAACCTCTTAGTGAATACTGTAATCTGTCTTGCGTCTCCATGGAAACCAGAGAGAGCGTATTCACGCCAAGTCTCATCAGAGAAGCAGGCTCCGATCGTGTTGACGAGGGAAGACTTACCAACTCCAGGAGGGCCTGTAGCAACAAATCATCACAATGTTAAGGTTTTTAGCTCATCTGGCCTGAAAGGCCCAATGGGCTTATATCATGGCATGGTGTCCGGTGTCCTTCCGTCCGTCTGTAAACTTTACGCATTTTCGTCTTCTTCAAAGGGGAGATTATTCTCCCTTTGACACTCTGCTCCAGGATGATCCCTGCTGTCGGATTTAAGCCTTGCAGTATTTGTTTTCGCTTTTCGGTGCTAAGATAGTGGATCGCTTCAACTGAAATGCAAGTGGGCTCTGATTTCCTAGCACGGAAACCTTAAGGAAATGCTGCAAGGCTTGAATCAGCCAGTAATGGAAACTGGTGAGAGTTATGTCTTGTGCTGGGAAGTTGAGGTTGTACAGGCGGATCCAGACATTTTAAAGGGAGAGTTCACTTATTGAGGTGGGGGGTTCAACATAGGGAATCATCTCAAAAGGTGCTGCTCCCCACTGGATTGAAAAGTAATATGAATAAAATATTAATTTTGACTGGTTGAATATTCAGACTATTAAAGTTTTGTTAGGGCTGTGCAATATTATCGAAATACCGGTATATATCGGTACAAAGTGTGTATTGCAATAATTGCAATATGATTTATGATATTGCAATATATCGCACCAATGCATTTCAAGTAAAATTAAGTTTAAAATTTTACTTTTAGGCACAGACACATGGTTTAATTCTCAAAAAAATGTTTGATGTGCAGGAATATGTGTTGGACAAATGATGGGAGACATTTTTCTATGTAAATATCATTAGAATTTGCTTACATTTTTACCTTAATAACTTAATAACTATATAATTTGTAAGATCTGAAAGGCATTTTATCAAATATTTCATGTTTAAATTGCATAACGATGTATATAAGCTCAATGTAGAAGTCATTCAATATATCGCAGTATTATTGCAATATGTGTGCTGCATATCGCAATATATTGCAATATGAATTTTGCCACAATATCCAGCCTTAAGTTTTGTACATATTCCAATCAATGTACCTATTTAACTGCTCAGAACAGAGATGATATTAAAGATAATTGTCTCTGCTCAGAAGCTTCAGATATTGATTGAAGCATTCATAAAATATCAACAATGCTGATTATCCTAGAGACATTGCTAGGGGGGACCCTCTGAATTGAATACAATAAAAATAATAAAAAAAGATAAATACATACATTGTCATTGTGACATATTATAAATGCCAAACACTAATCAATCCTACCGTTGCACTATCTGAGTATTACAAAATCTACTATTACCAATTATTGCAACATTCAAGGGGCGATCCTGTTCTTTGCAAAGGGAGATAACTCTTGTCCGCCATCTCTTCTTCTCTTCGAGCAGTCGAACATCAGACATCATGCTTCCGAACAGATCCCCTGACTCGAAGTCGGACAAGTCAGATGTCATCGAATTCAATTCATCGACCCTCATTTTCTGAAACAAATATGATCATATTTTTTAGTTCTGAAATATTGATATTTGAAGCCAACTTACTTATGTCACCAAATAAGCAAATGTCAAATTAAACATGTTTGTAAATTATATTGTTGTTGGCATATTTGGACTTCATTGTATTGGCTCCATGCCATATTCAATAAGATTTTTCAACATTCACTCTTGGACTCAAACCTAAGATAAAAAACACCTCTCTAACAACCTTGGACATTCGGGTTCGGTTCAACTAGATGACTGGTGGAATATCCAAAAGGGGTTAATTTCACCCCTCTCACCCCCTCCCCACATTTTATGCATGCAAATTTGATAGACCACTGTCCTATCAGTATTACTGATGGCCACACAGTCAAGCCTAAGTGTATTGCTTAAAGCCATGCAAATTGGTTTACCATATTTCCTCTAATAGGGGCCCGGGCCCTTATTTAGAATTAAGGGCACTTACCCCCGGCGCTCATTGGAGGCTCAGCTCTCATTTTATTTTAGGTTTGACTAATTCATGTGACAACCTCTGATAACTAAAATTTCTAAAAATAACACAAACTCCTCGCCATTTGACGTTATCCAGATTTAGCGTTGTAGTTTAACCCTCAACATCAACCGGGGCTCTCTACGTGCCTGCAAACAATTAGACTGAAATATATCTATTAGGGAGTAATCATTATGCGATATAAACCAGGCCCCTATTAGAGGCCCGGCCCTTATTGGAGACCCGGCTCTTATTCACCTTTAGGTACCATTACCCCCCGGCTGCTATTAGAGGCCCGGCTCCTATTTGAGGCCCAGTCCCTATTAGAGGAAATACGGTATGAGTAATGAACTCTATATATATATCTGTCAACAATTTTGAGTCTCGATAGTTGTGGGGGATGGCATTGTTGGTCAGCTGAAGTGGTTTGTGGGGGGAAGGTGGCCTAAAAAAGACATTTTGCCTTTATCAGGCATGTTTCAGCTATACTAAATGTCATGAAGCGCTTTTGAAAGGAATTTTCAACAATTTATGATATTTGAGATTTAAATGTGTAACAGTTTTTCAATAGAATCATAGAGATCTATCATTATTTGTGAATCATTCTAATGAACAAATAGCAGTAGAATGCTGAAATCTTGTGTTAAAATCTGTAAGTCTTCAACCTTAGATAATAAATTATGCCAAACCTGATGAGCTACAAAGCAAATTGCCTTCAACTTATTTTAAACCTTACTATATGTGCATAAACAAGAATATCACCTCTAAATATTTAAAATATCCTTGTATTGGCTCTTCAAGATTGAAATATGAATTATTTATTTTTCTGCATTTTATGTTTCTCATAAATATCATTCCAAGAACCAACTGTTGATTTCCTGAAGTGAAAGTGAAAGTGAACAGCTGAATTTTGCATTTCTTAAAATATGTTAATCTACCAAACATGGGGCTAAACAACGGACAACCAGCTTAATTTGATTCATTAATTCAATTTCATTTATATTTTATTTTATTTAATTCATCTATTCTAGCATAATTTCAATTTCATCATAATGTTCAAATTCTAGGATTTTTTAAATTTTATATTCATGTTATCATTAACACATATGCATTAAGAATATTTGTAAAAGCTTTTAAAATCAACTTGTTTTCAGGAGGTAAAACATTCTAAATCATTAATTTCATTTCCGGACTCATTCGATCGGTACACAAAGTGTTTACCTGATAACATATCGATCCTGAATGCTATATATTGTACATGTCAGTTCACAAGTTTAAGGATATTTGGTTATTGTACAAAATGCATTTAAGCCATTAAAAAGCATACTCACATAAAATATTTTTTCGATAACTTGACTGGATCAAAGCGCCAACCAGAGTAGTTTGTTATGGCGATAGATATAATATATATGCATGGAATCTATTTTTAGAAACTCGATTTACTACGCACTTGAAACAAAACATAATGTACATAAAACCCCGTCGAAGTTTGACAAATATTATAGCACATGTAAAAGTGATTTATTGTATTTTACAACTCGCATTCTATTTCTGACGGACATTTTGAAATAACTTTGTGTTGAGATGAGAACTATTTTATGTTGCGTATGAAGAAACCGATTTACGCATGACGGGGAAATTCCTAGATTCCAAATATACACAGAAGGCGACGTATCAAGCAATGGTTGGGTCTTTTAAAATCTCCAAATAGTTTGGCATCATAAAAATAATTGTAACACGTCAAGTTTGATTTTAAGAATATGCAACTTCTAATGATAATGTTACAATGTTCATTGATCACGGCACAAATGTGTTACAATTGTGTTTTAAGAATATTTTTGTAGAACTGTACATATATGTATGTTTATTTCATTCTAATGTAAATTTTTACATTTCATTTGAATAAAGAAATCGGTTGTTGGGCATTGTCATATGATCTATCAAGACATTGCCTTATTACAGAAATTTATAACGTATTTTGTAGTTTAAATGTTTGGGTTTTTTTGTTTTTTTGGGGTTTTTTTTTATTTATTTATTTTGTATTTATTTTTGTGATACATACACATAACAATTTACAAGTGACATTCTGAGTAGTTTAAATGTTAATAAAGTTTCTGATACTCACATATTTTTATTTCAAAACTTCCTTGGTGTTTAAATTTAAAAGATTTTCGAGAAATAGATATGAAAAATATGTATGTGTGTTTCGATTTCAGAGTCATAATGTGTTTGTTCACTGGCTTATAAACGGTTTGAAAGATGTAAGTTAAACTGGTATAAATGCCGGAGCTTGCCGACGGCATTTATATCAATATCAAGTTGGCATTGACTTTAATGAAAACTGAAGTATAAATGATTTATTATTTTAGAATTTTAAAAGTTTGGAATTTATTTCATTATCTTAATATTGCTTAGATGTGTTAAATTTTGTTTGATTTTAATTACTATAATTACGCTAGATTTTGAAGTCCGTAAGGTCAACCTGTTCCATCAATGTTTGTCCAAAAAATCTCTTAGCACGTCTTCTAATGGAAAAAAAGACATCTCACAAAATGGAAAAGAAATGTTATCAATTACAAAACAATCCTCCTCATTCTACCATGACATTTTAAAATCCTTGTTTTTGATTGGTTTATTTTATGGTCGAACGGAGGTTCGAACACGAATTTTGGGAACGGCGATTTACCGCGTTTGGATACATAGTGACGTAAGATTCTAAGCCAAGCTATGTCATTGAAATGAACATGCTTAAATCAGTTATCTTCACTTTACGGTTTCCATCATGTGTTCCTTCTACGCAATATAATATGTGTATCTGTTTTGGAAAGTTATTCTAAGTTGGACCGATGTTTTAAACAGTGAAACCACTGTAGTCGATGAAGACCGCGATAAGCCGTGAACGAACCGGTTTCGCTTCGGTTACAATGACGTCATAAGCTCTATCAGTTATGACGTCACAGGAATGGTCGCGTCTATTTGACAAGTGGTGGAGGAAGGCTTTCAAGGCGGAGAAACGTTAAGATTTACAAACCTGTATCTTCTATTTGATTAAAATCTACGTTATCACTTAATTATCATATTTTAATAAGAATGAATTGTTAATTTTACTAGTTAGTAAATTTTTACCGTATCGAAAAGAACGGAAATGTGATGCGTCATACCTGAAGAAAAATGGGTTCAACCGATTACCGCATCACTCAGTTCACTTCCGCAGTGTCAAAGAAACACGTTTAAAATACGCTGATAACTCGTCATGGTAGAATGGAGATAAACCTATTGTGTTTTTAACTTTTTGTGAGTCTAACGTAGATTCGATACCTTTTTTGATCATTCGAAGCCTCACGCTGACGCGTTCGGCTCCGAATGATAAAACTCCGTATCGAATCTACGTTAGACCCACAAAAAGTTAAAAACACAGTAGGTTTAACTCCTAAATCAACAACAAAAATTCAAAAACGTATCGCAATGGTTCGGTTAAGCAGCGCAGAACCATGTAACAATGCAGATTCATATTCCATACTTCGAATCATTAAAATATGTTCACGCTAAAATGGCTGCTATCTGTTTTCGTTTTATAGGTAACACTGTTTTCTTCAACTACGGATAATCGGGTCGTTTAATGGGCTATTTTATTCTCTTCAGTAAAGATATACTGCTTAAACTTTTATTATAAATGTCAAATATGTACAAATCGTGATACACGTATTTTATAAGTATGTCATATGACTGTTATACTCCATTATGCAAACGTATGCTCGACCTCGTTGGATGTCATTTCGTTAGAGTGAAGTGCCGCAATTGTTCGTGTCAAAGTCGTTATATATAGCACGGAGGCTGCATGGACTGTTGCCCACATGAACTCGTTATCCCTATTAAAAGGGTTAGGTTAGGTTAAATGTAGGTAACTAATATACAACCTATGTTTACCTACGTTTTACCTACATTTTAAGGACGATGTCGAGTTCTTGAGCTAATGCATGGCTGTAATGGAATAAATATAGAATACTAAACGATGTCCCGTTTGATAACATGTTTATGAAACGAGTGGATGGTTTGGTATTTTAACGAGCGAAAGCGAGTTAAATACCGATGCCATTCACGAGTTTCATAAACATGTTATCAAACGGGACCGAGTTTAGTATTTTATTTATTACTCAATGATGTAAATAGCGCTGAATTGCAAGAAAATCGTTGTTAGTGACTCTCACTTGCAAATAGGCCACCTGCTATTCCAGTCATTTCAGTCAACATTGTGACGCCAACAAAAAACGACTATGACGTCACGCGCCGATTATGACGTTACGGCAGCACGCGGTGGTATCACACATGTGTGTAACCAACTCATTGTTATCTAATGAGTGATCTCACCACGGTTGAGTAATAAATACGTTTAAACCGTTGTCTGTACATTTCAACGTGCCGCACGTGCATGCCGTGCTATCAATGCTGATGTTTATTTTGGGAGTACTAAAGGCCAGTTCTAACGGTAGGCAATGTGTAATATACAACTTGCAACAACACGTACAATCGACATTGTTTTATATTTTTTCCGAATGATGAGTTGATACAACCCGGGTTGTTCTCTACAGTTTTAACTACAAATCTTTTCTTTTTTTTATCACTTTATTTCTTTTTCACAGGGTACAGCATTTTTCATTTTCATTTCATAGTATTATCACAATAAATGGTACAAAACATTTGACATGCAAATTCTTCTACATGAATAGATTGTGGCAGGATGACCAGAATGAGACAAATGAGTCATATTTACACTGTGTATAAGCATTGGATTTATGTAATTGGTAATTTAGTCTTAATTTCGGTTTTAGACCGCTTATAGACGGTATTATGTTTGCCAATTTTCGATGGTAGATGTATACTTTTGTTAACGCAATGATGAAATTTAGAACATTATTTCTCCTTTCTGTGAATCCCAGAATGACCGTATCTGCGTTTAGGTTTAGACAGATGTCAGTTTCTTTCTCAATCCATTCCGTTAGATCTTGCCACAATCTCTTGACACATCTGCATTCATATAGTAGATGGATAATTGATTCTATTTCAACGTTGCAATATGTACATAGTGGTGTTTCTATTAGTTTGTATTTGTACAAGTCTGTATTTGTCGTAAGAATTCTATGGAGAACACGGTATTGGAACCATCTATGCTTGATGCTATAAGATGCTTGGAAAGGTATAGAATTGTATGTCTTCCACATATCTGGTGAAATGTCTATTTTTAATTCCTTTTCCCATTTAATTTGGTAATTTGGTTTTGAAATGCGGTCTCTTTGGTGAGTTGGGTATAAAATATGCTACATCCTTTTTTAGTTCTATATAGTATTTCCAAGTTAGGAGGGATAAAGGGTAAATTTTCCTGTTTGCTAATTGTTTGCCAATAACGTTTGGAATAAGATTTCATTGAAGATATTAATCCTGCGTATTCTAGAAAGTTTGTTTTGACTCTGTACAATTGTCCGAATTCATTATACGATAGAAATGTATTGTCGTATTTTATAAAGCCGTTTATAAACTTAATATTAAATTGTAGGTAGTGATCATATATTACTGGTTTAGTTTCAATGGTTATGTTATCATTTGCCCAAATATATTGTCTACTAATAGTTGGTCTTGATTATATTGAATTTTCTCTTGCAACTCTGACCAGGCTTCAAATACATCTTTCCAGAATGGGCTAATGAGTTTAGGAATATATTGCGTCCTAAGATAAGTTGGTCGAATTTCAACGGGAGTTAACATACTCGTTTCATTTGAAGTATATATAAGATGTTTTAAGTTTGAACTACAAATCTTACCGAGAGAACGGGCGAACGAGGTATCGGTGGGCATAGCTCTGCCCCCTCCTTTCACACCACTTTTTTAGAGAAATATCTCACATTTTGTTCGCGCCCTTAGGGTCTGTAATGTCAAAAATAGGTGACTAGTAAGCTCATGAAATCGATGCTCATGTCATCATACTATCCCTCAATATCATATACCACATCACAGCCAATTCTTTTTCCTTTAAAATAAGCCATAAAAATAACTCCAATGCATATTTACGACGATATGAATGTACAAAGCTTTAAATATTAATATAAGATACCCACGGCAATAAAACACAGGCGGTCAATGGGACCGACAGCGTGCTTTATGAGACAATAAACATGCTCGTGGTTTTAGACGTCAATTAGAGCGTCGCTTAGCAAATGACGTCATATTTAACGTCACTTTGATTGTTCAATGCTAGAGAATGTGTTCTACGACGGGAGGCACTAATATTTTCAAAATATAGTTTATACAAACAACATAATATCTCCACGGTTTTTATAGAAAAGCGAGTAATTATTTAAGGGCATCTCATATAAGAAATAGAAGACTCATTGTATATGGATATTTAAAAGCGTTATGTCACAGCACCCTTTTCAATTAATATAAAGAGTTTAAATAGCGTTATTCTACCACGAATACTCAAAACCAATGATAAATGTATAATAAATTAAATTAAATAATAATAAAATAAATATATATAATATATAAATATAAATATTTCTCAACATAGGCATGTAATAAGGCCATATAATCAAATTAAAAGTTCAAATGAATTAATGCAATGTTGCATTCAATCGACCCTGGAGCCCTCTGTTGCCCATTGGTCAAAACGAAACCTATGCCAAAAGCGTTTCTGCATTTTATAAAAATATATAAATATATTGTAAAATCATTAAGGGTAGTTTCATTCAAACTGATCACAATTCGATTTCGTTGTGATTTTTGTAAATTAATAATAAAAATTGCTAGTCATTTTTCAGCTTAAGACTATTTTAAAACTATGACAACCAGCCATTGAATACATACAACTCTACATACTTAAAAGTGCAACATTGTGAAATTAACAATTGAACATGAAAGTGATAACATGCGCAAAATCATACGCGAAACTTATGAATGTATCCAGTTTGGAAGTCATTATAACAGTGTTTGGTGTACGGATAGGCGTGTTTACACTTTATATGTGGAAACTTCATCACTTTTGAAGCTGTCCGCTTCGACGTTTTATTACTCATTGATTACAGGTAAATGAAACCGGATTGTGATTATTTTCTTACATCAATATAAAGTTTAAAGAGATTTTACATGCATGAAATTATACAGTCACAAGGGGAGAGTCATTAAAAAAAATTACAAACTATTGGGGAGGGTCGTTTAAAAATAGACAGTACTAGAAAATATAAATCAACATTTTTCTAACATTCTTGAAAGAAGGCCTAAAAAATAATTGTGAAGCATATGTTTTGCTTTGTGAAGTTCAGGAGTTGGACTTCGTAGAAAGACTTCTGCTAGTATAAACAAAATCCCCAGGAGTTATCTACCTTGTTCATTGCTATTCATAGAAACGAAAGAAGGAAGTAGATCTGCTGAACTGACATATTTGTTCATACAGGTTGTTTATATTCAAGACTTTTGTTACTACTTGGTAAAACAGTTGACATAGGAAGCTGAAATTTTCTGAATAACGTCTGTGTAACATGGAGACAAAAGTTTGTTCGTTTGATCTTGACCTCCTCTGATATGGGAGTGGCAGAGTGTCCACACTGAAACCTTCTTTCGGCTTTGTCCAGGAACTTGTTTTGCTAGAAAGCTAATATTTTAGAATATCAACTTTGTTGGATTGAGTCTAAGGTTTTGTTGCCCTGTACCAATACCGTTTTATCAATATACCAAGTGTCTGTAAAGATAAAGGTAATACATGAATAGAATCTAAAATTCAAAAGTTTATTTGCATGTTTTACTAAAAACAATTATTATCTAAGTGGTTTTGTCCTTCCAAAACAGGCGTCTTTAGCAACCAATTTGGGAGCATTTGCTCCCTATTTCTCCAATTTGCTCTCTGACTAATTATGTGTCGGGAAAAATTCTATAACTGAATGAAATATAACCATTAACCACTACATTCTCTTCAAAATGGCATTGAATATTAGCTAGCTAAAACAGTTTCCTGCTTAAATTCATAGATATACGTAAGTTTAGCAGTCTACCTTTCTCTATGCTCCTTGAATTTCATTTTGTTCATAATAACAAAAAAAGTGTTAGGAGCGTATCTTCTCATTAAATATTTTTTTTTACATTCATGACTTCAAATACACTTCCAATTGCAATTGCATGGGAGAGAATTTTCATAGGGGGAATTGTCTTGATGGAGGTTAGGGGGGGGGGGGGGGGGGGATGGGGGATGGGGGATGGGGGAGGGGGTCAAAATAAAGTTGTTTAACATCTTTTGTGCTAAGTGCTTTGTGAAGATAAAATGTTGAAGGTAAGCATAAACGGAGAAGGGTCATACCAGGAGGACTGGAGGGTAGGGGCTAACAATGGCCATTATGGGTGAGGGAGGATCTTAGGGATTAGGGTGGTTCTAGTGTATACATAAGCCTCTAATAGAGACATAGAGAATCTCACCCAAGTGTCTTCTGATACAAATATCCGAGGCTTACCGAGGATATGTTACTTTTATCAAAGAGTGTTGATATATTTTATATCAGAAGACACGAGGGTGAGATTCTATTTCTCATCCAGAATAATTCTTCATTACGTTTCAATGAAAACGTGTACCCTGAGCACCAGCTCTGCCATTTGACGTCCATACCCCATTGCGTTGATGTCATAGCGTTGTGACGTCGTCATGATTACCTGGTGATGTAAAATCATTGTAGTTGACGGTGACAGGACATTGTTGAAAATTTACTGCTAAAATCACACAAGCGAAATTTTCACCAAAAACGGTCGGATTTTTTTACTTCCGGAACATATCTTAAAAACTATTTGACTTGGAAACTTCAAATTTGGTATGGAAGTAACCCATATGGTGTTGTTGTGCCTTTTAGGGGTCTAAACTCCAAGGTCCAAATAATTTTTGAAATTTCCACCAAAAACGGTCCGATTTTTGGACTTGGTTTCGTTTCCGGAGCATATCACATGCACAAACTATTTGACTTTGATATAACCTTTATGGCACTAGTGTGTCCATTAGGGGTTCCAAGGAAAATTTGTCATTTGTGTAATTTCTGGAGCATAACCTAAAATCTTTATAACTTGAAAACTTAAATATGGATGTTGCCTACCTGTATGATATCGTTGTACCTTTCATTGGTTTAAAATCCACGGTTCAAATATTTTTTTTAAATATTTTCATTAAATACAATCATTGTTATTCATTGACATGATTGACTAGATTATATTTTCCATTTGATTTATACTGATCAAACTACAGGCGGGGGTATGAGAGCTGCGCTCACTTTTGCCTTCTTTCTTCTGTATCGTATGCACAACGTGTTTGGTTCCTTTCCCCTTATCAGGAGAATTGTGAACTTTTAAAAAATGCTTGTTACTTCTTCCATAGAATGTTAAGTCTATGAAAATTAAATTTGGTGTTGACAAATGTGGATTATAAATTGTAAATTTGGTGACTGGGTAATGCCTTATTATTTAACATGTTTATAGTATTTACCTATAAAGAGAAATATGTTAAATAATGTATTACCTGTAATAGCCTAAAATGTGCACATAATGACTCTGTTTCTTTACAGATACTTTTAACCCTAGACGTTGCACATCATTTTATTTAAATGTAAAACTTTTTTTTCCGAAAGATTAATGCTCATACCAAATCATTTCCTACAATGGCCGAATACCATAAAGATGGCGAACCTTCTTAAGTCTAATCGTCCCACTATGTTACGCAAACTAGCTAAATACATAAAACTCGTCTTTACAAAGCTTAAAAACAAAAAAGTAAATCAAGTTCTCACCTCAAACAATTGTCGTTTCGATGGTGGATTTTTGAGAATAAATGATGGTGATTATGATGATGTTAAACCCATAACTGGTTTATTCACAAGTGAAGTTTAGCGCAACATATTTGCGCTAGACTTCACCTGTGGTTTATTAAATGCATATGTTTTCAACATTCTATAACTGTTCTTTTCAAAGGAGAACCTTTCTTTAAAGTGTCAAAGATAAATCTTTAGTTGGCCGATTTCAAGAAGTTTTATGGATGTAGCCTATGTTGGGGGAAGGTCATGAAACAATAGGCCTACCATTAGACGGGGGGCCATTTTTTAAAAATGCATCAAGCCGGGGAGGGTAATATTTTTATGTAAATGACCGGTCCCAAAGTGAAAGGTCCTTTTTTGTAAATGTCTTGTCAATATGCATTTTATTTTGTACCTGGACGTCTTATGATGATCAGCTGATTAAACGAAAAAGTCTGGTTTGAAAAAAAACTAATTATTTCAACATTTGTTGGAATTCATATCTGAACAAGTACTAAAATTTAAAAGCATAAATCCATTTGATTTCAATATCCGCACATACCATAAAACTAGATCCCCCTCTCAAAATTCCTGGGTCTCTTGGAGGTAGGTAGACTAAACCCCGCCCCCTTTTGAAAATGTTTGTATGTAAATTTGATTGACCCCCAAAATGACACCTCCTCCCCCATTTCAATACGTGAACTCTTTTCCAAAGTTTCTAGACTACAGAAGGCACGTTTCAGATAGTTGAAGGATCTGGCGGAAGAGGGCAGCTACTGGCCATGTGCACTTCATTTGTCCGCCGCTACCGAACTTGCCATGTGGGCATTCTGGTTCCCGGAGCGCAACAGACTCCGGGAACCAGAATGACCATTTGGGCTAATTTTAGAATGGGGCCATGTTTGCGTGCACCACTAAAAATGACGAGATTTTAAACTTACACTGTTTGCCTTGGGTAAGTATTGTGTATACATGTTGAGATACATGTTGTTGTGGAATCAGAAATCTTGTATTATAGTCTAGGAGTCATGACGGGCAAATGAAAGCAAAGTCAAATAGCAGACGATTGAAATAGCGATTGACAAGATTATCTACTGAATTTAGTGTGAATTCGCAAGGAAGTTCGGAACTTTATTCGTGTCGTTTAGCATCCTGCTCCATCAGCGTATTTGTATCCGCTACCTTACGACAACATTGTTGTTGGGTAGAGCGGATGGAAGTACGGTTATGGAGCTGTGGCATCTTTTAGCTCATCAGGCCTGAAGCTGTGATAGGCCACATGAACTTGTTTGTGGCATGGGCCGTCGACCATCAAGTTGTTTGATGATCAACCATCGACCATCAACAACTTCTTCTCCGAAAGCTCTTGATATAGGAATGTACGAAAGCCTGAGTACGTGTTCCTGCCAAATTCGAAAGAGAAAAAAATATTTTAAACTCATAATTACGCAGTCTGATTAAAATCGACGGTTTTCCGTGGAATAAAAATTGCAAAATACTGCAATTACCAGGATACGAACTCATATCAGTCATAACCGTCTGAATACAGCCCGTAGACTCGCGTGTTCGAGCGCAATTCAGGTAGCCAATCAAAAGATGCCCAACAAATGCTTTCGGTGCGAGAAGCTAGGGGCAGATAACTCCAAACAGCTATCCTTTGTCTATTCCGAATGCTTTCAAAACAGCGACCGTTTAAATACTATGATGTGATTGGTCAGCTATTTGACTGGGCTTTGGCTGCGCTAAACTGGTTCGGAATACACGCCTATACGGGATGTTCTCAGACCTTGTGGCGAGGAATCTACAGAATCTGTTCGTATCTCGGTAGACATATTATTTTGCAAATTTTATTCCTCGGAACAAGGTCGATTTTAATCAGACTGCATAATTACGAGTTTTAATCTCGTTCGTAATTACAAGTTTTAATTCTCGTAATAACGAGATTATAATGTCGTAATTACGAGAAATAAACTCGTAATTACGAGATATAAACTCGTAATTACAAGATTAAAAAGTCATAATTACGAGATTTAAACTCGTAATTACGAGATATAAAGTCGTAATTACGAGATATAAAGTCGTAATTACAAGATTATTAATTACTTTTTTTCTCGTAATTACGAGTTTTAATTCTAAATAATAACTAAAATTTCTGAGAACAATAACACAAACTCCTCGCCATTTGATGTAAACTGGGTATAGTGTGGTACTTTAACCCTCTCAATGCCTGGGAACATTTAAACAGAGATATATCTAGCAGGGAGTAATAACTGTAGCGATATAAACCGGGCCCTTATTGGAGGCCCAGCTCATTCACATTTGATTTGGGTACCTTCTACCCCCGTCTGCTATTAGAGGCCTAGCTGGCCCCTATTAGAGGAAATACGGTATATAGCCCGATGCGTGCGGAAGATGGGTTTTATGTAAAGGGATATGTTTCATCTCAGAAACCAATGACCCTAGAACACTCTTAGAGTCTATTTTTGAGGATATCATCTATTTTTAGTGAATATCAAGAGTTCCAAATTTCTTTTGCATAAAAAGTAAGAAAATTATAAATTAAAACATTTTTTATCAAAAATCACTTATACTCAAGCCTTGTTTAAATGCAATGCAATTTTATGTAATGGTATTCTGCTAAGGTATAGATTTAAAAGGTATGTTCAAGAGCTTTCTAAGTTAACACTATCATTGTTATGTCTGTATCATAATAATAACTGGTATTCTATAAACTGTGACACTGTGGCTTATATAATTGTCCAGCCCTTCAAATCGCAAAGCCAGAAAGCATATTCACTGTGGAGAGGAGAACCAGCCATGAGATGTAATCTGAGCCACTTAATTACATAATCTTACCTAAGAGTGTCTGCCTCCCCCATGCTTCCTCCCTCCCCTCACCCTATCCCCTCCTCTGCTCTCCATTTCTAAATTCTCTTTTTGTGTAATTTGATACAAGCAGTGCAGGTATTGTGACTGGTGGAGTCTACTAACGCCTACAGGGACAAACGCCTACAGTCTTAAACAAACAATTTTATGCACCAGTGGTTCTGATTTTTACATCCTTCAACCTTTCATCAAAATGGAATGACCCGTTATTTTGTGCACTTATGCCTACAGTGAAAAGAAAACACAGGTTTTTAACTTTTTATGTCACATTATATACATTTTATCACATATTCATCATAGCATTACATCTTATGACATCTTATGGCTGACTGGTTACAGACATCCAGTGGCCCTTGTAACATAATTTATTATTTTTATATTTAAATGACATCTTATAGAATGTTTTATGTAAATACATGGGGGACAATACTTTAATTCAAGACATTAACAACAAAGTGACTTCTTCTATTGTAGTGTGTGTTTGTTGTATAATGATATTTTTTTTTACTCTTTAGTCTTTCCCAGTATTATGTAGCAAAAGTTCATATTATTTCATCATAGATATTAAATGTCATAAAAAGTGAGTGAGAGGTCAGTTTGTCAATTAGCTCCAGTGTACTCATGCCCTGTGTATGTTGTTTCAGAGGTGCTATTTAGCAGGTGGTGTCTTACATAAGAATGGCAAATAGAGCTGGACGGGGAAGTGTCCCTGTTGGTTACCTGAAGGGTGGGGGAGGTTTTTTGGGCTGATAATGCCATGGGTCAGGGAAGATTTAAGGGGAGGTAGCAGAAACATAGTTGAAGATTTTGTAAAGGCAATAACCTTTTAATTTGTTCATATGGTAAGGACCACATAAGCAATGCCATATTATTTGATAAGTTACATTTATCCTTTTATTTATATAGGGGACCATGTGGCAGTAACTTAGTTGTATGCTATGATATAGGATTATAAGCTTACAAGATAATGTTTCACTGCATTTTATTTAATATGCAGTGTTACAATTTTGGTTATTTGATGTCAGAAAATAAGTATTGTTATGTTGAGAACAGAAGGTGAATATTGGTTGTTTTAATGTGTGCTATTCCATTCTTCCTATTCCACTGATCAAACTTCAGTATGGGTCTTTTAACCAAAAGGACCTTTGAAATCTCACACATAGAGGGTTGCAACACTTTTTTGTTTTTAGCAGCTCCGACTAAGTCGGAGCTGCTATCAGTTTTTGCGCAGTTTCCATCGCCGCCGCCCGCGCGTTTTGTATTGGCTATAACTTTTTTCCTAGAAGGTTTTAATAACTCATATACATAACTTCTTACTTATATCCCTGGGGAATTTTTTTGACATGTTCACATTCAAGGTCAAAGGTCAAGGTCACGAGTTCTGAAATCTCTAAAAAAATCCTTGTAAACACGATAACTTGAAAAATATTTGTGCTATCAGGCTGTTCTTTGGTGTATATCACCTATAGAGAAAGGCCAAGATTTGAAAAGGTTTTCGCTAACATCCGTCAAAGGTCAAGGTCATAGCGAGGTCACAACTTAAGCATGCTTTTGCGAAAATGTCTTATTTCAACTATTAACACTTTGAATCATTACATGATTGTGATACACAATGAAAAGTGATCAC
This sequence comes from Gibbula magus, assembly GCA_936450465.1. Lineage (NCBI taxonomy): Eukaryota > Metazoa > Mollusca > Gastropoda > Trochida > Trochidae > Gibbula > Gibbula magus. The sequence continues at coordinate 22,227,784 of OW388298.1, read as the reverse complement.
TGATTGTGTGACCTTGAATTTTAAAGGTCAAGGTCACAAGATAGGGTCATGGTCACCAGTTCTGAAATCACTAAATAACTTCTTTCCAAGGAGGTATCAACACCTCATATACATAACTTCTTACTTATGTTCCTGGGGAATTATTTTGACATGTTCATATTCAAGGTCAAAGGTCAAGGTCACAAGTTCTGAAATTTCTAAAAAAAATCCTTGTAAACACGATAACATGAAAACTATTTGTGCTATCAGGCTCTTATTTGGTGTATGTCAGCTATGGAGAAAGGCCAAGATTTGAAAAGGTTTTTGCTAACATCCGTCAAAGGTCAAGGTCAAAGCGAGGTCACAACTTAAGCATGCTTTTGCGAAAATGTCTTATTTCAACTATTGACACTTTGAATCATTACGTGATTGTGATACACAATGAAAAGTGATCACTGATTGTATGACCTTGAATTTTAAAGGTCAAGGTCACGAGATATGGTCATGCTGACCAGTTCTGAAATCACTAAGTAACTTTTTTCCAAGAAGATATTAACACCTCATATAGATAGCTTAATTTCTTTCTTATACACCTGGTGAATTATTTTGACATGTTCACATTCAAGGTCAAAGGTCAAGGTCATGAGTTCTGAAATCACTACAACAATCCTTGTAAACATGATAACTTCAAACTTTTTTTTGTGCTATCAGGCTCTTATTTGGTATATATGAACTATGGAGAAAGACCAAGATTTGGAAACGTTTTCGCTAAAATCTGTCAAAGGTCAAGGTCACAGTGAGTTCAAAACTTAAGCATGCGTTTGTGAATATGCCGTATTTTAACTATCAACACTTTGAGTCATTGCATGTTTGTTATACGCTATGAAAAGTGTTCATTGATGGTGTGACCTTGAAGGTCAAAGGTCAAGGTCATGAGATATTGGTTAAGGCCACGTTAATCCTTTGATCAAATTTTGAAAGAAGAAATAGTTTTTAAGAACAAACTTGTGAAAAGTGACCCCAGTGATGATTAGTATTAACTCGAATAATGAAAAAAAATTTGTTAAAAAGAATTCCCATTTTATTGATGCTGACGATAAGGCGGAACAGGGAAAGGCGAGACCCTAAGTTTCGGAGCTGCTCTGCTTTTGCGGTGTCCCGCAAACGCTAATCTAGTTTTTAAGGTTATTAGGAAAGCTGTATTAAAGGAAAACTTGTTGAACTTTGTAAATTTCTCCAAACCACAAAAAACATGAATGATTGAATATGTTTTTCATGTGTTAAATTTATCCTTATATATGTATGGTAGGACTTGATGAGCTGCAGAGTCCATGGCTCTATTTTTCAGAATTACATCTTTATAACATGTAGACTTTAGTTTGTTCATTTGGTCAAAATCCCTAAATACAAATATGGGCTGGCAGGGTGTTAAACTCAAATCTTAATTTCACTCCAGGAACTAGTAATGCTAGGATGCTGAAATTTTGAGATTTCAATATCATCTTTCTTTGATGGAGACGGAGTAAGTTTCGTTGTTTTATTCCTAAGAATAAAGATTTTAAAGCTACAGTCAAGCCGCGATAGTCCGGCCACCGATAATCCTAATCTCACAGTGTCCGAACGGTAGCAAGATGTAACCAAACTAATCTATATATAAATTAAAGGGGCAGTAGCACGTTTTTTCGCTGAAATATGTCGATGAAATGTATTTGGAATATTATGTCACCAAAAGTAAAACACCCTTCTCTCTTTCAGAAAATCAAGTTAAAAATGAGTGTACATGTTCCGGAAAACCATGAGAATTGTTTTTGTCATTCAAAATAATAAAATGTGTTCACAATAAAATGGCCGCCATGCAAATTTTTCTTTACATGCAACACCGTTATTACCGCTACAGATAATTGGTTTGTGTGATAAGATGTTTTACCCTCTAACGTAAATATAAATGGCATAAACTATCATTATAAATGGGAAATTTGAAAAAATAAAATTTGCACAAAACGTGCTACTGCCCCTTTAACTCATTAAATGTTGATTCATTAATCCGTTGATTCCGTTTCCGAATCCGAACACCAATTAGCTGTAACAGATCAGTTAATTACGACTATATCTGCTTCATTAATTTGGTGGTTCATCAAAAGCGTTCGTGTAACCCTCTTGACAAGCGATCACTGATTGGATCGGTAAACTTCAATGGATTGACACAGGAAGTTGAGCTTGTCAGTAGTTTGTGATTTAAATAAATTGTAATGTCTTACTTTGTGTTTAAGGAGTTTGTGATTGTAATAATTGAAATTTCTCATTTTGTGTGATAGTTATGAATATCCAGCGTGTCAAACTCATTTGATATTGTAAATACGTTCTCGTCTGTCTGTAGATTCAAAGGGGATCAACTCATCTCGTTTGGTTTGTTCATTTCAGTAGTCCGAACATTTCACTATCCTAACGTTTTTGATGAAAAACGGAAGCGTTCGAAATATTGAGGCCTGACTGTATTATGAAATTCAGCTTTACCCCTCACTCCAGCATAGAGTTCAAAGGTGGCGTTTTCTACCACCGAGCGATTGAGAGCGGCATGTCTGAATTATGGAAAAAAACGATGATTTCCCGATGTCGTCCACCAATATGTACAAAAAGGAGGGTCGGCTACTTGCGAGGGTCAGTGGTCAAATGTGAAATGAAGTTAGAGAAATTCAATGGGACACACAGAAAGGCAAAAGACGGGTCTATATGTTCAATACATTTTTTTGTGAGAAAAGCAAAGGTTAGAATAGTTTGGCCTTCCGGTTTTCGATCAGAACTTCGTAGAGCAAGTGTCCTCCCTTGTGTCTTTATATCAATAGGGTGGATATTTATCTCAAATCTTTATTTCTTAACCGATTTCGCTCAAATTTGGAATAAGAGCTCACAATATCGTATATTAACAGTATATGAAAGCAAAAATCTAGATTTTGAATTTTGAAAAATATTGTCAAAATAGCAATTCGAACCCCTGTGGTTGATAGGGGAGATTGGGTCAGGGAGGGGGTGGTTGAGAGGGGGGATATGTGTATGTGTGTGTGTGTGCATTTTCTAGAATAATTCTTAGATACAAACTAGTGTTTGCTTCATTAAAACATGTTAATCATACCCATCAATTAGTACCTCTCAAGGCCTGTGTGTCTAACTAAAAGTCATACATTTGTGTGACCTTTGGTTCACTATGATAGACTACAGAGCCAATGGCTCTATTTGTTAATAGATCTTCAATCTTAGATGCAATGTCATGCAGTTGATGATGAGCTACAGAGCCAATGGCTCTATTTTTAAGGCTTAATTAGATTCATGGCCCATTTTGCTTAAAGATAATACCAAAGTTAGCAATTTCTTGAAGTTTTGGTATTTGTATCCTACCAATTAAATGGACACCGTGTTGAGGATTATTATGAGATCAGATTAATTTACCTTGCTTATGTTTTTATTACTAATTACTTCAAATATCTTAAATTGGGGGTCTTTGACTGGTCAGCACACACGCTAATCAGCAGAGGTAGATTAGTCTGATCATTCTCCTCAATGTGGAGAAGCATGTTTTTTCGCTCAAAAAAGTCAATGAAATGTATTTGAAAATAATGTCACCAATAGTAAAACACCCTTCTCTCTTCGGAAAATCAAGTTAAAAAATGCATGTACGTGGTTCGTTTAAGTCTAGGGAATCGTTTTTGTAATTCGAAATAATAAATTGTGTTCACAATAAAATGGCCGCCATGCAATTTTTGCTTTATATGCAACATCATTATTACCACTACGGATAATTGATTTGTGCATTAAGATGTTTTACTCTCTTAAGTTGATTTAAATGACATAAACTATCATTATAAATGGGAAGTTTGGAAAAATAAAATTTGCAAAAAACATGCTACAGCCCCTTTAATCTGATTTTCTTTAACTTCAGAGACACTTCTGGATGATCACCATGGAGCTTGAAGACAAAAAAGGACTTGGTCCGTAAGGACAGACGATGAAATGATAATAATCGAAGAACCCAAAAATCAACAAAGGAGATTTTACTACAGATATGAACTTTGAAAAGCAAACACTATACAATTTGTAAGAAGCTGTGAACAAAATGGAACATTATGGAAATGGCCACGTGATTCAGGTCCCAGATGATGGTGATATGTGTGATAAAGCTTTCCGAGTGCTTACTAAGTTTGAAAACCATCAGATAAATTTTCGGTATGATAGTTTTGGTGGCAATGGCATTGGTACGAAAGGAGACTGTGTACAAACTGAAAGTAATGCTAGAGTTCAAAAAGATGTATCACTTCAACCTGATGTACCAATTCAGCATCACGTACCAATTCAGCATTACGTACAAAATCAACATTACGTACAAAATCAACATTACGTACAAAATCAACAAAATGTACCAATTCAACTTAATGCACCAATTCAACTAAATGTACCATTTCAACGTAATGCACCAATTCAACTAAATGTACCATTTCAACGTAATGCACCAATTCTACTTAATGCACCAATTCATCAAGATACACACATTCAACATGATGTACATGATTTAAATCACAACCATGACTTTATTGAATTAGAGAAGTATGTTACCATAGATACAAACAACGTTGTTCAAATGGTAGTTTGTGACGGGGAGGAGTATGAAATTGTGAGTCATGAACAATTCATGGCATGTGAAAAGCCAAAGGATGGCATCCTGGAAGTTTCAGCTAATGAACCAGTGGGTATGGTCCCTGTGTATTCAAATGTTCATCATGAAGGTGATGTCATTGAGGCTGGCGACACTTCACTCAAAGTATGGAAACTCATTGGGTCTACAGCAGGGAACAGTTCTACAACCAGCGATGTTGGTAGCAATGCTGGGGACACTTCACTCAAAGTATGGAAACTCATTGGGTCTACAGCAGGGAACAGTTCTGCAACCAGCGATGTTGGTAATTATGCTAGGGGCACTTCACACAAAGTACGGAAACTCATTGGGTCTACAGCAGCGAACAGTTCTACAACCAGCGATGTTCGTCACAAGGCTGGGGACACTTCACTCAAAGTACGGAAACTCATCGGGTCTACAGCAGGGAACAGTTCTGCAACCAGCGATGTTGGTAATTATGCTAGGGGCACTTCACACAAAGTACGGAAACTCATTGGGTCTACAGCAGGGAACAGTTCTACAACCAGCGATGTTCGTCACAATGCTGGGGACACTTCACTCAAAGTATGGAAACTCATTGGGTGTACAGAAGGGAATAGTTCTACAACCAGCGATGTTCGTCACGATGCTGGGGACACTTCACTCAAAGTACGGAAACTCATTGGGTCTACAGCAGGGAACAGTTCTACAACCAACGATGTTGATGATATTGCTGGGGACACTTCACACAAAGAATGGAAACTCATCGGGTATAAAGCAGGGAACAGTTCTACAACCAGCGATGTTGATGATATTGCCGGAGACACCTCACACAAAGAATGGAAACTCATTGGGTCTACAGCAGGGAACAGTTCTACAACCAGCGATGTTGATGATATTGCTGGGGACACCTCACACAAAGAATGGAAACTCATTGGGTCTACAGCAGGGAACAGTTCTACAACCAGCGATGTTGATGATATTGCTGGGGACACCACACATAAAGAATGGAAACTCATCGGGTATAAAGCAGGGAACAGTTTTACGACCAGCTGTGTTGATAATATTGCCGGAGACACCTCTCTGAAAGGATGGAAACTCTTTTGGTCAAAAGTAGGGAACAGTTCTACAACGAGCACTGTTGGTAATAATGCTGGGGACACCCATCACAAAGGATGGAAACTCATTGGGTATAAAGCAGGGATCAGTTCTACGACCAGCGCTGTTGGTGATATGGCTGAGGACATCTCACACAAAGGATGGGAACTCACCAATATTGGTTCTAAAGCAGGGATCAGAAGAGAGAAGATAGATTGTTCAAGGGGAGGTCAAGTTTTAACACATCAAAATCTTGATTCCCATAATCTCATCGATGAAGGGAATAAGAATTCAAAGCATCATGATAAAAAATCAATGTATCATGATATAAACTCTATGCATCATGATGAAAATAAAACGCAACATGATCAAAACGTGATGCATCATGGTAAGAAACCCACGCCTTGTGTGCACAGGTGGAACCCATATTCCAGAAGAATCTTCAAGGAAGGAGATAGAAATTGTCCAGAGCTTATTGACAAGCATGAAAGCTCACATCTTGGAGGAGGCGATAAAAAGAGTCAGAGGAACTTTAACGTAATCCCGCTTCGAGGAGATAAAGGGCACAGATCCAATCATTACAAGGATCTCATCAGTTATAACCGACCTCGACGCATTCCTGCCAATAAAGGTATGAAACAAGTGAAAATAATAACACTTTCAAAACGAGATTGAAAAACTCATTAACATTAATGGAAACAAGGAAATCACAGAGTTGTCAAAGTTCACAGCATGACCAATGAACTTGAAACAACGACACTGTTATCTGAATGGAAGAAGTGAAAACAAATTCGCTTCATGATGCCACCATCTTGGAGGTATTGGTAAAAGGTCTTTGTTCACCTTATTCCAAAATAGGCGTGAGCTCAAAGTGGCAAACCTGATCGCAACATGAATGAGAAGTCTACAAGTTTCTGACATTTTGTGACTGACTGTCCCACAATTCCAAAAGCGGATCCAGTGATCCAGGGATTATTGTCGACAGAACACAGGCCCTGAGGTCATTGCTATAGATACACACACTTTAAATGTCAAAAAATAAATTTTGAAATGGCAACAGAATTAAAACTAAGCTTAGTTCATATAATTCTGTCAAATTCTCTACAAAGCTGTCAAAGTCGGGACCTTAAAAATTGAAGAAGTAGTTACTAGTGTGTGAATAGCAATGACCTAAGTAAAGAGCAAAGAGCAACAGACGGGTCATCCTCGGTTACCCAGGGTTTTAAATATGCTCCGTTACTCTCCACTATATCACCCCTGTGAAATTCTATTAGACAAGTCTGTACTAAAATTACTCGCCTTTGGCCGGCGTGACGAAGTCAGTAACTGAAGAAAATGCTCAATAGGATAAGACGGAAAAGGTCAAGGGAGATAACCTGTGACGGATGGCTAACAAAATGACCTCGCTTGCTTTGCAACGAAGTGATATGAATTGTCATTGGCTCACAGGTCCAAGCTGGTAGCAGTTTGATTAGCTCTCGCCGGCCAAGGACAGGTAATTTTAGTACAGATTTCTCTGATAGAGTTTCCCCAGGGGTGATATAGTGGAGAATAACGGAGCATATATAAAACCCTGGGTAACCGAGGATGCAGTCGGGTCAAAACATGGAAAGAAACCCACCTTCTGTGGATGGTCAACATCGATAGTATAATGAATGCAGCGGTCAAGATACTGCTTGATACCAACGTAGATACCTAAAAGTGCAAAAGAGCAATACAGAAAGGTGCCCTTCATAGAACATGGCTTTCTTTAAATGTCTTGACCACTTGTCAAGCAACCATGTCAATCAACTGACAGTATTAAGACATCAAGTTATCAATTGCAGACCCTCTGCGGTAGTTTGAGTCCTTCATTGAACTTTATTATTGAATATATTTTTTCTGTACAATTGTTACAATTAAACTCACAGAAACAAATATTGATTTTTTGTTTCTTAACTGGTGAGCTGAAATCTGGCTTAAGTCACTTCCACGGGTATTTTAATAATGATGAAGCTGGGTGGGCTGAGTGCAATATAGATGAAGTGCCTTGCCTAGGTCACAAAGTGGTGTCTCCACCGGGATTCGAACTATGACCTTTGGCGTGAGAGGCCAGCATGGTAACCACTACACCACTGTACTCCTGCAGCATTACGCTGGCAAATAGTCTTGCTAGGAAGAGAGTCTGTGAGTGGCACTTCACTGTGGCTGCTCACTGTGCTGCAACCTGCTTACATCGGCTAGAAGAGGGAACCATCATGTAATGGGAGGTATTACCGTAGTAGAATAGTGGACCATGGGTGGTATTACTGTAGTAGAGTGAGTGAGTTATTGTTTAACGCCACTTGGACAATATTGCAGCCATTAACGGCGAGTACTGTAGTAGAATAATGGTCCATGGGTGGTATTAGCTTAGTAGAATGAGTGGTATTAGCTTAGTAGAATGAGTGGTATTAGCTTACTAGAATGAGTGGTATTAGCGTAATAGAATGAGTGGTATTAGCGTAGTAGAATGAGTGGTATTAGCGTAGTAGAATGAGTGGTATTAGCGTAGTAGAATGAGTGGTGTTAGCGTAGTAGAATGAGTGGTATTAGCGTAGTAGAATGAGTGGTATTACTGCAGTAGAATGAGTGGTATTAGCGTAGTAGAATGAGTGGTATTAGCATAGTAGAATGAGTGGTATTAGTAGGGGTGTAACAATACATCGAACTATCGATGCATCGCAATAGTTGGCTTGGCAATAGTACTATATCGATAGTATTTACAAAAACACTATCGCTATCGCAATAGTAAGGTTAACTATCGATACTATCCCTTAATTATGAATGATGGTTCGAATCCCGCCAGGGGCACGGCAACATATTCTGCAGTAGAGAACTGTTCTACACGCAGTAAGGTTTGAGTTCAATGCTACACTGAATTTCAGCGTAGTATCACCCATGGTTCGCTAGTTCCGGCCGCTGCTCGCATGTTTCACCGCAGTGCATAGCCACATGGCGTTGCGGGCTTTCTCCCTGCCATAATACTTGCAGCCGCGATATAAGTGAAATACTCTTGAAAGCGGCGTTAAAACCCAACTCACTCACTCACGATAGTAGAATGAGTGGAACATGGGAGGTATCACTAGTAGAATGAAAGGACCATGTAATGAGTGGTGTTACCATAGAGGACCATGCATGGATGGTATTCCTGTAGTGGAATGAGTTGACCATGGGTGGTATTTTTTTAATTATGTTTTTATTCACAAGAGTAGGCACATTCAAATACAAGTCTCGTATATTCACAGTGCAATAATAGTATCACAGTTGAACATAGTTGTTGCTATATAATGAGTATAAAATCAATCAAGTGCATCTTGTAATGGTAGCCATTTTTTCATTAATTGATTTGATTGGTTTTTCACTCTAGCTATATATGTATCTTTCAACTTATTAAATATCTTTCAGGATAACAATGAATGTTTGAAAAGACAGAGGTTCATTTCTAATGCAGCTTATATATATGTGTCTCTTTCCAGCTAAAAGAATGTGGTTCAACAGTTTGAAATCTGCAGTCTCCTGAATACCGAAAATGATATCTTTGAGACTAAAATGGATGTCATAACACACGTGCTGTCTTAAAAGGCATTCAATTTCATTCCAGAAAAGAGCTGAGGATGGACATTCAAAATAAACATGTACCATAGACTCATTTTCTGCGTTGCATCTATTACAAATACTGTTGTCAATTAGTTTCATTTTAACTAGTTCATTTGTAGTATATATAATGCGATGCAAGAATCTAAATTGGAAGTCTTGTAGTTTGATATCTTTACAACATCTTTTGGGGAGTTTAAATATTTCTTTCCAGTCTAGGTCAATTAGGAACATTTCTTGCCATTTATAACAGACGATTGGTTGTTGGTCAGTTTGAATTTTTTTATCATAGATCTTGCGTGAACCATTTGAAGGTATGCGCCATTCCGTAAGATCATAGATGTGTATAAAGGATAATTTATCTAATTTTATTTTTCCATTGTGTAGGAAGATTGTTGATAGTGGTTCAAATATGTACCCTTCAAATTATTTTTGTTTCTTTTAAATCTATCACACAAATCTCTTACGTTATGTACTCCCTTTCGAAACCAGTTTTCTATAACAAATGTTGAATCAGCACATTGGTGGTTAAGCCATAACGGTTCAGCTAAAATGGCACTAATGTTTTCATGTCAGCAAAATGTAAGTGATAGTAATTGCTCAAAATATGTATCAGATCTTGCCAATATGGATTTTTTGTTATGCAAAGTCTAAATGTAGAGATATTAGCACTCAATTTGAAAAGATAGTTCAGTGGAAAATAGCTATTGTATAAGTTTTTGTTCATACTTTATCTAAGGATATTGAGCTTCAGAGATGCAATAAATACATTAAATCTACCATCCTCAATCCACCATTTTCATAGCTTCTTGTCAAATTCTTTCGTTTTATTTTGTCTAGTTTTGATTTACAAATAAACTTGAAGAAAAATGAATTTAACTCATCAACAAATTCTTCTGGCGGTTGAGGCAAGGAAGAGAAAATGTGCACCAGTGTAGATAGTGCTAAAGTTTTTATGACGGTTATTTTACCAAGTATTGTCAACTTGCGTTTGCGCCAATTGGCGAGTAATCTCGTTACATTTTCTAGCCTTTTTCTGGTGTTGATAACCCATAGTCTTTCTAAACTTGCATTTAGCTGAATGCCCAAAACTTCAAGTCACCCTGAACCCAGTCTAAGTCAACATCGTCACATACTTTGATATTCTTACCAATCATTGACCCAAGCCATATTGCCTTAGTTTTATCTGAATTCATTCGTAATCCTGAGAAATCGTAAAATAAGCCTAAAGTATCTACTGCAACTTCCAAACGCAAGGCATAACTCTTGCCAGTCTGCATAACTGGCTGATTTAAGCCTTGCGGTATTTCTCTCGCTTTGTTGTGCCTCGATAGTGAATCGCTGCACCAGAAATGCATAGCGGACCTGGATTTTTAAACACATATTTCTTAATGAAATACTGCAAGGCCTAAATCAGCCAGTAATGGAGACTGGCAATAGTTATGCCTTGCATTGGGAAGTTGTATCTAGTGCAGCTATTAGGCTTTCTTCTGAGCCATCTAAGACAAGTTGAGTGTCATCGGCATAATGTCCTAGTTTATGTTCTGAGTTTTTCAGGTAGATGCCTTTGATCTTAGGATTGTTTCTGATCATAGTGGCCAATATTTCTGCAACAAAGATAAATAAATATGGGGAGACCGGATCCCCCCTGTCTACATCCTCTACCATTGTTAAACAAGCACGAAAGGTGGCCATTTTGAATAACATAGAAGGTTGCATTGTTAATCGGTATAAGTACCTGTTTATCATATGGGGGGGGGGGAATCTTTCCAAAACTTGAAGTATAAATACTTTGGACACAGAGTCAAAGGCTTTTTCGAAATCTATTGAAAGTAACATACCCTTACTATTATTAGCTTTTGTCTCGAGAATAACGTCATACACGAGTCTGACATGAGCCAAAGATCTCCCTGGAATAAATCCTGTTTGGTTTTCATGTATCAAAAGATCCAAAACAGTTTTAAGTCTCTTGGTAACACAAGAGCTGAAAATCTTGTAGAGGCAATTTAGCAAAGTAATTGGTCTCCAATTTTTAAGATAATTCCTATCCTCATTTCCTTTAGGCAAACAAGTTATTATTCCTCTATTAATAGAAACACTCAAAGGTCCGCTATTAAATGAGTCTGTGACAAATCTGTGTACCCAGGACTTTAGTTCTTTCCAGAAAAAACTTCTATGGGAAAGCCACCAATACCTGTTCTTTTGTTGTTTTTCATTCCTGTACAGCCTTTGAAACCTCATGTAGTGTAATTCTTTTTCTTGGGATTCTCTTTGTTGTTTATTTAAAGGAAATCCTCAATTTATTTTTCTGAAGCTTTATCATTTTTGGTATATAAATGTTTATAGAATTGTTTTTGTTCTTCTAAAATATGTTTGCCATCTAGTATTGTTTCTCCTGTCATTAATAAGTTGATCAATTAATTTACTAGTAACGTTTCTTTTTTCTAGATGGCAAAAGTATTTTGTAGGCTTTTCTCCTTCTTCATACCATTTTATTCTATTCCTTACTTGGATCCCTCTTATTTCTTCACCCCTTAATGTTTCAATTTTTTCCTGGAGGGTGGTTAATTCCTTTAGTTTTTCTTCATAAATATGTTGGAAAGTATCCCGTATTTCTTTTTCAACTTCATGTATTTTTTCTTCCAAATGTTTTATATTTTTACAGCGATTTTTTTTTCAAAAATGAGGACATAGATACAGATTCGCCTCTAACTTTCATTAGGTATCCTAAAATCGTTTTGACAGGAATACATTGTGTGTGTTAATTTTAGTAAACTGAAGGTTGTCGTTTTTAAAAAGGAGGGATATTGTCTCATCAAGAAATGTGGTATTTTAATGGAATCAAAATTTAATCTGAACGTTCTTATAAATATCTTGGATATGAAATCTACAATTTAGAATCTCTATTGGCTTAAAGAGTCTGCATAAAACATTTCAGCCATCTAGGCCTTTTCGTTTTTATTCGGGGTCACAAGGTCACCAAATCTATAATTTAAAATCCCAATTGGCTAAAGAGTCAGGTTAGATTCGGAGGGGTCCCCGGTTCATTCACATCGGTGGACACGCTTGACAGCGTTTGACACCTTTAACCTTTGAACTTTCCGCTCGAATCAGCACTGCTCAGAGTTGCATGAGGCAACAGCGTGTACGCTTAGACCAGAGGCGTGTTCAGGACCGCGAGTACCCACTTTTGAACGAAAACCAGTTCGCGCGTACACTTTGGAGCAATCTCGCCAAACGAGCACCGGTATTTACGATCCCACAAGGGCTTGTATTGCTGAAAACAAACAGTTCCTAGGTTCAATACTACGATTCGATATACCTATACTTAGGAACTGTTTGTTTTCAGCAATACAAGCCCCTGTGTACGATCCAAGATGGAGTCGCGTGTCAAAAAGTTTGATTACCTCATTTTTCTTTCTTTATTACCCATGAATTGAAATTTGGTCAGTTGCTATGTGCAAGGCACCTATTTTCTTCCAAAATGATGATGATATTCTGAAAACATCTTGGGAAGTACTCGCGATCCCAGTTTCCGTTCAGCAGCCGCTCGCGGGTACGCGCGTACACGTCAAGCGAGTACTCGCTGTCCTGAACACACCAAGCGAGTACTCGCGATCCTGAACACGCCTCTGTTTACTGTTCATATCGGGGACAGCCTTCGCTGGGTGAGTAGGCTAGCAATGGCGGTTACCGCACAATCCAGTGATCTACATTAAGATCTTGAGTTTTAAGTTTTATTCCAACGCAACCTGCCGATCTTGTATCGGCATGCAGTCGTTAATCGGCATCGGCAATCGGCATCGGCAATTTTCTTCATAAAAACGTCCAGATCTATTTCCTTGTCTCGATCGTTCATTCCCCTGGCAGTGTAATGGACCAATCGATGTTTCAGCGAGTGGCCGAGTCAATTTATCGAAATACATGCAGTTGCCAAGTCTTTCTTGATATCGGTGCAAGTTTGGACACGTATTTGAAATTTGCTCGTATTTACATATATTTTTACTTTGTAACATTGTTATGTTTCGGATCACACTGTCTGCAATAGTACAAATTCTTATATTTTATGAAAGTACGTGCATTTGTACTATTGTACCCTCACTGCCACGGTGAAATGCTCACTGTCAAGGTGATATCGATATACTCACTGCCACGGGGATATACTCAGTCACTGTCACGTTGATTTACTCACTGTCACGGTGATATACTCACTGTCAAGTTGATATCGATATACTCACTGTCAAGGTGATATGTTCACTGTCACGGTTATATACTCACTGTCACGTTGATATGTTCACTGTCACGTTGATATGTTCTCGGTCACGGTTATATACTCACTGTCACGTTGATATGTTCACTGTCACGGTGATATACTCACTGCCACCGTGATGCACTCACTGTCAAGGTGATATCAATATACTCACTGTCACGTTGATGTATTCACTGTCACGATGATATACTCACTGTCACGATGATACACTCATTGTCACGGTGATATACTCATTGTCACGGTGATATACTCACTGTCACGTTGATATGTTCACTCTCACGGTGATACACTCATTGTCAGGGTGATATACTCACTGTCACGTTGATATACTCACTGTCACGGTGATATACTCATTGTCACAGTGATATACTCACTGTCACGGTGAGACACTCATTGTCACGTTGATATACTCACTGTTACGGTGATACACTCATTGTCAGGGTGATATACTCATTGTCAGGGTGATATACTCACTGTCACGGTGATGTACTCACTGTCACGGTGATATACTCACTGTCACGGTCATACACTCACTGTCACGGTGATATACTCACTGTCACGGATGAAAGGTTATTATTTTGGCTTTAAATGTATCGGACTTGCACGCGCAGCTTCCATTTAAAACCATTTGTTTCCAGTTTGAATCTTTTCCTTCTTTTTGACACTGGAAGAAAGGAAACTCTTGATCTGCGTTTGTTCGAGTTTCCACTCTTGAAAACTTTGCTTTCTGGTTTCTTCATTCAGAACGTGTCCAATTTGACGCGTTTGCTACATTTTCAGAGAAGACCACACAATAGCAAGAACGTGAACCCTTGACCTTAGTAATGTTTAAAGTTGATTTCGATTCTAGATTAAAACTGCATCCATTGTGTTTCATAACATTTTATTTGGCTTTAATACGTTCGAACACACCATATGTGCTGTTACAATACAAACAAATTCACTCAGCTTGCATATTCATCCCCAATCGCCAAACATATCATAATTACTAGTTTCCAATTAAAATCGAGTAACATCATTATGCATGTGCAGAAACCGAAAGTGCACGTCCTATTTACATGCACAGTAGTTATATGACCTATTGAACATTATCAACCCAAATCTGTTAGTTTGTCTGGTTTAATTAAGATTCCAAAATAACGTTTGACTCATTGGCGCGCGCCACACGCGGTGCATTGTCCGGTTTTCGATCAGAAATCGATACTTTTACCATCATATGGTCAATATACTAAGTCGATTATCATCAAAATGGTAGTTTTTGGTAACAGTTGGTACTTCTCGATAAAATAAGACCATTTATAATGTTTGGCATATTTGACCCCCAACAGCACAATGGATGTACCTTTAAACATTATCTGGCATTGCGCACCCAAGTGATATAGAATGTCAACTTTAGTTGATTCAACCATGGTATTTATTTCATTATCTTATCGGTGATTTATCTCACTTTATATAAATACACAGGGGCATGTATTATGGAAATCATGCGACATATGAAAGCATATATGTAGTCGATTATCAAACCATTATGCATACTTTTTTTAGTCAATTGTTTTCGACAATTTCAAATTCAATTTTTGCATTGTAATTTTATCTTAATCTTTGTCATTTCAGGTTGGAAATCTGTCATCATGGCTTCGATTTTTTCTCACGTCTATTCTGCTGTTTTCTTCATCTTTATAAGTTGTTTGAAAGTAGTGTATGGACTACTTCAGCGAGTCACGTGGTACGTAAATGGCGTCCAAGCATCACGTGACAAGGCAGCTGCAGGTGCGTGCTATGATCGATCTGTGCACGTGCAGAAGATTTTATGGGGCAAGAAACTTACTCACATGATGGCAAGCCACTCAAACGAATTTATTACATCCCACGTGGAGTTTGCGCACCCGAAAATCCTTCTAGATCCAAACATATCCTTATATGGGCTAGACCAGAAAGAAGCTATTTTCCTTAAGACTAAGAGTAGTGTTGATATTTTCAGCTCTGACACACACCCCTTCATGAAATGGTCCCAAGCAGACAATTCCGAAATGGTTTACACAATTCCTCTCTGTGCTTTCCATAAGTTCGCCGAGGAGGTTGGGGACCCCACATTGCCCGTTATATGGATATCAAGCATTGGACGATGTGGGTCTACCTTAATAGGACAAGTTTTTGAGAAAATCCCAGGAACAATTTCCCTTGGAGAGCCTGATGCCATTACGGCCTTGACCTTTATGAATAAAGGTGGAAAACTATCTAAACAGGAAGCCCGTGACCTTCTGAGAAGCACTATTCGAATTCAATGCAGAACCCTGCCAGGAGCTCAGAGAATCGTTCTTAAGGTCGCAGCTTTCACTTTTGCCGAGGTGAAAGACATCTATGAAATGTTCCCAAAAATCCAACACGTTTTCCTCTACCGGAAAATCTTACCATATGCCAAATCAGTCAATACGATGTTAGACTCGGAGCTACTGGGCATGATAATGAAGAAACAAATGGACTGGTTTTCCTTTTTGCAGAAGGAGTTTTATCGAGACGGCGTGCGCATCGACCGTGACAACCACTTCCTGGAAGACCTTGTTCCAACTCTTAACTTCACTGGGCTATGGGTTATACTCGCTGCTTCTATAATCCAACGCTACAAGGAGTTTGTTGACCAAGGGATACCCATGTTTGCAATTCTGTATGATGACCTGATAGCCCATAAAGAAGCGATTGTCACAGAAATGCTGCGAAGGTTGGATATCCCTCAGAAGTTTGTTTCCACCGGCCTGACAGCTTTTGAATCGGATTCCCAACGAGGCTCGAACTTCAGAAAGCCGCAGCCTGGCGAACGGAGAGAGTTGACGCCTCGGGATTTGACGGAAACTAACGAAGTGCTCAGCAGATACAGTTTTCCTTCTTGTGAGTCAGTCATTGATGTCCCGAATAGGATTCTTCCCTCCGGTCAGTGACTGCACAATTCACGATTGGCCATGAACCGATTATTATCCTAGAAACGCAATCATCTGCCACATCGAGTGTTGTATGTTAATAGTAAGATTATGAAAATATTTTAAGAATTCATACAAGTACATTTGAACTTCACAGTGCCTACTGTGAAGTTCAAATGTACCGCTCTGTTCAGCGAAAACAGAAATGTTAACGAAATGCAGGAAGACTTACATTAGCGAGTGATGGGGACTGGCGCTGGTTACGACTTGCGCATCATCGATAATCCAGCGCTATTGTTCCGATAAATCTACACACAAGCGCTGGAAAACAGTAAGGGTATTTATCCCTAACCTAGTTACCTCCTCTTGGGTCCATGTTATCCAATCAGAAACGAAACGCAGACACTATCTGCGTAAACAACTCGACCAATCAAAACGCATCACTACCGTTGTTTATAGAAACAAACATGGCGGCGGCCGACTCACTCGATGACGATAAAGTTTGTAACAAATTAAGCATAGAAAACCTGACAGAAACTCAAAAGAAAGTTTTAAGAAGTCTGTACGAGTAGAAGGGTGTATTCATGTCCATCAAAACGGGTGGAGGTAAATGATTAAAATCCCTGTGCTACCAGGCGTTCCTGACACGAGAGTGCTTGTTATTTCACCCTTGATTTCAAGTGATCTCATTGGTTGTTAGAAAGCAAGCGTTTCGCTGAGTCATTGCGAAGGGAGGTAACTAGGTTAAGGTTAAATACCCTTACTGTTTTCCAGCGCTTGTGTGTAGATTTATCGGAACAATAGCGCTGGATTATCGAGGATGTGTTTTCCAGCGCTTGTGTGTAGATTTATCGGAACAATAGCGCTGGATTATCGAGGATGTGTTTTCCAGCGCTTGTGTGTAGATTTATCGGAACAATAGCGCTGGATTATCGAGGATGTGACTTGCGATGCAAGGTTGCTTTTCATCAGTAGAAAACGTCACATGTATTGTGAATTATCATTATTCATACTGGGCAAATGTCGCTCAGGTTTGGTAGTCCGTGGTCTTGTTACAACTTATAATCCAGTGTGAACTGTCTTTTTTCGAATGTTTCATTCATCCAATGGTAGACACGCGGAAGCAGAAGTATTTACAAAAGTGAAGAATTTAATATCAGCAATAGACAGTTGTTGAAAATTTGTACTAACCAGCAACAAATTAATGACATTCGGTTTCTCAAAGTTTTTTTTCTTGTTCTATCGGGGTATTTTTTGTTGAAACGAAATTCGAGAGGGTATTCCTGTTTACACATATATGTCATAAATACATGATTAAAACTCAGTCAAATTGAAAGATACTAATGAAAGTAATATTTGATGACTTAATTTTTCACAAATTGATAAAGGCAAGCCGAACTTGTTGAAAAATGAAAACGATGAGAACTGAAGCCATTCATCGGCGCTGCGAGTAGGGAAAACTTCGCTTCGGCCTAACAGTATATTGTTTATTAGTTTTATGATACATTATGTGTTACTATGTGAATATTATATCAGTGAATATGTTTCATTATAAAAAAAAATAAAATTGGGTTAAATATAACGTGTTTTCATTTCACGAAATGTCAAGGATCCAAGATGGCGGATGCTCCCGATAGATCGTTGATAGAACTTTCCCTTTAATGCTTTGAATATGATTGATTTTTTAGCTATGAGAATAATATGATTCATGAGAACATGTGTCCTAGGAAGGCCAAATACTAATGCTTACTTTATCAATGAAATGCCCTTTGAGATATACAGGTTAAATTCAGCAAGAATTGTCTCGATTTCGTTGTAGAATGTATGCTCAGCTTTAATTTAGTAGTGTCGTGACAACAACAAAATGAATGAAATCCTAAAAAAGTATGTAATCAAATATCGTCCAAGAGGTGTCAAGCATTACCGCTACCTTCTGGGTGAAAACTACAACAAAATGATCAATTGCGAGCGCAACAATCGCACGTTATTTTACCGCCTGGTTCGACCAGAGATGACTAATCATGGCTTCTTAAAGGGACACTGCGTCGAGGATAAAAATGAGTCTCATCTTTATCTCACTAAGTTGATTAGAGTGTCTGCTAACGAGTTATGCTTTACATCACTGTCTACATGCAGTAGTTTTTATTACTAATTACGTCAATTGTCTGAAATTCGTCGTCTGTGACTTGTTAGCAGACATGTTAATCAGCATAGGTAGATACACATCATCTGTACTGTAAGGATTGGAAACTAACCGTTAATAGAGCTAAAACTAAGATAATTGTGTTCAAGAATGGAGGTAAACTTGCTGCAAACGAAAAGTGGTACTATAAAGGCGAGACCATTGAAACAACCACATCATATAAATATCTAGTTTATTTCACAAACCACCTTTCATGGTCTTTGCATGCCAGGAACGCATTGACGCAAGCAAAGAAAATATTAATAGGAATAATGAGATATATACATATTTTGGGTGATTTGCCTTATAAAGCTTTCTTTAGGATATTTGATGCTAAGATTAATCCAATACTCCTTTACGGTGCCGAGGTTTGGGGGTTTAATACATTTGATATCATAGAAAAAGTACATTTATTTGCAATGAACAAATTCCTTGGCATGAAATCTACTACTTCTAACATAATGATCTACGGTGAATGTGGCAGATTTCCATTATATGTGGACTCAAAGGTAAAAGCTATAAAATACTGGTTGAAAATATTAGGAATGCCATCCCATAGATTACCCAAACAATGTTATAATATGATGATGTTGTATGACAAAAATGGACAAAATAATTGGGCCACAGATGTTAAAGATTTGTTATGTTCGACCGGTTTTGGTAATGTATGGTTTGATCAATGTATACACTCTCACACACAGTTCCTTATATTCTTTAAACAAAGGTTGCAATATATTTATCAACAAGATTGGCTTCATAAAGTATCTTTATCAAATAAATGTTTCTATTACAGAATGTTCAAACAGTCTATATGCAATGAATCTATTTATCTACTTTGAATGTTAGGAAATTCAGAATTTCACTTACAAGATTTCGCTGCTCATCACATGAATTGTTAATTGAAACTGGTAGATATGTTGGCTTAGAAAGAGAACATAGATTATGTAAAATGTGTAATTTAAATGTAATCGAAGATGAGTACCATTTTCTTTGTGTCTGTCCAGTCTACCTTGATTTAAGATATAAGTATATAAAAAAATATTACTTTACGAATCATAATATTTATAAATTCATATCTTTAATCAGCTGCACTAGCAAAAGGCATGTTGAAAACCTGTCAATGTTCCTGTACCATGCCTTTATTCTCAGAAAAAATACACTCTCTTCTGCCTAAAATTGCTTGTATATACATGTATGTACTATAGGCCTGTGGCCTCCTTAAGTGCAAATAAAGATTGATTGAAACTAAACATGATCTGTACTAAAATTACCCGCCTTTTTGTCGGCGTGACGAAGTCCGTAAACAAAGCAATACTCAATAGGATAAGACGGAAATGGTCAAGGGAGATAACCGGTGACGGAAGGCTAACAAAATGACCTCGCTTGCTTTGCAACGAAGTGATATGAATTGTCATTGGCTCGCAGGTCCAAGTTGCGTAGCAGTTTGATTGGCTCACGCCGGCCAAGGGCAGGTAATTTGAGTACAGATTTCCCTGATAAAGTTTCCCAGGGATGATATAGTGGAGAGTAACGGAGCATATATAAAACCATTAGTAACCGAGGATGAACCTATACATGTATATACTATTTTACCAACCAATTCATTAGCTTAAAAGTAACCTGTCTATATTTTGACAACGCTTTCTGTGATTATTCAATGAAAGTGTCCACATGCAGGACAACATGAATTGTTTCGGGGTTGAGGAAGAATATAGTGGAGGGAAAGTCGAGAAAATATTTTGAATGAAAATTTGATGAACGCCCTTGCCATAACCGTTGGTATTTGTACGATTCATTCACGTGCGATATTAGTAATAGTACTTTTACCTTTGAACACTTTGATATTTTAAATCCAGACTTTCAACTTTTCAAAGTTAATATCCGGGACATCAGTTTCAAAGCGTGTTTATTTAGTGTTGTTGTTAGCAAAAAGGGCATTTTAAAATGATTTTACAAATACTTTCAGTTAAATCACTTTAAATATACACGCTATAGTGAACTTTTGGAAAAATTTATATTTCAGGAAAATTAAAAATATAATTGTATAAAGCAAGGGGGTGTCCTCTACAATTATTTTGAACACTATGAATAATGATAATTCACAATACATGTGACATTTTCTACTGATGAAAAGCAACCTTGCATCGCAAGTCATAACCAGCGCCAGTCTCCATCACTCGCTAATGTAAGTCTTCCTGCATTTCGTTAACATTTCTGTTTTCGCTGAACAGAGCGGTACATTTGAATTTCACAGTGGGCGCTGATACGCAAGCATAGAATAGTACAGGACATGCAGCAAGTGAATAAGATATTTGGAAAAAAACATTCACACTGGATGACAAGCTGGAACATGACCATCGACTACCAAGACTAAGTGATATTTGCCCAGTATACATAATGGTGATGCACTCTAAACATGAAGTTTTCTTCTGATGAAATGCAACTTGCGCCAGAATCCATTTCGTTAACATTTCTGTTATTGCGGAGCAGCGCGCTACATCTGGGGGCCGTTCCACTAACCGATCTTAGCCAGTGATAAATCTTAGCCAGTGATAAAATATTGGCCTGCAATTGATCTTGGGGCTAAGATCGGTTAGTGGAACGGCCCCCTGTACTGCACAGTGGGCGCTGATACGCTAGCACATAAAAGTAAAGGACATGCAGCAAGTGATGGAGAAAAATGACGGGGGAAATTGGACGCAGACTAAATGAGCTTTTGTTGTTTGATATTTTGTCATCTATGCATGTATATTCTTGTAAGAATTCTTAAAATATTTTCATTATAATATTAACATACAACACTGGATGTGGCAGAAGATTCCGTTTCTAGGATAATAATCGGTTCATGGCCAAACGTGAATAGTTCATTCACTGACCGGAAGGAAGAATCCTATTTGGGACATCAATGACTGACTCACAAGAAGGAAAGCAGTATCTGCTGAGCACTTCGTTAATTTGCGTCAAATCCCGAGGCGTCAACTCTCTTCTCCGTTCGCCAGGCTGCGGCTTTCTGAAGTTCGAGCCTCGTTGGGAATCCGATTCAAAAGCTGTCAGGCCGGTGGAAACATACTTCTGAGGGATATCCAACCTTCGCAGCATTTCTGTGACAATCGCTTCTTTATGGGCTATCAGTTCATCATACAGAATTGCAAACATGGGTATCCCTTGGTCAACAAACTCCTTGTAGCGTTGGATGATAGAAGCAGCGAGTATAACCCATAGCCCAGTGAAGTTAAGAGTTGGAACAAGGTCTTCCAGGAAGTGGTTGTCACGGTCGATGCGCACGCCGTCTCGATAAAACCTCTTCTGCAAAAAGGAAAACCAGTCCATTAATTTCTTCATTATGATGCCCAGTAGCTCCGAGTCCAACATCGAATTGACTGATTTGGCATATGGTAAGATTTTCCGGTAGAGGAAAACGTGTTGGATTTTTGGGAACATTTCATAGATGTCTTTCACCTCGGCAAAAGTGAAATCTGCGACCTTAAGAACGATTCTCTGAGCTCCTGGCAGGGTTCTGCATTGAATTCGAATGGTACTTCTCAGAAGGTCACGGGCTTCCTGTTTAGATAGTTTTCCACCTTTATTCATAAAGGTCAAGGCCGTAATTGCATCAGGCTCCCCAAGAGAAATTGTTCCTGGGATTTTCTCAAAAACTTGTCCTATTAAGGTAGACCCACATCGCCCAATGCTTGATATCCATATAACTGGCAATGTTGGGTCCCCAACCTCCTCGGCGAACTTATGGAAAGCACAGAGAGGAATTGTGTAAACCATTTCGGAATTGTCTGCTTGGGACCATTTCATGAAGGGGTGTGTGTCAGAGCTGAAAATATCAACACTACTCTTAGTCTTAAGGAAAATAGCTTCTTTCTGGTCTAGCCCATATAAGGATATGTTGGGATCTAGAAGGATTTTCGGGTGCGCAAACTCCACGTGAGATGTTATAAATTCGTTTGAGTGGCTTGCCATCATGTGAGTAAGTTTCTTGCCCCATAAAATCTTCTGCACGTGCACAGATCGATCATAGCACGCACCTGCAGCTGCCTTGTCACGTGATGCTTGGACGCCATTTACGTACCACGTGACTCGCTGAAGTAGTCCATACACTACTTTCAAACAACTTATAAAGATAAAGAAAACAGCAGAATAGACGTGAGAGAAAATCGAAGCCATGATGACAGATTTCCAACCTGAAATGACAAAGATTAAGATAAAATTACAATGCAAAAGTTGAATTTGAAATTGTCGAAAACAATTGACTAAAAATATATATACATAATGGTTTGATCGACTACATATATGCTTTCATATGTCGCATGTTTTCCATAATACATGCCCCTGTGTATTTATATAAAGTGAGATAAATCACCAATAAGATAATGAAATAAATGTCATGGTTGAATCAACTAAAGTTGACATTCTTTATCACTTGGGTGCGCGATGCCAGATAGTGTTTACTCTAGAATCGAAATCAACTTTAAACATTACTAAGATCAAGGGTTCACGTTCTTGCTATTGTGCGGTCCTCTCTGAAAATGTAGCAAACGCGTCAAATTGGACACATAGCATTCTGAATGGAGAAACCAGAAAGCAAAGTTTGAGTGGAAACTCGAACAAACGCAGATCAAAGTTTCCTTTCTTCCAGTGTCAAAAAGAAGGAAAAGATTCAAACTGGAAACAAATGGTAAATGGAAGCTGCGCGTGCAAGTCCGATACATTTAAAGCCAAAATGATAACCTTTCATCCGTGACAGTGAGTATATCACCGTGACAGTGAGTATATCACCTTGACAGTGAGTATATATCAACGTGGCATTGAGTATATCAACGTGACAGTGAGTATATCACCGTGACAATGAGTAAATCAACGTGACATTGAGTATATCACCTTGACAGTGAGTATATCAGCGTGACAGTGAGTATAATTATCACCGTGACAGTGAGTATATCACCGTGGCAGTGAGTAAATCAACGTGACATTGAGTATATCAACGTGACATTGCGTAAATCAACGTGACATTGAGTATATCACCGTGACAGTGAGTATATCAACGTGACAGTGAGTATATCAACGTGACAGTGAGTATATCACCTTGACAGTGAGTATACAAACGTGACTGTGAGTATATCAACGTGACAGTGAGTATATCACCTTGACAGTGAGTATATCACCGTGACAGTGAGTATATCATCGTGACAGTGAGTATATCACCGTGGCAGTGAGTAAATCAACGTGACATTGAGTATATCACCGTGACATTGAGTAAATCACCGTGACAGTGAGTAAATCAACGTGACATTGAGTATATCAACGTGACATTGAGTAAATCAACGTGACATTGAGTATATCATCGTGACAGTGAGTATATCACCGTGGCAGTGAGTAAATCAAGGTGACAATGAGTATATCACCGTGACAGTGAGTATATCACCGTGGAGGTGAGTAAATCAACGTGACATTGAGTATATCAACGTGACATTGAGTAAATCAACGTGACATTGAGTATATCATCGTGACAGTGAGTATATCACCATGGCAGTGAGTAAATCAACGTGACAGTGAGTATATCACCTTGACAGTGAGTATATCAACGTGACTGTGAGTATATCAACGTGACAGTGAGTATATCACCTTGACAGTGAGTATATCACCGTGGCAGTGAGTAAATCAACGTGACATTGAGTATATCAACGTGACATTGCGTAAATCAACGTGACATTGAGTATATCACCGTGACAGTGAGTATATCAACGTGACAGTGAGTATATCAACGTGACAGTGAGTATATCACCTTGACAGTGAGTATATCAACGTGACTGTGAGTATATCAACGTGACAGTGAGTATATCACCTTGACAGTGAGTATATCACCGTGACAGTGAGTATATCAACGTGACAGTGAGTATATCACCGTCACAGTGAGTATATCAACGTGACAATGAGTATATCACCCTGACAGTGAGTAAATCAACGTTACAGTGAGTATATCAACGTGGCATTGAGTATATCACCGTGACATTGAGTAAATCAACGTGACATTGAGTATATCATCGTGACAGTGAGTATATCACCGTGGCAGTGAGTAAATCAACGTGACATTGAGTATATCACCGTGACATTGAGTAAATCACCGTGACAGTGAGTAAATCAACGTGACATCGAGTATATCAACGTGACATTGAGTAAATCAACGTGACATTGAGTATATCATCGTGACAGTGAGTATATCACCGTGGCAGTGAGTAAATCAAGGTGACAATGAGTATATCACCGTGACAGTGAGTATATCACCGTTGAGGTGAGTAAATCAACGTGACATTGAGTATATCAACGTGACATTGAGTAAATCAACGTGACAGTGAGTAAATCAACGTGACATTGAGTATATCAACGTGACATTGAGTAAATCAACGTGACATTGAGTATATCATCGTGACAGTGAGTATATCACCGTGGCAGTGAGTAAATCAACGTGACATTAAGTAAATCAACGTGACATTGAGTATATCACCGTGACAGTGAGTATATCAACGTGACAGCGAGTATATCAACGTGACAGTGATTATATCAACGTGACAGTGAGTATATCACCTTTACAGTGAGTATATCACCTTGACAGTGAGTATATCACCTTGACAGTGAGTATATCACCTTGACAGTGAGTATATCAACGTGACAGTGAGTATATCACCTTGACAGTGAGTATATCACCGTGACAGTGAGTATATCAACTTGACAATGAATATATCACCGTGACACTGAGTATATCAACGTGACAGTGAGTATATCACCGTGGCAGTGAGTAAATCAACGTGACATTGAGTATATCACCTTGACAGTGAGTAAATCAACGTGACATTAAGTATATCACCGTGACAGTGAGTAAATCAACGTGACATTGAGTATATCACCGTGGCAGTGAGTAAATCAACGTTACATTGAGTAAATCAACGTGACATTGAGTATATCACCGTGACAGTGAGTATATCACCGTGGCAGTGCGTATATCACCGTGGCAGTGAGTATATCACCGTGGCAGTGAGTATATCAACGTGACAGTCAGTATATCAACGTGACAGTGAGTATACCACCCTGACAGTGAATATATCACCGTGACAGTGAGTATATCAACGTGACAGTGAGTATATCAACGTGACAGTGAGTATATCAACGTGGCAGTGAGTATATCACCGTGACAGTGAGTATTATTATCAACGTGACAGTGAGTGTATCATCGTGACAGTGAGTATATCACCGTGGCAGTGAGTATATCACCGTGGCAGTGAGCATATCACCGTGACATTGAGTATATCACTGTGGCAGTGAGTATATCATCATGGCAGTGAGTATATCACCGTGGCAGTGAGCATATCACCGTGACATTGAGTATATCACTGTGGCAGTGAGTATATCATCATGGCAGTGAGTAAATCACCCTGACCGTGAGTATATCAAGGTGGCAGTGAGTATATCGATATCACCGTGAACGTGAGTACATCTACATGACAGTGAGGGTACAATAGTACAAATTTCAAATACGTGTCCAAAGTTACACCGATATCAAGAAAGACTTGGCAACTGCATGTATTTCGATAAATTGACTCGGCCACTCGCTGAAACATCGATGGGCCCATTACAGTTACACTGCAAGGGGTACATGTATTAACGACAATGAAATAGATCTGGACGTTTTTATGTAGAAGATTGCCGATGCTGTTTTCCGATTAACGACTGCATGCCGATAAAAGATCGGCAGGGTGCGTTGGAATAAAACTTAAATCTCAAGATCTTAATATAGATCACTGGATTGTGCGGTAACCGCCATTGTTAGTTAGCCTACTTACCCAGCGAAGGCTGTCCCCGATATGAACAGTAAACAGCGGCGTGTTCAGGATCGCGAGTCCTCGCTTGGTGTGTACGTTAATAAAGAAAGAAAAATGAGATAATCAAACTTTTTGACACCGGTGCTCGTTTGGCTCCAAAGATTGCTCCCAAAGATTCCTCCAAAGTGTTCACGCGTGTATTCGCGAGTATGCGCGAACTCGTTCTCGTTCAAAAGCGGGTACTCGCGATCCTGAACACGCCTCTGGTCTCTGCGTACACGCTGTTGCCTCGTGCTACTCTGAGCAGCGCTGATTCGAGGGGAAAGTTCAAAGGTTAACTTAATTGAAGCCATTTCCACAAAATGTAAACTCCATAAGGCCACCCTGTTTTATTACTTGGATTACGGATTTTTTCAGCCAAACCCTGGAGTTGGAGGAGGGGGAAAAAAAATAAAAATTCACCCCAAATTTTTTTTTCAGCACCCTTCTTGTTCACATTGAATTCTTTGGGGTAGGAGGGGGAAAAAAAGACTTTTGTTCAATTTTATTGTCAATTTAATACTTTTACATGTAACATAACTTGCCACTGCTCAGCCGACTTCACACTAGCTATAGCAAGCTACAGTGAGTCAATCCCTGGATCCTGGGTAAATTCCCATCAAATTATGACTTGTACAGCTTTTGTTATTGACTGTCTTCAAAGGCTGTTTCAGTAAAATATTGTCATGTTGCATACAATAGGCCTATTCAAGCTAAGATCATTGTCAATAATCTGGAACTAATTTATAGTTTTGATTGATAAACAATTTATTTTGATTTCAGGAAACCAAGAATAAATTGAAAATAGATTTTGTTTCAAATGTATTAAATCTAAAAACAGTATTTGTCTTATGTCTCCGCATAACATTTGAAAAGTAAGTGAATAAAAACATGGTAAATGAAACTTATTTGCAGGAGTTTTATCATGATCTTATTGCACATAAAAGCATCTGAAAAGAGATTTAATAAAGTTTGTCATATTAACTCACCAAGACGGTCACAAACATGTACAATATCAAAATAAATATTAATGAAATTAGTTATATCAAAATACAATAAATCAGCAGGTAATGTTTGAGCGAAATGAAATTTACATTATGATAAACCGGAAGTGGAAAATGATTTAAAAAAAATAAATTTTCAATGCCACCAGTCACATGGTTGAAATACTCAGGAGCAATTTTTTTGAGATTATAAACATAAATAGGCACAAATAATATCTTACACTTTGAAAATATAAGTTAATTTAATTTTACCAATAAAAGTTACAAGAAATATCGAGACTCAATTTTATTAATAGACTTGATGGCATGTTTTGAGTAAGTAAATCACACTGACAATAATATAAATTTTGTTTCGTTTTCAAAATCTTTCTCGCATGAATTTATAAATAAAACAGAATATTTTTACAGTTTAAAATTATCCATCACGCGAATGGTTATATTAATTCCCAGATTGATGTGATTGGTTGCCTTATTTCAAGAAAATCAGACGCTTACGTATTTATCTTTCAATAACTAAGTTACGAGAAAATGTAACTAGACACGCTGTAAGGTCATGTGACTAGTAATGAAGCACTGTGATTGGCTGTCAAGAACCTTTGACACTTCCACACAGCGTCAGATAGGCATCGCTTCTCGCTGTTACAGTATCACTGCAATGTTCCGAGTTTTGACAATAACACGACTGCATGCTTTCGTTTTGACTAATGGTCAACACATGTGATCCTCAACGGTAGTGTACATTATCTCTTGCTGGATCTGACAACGACTTGTTGCTCAGAATTGTTTATACTTAAGAGACCATAAACAAGACAATTTTAATGGCAGACACTAACAGCATGACGTACGTGATCTGAAGGGGTTGGAATTTTAATAGCCGATCGCTAGCTACCTCGCATGCGATGCGTGAAAACATGTTGCAAGATTATTCAAGATTTAGTTTACAAATAAACTGGGTTGGTGACTTTATAATATGACACAAATTCCCAATAGAGAAATTTAGGGACTTGTTGATTTAAAAATTTCACTAAAGTGCACAGTCGGCGGGTAAAAAAATAGGCATTTCCAATTTTTTATTTTTTTTTATTTTTCAAAATTTAGAGTCGGCGGATCCGTGATCCAAGTAATAAAAAAAGGGTGGCCTAATTTATGCTTAATTCCTCCAAGATAAGGCGGAGTGTGAAGGCCATGCTTGGACCGTCACTTGGCCATAGCTGTCACTTTCCCCCAGAGTGTGTGTTTATCATTATCGCTCTAATCAGGGACATTATATACAGGGACTAGCAACTTCTGCTCGTTACATGATCATTTCTACTGAGCGACCCAATTAGACCTCTCCTCGTCGAGCTTCAACGCACAGACGACTTGTTGCCTGCGTTAGCGCTTGTTTGTTATCGCACTGTATTGTTGTAACCAGTTGGCGTTTCCGAGTCTTGCCGACTCGCCCGTGCGTCAATCGGCAATCTTCGTAAAGTCAAGAAACATAAAAGTAACTCCCTTTGAAACTGTAACAACATCGGAAGTGTCTATCTCCAAGCAGATGAATGATTACGTGAATCAAATGAAATAGAATTGGTAATAAAGAAATTATTATACTCAAAGGTGTGCTATATATGATTGTTACAAAATTACGAAAATGCACATTTATTTTGTAAATGTGATATGACATAGAATATATATATACAATGTTAGGTTACCTAGTGCTTTGGAATACTTGATGTTATACACATGTATTATTCTATTATTTTTGAAGTTGAATACTGTTTATTGATCTTAAGAAAAAATTAAATAAAACATGAACTTATATATAAAAAAGTAATTATTTATTATTTATGCTGATGCTACAACATGACAGAAAGGCCATTCATCAAGGAGTTCGTTTCAAATTTATTTTCCCCTTCGAACCGGTACATTCTACATGAATGTAGGAAAGACAGTACAAGGGGAACAGAAACATATCCTCCATGTTCTGTGCAGACAAGATGGCGAACTGACTCGCTATTTTAACTACAAAGTACGAGCGTATTACATGCTGACTACTTTCCCCTAAAATAACAGTTTGACACAAACGCATAAAAAACCATTCATCTTTCGCAAAATTGATATTTCAGAATTTATCCCCTTAGGTAAAAGTAAAAGTTTTCATTTTTCCCCGAACCATTCTAAATATCATATCTCATCTGTTCAGACAAGATGGCGGACTGACTCGCTATTTTAACTGCAAAGTACGAGCGTATTACATGCTGGCTTCTTTCCCCTAAAATACTAGCTTGACGATGTTACATCCGAAAACTATTCATCTATCGCTAACTTAATATTTTAGAATTTATTGTCTTAGGTAAAAAGTACAAGTTTTGGATTCCCCTTGAACCATTACCAATATCATTGACGCTCCTTACAGACAAGATGGCGGACTGACTCGCTATTTTAACTGCAAAGTACGAGCGTATTACATGCTGGCTTCTTTCCCCTAAAATACTAGCTTGACGCAGTTACATCCGAAAACTATTCATCTATCGCTAACTTAATATTTTAGAATTTATTGTCTTAGGTAAAAGTACAAGTTTTGGATTCCGCTTGTCTTGAACTGTCAACTGTCACTATTGTTTATATAGTGATTAACTGGATATATTAGTGTGCTACGCCAGTTATTAGCGCAATGCAGGCGCCAAGTCAAGATGTGCGTTGGACCATGACGAGGTGAGCTCCGCGAGCTAATTGCTTAGTTGCTAGTCCCTCTATATAAGGTCCCTGCTCTAATACAAAGAAACGGTAGCTCCTCTAATAGTCCAGTGGCTATAACTGCAGATTTTTACCTTAATCTATACACACCGGATTAAAGCAAGAAACTGTGCACACTTCAAGTATCCACCGATACAAATCATATGGCGGGGGTGTACCCGATTTTAACTTTCTTAATTAGCCTGGATTAATTGATTAAAGTTGCTCATATCCCTTTCGCACTGGGCACGCTAGTTGACATACAGCCTGTAGCTGACCGACTCTGGAAGGCGGAGAGAGATAAGACTGAGAGATACTGGTAAGGCGGTGGGATGGCCTGTACATTCCAGAGCTCAGATTTAGGTCGCACTTGTTATAAACAAACCCGCGTGTGGCTGCTCGTGTTCACATTAGGTACAATGCCACAGTAATATTTAGTCACAGAGACCATAAAGGACACTGCTATCCTATATATAAAGAATTATGTACTTGAGGTTGATTAATTCAGTGAAAATGCATTCCATGCATTTTCAAAAATTAAAAAATCTGAATTGTTGTCAAATTTCAAATTGATTTTAGTGGTGTCTGTAGAGTTTGTATGGAGTTCATTTATATGCAAACCGAGCATTGTAACAATTTCTACCAAATTAGTCATGCAATCAGTTTCGAGGATTATTTGAAGTAAAGACAATGTTATTTGATGAATCTGCCACCAAAACAATATTATTTGACTTCAAAAATAATTTGGACTCACTGTTTTGAAATTGCTTATTCACCCATTTCAGTTAACATGACCAAATATGTAGTGTCCAGACATGTTTTCCATAGACTTTAACGGACACGTTATGCATAATTATCAATGATAGGGTATCCCAAATGCTTTAAGATAGATCATACATATTTTGTTTTTGTTAGTTATATGTAATTGTTATCCGCAATTTGCCTTTTAAATTGGAAAATACACTTTTATATGCAGTGGTTTCATCACTAGATGCACCTAGTTATTAAGATAACAATGAAAACCAATTTTACAACTTCATCATTTCGTGGCATTTTTTTGTGAGTGTCCTGTTGTAAAATGTCCAATAGGAAATCTATTTATTATATCTATTGTCGGATTACACGTGATACAATCTCTCTGTTCTTACATATGAACTTAGTCTAGCATTATTCTGTGAACCAAATGATGTAAATATCTTCATGGTTTGCACAGTAATTCAGCATTTTAAATCAATCTTCAAAAAGACTATGACAACTTAAAGACATTCAATATTAGAATATTCACACTTTTCACAACTTTCATAATAATGTTACCACCACCGTCTACAGGCAATGGTAAACCTTATACTCATTGCTACACTCGCTGAATGAATTTCATTTTGGTGACAGATTCATAGATATGAACTTATCCTGCTTGAATAATTTCTGTTTGATATATTTGACAGAGTAAACGAAGCTTCAAGGTAATGTGCATACTGATAACTGATATTGGATCTTCATCTTCATTTTCAAATATTGGTTATGATATTTGTTCCATCCAATTTTTGCGCTTAAACCTCCGGTCCAGAAACAATACATCTATGAAATGAACATTATTTATAAAACTGCACCCCCAGCATCTTTTGATACTCTGTTCGTTCTACTGATGAAGTATATGGCATCGTAGAAGCATCACCTCACAGTGACATTTGAAGTGATTCTCTCCTGGTATCAGAAAATGATGCCATGTCTCTAAAGCACTGACAGCAAGTGTACATAGGTAATGTGATCCGAGCAGGCAAGAGCCCAAGAAACAAAGAGGACAGAATCAGGAACATGGTCCTGCTACAGGCTTTCAAAGTTTAAGTGAACAAATTATATGACACCATTGTTTCGAAGAATCCCAGGTAATGATGACCCTTGGTGATTAAGGTTGTGTTTGATACTATTGTTATATATATGTCCAAACAAGAATACCCATCTCTCTTTTTTCAAACACTTACAACTTAAAGCTTACATGAACTCCAAACAAGCACCAATTGACCTGAAGGATGACTTTGGTATAATCAGCAAAATGTACATCGCTTGCCAGGTACATGAATCTGATCCATATGAATCCATGGGCAGCAGCACCTTCTAAACTGAATTTGGACCCTCGCAAAGAATAAAGTATTAAGAACACAAGATAGGAGAGGAAAAGGCATCAGAAGGAAGGTTTCCCCTGACCACAATAAGGCCGGGATTCCATGTGTACGGAGTGCGTACTGCGTAATGCGTAGTACGTAATGCGTATTTAACACTTTGCACTAAAATAGTAGTAGTTGATTCCATGAATGCGTAATGCGTGGTGCGCAGAGCGTAGTACGTGTTCCCCGGGACACTCACAATAGTGTCCGAATACGCAATACGCGTCTTTACGGATACCAAAAGTCGGGTTTCCCCTGGGGTTTTCCTATCACAGACCACGTGGTTTTCCAAACAAACTGCACGTGTCGACATGTCTCGCAACTTTATACCTGACTAAATTCTTGAGAACTTGAAAATCAATCTCTTTATTATTCCTCAAGGAAGAATTATAAAGATATCATTGAAACCAGCAACATTTGCTGTTTTCCATTAAATAATAATTTTTAAAAAATCAAACAATTAGCAAAATGTCTTCTTGAATCTCAAGTTCTCTCTGAAGACTCTTGTTATTCGACATAGCCATCTCGTGTCCATATACAAAAAAGGTCAAATTAGATAATCGAGCTGCAATGTGTATAGGGCCTACGTTAGTCACGCACATATGGAAACTGCGAATACGCATCACGACTTACGCAACACGCATCACGTGACACGCATAACGCACGATTACGAACACATGGAATTCCAGCTTAAAACACCACAGACTTCCTCCTCAAGTTGATTTAGTTTTATATGACACATTCACTTTTAATGCATACATGTTTAAGTTATCAATAATCCAAATACACATTATACATTTTCAAAACAATTTGTTACCAAGCACCAAAAGCAACAGTATTTACAAATGAACATGTACAGCAGGTATGTACAGTATAATAGGCTAGCAGTAAATAACAATTATCAGAAACTGTAAAATAATGTAATACCACATATTCAATAAGTTAGCTAACTGAAGATCGACACACAGAGAGAGGGAGAGAGCAGTGTAAGAAAGTTATAAACCTCGAGTGACGTCACTCTATTGTTCTATTAGGTTCTACTTTTACCGGGTAAACCTCTATTGTCAGTTTGCCGGGCGTTCTCAAAGAATGCCCAGGGCTTTCTTGAAGAATGCCCAGGGCTTTCTCTAGGAATGCCCGGGGCTTACTCTAGAATATATCGGAAATTTATTTTGATCGGGAATTATACACGTTTTGAAATACTTTGATTCAAAGTCCTTCTTCGAATAAATACCATCACAAAATATCACATTTTTGACAAATCACAAATCACAAACATATATATAAGCTTT
The DNA here is from genome assembly GCA_936450465.1 of Gibbula magus. Taxonomy (NCBI): domain Eukaryota; kingdom Metazoa; phylum Mollusca; class Gastropoda; order Trochida; family Trochidae; genus Gibbula; species Gibbula magus. The sequence continues at coordinate 22,194,036 of OW388298.1, read as the reverse complement.
GAATGCCTGGTTTCCAACCCTGCACCACCCGCTTACTAAACTGGCGCCTTTGACAACTCGGGGCAGATAGCGCATGTAGCTCACGTGCACGGCGTGGGTAGCGAGCGCAAAGCACGTGCAGGGCGCGGGTGTGCTCTCTTTATAGCAGTTGAACTCCCAGCAGTATATACCAATGAAGCCACGTGAAGACAAAATATTGAAATTATATCTAAATCATAATTTCTGTCGGTTCATAAGTAAGATCAAAACCAGGTCCTCGGCTTTGTTTGTGGAGTATGCGCCTGGCGTCGGGAAAGGGGGGCGGGCCTATCGGCCCTTCCACTTTCCCTCCCCCGCGGGCATACTCAACAAACAAAGCCTCTGACACGGTTTTGATCCATTACGTAGGCCTATAGGTCAAGATCACTAATAAGGAGTCAGGCCACAATACATTCTCGGAAACCGAGCTGTGTCTCTGTCTGGTTGTCCCAGGGCAGCTGGAAATGGCTTTAAAGGTGTCAAACGCTGTCCAGCGTGTACACCGATGTGAATGCACCGGGGACCCATCCGAATCTAACCTGGGGGTGTACAAAATCTGTAGGGAGAGAATGCATTTGCATTGTTTTGTCGGTGGTGGCACCACCGACAAAACAATGCAAATGCATTCTCCAAGTCATTTTTTAATATTAGGAATTTTTCAACAAAAGTGTATGTGTATATAGAGTAAAGTTTCAATAACAACATTTTAAGACTTTGATTTGCTGAACATAAAAATTTAAAAAAAAAAGATATTTGGGTTTTAAGACACCCACCGTCTGAAAAATAATAATCCAAACAAATTTCAGGCATTTTTTTGGTAAGGGTCATTTTAAAATTAGTTACATACTTCTAAAAAATGCTTTTGAGTATTAAATCTCTTTTTTGTCATCTTCTATCTATTTTGATAATGAAAAAAATTATTGACAGCATACAATAGGAACATATTACCCTTGAAGATTAGCACCGTAACAACGTTTTTATTTTTTTCACAATTTGTTTATGAAGCATGTCAATAAATGACTAAAAGATCAGCAAACTAATTATCCATGATCATTGTTATGGTAATACAAGTATTTCTAGACCAAAAAAGTGACAGTGAACCTTGAAATGAATATTTCGTAACTAATTTCAGAATTGGCGCAACTTCGAAACGAAGGTCAAAAGGTGCATTTCAAGAAATATTTGGAGTTGTATTTGTACAAAACCAATGAAATTTTCTGTGTGGCTAGAGCAAATAATAAGTTATCCATAAACATAATGATTTTACACAGGAATTGTTTTTAATAAATAATTTCACACTGACCGGTATACTAAACAGACTGTGCCATTTAGTCATATTTCTTACATTTTTCGAATGTAATTGGAAGAAATAAATCTATGCTTTCAAATATCTTAGAATGCACTCTGGTTTAATTTCTGGTATAATTTCTATCTACAATGTCTATTTAATAAAATATGTGAAATTATGACTCATAAAAAAGATAAAACAAGTCATTAAAGATAGACACAAAATTCATTCAATTTGTATACTATTTTTAATGGATATTTTGGAAATTTGGAAAATAACTCATGCTTTTATTATAATGTTTTACATTGTCCTCCTCCTAGAATCTAATTCTCTTACATCGACTTGAAAATTTATACAAATACTGGTTATCATGGAGACATCTAATATATTATTACTTACTTACTTAATTACTTACTTACTATAACTTAAATTTGATTGACATGAATTCACAGACTCATCCCCTTTAGTTCAGAAAAAACATGTGCAGGCATTTAATGGTAACTGTGTCACTAAACAAGTCATTGTCAAAATAGGCCAAGTCAGCATGCTCCGATATTTTCTCATAAATTGAATAAATTAAAATTAAACATACTATTAAATGGCTCAAATTTGTACATAAGTTCAAGATATAGGGTAGTTCAGTTATGTCACTTATCAATTTCACTGTAAACACCCTTGTTTAGGCTACATGTGTGAACACAGCTGATGAGCTCTGAAATCACTCACGCCAGTCTCGAAAGTTACTTCCGGGTAAGACGGTGGCGTCCTTTACGAATTATTTAGACATGATTACGTTGTTAGAAAATTATAATTAATAGTGCTTATTGAAACTGTATGATACTTTTACCTATTGATTTTTTTTATAGACATGTGCGCTCTGCATAAATATGTAATTTACACTTCTAAAGTTTTTATCTTCGCAAAGTCAACATTTTACTTCACATTTGTCAAAATCTAAAAATAAGTGTCTCTAGCTTTGTTCACTCATTCTCAATGAAAGTGCACAATTGAAAATGTGCATTTCACAAAATCGAAAGTCTGCATTAGAAGTGTTAATATGTGTTACCCCAAAGTCTTCTATTCATTAAATAAGATTATGAAGTTTGAGCAAATAATTTCTACCAGATATCCTATAATTGCTGTCCAAATATGACATGTCAATATGTCTCAGTAGGCCTATTTTACGTTATATATCACGTCATTTGTTACAGGTCATGAACCATATACGTCAATAATTATATATTATCTAACAGTAAACTTGTCACAAGTTTCAGTTTGATTTTAATTGGTCAAAATGGTTTAATTTACTCTGCTTGGTTTTTATTATCTCCTTGCCATCTTATTTTAAGTTTGCATATCTTATGCAATGTATCACTTTTAACGTCAAATATCAAAGAAACCTCTGGTGTTATTTTTAAACAAAACTATTATCCGCGGGATTCGAACCTGTACTACGAACATGAACGTAATAGAAATCCTTGGCAGTAACCATTAGACCATTTGGCTCATCTACTGAAAGCGTAACAAGTTTTGCTCTTATCATATGTATTATATATGTTGAACAATGTATACAAGACGCGGGCCGTGCCAGTTTATCCGTCCGGTGACGTTATTTTGATATAGACTTGCATGTCCAGAATAAACAATTTTCAAGAAATGAGTTCTGGTTGGATCAATGTAAAACTATCCAGCTTGATTGGAAATCGTCTCCGCTTGAAGTACATAATTTAAATTAACTTTTCCAAAGACAATTTAATTCAAGTCATTAGATTTACCTACATGTTTACATAGTCATTGAATAAAAACGTTTCCCATAGATGATTTCACAACTATGTAGGCCTATATTATTTTGGACAACTTAATGCCTTTTATAAACAAACATCAAACATACATATATCATGAGGTTGTAGCCAAGATAAATTCCTTACAAATTTGATAAATGTTTGTAGGATCGGGCTAAAAGAATCGTAGGCCCTATCTTTGAACAATATTTATCCGAGACTATTTAAAGTCAATGGAAATAACGTGACCGTATGAATTTAAGTGGTACGGGTCTATTCTGCTTTAAATAAATTGAAAACATTCGCACTTCATTGCCTTCACTTACTATTGAACACCAAAAAAACGTATACTTAGATTTATATGTTGTATGAATCTTTTTTATTTGAATGAAGGCGAAAGTTCGGCGTAAAAAGGCCTTCTAAAATTGCATATACCGTAAATCCTTGAATAATCACCTGCCTTGAATAATCGCCGGGTCAAGCCCTCTTTGAAATAAATAATCGCTTGCCTTGAATAATCGCCGGGTTAATTTTAGCAAATGTAAACAAACTAATTTCTATATCCTTTTTGAAAACAATTCCCGGCACAAGCATATTTACGCAAAGTTTAACCTCATGACATGCACTTGGTTAAAACTATTAATAATTTAAAACATACTGAAATTATGTTTTTTGTCATTATTTAAAATGTTCAGATATATAAGGAATTTAGGACTTATTTTATATTAGGGCTTCGACAAAATTAATCGTCTTGAATGATCGCTGGGTCAAATCTGGGTCAAATCGCTGGGTCAAATTAATAATCGCCGGGTGATTATTCAAGGACTGACGGTATATCTAGGCCCTATTACAGTGGTTGGAATATCAGCATCAGAAATAAAAAAAATAAGTAAAAATAAAACACGCTAAAATTTGTTCCAAATCATATCATCACTTGTAAAAACACATGGTCAATATTGTATGACGTCGCCCATGACACTGCACAACGTTACACTCCTTATATGGCAGTCATAACGTATGATACCATAACGTAGAATACATAACGTATGTAGCGACCAGAACAGGTCTAAGACCAGAACGGGTAAAATCGATCCAAGTTTTCGAATCAACTCATTACCATAATTTGCTGCGGATCGTTTTAGGTCACGTGACCGAAGCAATAGAAAATAAGGAACAGAAGTTAAGTGGTAAATGATTTACTAATCAATAATGTATTTTATCAATCATGTTGGTAGTTTGAAACGTAATCATGAATGCGACATTTAGCAATGATTTATTATGTCAATGCTGTTCATTTTAAAGTCATAGAGTCATTCATACATAATGCAGCAAGTCAAGCCGACTGCTTTCCAAGGGAGATAACTCCACGGATGGTGTGATTAGTATTTTGTTGATTTATTTGCTGTTAATGTGATATCGTCAGGTGTGAGGTCTTTAAGATAGACAGCTTTTAAATCTATTTAATACATATTTACCGAGAATGTTCTAAGTCTTTTTAATAGTATTTCACCCGCCTACTCAACCCATACTGATCATGACTATAGTTATTTGACAATAGCGCTAAGACCACGGAAATAAGGGACCGGTCATTTATTACAGGGGGGGATGGGCCGGGGGTTTTCAGGGGAGGGTCATGAAAAAATATACAGCCACAAGGGGAGGGTCATGAAAAAATATACAGCCACAAGGGGAGGGTCATGAAAAAATAGACCGTGATAAAACAATCTTTGTTACATACTTGAAAGAGGATCTGAAAAATGATTGTAAAGCAGTTGATAAAAAAGAATAGACAGCTGGATATTCAAAACTGATGCTAGTATTAAAAAAATCCACATGAGTTCTCTCCTTTGTTTGCGGAAACAAAAGTAGAAAAGTAATACTGACACTTTTTTCCATGCAGGTAGTTTATTTTCAAGGCTTTTGTTTCTGTTGGATATATTTTGATAGATACATATTAAAAGTCACTATATAAGCTAATAAAGTCAGTCAAATTCATAATCTCAATGATGCAGTTATAAATATGGTACAAATGAAATACTCCACTTGTTAAAACTCCTGAAACCTTTGAAAATTCCTTGATTTTTGCGAATATCTGACAACAGACACACTTTTAAAATATATTAAACAGGTACCGTTATTTGAAATGAATTTCAATGTCGATATTCCTATGAGGAATATCTGCTGTATTTTGAGCATATATATTTGGGAATATTGTAAGGACCATCGTCCATCATCCGTTTATATTTGACATTTTTAACTTCTCCTCCAAAACTGTTGCACCCCCAAAACTGAATTTCTGTTGGGAGATACCTTTTACTTTAAGTAAGGGATCATTTGGTCCTGACCCCCCTCAAATATTGAAGTGGCAGGCATTTTACCTAAAACAATCTTCTCAGAAACCAGTTTACATAGGAAGCTGAAATTTTCTGAATGACATCTTTGTTACATAAAGCCTTAAGTTTGTTCATTTGGTCTTGATCCCCCTCGAATATGGGCATCCACACTGAAATGTTCTTTCGACAACTAGAAAGATAAGAAGCTAAAATTTTGAGAATACCAACTTTGTTGGATAGAGACTAAGATTTGTAACTTTTGTTGCCCTGTACAAATACCATTTGGTCACTATACCAATTGTCTGTAAAGATAAATAAAAAAATAATCAAATCTTATTGTCAAAAATACACTTGTTTTCGAAAAACAATAATTATGTGGGTGGCAGTTGTTCTTCAAAATCAGTTCTCAATATAGCAATCAATTTTGGAGCATTTGCTTCCTGTAATTTTGAGTAAGGAAAACAAATTCAGGGTCAGCTTGAATATTCATATCTGAATGTAAAATAACCCACCTTCTCTTCAAAATGGTATTGACTATTAGCTACCTAAAACATTTTCCTGCTTTTATTCATAGATAGAGCTATTTTTAGAAATCTAACTTTTTTAGTGCTCCTTGAAATTTTATTTTGCTCTTAACAATGTGATTTACCTTTTTTACTGCTATAAGATGTGCTATGTAGAGGTGTATATTGACTCATATTGGAGGGAAGGGGGAGAAGGGGAAGGGGGGAGAAGGGTCATACCAGGAGGGCTGGAATGTAGGGTTAACAATGGTTCAGGGAAGCAGTGATATATTTACCAAATAATCATAACATTTGGAAAGGACTCATAAAACTTGAAGCTGCGAGTCACCATGACACAAGGTTTTTTTGAGGGACTGACTTTAGTGACTGCTGGGACTCCCACTAGTTTGTAGTAGCAAGTTCTTGGGACTATGCAGTCATATTTGTAAATTTATCACTGGGGAGGGTGTGAGCAGTAGGGGAACTTAGAGATTATTGTAGAACCATTGTACAAACCTCTCACAGACAAAACAATAAAGGTCGCATCTTTAAAATTTATGTGTATACATACAAATTATTATGAATCTCAATTTCTGGTTCCTTTCCCCTTTATCAAGAAAATGGTGAACTTTAGAAATATATATTTGTTTACTTCTTCAAACTTGTGTGTTGACAGTGGGGATTATAAATTTGGTGACTCGGTAATGCCTTATCATTTAAGATGTTAATAGTTTTTACCTAAGAGAGATAATGTAATACCTGTAATAATGTGTACCTGATGAGCTACATAGCCAATGAATCTGTTGTTCTACAGATAGTTTTAACCCTAGATGTTACACATTTTAAACCCATAACTTGTATATATTCTATAACCGGTTTTTTTTCGAGAGAGAACCTTTCTTTAAGTGTCAAAAGAAAAATATTTCCAATGTAGAACCGAATATATCTTCAGAAGTCCAATTTCAAGACGATTTATAGATGTATGTTGAGGGAGGGTCGTGAAAAAAAATACACTTAAATGGGGAGGGCCATTAAAAAAATGACGACAAGCCGGGGAGGGTAATATTTTTATGTACAAACCCAAGTAAAAATCCCCCGGCCCATCCACCCCCCCCCCCCCCCCCCCCCCCCCCCCCCTGTAATAAATGACCAGTCCCTAAAGTAATTTAAGACGAACATGTTTATCGGCCAATGAACATCAAGATTCAATATTCTTGTGAATAAAGTTCAATTTATTTTAGAATATATCCAGAAAGTTTGTTATGTTCGAATACAAACATAGATACACCATAATGCAAAACAAAATGAAAATCATAATGAGAATATTGGGCATTGTTTGCTTCCCAAACTGCACATTTGATTACAATCCAACAAACGCCGAAATAAACTATTGCCGGTGTAAGATTGAAACGTACCCGCATTGAAAACACACCCGACGGGTACTTTTTCAACGTTGAATTATGACCCGGGGTCACTTTTCAACACCTCGGGTATTTTTTCAACGTTGAATAATTATCCAAATGGGGTTATATTATAATTCTTCTAAATGTAAAATATTCCTTTTCATTCGCTCCGTATAGCGGAAGTTTGCGAGTGAGAATGGTGCCGAAGAGCGAATTTAGAAGCCTCTCTGGGCGCTTAAAATAATTAATTGTATATGTTTTACGTGAGTAAATGTAACATATGGGGTTGGGATTAAGAGAGCACGACCCTGTGTTCAAATGGGTGTCGAGTTTGAATTTTTGGGACAATGAATTTTGACAGTTGAAAATTATTTCGATTCGAGTCGAGAGAAATACGTTGCCAACCTTTGCTCACTTCGTTCGCACATAGGGAAAACTGGTCGTTCATCTATGTTGCGCAACATATTTGCGCTAAACTTCACCTGTGGTTTCATGGTCACAGCCATTTTGTGGCAGCCATTAGACGGCTGCAACGTTAAACTAGCCTATGTTATTTGCAACGCTGCGGCAAATCAAGTGTGACGTAATCAAGGATAGACGGTGCCTAGTTAACGCTTACGCTGTATAAAAGACGTCAAACTTACTGACCAAATAATGATTCATTTTTAAGATTTCTGATGTCATATTTGCGACAAACAATGCAAACAACGATTCATGAGTAATAAATTGAAGAAATTAACAGATAATAACAGTTCTGTGTGTTGTTTGATGTAAATGAATGGAGGCGAATATCACTTGAACGTAGTTTTGAAGTCACTAAAGCTTACTTGTATTATCTGTGGAAATAGTTAGGGTTTTTTTTTCTTTGTAGTTAAAGAATTGTCAATAGTGACAAATATATAGTCCTTTCCACACATCTTGACTATTCAAGATTATATGAACCAAATGTAGACTTAGACTTAGCTGTTGCTAAAATAATTTTCATAAATTAAATAAAGGTCCCATATTGCTGTCATATTTTGAGGAGATATTGGTAATCATCTCAGCTACAGGCACATAATTACCTTTCATCTATCAATTCATTTGTTTTCGAATGACACTTGTTTAAACATCGCATTACAATTTCGATTCCAATGTCCGATTGACGGCCATGTTTAATCTAATCGGTTTGTTATATGTGTTGTTTGATAAGAGGTGGGTTTATTAATAATTGTCAGAATATATTATGGAAATTATGTATCTGTAGCTGAGATGATTTCCTATATTTTGGTAACGATTTCAAAATTAATCGACAAACAATATATTCATAAAAAATATTCTCGCAACAGCTAATTAACACGTACGTCTATGGGAATTACGTTACATGTACGTAATAATATGGACACCTCCTGTATAAACTTTTGTACGTATGTTATTTTATTAAAACAGAATGAAATACTATATATTTGTACATTTGTTGTATGTACTGTCAATATTTACTGTATATGGGTTTTTTTTTAATATAATCTGTAAATATGTGTCTCCCTTCACTCACTCACCTACACAATCGAGTAATACCAAAGTCCGAAATATGCATGAACTACAAAACATGAATTAACCTAATTGTTCAAGTATAGTATGTTAAATATTATTTTGCACACTAGCAATGTAGGAAGATGAAGCATATTTAGATGAATGCACCACTTATGAAAATACCGGTTTTCACCTGTCACTGCATGAGAGATAAGTGATATTACACTGTAAATACAACATTTTACGTTTATTATATGCGTTTGTGGTCAGAAATCTGGCGTTTTTAACACCAAATAATCCTCTTTTTAATTGGCCAACCAAACACACAAGTTCTCTCAATAAAACCATTCTCATAACCCAAGAATTATTCACTTTCAAACCTTAAGCAAAGGGAAAAACGTAAGTTTTTAAAAACTCATTGTAATCGTTAAATTTATGTTCATTGTGTAAGCATGTTTCATGCTGTTTAATTTGTAATTCATGTTATGTTGCCTTGTTCCCGGCTTTGCGCTTCACGCAAACGCAGGTTTTTCATATCGCACTAACGCAGCCTCCTCGTGCGATTTCACCGCTCTTTTGTCATTCAATATGGTTGTAACGGGTGCAGACGGTTTCTGTATGTTCGACCCTCCCACCCTTCCCTTATTTTTGTCTGTTCATTGTTTTGCATTTGTGTTAAGCTATATTGTTAGTTCAAAATTTTGCCTCACCATATACTGGTGCTATGGTGTTTATTACAATTAAAGTTTCGGTATGTAACTGTGTGATTTATTTCACCTTCAGTAGCCTGTTAAACTTGAATAAACACCATCATGCCGCCAATTCACTCTTTGTCATTTATTCCAACATTTACGGTTTCAATGTACCAACTTTTAATGGGCTTAGTTTAGCCAAATATTTACACACATCCACTTAATCTAACCCTGTAAGATAGGGAATAAACAAATTAAACACACAGACCTTTAACTGCTTCTACAGAAAATGGATATCTTATGCGAAAAGACTTAGCACACCTTTAAGAAAACTTTAATTTCTCACGTACAATTGTGTATCGCTGCATAATTATAGTTTACCATGTTTGCAATTATTTTTAGGCTATATTTATGCCATTGCGAGAATAGGGGGTATATAACAATTATATATTTCCTCTTTCAATAATCTACATTTTTGTAACATATAATTCCATAATGCGTTTGTAACGTTTTTAAGAAGAAACAGTTGTTACCTGATTGCAAATTATATGAGAAATGTTAGAAATAATGAGAAATACTCACCCATATTACAGAAATTCAAAGTAGCCTACTCTCTTGAAAATTGATGTAGTTTTAAAAATTATACAAATCTCATTGTTACCCATACATCTGTTTCTTGTTTTTGTACTATTGAAAATAAGTGTGTACAGCTGAAAAGAAATCACCCATACTACAGTCTGGGGTCAAAAGTTCTTCTCCACCCTAGCTTTCCCCATAGACTTACATGTTAATTAGTCTTTGCAAGAATATTTTTTATAATTTAAGTTTAAGTCAAATAGTTGTAAAATTTAACAAAAATGAAAATATGTTAGCTGTGCATCTGTAATTTCATTCATCTTTATGTTGACCACTCAACAAATGACATCCGACTGAAGAACGTATACAAGTTCATGTACCGATATACTTTGCTTATATGAAGACAATTTTCTTGACACTCAACGGAAACAAACATGGAAATTATGTGTATGTAGCTGAAGTGATTTCCAAATCTTTTGATATATATATATTATAACCATTTTACATACATTTTAATTATGAAAATTATTCTTGAAACGGTTAATTAACATGTAAGTCTATGGAAAATGCCAGGGTGGGGAAGAACTTTTGGTCCCTGGTCAGGGGCAAATGGCAATTTCTGGTAGAACCTGGTGTGATTTTTTCGTTTGGACACTTAAAGGTGCATCCATTGTGTTTCATAAAATTTTATTTGGCTTTAATACTTTCCAACTCATCATATGTGCTGTCTACAATACAAATAAATTCACTCAACTTGCATTTTTATCTCCAATCGCCAAATATATCATAATTACTATTTTCAAATTAAAATTGAGTAACATCATAATGTATGTGCAGAAACCGAAACTGCACGTCCCATTTACATACACAGTAGTTATTCTACCTATTAAACATTATCAACTCAAATTTGTCTTTTTGTCTGTTATAAATAAGATTCCAAAATAACGTTTGACTCAATGACGCGCGCCACACGCTGTGCATTGTCCGGTTTTCGATCAGAAATCACTACTTTTACCTTCATATTATTGTCAATATGCTAAGTCTACTATGATCGAAATGTTAGTTTTCGGTAACAGTAGGTACTTCTCGATAAGGTAACACGTTTGATGTATCCTTAAAGTGACACATCTATTAGCAATATCAACCATCTTGTTTCTTTGTATTACATGAAATGAGAACCAGACTGCATTTTACTCATTTTCCAACCTTTAGATCATGAAACATGTAAATTAATAAAGTATCAACAAAGTAATAAATAAGTTATCATTAAAGTAATCAACAAATGTCAACAAAAACAGGAATGTCCCTCGATTTTCATTTCCACAAAAATACCCCAGTAGAAGCCTTCTTTCAAAACCTACTCTTAACTTCTCTGATACCTGTACGAAGCTCAAAGAGTCACACAGAGCATCAGAGACTAAACTTGTTTTGATATGAGTGAGTGAGGTGGGGTTTAACGCCGCTTTCAAGAGTATTTCAGTTATATCGCGGCTGCTAGTATTATGGCAGGGAAAAAGCCCGCAACGCCATGTGGCTATGCACTGCGGTGAAACCTGCGAGCATCGGCTTGAACTAGCGAACCATGGGTGGTACTACGCTGAAATTCAGGGTAGCATTGCACCCAAACCTTACTGCGTGTAGAACAGTTCTCTACTGCAGACAAAGTTGCTGTGCCCCTGGCGGGATTCGAACCCCGAACCTCTTGATCCACGCGCTAACCACTGCGTTACCCGCCCCCGTTTTGATATGATCTACAAAGACCATGCCTCTATGCGCTTTCCTTCAATCACTATTAGATAACACTCAGATGAATAACATGTTTGATAAAACAACACTAGGGTCGAGTTGATGCATGCGGTTTGACTTTTCTAATCAAACGCTTCGAACATGACTCCAGCGGTGACTCCCAGTATCACTATTCGTCTCAACACAAGCAATAAAAAGTTTTTGGGAAAAAAATATAACATACCTAAATATAAACACGTATAAATAAATTTAAAATTTCATTCATAAAGTAGATATGTGACTCATTGGAGAGGAATCTGTATTACCAATAATGCATGTGACATCACAATTTAAGTTGTTTTCGAAAAATCGATGAGTAATCTGCAGTTTAATTGGCTGAGAACAAGCGTTTGATTTGCAAACTCGATACTCCAAATGCAGCCCACGTATCATCAACGTCTCCGCCATATTGGTTCTCATTAAAACTTGCAACATGCAACTAAATGCGCTCAACATAAGAAATAATTGTGCACTTCTCATTTTCGAACTCGGACAGACGGACAGACACATGGCACATGGATAAGAGCTCAAACCTTGGCAGGGGATAATAAAATGAGGATGTCTTAACCTGTCTGGTTTGACCTCTTCATCTTGGAACAGACGGACGAACGCTCTCTCCGCATCTGCTCGTTCCTCCTCCTTAATGGGACTTCCATTTAACTGTTGAATTGTGGGTAGTCGTGCCACCGTCAGCTCACGACGCTTCTGTTCATGATATTGCTGCAGAAACAGACAGTAGAAGTCAAATGACAATTTTTTTTAAATATATGTAAATTATTACATTGTTATATTTGGGATAACACTACTATTTCCTCACTATCTAAATGGCAAGTATTTCTAATGTAAATTATTGTTTGTGAACATTGGCAAAGTGTGAGCAAATAAGAATTTCTTCCCATATATTGATTGTTACAAGTAGAGCATTTACCTGGCTAGAAAAAGAGAATTCTTATTGGTTGCAATCAAAGTTGGATGGGCAATCAGCAAGAAATATGGCCCACTTGTTACAGAGGTTATGTGGGGGAGAATGACTAATTGGTGATATTCAAATCAGACCAGACATATCACCTATTCAGCCAGTTGTTATAACAGGATAATAACATTGGGTAATGTTTCAAAGGGGCGGTAGCATGTTTTTTCGCTCAAATAAGTGGATGAAATGTATTTGAAAATTAATGTCACCAATAGTTAAACACACTGCATGGTGTACATGGTTCGCTAAAGCCATGGGTGTCGTTTTTGTAATTCAAAATAATAAAATGTGTTCACAAAAAAATAAATTACCACCATGCAATGTTTGCTTTATATGCAACTTCGTTATTACCACTACAGATAAATGGTTTATGTATAAGATACTTTACCCTCTTTAGTAAATCAAAATGACATAAACTATTATTATAAATGGGAAATTTGAAAAAATAGAGCCACTGGCTCTGTAGCTCATCAGGCTTTATACATTAACTAATTCAAAATGTCAATTTCAAGGTGAGAGTTACAACAAATAGGAAGCACTTTAAATGGAGGAGATGAAATAGGTCCTTACCCCTCTGACCTATCTCTGAGGCCAGATATAAAATCCCCTTCAAATAAAGACACACTTGAACATTTAATTCATCACTGATGTTTAATTACCTCCCTTTGACGAGCACATAAAATCTCAAGATGAAAATAGCTTTTACGGTCATGACCTCTGTGACCCAAATTGAGGTCACAGGGTCACCAAATCTGCAATTTAGAATCCCAATTATCCAAGGAGTCTGCACACAACTTTTCACCTCTCTAGACCTTTTGGAACTGGAGAAGAAGATGAAAATAGGTTTTTAAGGATGTGACCCCTGTGACCCCATTTAGGGTCAAGGGATCACGAAATCTACAATTTAGAACCCCCATTGGCCAAGGAGTCTGCACACAACTTTTCAGCTCTCTAGACCTTTTGGAACTGGAGAAGAAGATGAAAATAGGTTTTTAAGGATGTGACCCATGTGACCCCATTTGGGGTCATGGGGTCACGAAATCTACAATTTAGAATCCCAATTGGCCAAGGAGTCTGCACATAAAATTTCAGCTCTGTGGAGTCATTGGTTCTGGAGAAGAAGTCGAAAAAGCGAAAAGTTTACGGATGGACGGACGCCGGACACCATGCCATGCCATAAGCCCATCGGGCCTTTCAGGCCTGATGAGCTAAAAATGCTATGTTTTCAGGTATTTCAAGATTTCAAAACAAAATTGTTTTCAGACTATAAACATTTGTGTAGTATAATGCATCATTTCTTAAAAAAGACAAGTTTGAACACGCAGGTAAATAATGTGATATGTCTTCACGATGTGACCCGCACGAACGACGGATCGTTTGATATATGTCTTTCAAATTGATGATAGTTTAAATCACTGCAGCATCAATGGAGCCTACATTGAGTAATTTAACAAAATCAGCTTCTACAATTTAGATCAAATCCAAATGAGTGTACATGTACACACTGGCAAGTTACATTTTCGATAAGTAATTTTTGAGATTGTATCGTTTAGATGTCGTTTGGTAATGCATTCCAAAGGTCTACTGTACTAGATAAAACAGACTTTGAATAAGCAGATGTTTTGACATGAAGACGTTTTTGTAGGTTTGTACAAGGTTTTGTTAATTTGATGAGTTTCTCAATTCCTACTAATTGGTGACCGAAACACAGTCAGGGACGAGGTTACTTAATATGGAATTCGGGGCTTTGCCGGTTATCATTTTATGAACAATTTTCTTCTTTCAAGAAGGGGTAAGAAATTTGTTTCAGTATATAGTGTATTATGACTTGTGCCTCTTGTTGCCTCGCAGATCGTCTTAATGCATTTCATAGTAATTTTCCAAATTTGCCTTTTTTAGCCTAAGTTCAGTTATTCAAAACATGACTACAATAGTCAAATTGCGGTAAAATAAAGGACTGATCCATAATGTGAAGCAATTTCTGTAATAATCTGCGTATTACTCGATTTTTCAAACTTCTTAAGCAATTTATCGTGGGAGTAACTCTATCAACCCGTATTGACATGAGCAGCCCAGTTAGCATCTTTTTAAAATATAATACCTAAATGTTTATGTTCTTAAACTTCATTTATAGGAGTCCCTTGCATATATAAATGAGGTTTAGAACTGGCGATCCGCTTTTTAACTCAATTGAATAGTTTTGGGGTTTTTTTCCGGTTTAAACTTCACCTACCATTAATTTGCCCACATCAAATTGTTTTGTAAATCTTCGTTCAGAGTGTTTGCTGATAAAACCGAATCTTCAATTACTACATACAATTAAGTTGTTAAAATCAATGTTATCAACAAGGTCATTAATATATATTAAAAATATCAAAGGTCCTAAACCTGATGCTTGTGGGACACCGGGCATAACAGGTTTAAATTTGGAGTTATATCCGTTTAGGACTACCTTCTGAACTCAGTTCTCAGTTAGGTAACTAGGAACGAAGCTAATCTATTAATTTTCCATTAATTCCAAAAGATTGCATTTTGTTCAAAGACCTCTGTGCCATACTTTATGTTACTGCTGTTACTTCTTTACCCTTATCTAAAGCCCCTGCAATGAAATTAGACAAAACGAGTAACTGGTAAATTGTAGAATCGCCTGGAAGTCTGACTTTTTTCATGGTAGTAAATAATGTGTTCTTTTTATTATCGATTCAAAATTTGAGGGCTTGCTGAGCTTGATGAGGGCTTGTAAGATTTTGAGTTAACAAGCCCTGTTGGCTTGTTACATTTTAAAACTATTTCATACACTAGCTACAGGTTAGGATTCCTACCTGTAAAAACGGAATGCCGACAAGCTTGATGGCGCTGAGAGCAGGAAAATATCGGAACTTGTCCACCTCCTGCCATCCACAAAGACAACTCTTGTTTATACTCAGGAGATGCAGTTTCGGGAACGCTGTGGCAATTTCATCCTCGGACCCCAAAGAACATAGTTTGCTCTCAGCAACGATAAATGTCTCTAAGTTTGGAAATAAGTGACCTAGTTTCTCCAGCTCCTGCCATTCCGTGATATTGTTCGCGTTGAAATGCAGACTGGAGAGAGATGGGTAGGCCAGTTCTGACGGAACGTCCACAGTCGTGAAGTCGTTCAAACTGAGATGAAGTTCTGTTAAGCTGATGTGAGAGAAGAGATTGATTTTTAAAAATGTCAATTGTATCTTGCTGATGTCAACTTTTACATCTTATTATCAGTTTTACTCATGGACTCTCTGGCAGTGAGAGAAAATATTATGGGAAAACAAGATTCCATTTTGTTATGAACATACACAACCTTTTGGAGTATATGCTTACTCCTTCATCAGGTGGAATTTAGAGTATAACAAGAATGCTCCCAAAACATATTGTATAATCACACTAAAGAAGTTAATATTCAAAATACTGGTATCTTGTTTTCTTATGTATTCAATACCCTTCAAAGAGTGAAATATTTATAGGACCAACTTCATAAATATTTGTGTGTCCTCTCTGCCTTCATTTGTTAAACCAATCAAGGGATCTCAACTTTCAATGCTAGAAGATTTAAACAGTACATTGTACAGTGTTTTTAATTTGTTTCATTTAAAAAAACAATGTACATTGGAAATTCGGTTTGTGCATTTTGCACCCAACAGCCACAATGCACGCCAGTTCAAGCGTTGTTCTGTCCTTATAATACTGAATGTCAAGATAGGAAGCAACAACTCCCATTTTTTAACGTATTTTGGTATGACACGACTGGGAAGTGAACCCCAGTCTACTGTGTGATGAGCAGATTCTCTACCACCTGAGCTACTCAACGACAACTACCGTATTTCCTCTAATAAGTGCGGGTCTCCAATAAGCGCTGGGCCTCTAATAAGTGCCTGGGGGTCAAGGGTAGTTGAGGAGATAAGCACAGGGCCTCCAATAAGTGCCGGGTCTAAACCATTAGATTAATGCACCCTAAGTTAACTTCAATGTTCTATTAAAGAAATAAGCGCCGGGCCTCTTATAAGCGCCGGGGGGGGGGGGGGGGGGGGGGGGGTTCAAAGGGCGCTTATTAGAGGAAATACTGTATTTTGATTCCAGGGAGTTCGTCAAATTTACATGTCAAATTGTTTAAAAGGGGGGTGTTCAAAAACTTCTGTAATTGCATTCAGTGTTGAACAGTGCCGATTTAAGTGTCCATATTATTATCATTTGAAAATACATACGAGGGAAACACCTGCAGCAGTTTGGGTAAAGTCTTCCAGTCGACATTAGTGTTGTTGAGGATCAACTGTTTCATTCCTGGGAAGGTCAGGTCAAGGTCGGGGGTCAAGGTCACGCTGCCATTTAAACGGTTAGAGGTTAAGTTTAGGAAAGACAGGTTGGGTATCTCTCGAACCGCTTTCAAAACCCGTAAGAGAACATCATAGAAACATATAGAGCAGTGTTCTAGCTTACAACCTATTCCTTCTTTCTTCGTGACTTTTGGTTTCATCACACACTCATTATTTGACATTGAACTATTCATTAAACGGAAGCTTAAATGGTATATCTTCTTAATTTCTACCGTATCCTTGTTCATTCACTCCTTATACTTCTTATTTCAAAGGGGCAATGGAGGTGAAGAAGAGTTTGAGAGGCAGTGTCATACAGTTTGAGAAGCAAATTGGGTGCTTAAATTTATAAATTAAATATATTTTACGTGAGTAATTGTGCCATAAAAGGTTGGAATAAGAAGATAAGACCCACATTGATGTCTAGTTGAATTTTTGCAACAATAAATTTTGACAGTTGAAAATGTTTTCGATTTGAGTCGAGAGCACCCTTTGACGACCTTTGCCCCTACTGGTCGTTCATCTCTGTTGCGGAGCATATTTCTGGCAAACTTGGCCTACATGTGCTTGATCGTACACACAGGATATCTACAGGAGGAGCTAGTTTCAGATGCTCCATTAAGTAACTCAATACATATTGTTAAGGCTGGATATTGTGGCAAAATTCATATTGCGATATTTTGCGATATACAGCACACATATTGCAATAATACTGCGATATATTGAATGACTTCTACATTGAGCTTTTATACATCGTTATGCGATTTGAACATGAAGATTTGATAAAATGCCTTTTAGATCTTACAAACTATATACAACAAGTTATTAAGGTAAAATGTAAGCAAATTCTAATGATACTTACATAAAATAAAATGTCTCACATCATTTATCCAACACATATTTCTGCATATCAAACATTTTTTGGAGAATTAAAATAGATTGGCAAGCAAGCTGAGAGCTTATGTCAACGCTTCAATAAAAATTACAAATGTGACATAATGGAAGCAATAATTACTATAATAGCGAGAGAAGGTATGGATATGACGTTTTAATCCTTTTCTAATTCCCTAATAATTGCTGCATCGAGGCAATATTTTGAAAAAAAATGTACATGTTGTATTCCGATTTTCGTTTTATTAATATATCAAAATCAGACATGAGATATGGTATTACATATTTTAAAATATTCAAAAATAGATTGTTTGTTGACTAACATGTTTGGACGATGTCAAAGCAATGAAACTAGTAATTGTTTTGTAAAATGGCTCATGATATAGAATGTAGAATGTCAATGATCGTAAATTTGTCACAATGTTTTCATTGAAATGTGTACAGGATCAGTTTGAGTCGCTAGTCGATATCGCTGAGGTCTCACTTAAACCCACTAACATTGTCTACAATTATAATTCTTCTACACAAACACATGCTTACTTTTATCGTCGCTGAATATCCTTCATTGGTTAACTTGCCAGCTACAAAAGATCACTGCATGGGCAGTACAGTTTGAAGCTTAAAACAGGGACTGGTGTAATTAGACTGCCCCATGAGCAGTTCAGCGGGGCGCGTTATATACGAGGAGTCCACGAAACTAAACATCAATTTCCTGCTATTCTATGTTGAAATTTACAAATTATGGGAAAGTCAACATTTTGTTTCGGAATATGAAAGAAATATTTGAATATCCTATAAAAATAGATACGCACTAGAAAGTTTCTAGATACGCACTAGAAACTTTCTAGATACGGGGTATATTTATTGGACACCTAGCTGTACCTCATTTTTTTCTTTTTTAATTACTCATGAATTGAAATTTGGTCAGTTGCTATGTGCAAGGCAGCTATTTAATCCAAAATGATGATGATATTCTGAAAACATCTTGGGAAGTACTCGCGACCTTAGTTTCCGTTCAGCAGCCGCTCGGGGGTACGTGAGTACCCGTGAGTACACGTCAAGTGAGTACTCGCGGCCCTGAACACGCCAAGCGAGTACTCGCGGTCCTGAACACGTCAAGTGAGTACTCGCGGCCCTGAACACGCCTCTGTCTACTCACTACTGTTCATATCGAGGACAGCCTTCGCTGGGTAAGTAGGCTAGTAATGGCGGTTACCGCACAATCCAGTGATCTACATTTAGATCTTTAGTTTCAAGTTTTATTCCAACGCAACCTGCCGATCTTGTATCGGCATGCAGTCGTTAATCGGAAAACAGCATCGGCAATCTTCTACATAAAAACGTCCAGATCTATTTCCTTGTCGTTCATACCCCTGGCAGTCGCCGAGTCAATTTATCGAAATACATGCAGTTGCCAAGTCTTTCTTGATATCGGTGTAAGTTTTGACACGTATTTGAAAGTTGCTCGTATTTACATATATTTTTACTTTGTAACATTGTTATGCTTCGGATCACACTATCTGCAATAGTACAAATTCTTATATTTTATGAAAGTACGTGCATTTGTACTATTGTACCCTCACTGTCACGGTGAAATGCTCACTGTCAAGGTGATATCGATATACTCACTGCCAGCGTGATATACTCACTGTCACGGTGATTTACTCACTGTGAATCATCTTACACCGGAAGAAGAGAGGTGTACATCGATGATATGTTTTTAGAGAGGAGTAGACAACAAAACACACGGTATGTAACAGCCGATTTATCCTATTGCTTATTAAGTGTTGTATACAGTTATGAATACGTTAGGAACATAATACATTTTGTGAATGCGGGAGGCTGTTTTAGTGTACTGCGGCATATATAAATAATCCCAAACTTACTTTGCTCATCGACCCTATCGAACATTTTTATGTGATAGAGATGTTTTACATGAAAATTTGACAAAAATATATGCAATTTTTGAATAAAATTCACTGGTATGCATAACTTGACTTATGCCTATCTAGGCCTATACCTAGGAAATGGTTTCAGATTTTTTTTCTAGAGCTTTCTAAGTTGTTTTTTCCTTTCGTAGCTTGTGTACCGTTTGTTTACATCATAAATTGCTGATTCGCTGTACCGTTTGTAGTTTCAGTTGATGTACCGCTTGTCGATTTACATAAGTAAACAGCAAAACATTTCTGACATACAAAAGCAGCTCTTCACGTAAAATATATTGTTTCTGCATCACTTACAGGTTATGTTCGATATAAATGTACGTGTATGTTATCATGTGCTTCCCTCGAAATAGGCTTATTAGTTTCTGGCACTTTTACAACGCACTGATGACTCATTGATGGCCAGGTTTGCACGACGAAATAATATGATTGGTATCGTTGCAAAATATGTCCACGAAATAATAGTGAGTGAATGAGTTATTGCTTAACGCCGCGCCACGAAATAATATAAGACCAGGTAACATCAGTTAAAACAGCGAGAAAGTGCGGTATTCCAGATCGGAAACTGGTCAGCTGACAACAATGAACGACAGATATTTGTTGTAATTGTCAATATTATTTTAACTGTTCTGTCACACAAGGAGACATTTCTGATATCCATATGACATCATCCTTTCTTTCAACATCTTTATCCACTGGTTCGCAGTCATCAGAGGAGTCAGGAGCTGTATTTTCATTGTTTAATAATCGCCACTACCTTCTGAACTTAATTGGATCTTATAAGTTTAATATGTTCAATCCGTGCGTTCCCTGTCTTGGGAAACTCGCGTAGGCATCAATGATCTAGTGTTACCTGTGCTTACTTGCATGTTAAATTCTTTACTGTAATTAGGAACCTAATGGACTTGTCCAAATAAAGACATAATAACAAGTAATACATTTTACTCACATTTAATCAACGCGTCTTTTCTATGTAACAGTAATTTCAATTCTATATATGTATGCTCTCTCTCTCGCACTCTTTCTCTCTCATTTGATGTGACAATTGAGAGGAGACCAATTGATATCCTTTGTTACCCAATTATATTTTATTATTATCTTATTATCTTTACGCTTCTGACCATTTCTGTTTGAGCTCTGGTTAGTTGCTCCGCCGAATTGTATCGATTAGTATTTGACTAATGGAAGCATTCCAGTCTAGGGCGAGTAACGTATCTGTGTTATGACAGGACTTTAAGTACTCTCGACAAGACACAAGCGAGCTTCAGTTACTTTAGATATACTTTATTAAAGTCTTTGCTACGATGTTCATAGAATATTTTACTATAACAGTATTTGAGTCACAAATGTTTACAAGTCGGCAATGGTCACCGTGTATTAAAAAAAAGGTTTTCAATCATACCCTGGAGGAGTGTAATCTGCAAAATCGGACAAATTCTTGATCTACATTGATTGAATATGTTTCTCCCCCTGTTTAGAACATATTTCTGATGTTATTGAAAGTTTTTTTTGCCTCCACTCAATCTTTTCAGAATTACGATTTCTCTTTCATGGTGTGTTAAAGGCATGCTTGATAATGTCATAAATTATATCCTCCTTTTCACAGTTCTTAAAATATACATAATGAATATTTAATTTGTCACCCCTTTGAGACCTGGAAATTAAGGATACGGATGATACAGATGATTTACATTATTCCGTAAAAATGCTACCAACGGTACACAGAATATCTACAAACTGTAGGAAAATCCACACCGATGTTTTACAGACTGAAAAAACAAACTTGAATAGCAAATTGGTAGAATTCACACTGCGTTAGGTAAATATGATGCTTAGTAAAGATATTTCGTGTGAGTGAATCAGAATGTTACATACTTTTTTTAAGAAATGATCAAAATGTGTGAACAATTGCCACTCAAATTACAACCTCCAGACTGAGCAATGCGAAAATACAATGATATACGTATATATAATAACCCAATAGCAATGTTGTTCTTTATCGTATACTCGAAAGGAAAACATTCAAGGCAAAGTTTATTGTGATAATTATCTGTCCTTGATGTTATTTCCAAAATAAAGCTGAAAATGTAGCTATTTCCCCCCCTCTCTACAATCATATCATCGATGTACACCTCTCTACACCCGGTGTACGATAATACACAGTGTTACTCACTGCCACCGTGATATACTCAATGTCACGGTGATATACTCACTGTCACGTTGATAAACTCACTGTAACGATGATATACTCACTGTCACGGTGATATACTCACTGTCACGGTGATATACTCACTGTCACGGTGATATACTCAATGTCACGGTGATATACTCACTGTCACGGTGATATACTCACTGTCACGGTGATATACTCACTGTCACGGTGATATACTCAATGTCACGGTGATATACTCACTGTCACGGTGATATACTCACTGTCACGGATGAAAGGTTATCATTTTGGCTTTAAATGTATCGGACTTGCACGCGTAGCTTCCATTTAAAACCATTTGTTTCCAGTTTGAATCTTTTCCTCCTTTTTGACACTGGAAGAAAGGAAAATGTTTAAAGTTGATTTCGATTCTAGATTAAACACTATCTGGCATTGCGCACCCAAGTGATATAGAATGTCAACTTTAGTTGATTCAACCATGATATTTATTTCATTATCTTATCGGTGATTTATCTCACTTTATATAAATATACAGGGGCATGTATAATGGAAAACATGCGACATATGAAAGCATATATGTAGTCGATGATCAAACCATTATGTATATATATTTTTAGTCAATTGTTTTCGAGAATTTCAAATTCAACTTTTGCATTGTAATCGCACATTTATCTTAATCTTTGCCATTTCAGGTTGGAAATCTGTCATCATGGCTTCGATTTTCTCTCACGTCTATTTTGCTGTTTTCTTCATCTTTATAAGTTGTTTGAAAGTAGTGTGTGGACTACTTCAGCGAGTCACTTGGTACGTAAATGGCGTCCAAGCATCACGTGACAAGGCAGCTGCAGGTGCGTGCTATGATCGATCTGTGCACGTGCAGAAGATTTTATGGGGCAAGAAACTTACTCACGCGATGGCAAGCCACTCAAACGAATTTATTACATCCCACGTGGAGTTTGCGCACCCAAAAATCCTTCTAGATCCCAACATATCCTTATATGGGCTAGACCAGAAAGAAGCTATTTTCCTTAAGACTAAAAGTAGTGTTGATATTTTCAGCTCTGACACACACCCCTTCATGAAATGGTCACAAGCAGACAATTCCGAAATGGTTTACACAATTCCTCTCTGTGCTTTCAATAAGTTCGCTGAGGAGGTTGGGGACCCCACATTGCCCGTTATATGGATATCAAGCATTGGACGATGTGGGTCTACCTTAATAGGACAAGTTTTTGAGAAAATCCCAGGAACAATTTCTCTTGGAGAGCCTGATGCCATTACGGCCTTGACCTTTATGAATAAAGGTGGAAAACTATCTAAACAGGAAGCCCGTGACCTTCTGAGAAGTACCATTCGAATTCAATGCAGAACCCTGCCAGGAGCTCAGAGAATCGTTCTTAAGGTCGCAGCTTTCACTTTTGCCGAAGTGAGAGACATCTATGAAATGTTCCCAAAAATCCAACACGTTTTCCTCTACCGGAAAATCTTACCATATGCCAAATCAGTCCATACGATGTTGGACTCGGAGCTACAGGGCATCATAATGAAGAAATTAATGGACTGGTTTTCCTTTTTGCAGAAGGAGTTTTATCAAGACGGCATGCGCATCGACCGTGACAACCACTTCCTGGAAGACCTTGTTCCAACTCTTAACATCACTGGGCTATGGGTTATACTCGCTGCTTCTATCATCCAACGCTACAAGGAGTTTGTTGACCAAGGGATACCCATGTTTGCAATTCTGTATGATGACCTGATAGCCCATAAAGAAGCGATTGTCACAGAAATGCTGCGAAGGTTGGATATCCCTCAGAAGTATGTTTCCACCGGCCTGACAGCTTTTGAATCGGATTCCCAACGAGGCTCGAACTTCAGAAAGCCGCAGCCTGGCGAACGGAGAGAGTTGACGCCTCGGGATTTGACGCAAATTAACGAAGTGCTCAGCAGATACTGCTTTCCTTCTTGTGAGTCAGTCATTGATGTCCCGAATAGGATTCTTCCTTCCGGTCAGTGACTGAACTATTCACGTTTGGCCATGGACCGATTATTATCCTAGAAACGCAATCTTCTGCCACATCGAGTGTTGTATGTTAATAATATTATGAAAATATTATAAGAATTCATACAGAATGTTTTATTCATCCAATGGTAGACAAGCGGAAGCAGTAGTATTTACAAATTTAAAGATCTGATGAAATGCATTTTTCTCAAGAATGACAGATGATTACCTCAACGTATATTGTACATCGGAATCAATTGAGCAGAAAATCGAGACAATATACACTTGCAATTGATAATTAATTTTTTTTAATTCACCCTTTATAACACTAGCACAATCAGCCGGGCGATTCATTTTGTAAATGCTCACTGAGGCGTGACTGTGATAAGCCACAGGCGGGGCCGACTAGACAGCAACTCCGCCGGTGTCTCGTTAATTAATTAATGATGATTATCACTGCCGCTAAATGAATTTATGAGGCGTATTACATCACCAAAAAGACATGTTTATGTAATAGTTGTGTAATTGTCATCTGCGGAATTACCTAGTTGGATATCTAAACATTCGATATATGGGAAATTTAAGTTGGTTTATTGAAGATTTCTTTGTGAAATTAACAATCAAAATGTTGCGAAATTACGTTGAATTATGACTATCGGCGAAAATCAGATTCCTCCTGATACGTCACAGAAGTCATCCCTTCAGGGGCCACACCCCCGCAGACTTTCATTCTGGTCGCCAGGGCTAAATAAGGCGTTTTTTTAAAAAGCCGTATATAAGTTATTTATGGACCGATTTCAAAATGTTTAAATCGAGCAATTGTCAAATTGACATCCCATTTTAATGAATCCGATTTTGACCATATATCATTTCATCTATCCTTTAATATTAGCAATAGACTATTTGTACTAACCAGCAACAAATTAATGGTATTCGGTTTCTCAAAGTTTTTCTTCTTGCTTAATTAAACGGAGGGTTCTATCGGGGTATTTTTTGTGGAAACGAAATTCGAGAGGGTATTCCTGTTTGCACATATATGTTATTAATACATGATTAAAACTAAGTCAAATTGAAAGATACTAATGAAAGTAATATCTGATGACTTAATTTTTCACAAATTGATAAAGGCAAGCTCACACTTGTTGAAAAATGAAACGATGAGAACTGAAGCCATTCATCGGCGCTGCGAGTTGAGTTTTCGCTACGGCCTAACAGTATATTGTTTATTAGTTTTATGATACATTATGTGTTACTTTTTGAATATTATATCAGTGAATATGTTTTATTATTACAAAAAAAAATAAAATTGGGTTAAATATAACGTGTTTTCATTTCACGAAATGTCAAGGATCCAAGATGGCGGATGCTCCCAATAGATCGTTGATAGAACTTTCCCTTTAATGCTTTAATATGATTGATTTTTTAGCTATGCGAATAATATGATTCATGAGAACATGTGTCCTAGGAAGGCCAAATACTAATGCTTATCCAATGGGCGGTTACATTCCCTTTGATGTTTTTGAGACGATATATCATGTATCAAGAAAAGAGTGTTTGTATCTATGACGTCACTTATTTATCAGCCACAGTTATTTTAAACTCTCTGATAGGACGACCGTGGAGAAGCAGGGCGGTCGAAGGGCGGAGCTACAGACACCTGGCTGGCGACCTTGAGTAATTACAACATTGTTGCAAAACCAGATGAGATCAAAGGGATGTATGTCGCTCAATAGAAAAACAAAACAAATGTCACTCAGTACTCTTTTAATGATGAAAACAATTGATCAGCTGATTAGAAACTATTTAAAAAATCTATAAAAAAACACCATTGTTTTAAATCGTCACTAATTAACACAAAGGCAATCAATCCAGCGGAAAATAACGAACAGTCATTTGGGGTGATAATTAATGTTCACTTGACAATTCTGTATGTTGATGTATATGTATGTAAGAAGAAATTCCACATGCCTCGAAAACACCAGCCGGAAAAGGGTCCTGCGGGACTGGTTCCAAAGCCCCACTGACTTCCTGAGGTGAAACGGGTAAACCATCTCTAACAGCGGATTTCCCCAGACTGATTATTAAGCGCAAAAGTCATGTCACGTGACAGGCGCATATTTGTCGAACGTTGCCCATTGGATAAAACAGATACATGATTGACACAAGTGGGTGTATACAAAATATCATCTCGCTATCACTCACTCGGGGGCTCCGCCCCCTCGTGAGACGATAGCTCGATGATATTTTGTATACACCACTTATGTCATCATGTATCTATTACTTACTTTATCAATGAAATGCCCTTTGAGATATACAGGTTAAATTCAGCAAGAATTGTCTCGATTTCGTTGTAGAATGTATGCTCAGCTTTAATTTAGTAGTGTCGTGACAACAACAAAATGAATGAAATCCTAAAAAAGTATGTAATCAAATATCGTCCAAGAGGTGTCAAGCATTACCGCTACCTTCTGGGTGAAAACTACAACAAAATGTTCAATTACGAGCGCAACAATCGCACGTTATTTTACCGCCTGATTCGACCAGAGAGGACTAATCATGGCTTCTTAAAGGGACACTGCGTCGAGGATAAAAATGAGTCTCATCTTTATCTCACTCAGTTGATTAGAGTGTCTGCTAACGAGTTATGCTTTACATCACTGTCTACATGCAGTAGTTTTTATTACTAATTACGTCAATTGTCTGAAATTCGCCGTCTGTGACTTGTTAGCAGACATGTTAATCAGCATAGGTAGATACACATGATCTGTACTGTACGGATTGGAAACTAATAATAGAGCTAAAACTAAGATAATTGTGTTCAAGAATGGAGGTAAACTTGCTGCAAACGAAAAGTGGTACTATAAAGGCGAGACCATTGAAACAACCACATCATATAAATATCTAGGAGTTTATTTCACAAACCACCTTTCATGGTCTTTGCATGCCAGGAACGCATCGACGCAAGCAAAGAAAATATTAATAGGAATAATGAGATATATACATATTTTGGGTGATTTGCCTTATAAAGCTTTCTTTAGGATATTTGATGCTAAGATTAATCCAATACTCCTTTACGGTGCCGAGGTTTGGGGGTTTAATACTTTTGATATCAAAGAAAAAGTACATTTATTTGCAATGAAAAAAATCCTTGGCGTGAAATCGACTACTTCTAACATAATGATCTACGGTGAATGTGGCAGATTTCCATTATATGTGGACTAAAAGGTAAAAGCTATAAAATACTGGTTGAAAATATTAGGAATGCCATCTCAAAGATTACCCTAAAAATGTTATAATATGATGATGTTGTATGACAAAAATGGACAAAATAATTGGGCCACAGATGTTAAAGATTTGTTATGTTCGACCGGTTTTGGTAATGTATGGTTTGATCAATGTATACACGCTCACACACAGTTCCTTATATCCTTTAAACAAAGGTTGCAAGATATTTATCAACAAGATTGGCTTCATAAAGTATCTTTATCAAATAAATGTTTCTATTACAGAATGTTCAAACAGTCTATATGCAATTAAATCTAGTTATCTACTTTGAATGTTACGAAATTTAGAATTTCACTTACAAGATTTCGCTGCTCATCACATGAATTGTTAATTGAAACTGGTAGATATGTTGGCTTAGAAAGAGAACATAGATTATGTAAAATGTGTAATTTAAATGTAATCGAAGATACCATTTTCTTTGTGTCTGTCCAGCCTACCTTGATTTAAGATATAAGTATATAAAAAAATATTACTTTACGAATCATAATATTTATAAATTCATATCTTCAATCAGCTGCTCTAGCAAAATGCATGTTGAAAACCTGTCAATGTTCCTGTACCATGCCTTTAATCTCAGAAAAAATACACTCTCTTCTGCCTAAAATTGCTTGTATATACATGTATGTACTATAGGCCTGTGGCCTCCTTAAGTGCAAATAAAGATTGATTGAAACTAAACATGATTTGTACTAAAATTACCCGCCTTTTTGACGAAGTCAGTAACCAAAGAAATACTCAATAGGATAAGACGGAAATGGTCAAGGGAGATAACCGGTGACGGGTGGCTAACAAAATGATCTCGCGTGCTTTGCAACGAAGTGATATGAATTGTCATTGGCTCGCAGGTCCAAGCTGCGTAGCAGTTTGATTGGCTCACGCCGGCCAAGGGCAGGTAATTTGAGTACAGATTCCCTGATAAAGTTTCCCAGGGTTGATATAGTGGAGAGTAACGGAGCATATATAAAACCCTGGGTAACCGAGGATGAACCTATACATGTATATACTATTTTACCAACCAATTCATTAGCTGAAAAGTAACCTGTCTATATTTTGACAACGCTTTCTGTGATTATTCAATGAAAGTGTCCACATGCAGGACAACATGAATTTTCGTGAATTGTAGCTTCTTGTTTTGGGGTTGAGGAAGAATACGTGGAGGGAGAGTCGAGAAAATATTTTGAATGAAAATTTGATGAACGCCCTTGCCATTACCGTTGGTATTTGCACGATTCATTCACGTGCGATATTAGTAATAGTACTTTTACCTTTGAACACTTTGATATTTTAAATCCAGACTTTCAACTTTTCAAATTTAATATCCGGTACATCAGTTTCAAAGCGTGTTTATTTAGTGTTGTTGTTAGCAAAAAGGGCATGTTAAAATGATTTTACAAATACTTTCAGTTAAATCACGTTTAATATACACGCTATATAGTGAACTTTTGGGAAATATATATATATTTCAGGAAAATTAAAAATATAATTGTATAAAGCAAGTGGGTGTGGTCTACAATTATTTTGAACACTATTACATTTAAAATACCTTATATGCACAATACACGTAAGGTGTGAATTTTAGTTAATGTGATATCACTTAGAAAAGCATATTTTCCGGATAAAGATCCTGCCTTTCAAAGGAAATGGTCTGGTCTATTTTAATGCTGAAAAACTGCGAGGGTTGAGGTCAAGGGCGGAAAGAAAAGACCTGGAAATCTTTTCGTTACGCCTGTGAATATGAATATAAACATGTTAATGTGATTCCTTGTCTTGCGTTACCCCAAAAAGCTACTCATAAATTGACCTTACTTCTTCAATTCCTAACATCTGGTAGCAAGAGTACAGGAGCCTCGTTGTATTAAATATTTAAAAATATGATTACCCACGCGTGTAGAAATACGCATATAAACAGTAATCAGAGTTCGCAGAAATACTTTGGAGGATAGATAATTGGTAACAAGTTGTTTTTATGAAACTGTTTATTTCATTTCTAAAACGTATCAGTACGTTTTTATTGTACATAAACACACATTACCAAAATGAATATACTCCGATATAAATAAGATAAAGTCCCTACCTTGAAATGAAATGAAGTTCATTTCTGTCAAAAGTCCCATTGCATGACATAATATGTTCATTTCAAAATGCAACATAAATAAATATGCACTATGTATATAAAAGGCGTTACTCTTGCAATTAAATATCCATCACTTGCGGATTTAAGCCTTGCAGTATTTCCCTCGCTTTTCCGTGCTAAAATAATGGATCGCTGCTACTGAAATGCAAAGTGGGCTCCGATTTCCAAGCACGGAAACATTAAGGAAATGCGGCAAGAAGACTGGCTAGAATTATACCTTGTATTGGGACTTGATATAGGCCTACAATTTCTATTTTTGATACAACATTTCAATTTCTACTGTAACAATTTATTTATGTAGCGTACCATGACGTTAAAAGGCAACGCTTATATACCAAGATTTAAAACAGTTTGCTGACAAAGAAGACAAATATTTTTATAGATGATCAACTTCTTTATTAACAATAGCGACGTTTCGGTATAGATCCTTATACCGTTATCAAGCATGACAAATGGAATTCCAATAGTCTCCCTCTTAAAAATATCAAAGGACACTGAATGAAAGTGGCAGGAATAACAGAAAGAACCCGTGCATGGTTGGAGCACTGTATTAGTGCCAAACAAATTTCAAATAGTGTCATTTAAAAATCAAGATATTTTTGCTGGTCCCACGGGAAAACCACAATTTTTCTGGTGGTTTTGTATAATGGTTGTTCTTTCAGGGCTATAATTTTTTTTAGCTTACATAGTATTAGGATACGTTTTAAAAGTTTATTAAAAAATATTATTACATATGAAAAAGATGTATCCTCACTTCAAAATCAGAAATAGGTTAGTAAAACTAATTTGACAACATCAAGACATGTTCGGTGTGGGTGCATGTGTTTTTCAGAAATATTTAGGCCTATTTTGATGAGAAAAATTATTTTGAATAACTATACTCTGATATTGGTAAGAAACATTGACTTTGATGGAAAATATGACTTGAATAAAAAGAACATTTTGTTGAAAAAATCGATTATATTTAACTTTGAAGTCAATGGTTGACAAAAAATAATAATATCTTTTGATAATCATTTGAGGACAGCGTCAGCCAATAGATATTTCCCCTTTGACCTCAGTGCGAAGACCTTTACCTAATGACACGCAAATTCGGATGACGTAGTACACACTTCCGGTTTTATTTTGGCTATGATTCACAGCTTACGATAACAAAGTTGACTTAAATATGACCCGAGAATCATAAATATCCATCAAGTCACACTGCATTATCTATTGTCTATTGTAAGAGGCGTATACATTTGCAGAATAAAAGGTATGTAACCGATCTAAACACTTTATAAAGTAATAAAAGTCAAGTGTTGGTTTGTGATTTACATTTTCACTGACTTTAATTACATTTTCCAAATTCAATTGAATTCCAGTGTGATACTTGAAACGAAACCATACCGTTTAGGATAACAGTTTCATGAATAGCTGTACTTTTAATAATTTGATTGGTGTTATGTCACTTTTCAACTCCTGCAGAATTATATCATAATATATACTCTACTGCAGTAGGCCTATAATAAAAGTGCAATGTCTTTGGTGAAATGCAGTTTCCCTGAGGTGTAATGTGGAAATGAAAATACTTTTTTTCACAACCCATAACCAAGTAATAATATCCCTTTAAAGATGCACGATCATCTTTGCATTCCATTTTAATTATACTTTCTAAAGTATACCCCTGATATATCCAGTCATATATCATCCGGTAGGAAAATCATTCAACAAAATTATGACATCAAACCTTAAATTTTAAATTAACGATAAAGAAATATTTTCACGCTCGAAGCATAGTACCCTTCTATACTGACCACAACCTTTTATTTTAAAAAGTTTAAATGAATTTACAAGATATCACAAATGAGGAAGTTTGTCGAAGTTTGACTTTTTGAGATGTTTCCTAGGACCAGACAAAAGTCATTTCTTGTTTTATGGATTTTTTGCGCAAAATGTCTAAAACCTGGAAACAAAAAAAACCCAAAAAGTAACATTGCAACTCTTACTCTAGTATAAATGAAAAGTTACCAGCATAAGTGTTCACTTAGGTAAGCATAAAAGGACTGAATGGAATACAAAGATACTAATTTTTACTTTTAGTTCATCGGTGAAATTTGGCAAGATTTTCAATTGGGAAGGAATAGTTGACAACATTCTTATTTTCTGAGTAGCATTTATTTTCTAAAACAATTTCATAATATTGGTAGAGATTCCATAAAACAGCTTGCCGGTAATAAATTTTATTCGTCTAAATAGAAAAAATCATACCTACAAAACAGTGGATGACATGGATAGTATTTTTGTTTCACTTTTGAGAATAAGTGAGGTTACATAAGAACTATATTCTGTTGTGGTTACATAAGAACTATATTCTGTTGTGGTTACATAAGAACTATATTCTGTTGTCATTACATAATAACTATATTCTGATTTGTGACTGTATGCTCAGCTTAGCTTGAGGTGTGTCCTCCATGAAAGCAATTAATGTTAATCACAACCTTTTTGCAGCTTTTAATGGCAGCAAACACATGTGATGAAATGACTTGCAAGTCATTTGTGCAGGGTGTGTGTCACAAATACGTGGACGCTATGGAGGAGGAATGTGATCTACAACTCTATGTTCCGAAAAAGGGACCCGCCAAAGTAACAGGTTTGAATTTTTTAGTTATACACATCCAAAATGTCTTTAGGAATTGGGGGTTGTATCATGGGCTAGCTATTACCCAAATTATACTAAAACTATCTTCATAGAAATAAGGAAACTCTATTACACATTCACAGATATTATCCAAGATACATTAGCAGTTCAGAACATATATACAAGTTAATGCATTAGATAAATTACTTCATTATTCAAATATTTCACATCACATACTCAAAATACATTTCACAATACACATGCATTAATCCAAAGACATATTACTTCAATATTTAATTTAGGAAAATTACACATTCTGAAAACACAACATATGCAAAAGGCAATCTCCAACTCATGAGCAGACATCCATACTACCTAAGGCATAATCTTTAATTGCTAATCTCCTGACAAGTGACAGTAACAGTAAATTCTTTAATCCCCAATTGATGAGCAGACATCTTGACTACCAGATTCATCATCTATAATAGTTAATCCCTTTTGCAATCCTTGACACTGGCAGTACTAGTTGTAGAAACCCCTTAGGCTAAATAAAGATAATCCATTTAGGAGTGTTAATTGATATTACTTCGTTAATCTTCAAGTTATCCAGACATGTCAATCCATTAGAACAATGAACTGTCTACATGTTGTTCAAACTGTTTTACTTGACCTCGACCAATGAAATCACTGAGCCACCAGGCTTAACCTCCTAATTGCCTATATAAATCCAAGATATTCGAAGGTTCAGCAGTCTACCACTGGATACCAAGCAGGACTCATCTCTCCAGAGGCCTTGTACATATGTTATAGTTATTGCCTCTGGAGGGGAAAGGATTCAACTGTTATCTACCACATTGTTACTAGGTTGTTATAATTGTTCCTGTAAATAAAAGTGTGCATAACTATTTCAAGGACTTTGGATTTCATCTGCCTAGAGTTAATTCCCCGTTATAACTAGACAGCCCATCAACACGAATATCGTATGTTTGGATTACAACAAGTGAGACCTTGTCCGAACATATGATAACTTGGTGAGAATCTTCAAAAGATCCGGAATCCATCTGCCAGGAATTTGTATGGACATACTTATGGAGGACACCATCTGATGATATGAAAGTATCCCAGATGATATAACAACACAGCATCTTACTGACCACCAAGAGAGACCCAAAGACCGCCGCCTCAGTCGCCAAGAAGGAAGAAGAGAATTCATAAAAAGTGTAAGTACATTTTCTTTTGATTTTGTCTCATTCTTGGTAAAGTGATCATTACTTTAAGATTGTAAACATGTGTTCTTACATGGAAGGCAGTTTTGAGGGAGAAATTCCTGTGGTCTCTCTTGTCACGCCTCTCGCTAAATCGGTTGTCAAGGCAACATTTAGTGACTGTTTCGCTGCCTCACTCGTTGACACAGGGGCGAGCGTAAATTGTATCTCCGCCAATTTTTTTGAATTAGCATTTCCAAATGTATCAATGGGTAAATCATGCTATCAACATATCAAAGGAGTCGGAGGAGCTACGTATGAGGTAATGGGGTCAGTCGACTTGGATTTTTCAATTGAAAACCAAGAATTTTCTGATAGGTTTCTTGTTCTCCCTTCGTTGCCGAAAGCGGTTATCTTGGGGTTACCATTCCTTGAAGAAAATGATGTTGTCTTAGATTTCAGTTGCAATTCTTTGATTATTGACAATAAGACTTCAGACAGACGTTACGTTAGATTTATGACTGCTTCAGAACATGACATGTCAGGCTTAGCTAGTACGATTGACGAGATTTACATCCCTTCTCAGAGTGAGATACACTTTAAAGTTAGATTAGAAGACGTTGCTGATGGCACAACAGTTCTCATAGAGCCTATCTCTTCACTTACAGCAAATTTTGAGGTAGCAGGTGGTAATACAATTTGTAAATCAAACAATGGAATAGGCACTTTTCGGCTTTTAAATCCATCTCAAGATGAAATAGTGATAGAAAAATCTTCAGTAGTAGGCAAATTCAGCTATGTTGAAGCAGACAGTATCTTTGACATTGACGGAGAGCAGGCCACTATCAACACAGTACAAACTGACCAAGACAGTCAAACAAAGGACGATGACTATATCAAA
Source organism: Gibbula magus (assembly GCA_936450465.1). Taxonomy (NCBI): domain Eukaryota; kingdom Metazoa; phylum Mollusca; class Gastropoda; order Trochida; family Trochidae; genus Gibbula; species Gibbula magus. The sequence goes on along the minus strand of OW388298.1, from coordinate 22,159,693 downwards.
ATTGCTAGAGACCTTGGATTTGACCTGACAAATGCACAGCTAACGACTGATCAAAGACACAGACTGTTAGTCTTCCTAGGTAAAAATAGGGATATTTTTTCGACAAGTTTGACTGATCTGGGAAGGACAGATATGCATTACCACGAGATAATGACAGGAAATCATCCCCCGATTCGATCCAGACCCTACCGCCAGTCACCTCATCTACAGAAGGTCACAGAAGAACTCATTGATGACTTTCTGAAGCATGACCTCATTGAAGAATCAAATTCTATGTATGCAGCTCCCATTGTTTTAGTTAAGAAGCGGGATGGTACTTACAGGTTTGTCTGTGACTATAGAAAATTAAATACTGTTATTTTACCAATGTCATGGCCTCTCCCTGTTTTTGATGATGTTGTTGACCAGATAGCAAGCAAGAATGCTCAGATATTTTCAACGTTAGACTTAGCCAATGGCTTCTTTCAGGTCCCACTCCACGAGAATTCGAAGCACAAGACAGCTTTTGTGACACACAAAGGATTGTATCAATTTAAACGCTTGCCTCAAGGCTTGACAAATTCACCACTTTGCTTTCAGACGCTCATGTCAAAAGTGCTTAGAAAATTGCTTTTCAAAATTGCTTTGATTTATATAGATGACTTAATCATCTACAGCCAAACATTTGAAGACCATTTACACCATTTGGAACAAGTGTTTTACTACCTCAAGGAAGCAAAATTGACATTAAAGCCATCCAAGTGTAATTTTGCTACAGACAAAGTTTCATTTCTCGGCCATGTTTTATCTTGTGGAGGAGTGCAAGTGGACGACAAGAAGATTGAAGCCATCAAATCCTTTCCAGTTCCAACTTCTCAGAAGCAAGTCCGATCATTCTTGGGACTTACAAATTTCTACAGGAAATATGTGAAAGACTATGCCAAAATTGCTCTGCCCCTAAATGCTCTACTAAAGAAACAATCAGAACCTGTTTCAAACAAGAAGCCAAAATTCCAGTGGTCACTCGAGTGTGACAAAGCCTTCAATGCCCTCAAGAAAGCCATGTGTACCACACCAGTTTTGGCCTATCCAAATTTTGAAAAAGAATTCATACTTTCAACTGATGCCAGTGATATGAGCATTGGCTTTGTGTTAAGCCAGAAGGACGAAGACCAGAAGGAACATCCAGTAGCCTATGGCGGCAGAGCACTACAGGGAAGTGAGAAGAACTGGAGCATTACAGAGAAAGAAGGCCTAGCACTCGTGGAAGCAATTAGATCTTTTAGACCATATTTAGCAAATTCCAAATTCATAGTGTACACAGACCATATAGCACTTAAATGGCTAAAATCAATTAAAGATGCCACAGCCTATGACTCCATGCATTGTACAAGCAGTTCCACCAATGCCTATTTTTCCAAAACACTTGCGACAATTTGAAATGAATGTCAAAGAAGTTGTCGGAATTGAACTTGTGGATGGAGACTGCTATGTAACAGTTTTATTTAATAAAGTCAATGCACCTGGCTACGAGGATGCACCTGACGATGTGGAACGTGTTCTGTACTTTGAGAGTGTCCATCCACGTCTCATACAGGAATACCTAAACAAGAGCTGGAACAACCTCTATGAAATGAAAAGAGATCATCCCACCCCAACAAAAGACAATTTACCAATATTTGCCTCCAGAACCAGTGACATGGAAGGACATATGGAATACCGTGAGATAAACATAAGTGCAACATCACCCTATCAATATTCACTTACTTTTTACACTGATTATGTACAAATCAACATTTTTTTGCAGAAAATTCAGGTTCTCCTCAATAAACGGTATGATACATTGTGGTCCAATCACCAGGCTTTTCTGTCAGCTTGAAAAAGATCAATGGCTACCGCTTTCTACTGTGTTGAGTTATTTTTTGTAAAACTTTATTTTACCATTTGTGAACACTAACTTCAGCTTGATCGACTGATTGTTTTTGGTACACAAAAATCTTGATGATTGAACTGATCATCCAATATCAAGATGGTAAAACTAACCCAGGAATGAATGTGAGAATGAATGATGGCACATTAACAATGCACATTAACATTAATATTCTCACAATACATGATGGATTAGAATTCATATTTTCATTTCTATTTGTTTCTTATTATCTTCTAATCATACAAATGCAAATGTTTTGTATTCACATAATGTGTGTGTATAATTCAATTATGCATGAGCTATGATTATATTAGTATTATGAATATGTTAGTTATGTATGACGCATAATGTGCAGTTATGCATTTCAGCAATTCAATATCAGCATACCCAGTTTAGTATTATGAATACCTTACTATTAGTTATGTATGACGCATAATGTGCGACCATTCAGCTATTATCATGACCAAGTTTCATTCTTATTAATCACTATTAGTTATGTACAACGCATAATGTGTGATTGTGCATATCCCTAATTCAAGATAAGCATACCAAGTTTAGCTATTAGCATTTATGTATACCTCTGTGTTGTGTTGTGTTGTGTGTGACGCATAATGTGCGTACATGCATTTAAGCTATTCAATATTAACATACAACAGTTTTATTTTATTATTTCAGCATTATGAATATGTTAGTTATGAATGGCGCATAATGTGCGTACAGACATTTCAGCTATTCAATATTGTCATTAAACAATTTATTATTATCATTATTATTTCAGCATTATGAATATGTTAGTTATGTATGGCGCATAATGTGCGTACAGGCATTTCAGCTATTCAATATTGTCATAATTAGTTTTATCGTATCAGTATTATGAATACGTTATGTATAGCGCATAATGTGCGTTTGTGCATCTCAGTTATTCCATATTATCAACATAATGTCTACATATGTCATGAATTGCACAAAATATGTGAGCACATTACAGCTATCCAATAGCAACCATATTCCTAGCACTCATACTATCCAAGATAGTGAACGAATATACACATGTTTATTTATGTACCGGTATATAAGTTTTGTACATAGATATGTTCATCACACCATTCCATTCCATGTCAGTATACTTCAAATATACAGCACCAGTAGTAAACAAGCACTCATACTATCATAGATAGCAATGTATTATACACATGTATTAACTGAGCGAATAAATAAATAATCCTTTTTTCCCCCCCCCCCCCCTAAATAAGAAATTAAATTTCTATCTTTTCCAGACACAAAAATATCAATAACCACCATTAATAATGAACCCTTTTACTTCCAGATTGTGATGATATACATGATAATATAACAATTATTTCTTCTATGCAGATACAGTATTAAATACAGATTATTCCTGCTTATTAAGATATATAAATATACCAGATTCTATTATATAAAACATTTGCTGCCCAGAATTTCTCTTTATGATTTCATATTATGCTGCCTGGATCAACATGAACAAAGACGGTTTCAAGTGGCCAATGACATCAAGATGTACAGATCGAACCACCAGACCAAGTCCCTACAGCAGGAGGATCTACATCTGATGTTCATCGCCATCAAGGAAACAACAATCAAGACCCAGTGCAGCATGGATGAAACTCACATTTTGGAAGAGAACAATCATAGACATTATCATCAGTGTGAATCATTATCAATATGGACTAACATCAATACCAGGACAGAAGTGGACCATCATCAATATCATTATGAAGAATAGCAATATCAACACTATAATTTCTATCATCAGAAAGGACCATCGTCAGTGTGAATTGTCAACTACATAAGAATAGACTATCATTTATATCATCACTGTGAACTATTATATACATATCATATTTTAAAACTCTGACCGAACATACAAAAAGTTTGGAGCCCAAACTTCACAAGCGAGGGGAAGATATCATGGGCTAGCTATTACCCAAATTATACTAAAACTATCTTCATAGAAATAAGGAAACTCTATTACACATTCACAGATATTATCCAAGATACATTAGCAGTTCAGAACATATATACAAGTTAATGCATTAGATAAATTACTTCATTATTCAAATATTTCACATCACATACTCAAAATACATTTCACAATACACATGCATTAATCCAAAGACATATTACTTCAATATTTAATTTAGGAAAATTACACATTCTGAAAACACAACATATGCAAAAGGCAATCTCCAACTCATGAGCAGACATCCATACTACCTAAGGCATAATCTTTAATTGCTAATCTCCTGACAAGTGACAGTAACAGTAAATTCTTTAATCCCCAATTGATGAGCAGACATCTTGACTACCAGATTCATCATCTATAATAGTTAATCCCTTTTGCAATCCTTGACACTGGCAGTACTAGTTGTAGAAACCCCTTAGGCTAAATAAAGATAATCCATTTAGGAGTGTTAATTGATATTATTTTGTTAATCTTCGAGCTATCCAGACATGTCAATCCATTAGAACAATGAACTGTCTACATGTTGTTCGAACTGTTTTACTTGACCTCGACCAATGAAATCATTTAGCCACCAGGCTTAACCTCCTAACTGCCTATATAACACCAAGATAATTCTTTGTTCATCAGTTGGTTCTTGACTCAGCAATAGGACTATCTCAGCTCCAGGGGTGAAACTCTGTTTGGATAAATAGCCCCTGGAAGCACCAGCTGTTATCAACAAGTTGTACTTGTTACTATGTTGTTATAAATGTTCCTGCAAATAAATGTGTGCATAACTATTTCAAGGACTTTGGATTTCATCTGCCTAGAGTTAATTCCCCGTTATAACTAGACAGCCCATCAACACGAATATCGTATGTTTGGATTACAACAAGTGAGACCTTGTCCGAACATATGATAGTTGAAATCACAATAAATTTTCAGCTAAAGACCTAATATCTGTGTGAGATAATGTGTGATATTTATTTCTTTTGACTGGATAGAATAAAATATCAGGTTTTGATTAATATTTTTGAAAGCAAAACAATTTTTTAATTAAGGAACAGGGATTGGGAAATAGTAATATAATAGTAAAATTTCAAATTTTAATGGGCCATTTCTTCATCCTATGTGCAAAAAGGCCCATGGCCCCTACCTTTCCCAATCCCTGAAAGAATGTTTCAAAATTTAATTGATGAAGAAATACTTAATAATGTATTAAAGATTAAGAACATTTAAATATTTTGGATGACACAATGGTAATGGTAGTGTGGTATTGAGAATTTGAAGTATTTGATCGATAATGATAACCATCAGACTTTGATTTACACTTTTTCAAAATTCAAGTTTTTAGAAATTTAAAGTGAAAATGAAAGTGAAGAAAGTGTGGTATTCCCTTTAGATTTTACTTTTTTTGACTGTAGAAATAGAGAAGGTCATTAATATTGCAAAGTTGTTCTACTTGTCTCTTGTTGAAAATAAATGAAAAACTTCTTATTTATAACATAATATATTTAAATAATACTTTAGTATTGTGGGAAAACTCATCTAATCAATCAATCTTTCTTTTCAGAATCTGGTGATTTGATTCTACCCAGAATACTTCATCTTACAAATTGTGATATCGGCCAATCAGGCGAGGGCTCAGATATCAGAAGGATGTGTGTAAATGTGTGTGAGCTCGACCTTACACAGAACAACTTCACAGACTGGACTGAGGTGTGTTCTTATTTACACAATATGTATTGAGTTACTTAATGGAGCATCTGAAACTAGCCCCTCCTGTAGATATCCTGTGCGTACGATCAAGCACATGTAGGCCAAGTTTGCCAGAAATATGCACCGCAACAGAGATGAACAACCAGTAGGTAGCAAAGGTCGTCAAAGGGTTGCTCTCGACTCAAATCGGGGGCGGGATAGCGCAGTGGTTAGCGCGTTCGGCTTCGGATCAAGAGGTACGAGGTTCGAATCCTGGCAGGAGCATGGCAACTTTGTCTGAAGTAGAGAACTGTTATACACGCAGTAAGGTTTGGGTGCAATGCTACACTGAATTTCAGCGCAGTACCACCCATGGTTCGCTAGTTCCAGCAGTTGCTCGCAGGTTTCACCCCAATGCATAGCCACATGGCGTTGCAGGCTTTCTCCCTGCTATAATACTAGCAGCCGTGATATAAGTGAAATACTCTTGAAAGCGGCGTTAAATCCTCACTCACCTCACCTGACCTCGACTCAAATGGATATAATTTTCAACTGTCAAAATTGAATGTTGCAAACATTCAAACAAGACATCAATGTGAATATAGGGGTCTTATCTCCTTATTCCAACCTTTTATGGCACAATTACTCACGTCAAAGATATTTAATTAAAACATTTAAGCACTCAATTTGCTTCTCAAACTGTTTGACACTGCCTCTCAAACTCTTCTTCACCTCCATTGAAATAAGAAGAATAAGGAGTGAAAGAACACAAATTCCGTTTAATGAATAGTTTAATGTCAAATAATGAGTGTGTGATGAAACCAAAAGTCACGAGAAAAGAAAGCTTAGGTTGTAAGCTATAACACTGCTCTATATGTTGCTATGACATTCTCTTACAGGTTTTGAAAGTGGTTCGAGAGATACCCAACCTGTCTTTCCTAAACTTAACCTCTAACCGTTTAAATGGCAGCGTGACCTTGACCCCCGACCTTGACCTGACCTTCCCAGGAATGAAACAGTTGATCCTCAACAACACTAATGTCGACTGGAAGACTTTAGCCAAACTGATGCAGGTGTTTCCCTCGTAAGTATTTACTAATGATAATAATATGGACACAAATTTTGTGGAACCGGTGGGATATGTCATCTTCTGATGACTCTTGTTACATGTTTGACGAACTCCCTGGAATCAAAATACAGTATTTCCTCAAATAAGCGCCCCTTGACCCCCCGGCGCTTATAAGAGGCCCGACGCTTATTTCTTTAATAGAACATTGAAGTTAACTTAGGGTGCATTAATCTAATGGTTTAGACCCGGCACTTATTGGAGGCCCTGCGCTTATTTCCTCAACTACCCTTGACCCCAAGGCACTTATTAGAGGCCCGGCGCTTATTGGAGACCCAGCGCTTATTGGAGACCCTCACTTATTAGAGGAAATACGGTAGTTGTCATTGAGTAGCTCAGTTGGTAGAGAATCTGCTCATCACACAGAAGACTGGGGTTCACTTTCCACTCGTGTCATACCAAAATATGTTAAAAGATGGGAGTTGTTGCTTCCTATCTTGACACTCAGTATTATAAGGACAGAACAACGCTTGAACTGGCGTGCATTGTGGCTGTTGGGTGCAAAATGCACAAACCGAATTTCGGACAATAAAGTGTTAAAATATTTTTAAAATTCAAAGTTTTTTTAGATGAAACAAATTAAAAACACTGATGTACTGTTTAAATCTTCACGCATTGAAAGTTGAGATCCCTTGATTGGTTTAACAAATGAAGGCAGAGAGGACACACAAATATTTATGAAGTTGGTCCTATAAATATTTCACTCTTTGAAGAGCATTGAATACATAAGAAAACAAGATACCAGTATTTTGAATATTAACTTCTTTAGTGTGATCATACAAGACGTTTTGAATGCATTCTTGTTATACTCTAAATTCCACCTGATGAAGCATATACTCCAAAAAGTTATGTTCATAACAAAATGGAATCTTGTTTTCCCATAATTTTTTCTCTCACTGCCAGAGAGTCCATGAGTAAAACTGCTAATAAGATGTAAAAAGTTGACACCAGTGAGAGACAATAGACATTTTTCAAAACCAATCTTTTCTCTCCCATCAGCTTAACAGAACTTCATCTCAGTTTGAACGACTTCACGACTGTGGACGTTCCGTCAGAACTGGCCTACCCATCTCTCTCCAGTCTGCATTTCAACGCGAACAATATCACGGAATGGCAGGAGCTGGAGAAACTAGGTCACTTATTTCCAAACTTAGAGACATTTATCGTTGCTGAGAGCAAACTATGTTCTTTGGGGTCCGAGGATGAAATTGCCACAGCGTTCCCAAAACTGCATCTCCTGAATATAAACAAGAGTTGTCTTTGTGGATGGCAGGAGGTGGACAAGTTCCGATATTTTCCTGCTCTCAGCGCCATCAAGCTTGTCGGCATTCCGTTTTTACAGGTAGAAATTCTAACCTGTAGCCAATTTTATTAAAATAAGATCTAACGTATATGTTACACTCCTACCTTATTACTTTCTTGATCGGAGTAATGCTTGGCAGGGGATGGTTAGCACGTTCGGCTTCCGATCAAGAGGTCCAGGGTTCAAATACCCAAAGGCAAGTTTATCTGCGGTATAGAACAGTTCTACAGGTACATGCAGTAAGGTTTGGGTTCATTCACTGAATTTCAGTGCAGTACCATCCATGGTTTGCTGGTTCCAACCGATGCTTGCAGGTTTCACTGCAATGTACAGTCAGTCACAATATTGTTGCGGGCTTTCTCCCTGCAATAAAACGAACAGCCGTGATATAAGTGAAATAAACCTGACCTTGTCTGTGACCTTTCATCTTCCTTGAATTCAACCAATCACAACACAACGACTTCCCAGCCTTATCGTTGACTGGCTAAAGTGAGAGGTAACAAAACATGACCCCTACCAGGCAGTACTGAGATAACAAAAACATGTTACGTTTGATCTTATTTTAATGAGATTGAACCTGTACCTGTCTTAGTGGGGGGGGGAGTTGTGTTCAGGGGGTTCAAACCCCCTTTTGAAAAATTGTGCATGTAACATCCCTGGTTGAACCCTCCCCTCCCACTTTTCAAAATACAAACCACCTTTGTTTAGCCATTGGCCAATTCCAGATTATTACCTTTGAGGCAGAATGGTGTCATATTAGTGGTATACTTACTGTGAGCTCCTTGATTATCCCTGGAACGAGTTGTCATTCCTCTAATTCAGCCCCTCAAGAATGGTTGGCATCATCAGTTCAGGAAGTTAAGAATTAAAATAGCTAGATAAATTCAGGTATCCAGAATCGTGAGATGTTTTCATGTAACATGTTGAAATTTAAAGTAATTTAAAGGGGCTGTAGCACGTTTTTTGCAAATTTAATTTTTTCAAATTTCCCATTTATAATAATAGTTTATGTCATTTAAATTTACTTAAGAGGGTAAAGCATCTTATTACACAAACCATTTATTCGTAGTGGTAATAACGAAGTTGCATATAAAGCAAACATTGCATGGCGGTCAATTTTTTGTGAACACATTTTATTATTTCGAATTCCAAAAACGATGCCCATGGCTTTAGCGAACCAAGTGCTCTACTTGTAATAATCAATATAGGGAAAGAAATTCTTATTTGCTCACACTTTGCCAAAGTCAGGCCCCCCTAAGTAATTGAAGGAAATGCGTCAATTTTGAAGAAAATCCATCCAAATTTGAAAGACATGCGTCCATTACGGAAGAAAACGCTTCTTTTCTCGAAACAATCGCAGCAATATCGGTGAATTCACGGTAATTACAGAAACAATCACTCTGATGTCGGAAGGACCATCGGCCATTTCCGTGAATTCTCGGTCGATGCCGGAAATGCACACATCAAAAAATGGCGTCGGAAGAATGTTCTCCTGCTTCGGTGAGTAATGTTTTTACTGATTACAGTCCGTACTTTACATGAATCGAAGTTAAATTACTTTTGTTGAATTCGTCTTGGTATAGGGAATCAACAAGACTTTAGGTTACAGTCATGAAAATTAGTAGTTACGGTGCTAATGTTAAAACAGTTCGCGATTCGCCGATTGTTTACATTGAAGCCACCTGGCTTCGATGTAAACAATCGGCGAATCGCGAACTGTTTTAACATTGCAAGACGGATTCAACAAAAGTAATTTAACTTCGATTCATGTAAAGTACGGACTGTAATCAGTAAAAACATTACTCACCGAAGCAGGAGAACATTCTTCCGACGCCATTTTTTGATGTGTGCATTTCCGGCATCGACCGAGAATTCACGGAAATGGCCGATGGTCCTTCCGACATCAGAGTGATTGTTTCTGTAATTACCGTGAATTCACCGATATTGCTGCGATTGTTTCGAGAAGAGAAGCATTTTCTTCCGTAATGGACGCATGTCTTTCAAATTTGGATGGATTTTCTTCAAAATTGACGCATTTCCTTCAATTACTTAGGGGGGCCTGAAAGTTCACAAACAATAATTTACATATATTTAACAAAATTTGTCATTTGACTTCTACTGTCTGTTTCTGCAGCAATATCCTGAAAAGAAGCGTCGTGAGCTGACGGTGGCACGACTACCCACAATTCAACAGTTAAATGGAAGTCCCATTAAGGAGGAGGAACGAGCAGACGCGGAGAGAGCGTTCGTACGTCTGTTCCAAGATGAAGAGGTCAAACCAGACAGGTTAAGACATCCTCATTTTATTATCCCCTGCCAAGGTTTGAGCTCTTATCCATGTGCCATGTGTCTGTCCGTCTGTCCGAGTTTGAAAATGAGAAGTGCACAATTATTTCTTATGTTCTTATTTAGTAGCATGTTGCAAGTTTTAATGAGAACCAATATGGCGGGGACGTTGATGATACGTGGGCTGCATTTGGAGTATCAAGTTTGCAAATCAAACGCTTGTTCTCAGCCAATTAAACTGCAGATTACTCATCGATTTTTCGAAAACAACTTAAATTGTGATGTCACATGCATTATTGGTAATACAGATTCCTCTCCAACGAGTCACATATCTACTTTATGAATGAAATTTTAAATTTTATTACATAGGTACGTGTTTATATTTAGGTATGTTATATTTTTTTTTCCCAAAAACTTTTTCTTGCTTGTGTTTATAGCTGAGACGAATATTGCTTGTGTTTATAGCTATATTGATACTGGGAGTGATTAGAAAAGTCAAACCGCATGCATCAACTCGACCCTAGTGTTGTTTTATCAAACATGTTTTTCATCTGAGGGTTATCTAATAATGATTGAAGGAAAGCACATAGAGGCATGGTCTTTGTAGATCATAATAATAATAATAATAATAAGTGCATTTGTTTGTGCGCTGTTTCCATCCAAAATTGGTTGCTCAAAGCGCAGTTCAAGTTCCTAAAAGTAGTATTTTGAGAAGAGATCAGTCTTCATATCAAATTAATACATAACATACAATATATACAACATTCCAACGAGGGGGCGGGATAGCGCAGTGGTTAGCGCCTTCGGCTTCGGATCAAGAGGTCCGGGGTTCTAATCCCGCCAGGGGCACAGCAACTTTGTCTGCAGTAGAGAACTGTTCTACACGCAGTAAGGTTTTGGTACAATGCTACACTGAATTTCAGCATAGTACCACCCATGGTTCGCTAGTTCCAGCCGATGCTCGCAGGTTTCACCGCAGTGCATAGCCACATGGCGTTGCGGGCTTTCTCCCTGCCATAATACTAGCAGCCGTGATATAAGTGAAAATTCTTGAAAGCGGCGTTAAACCCATGGCTTTACGGAACCATGTATACTCAATTATCACCTTGATTTTCCGAAGAGAGAATGGTGTTTTACAATTGGTGACATTATTTTTCAAATACATTTCATGAACTTATTTGAGTGAAAAAACGTGCTACTGCCCCTTTAAAAGAAGGGTTCTACTGGGTTTTTTGGTGGAAATGAAAATCGAGGGACATTCCTGTTTTTGTTGACATTGTTGATTACTTTAATGATAACATATTTATTACTTTGTTGATACTCTATCAATTTACATGTTTCATGATCTAAAGGTTGGAAAATGAGTAAAATGCAGTCTGGTTCTCATTTCAAAGAAACAAGATGGCGGATATTGCTAATAGATGTGTCTCTTTAAGGATACATCAAACGTGTTACTTTATTGAGAAGTACCTACTGTTACCGAAAACTAACATTTCGATCATAGTAGACTTAGCATATTGACAATAATATGAAGGTAAAAGTAGTGATTTCTAATTGAAAACCGGACAATGCACAGCGTGTTGCGCGCGTCAATGAGTCAAACATTATTTTGGAATCTTATTTGTAACAGACAAAAGACAAATTTGAGTTGATAATGTTTAATAGGTCGAATAACTACTGTGTATGTAAATGGGACGTGCAGTTTCGGTTTCTGCGCATACATTATGATGTTACTCAATTTTAATTGGAAAATAGTAATTATGATATATTTGACGATTGGGAATAAATATGCAAGTTGAGTGAATTTATTTGTATTGTAGACAGCACATATGATGAGTTGGAAAGTATTAAAGCCAAATAAAATTTTATGAAACACAATGGATGCACCTTTAAGGATAATACCTATACAAATATTATTAACTGTAATTGCGGATTGGTCTAATTCTACAAATTTTGATTTAATAGGTGAGGGTACCTGCCTACAAAAGTTAAGCTTTATCCATACATTGGTTTCAGAGAAGCCAAAAAGCTTGTACAATGTTCTGTTTCTAGTCAACCGTTTTAGGAATCATTCTATAATATTTTGATAATCTGTTTATAATTACCAGATTCTACGAACTAGAAGCCCGCTATGGAAAGCTTGACCCGCTTGTGAAAGTGAATCTGGCTCCGAAATCAAAATTAAAAGTGAAGGTCACTTTTGAAGATAAAGTGGAAGAAATGGAAATACACACTAAACAAACCGTGGCAGAATTCAAGAAATTTTTGACCACCTTCGTCGGCCATCCACCGTCAAAATGGAAGCTCTACTACAAACCAAATGTGACGAACTACGGTCAAGAGTTGATGAGGTTCCCGAACAAGAACCTCTATAGTTACAACTTGGAAGACTTTGACGAGTTTATTGTCCAACTTAACTTTATGTGAATTCTTTTCACATGAAATTTTGTTGAAAGAATGTTGAAAGAATGAACGAAAATAAAATATATGTGCTAAATTGATCTTAGCAAGCTATGATTTATATGGAGGTCAATGCAAGTTGTTTAATCCTGTTTTGATCACGAAGGTACAAGGTATCAAAACTCAGAAATATAACGGACACCAGATGATACGTCACATCATATTATAATCAAATCTGCACAATGACGGAAAAATGTGACTAAAGGTATTATATTCATAATACGATAATGATTGCTCATTTTTAGCTCATCAGGCCTGAAAGGCCCGATGGGCGCATGGCATAGCGTCCATCCGTCTGTCTGTAAACTTTTCGCTTTTTCGACTTCTTCTCCAGAACCAGTTGGTCTAGGGAGCTGAAATTTTGTATTCAGACTCCTTGGGCAATGGGGATTCTAAATTGTAGATTTAGTGATCCAGTGACCCCAAATAAGGGCCTCACAGACCATAACCTAAAAACCTATTTTCATCTTCTTCTCCAGAACGAAAAGACATAGAAGACTAAAAATGTTGTGTGCAGACTCTTTACCCAATGGGGATTCTAACTTTTAGATTTGGTGACCCTGACCCAGCCTAAAAAAATGGTTGAAATTGAATTTTGAACTGATATTTTATGGCATTTCATTCAGTATTTAGTTTTCCCTAATAAAATACCTGAGGGAGAGTCATCTCATCTTTTAGATATGTGAATCCTTACTTGGGTTTGAGAAATGCAGAATTGAGAAAAAAAAGTACTTTGCAGTTAATCTTATTCAGTAGGAATGTGACATATATGGACATGTTTATAAAATGTGAAATGAGAACTATTGGAAATTGTGCAAAGATTATTTAGCCAAGGTGATTCTAAATTGTACTTTGTACCATGAGATTCATCACATTGCCTGTTCTCTCTAAGCCTTATATAGTTAGATCAGTGCTGCCAGTGTTTAGTGCAAGGCAGAGGCTATTACATAATTTGGCTGTAAAAGCACAGCTGGCTTGTAACCAGAGCCAAGGGGTCAGCATATTGCATAATAATCTCCTGTGTGTTGACCTTGCTGAGTGCTCTCAATTTCAAGACTAAGATTTGTCAGGGCTAGGGATTGTGCATTATATTGAGACAATATATTTCTGTCTTCATCATCAAACAATATAAACCCTGATGAGCTACAGAGCCCACAGCCCTATTTTTACAATTTTGAAACATTGAAGCCTTTTCTTCATATACCTAAATTCACAAGTTTAAAATTAAATGATAATACATGAACTACATTGAATTTATAATAAAAAATGTTGACAGGTTGTGTAGTGATTGCTCCTTGTATAGTGAGCCATTTTACTTGTAATATATTTTTAATTTTGATGTACAAAATAATTTGTATATATGATTTTTAAAATATGCCATGAAAATAAAAATTACAAATAATTAAATGTTCCTAGTTTATCCTCCTTTCACACAAGGTCACTGTTGGTTCAGCAAAAATGTGTCTAGCCAAAAGTCGCTCCTTGGCTTAGGTGTGCAACTACCAGTTAATGTCGACCGAAAACAGTTTAACAACTTATGTCAGTGTAAGCCTGCAACATAACGGTGATAATAATGATACTGATGATAAAGCGAACACAGATATAGCGAACAAACGGAAAGAGCGACCAAATTTATATGTCCCGTCACAAAAGCCATATATGATATGCCAAACAAGAAAAGCAATCAGTGGATATCGCGAACTGAATTCTTTGGTTCTTTGGAGTTTGTTCGTTATATCAATGTTCTACTGTAATTTTACTGCACTGAACTTCACTTCGCAAAGCGCACATACATTATTATCCTGGTGGAAGGACCAACAGCTTTTGTTTTTCATCATCAACTCACTCGAAGTACGCACTTTAGACGCTTCAGGGTTATCTCTCACGTTGCCTTCACTTCCATACCAGGGCCCATATTTTCGAAGCTCTCTTAGTGCTAAGATAGTCGTACCGTAAGTCAATGTTAATGAATGGCACTTACGACTATCTTAGCGCTAAGAAAGCTTCGAAAATATGAGTGCAGGTACCCAATTGTACTGCTGAGTGAACAGAGACACACTTTGAATAATGCACTTGCCAAAGGTAACACCGCACATTTCACAACTCATGTCTCGGTGTGGGGCAGGGAATCAACTAACAGATTATGAAGTGGGTTATCCAGAGGGCAAACCGTGCTCACTGTTGCTGAACTTCATTGATAGACTGAGCTTTGCTACCACATCAAATGTACTATAAGCTGCTATTGTTTTAAATTATATAAACTTTTATTATATGACAAGCAGTGAAATACTGGGATTTATCAGTGAAATAAACTGTCTATCAAGCTACAATGAAAAATAACTTATATTTTCAATGCGAATGGTGACTGATATAATTTGACGTCATAAAACAATGGTCTCAAGCAGCGAATTGGCTTGTGACGTCACAGTGTTACTGTGGTGACGGGCTGTTCCTAGCGGCCGCTCTGCGTGAAAACTACCCTTTTCGGACGTAAGTACATGGATAATATCATATAATAGAATATCCTTCAATTCTTGACAAATACCATGTCTATCTCATCGCGTGAGGTAGAAGAGTTATACCGGTATATATTATATATCTGCGCCACTTGAGAAAATATAACCTTTCTACCTCACTTGATGAGATAAACATGGTATTAATCAAGAAAAGACAGATACCTTGATAGGCAGACACCTTGGTACGGTCCGAAGATTACTACTAAGCAAGGGAAAACTTTTTAATGAAGCATGGTCAAAAAAGTTTGGGAGACACAAAGTAATTTTTCACAAAGGTCCATAGATTTGTATTTGTCAAAACAGAGCATTAAAATATTTGTATCTGTATGCACTGCTTAGAAAAATATAGAAATTACCTCCCCTTAACTGTAAAGTCCTTGTCTTCAGATTGTGATTATCTCCCTTTGACCAGCACTTTGCTGTCTGCTACAAATAATTATCCCCTGCAACAACAAAGTTGTCAGTGACATAGAAATGACCTCTGTCCATCCATGGGTCTGTCCATCCAGGTTTTGATTCCGGAACAGAACTCAAAAACTGTAAGGCCTAGCTCAATAAAATTTTGTATGTGGAACGGCCATGTGTAGATGTGTTTTTTAGGGTTTTAATAAATAATAATTTTAAAAAACTCTTTAATATCGTCCTCAATAGGTTGTACATCGAAAATTTGTTTTATGCAATTCGCATTTCGCATCCAGCAACCTCTGTACCTACAGGTCAAGCGTTGTTCTGTCCTTATGATGCCGAGTGTCAAACAAAAAAGCAACGACACCAATCTCTTAACGTCTTATGGTATGACACGACCACGAATTGAACCCCGGTCATGCGGGTGATGAGCAGATGCTCTACCAACTGAGCTACATCCCTGGTCAACTTCTTAAGAATTTTATTATCAGCCGTTTCCATGGAAACATAAGTTGACATATTGTTTCCTGGCCAGACCTCAAAACTGTAATAGCCTACATTACTCAATGAAACTTAGTGTGTGGAACAATCATCATGTGTAGATGTTTTGGGGTTTTAACCCCCGGGTGAAACCCAAGGGGGTTAATGTTGTGGCGCAGCCTGTCTGTCCGTCCGTCCGTCCGTCCGTCCTGAAAAGAGTACCTGTGTTCTGAAATCAACTCCTCCCACAGTTTTTGATCAATCTTTCTCAAACTTTACACGTTTTGGATATACATTGGTGATACGTATGTGCTTTTCTGGGACCGATCAGATTAATATTTTCAGAGTTATGGCCCTTGACTTGGAGCGCTCAGCTTTCCAATTTTAGACTGACAGTACCTGTGTTCCGAAATCAACTCCTCCCACATTTTGTTATCAATCTTTCTGAAACTTTACACATTTTGGATATACATCGGTGATACGCATGTGCTTTTTTTGGAGCGATCGGATTAATATTTTCAGAGTTATGGCCCTTGACTTAAGAGTGTTCAGCTTTCCAATTTCAAACTTGCAGTAACTTTTAATTTGTCAGCATTTGAACATGTTATGTTTCCAATGTTACACACTGTAGTTATAACCTTTGACCATGTGACCTTGAACTTGATATAGGACCCATTTTGTGAGAAACTTTTTGTTGATTGATTGGCGATAGGCTTTCAATACTTGACATGCTAATTTATTTTTAATAGGTCATGAAATTACCCTTACAATTAAACTGCTGATTTTGGAGGATAAGGAACCCGTTGGTTCTTGTGCTCTTCAAAGCACTCTTGTTCACCTTTTTCGGACTTCTATATTTAGCCAAATCTAATTGCTTTTTACAATTTCACTTGCAGAACAGATCTTGAAAACTGTTAGGCAGAGATTAATACATCTTGGGAAGTATATTATAATCTTGTGTCACAAGTTGTGTGGTATGAATTCATAGCTAATAAGTGATTTAGGATTTGCCAAAGATTAACGTACCATAATCATTGTTTGCTATGTTTGAAACTTTCCTACTTGGCGGGGGATATAGCAGTCGAGAGTCTCAACTCGAGACCCTAGAGCAAAATATTCAATTGACGACCAGTATAGAAAATTATAGCAAGTCTAGATAACTCAGCTCTAGTTAAGACATCTACAGGGCTCCATTTTGTATAACCTTTTGAATTATTTGTAAAATGTTGTTGGCAAGAAAAAACATTTCTGAGAGTAATGTTAGGGATATAGTCAACTTCCCAATGCAAGACATAACTCTTGCCAGTCTCCATTACTGGCTGATTTAGGCCTTGCAGTATTTCCTTAAGATCTCTGTGCTTGGAAACCCGGGCCCACTATGCATTTCAGGTGAAGCGATTCACTATCTTGGCACAACAAAGAGAGGGAAATACTGCATGGCTTAACTTAAGCGTTTGGAAGTTGGGATACAGTAGACTGTTGGCTTGTTTGTATCTGCAGTGCTTTGAAAAATATAGAAATTACCTCCCCTTAACTTTAAAGTCATTGCATTCAGATTGCGATTATCTCCCTTTGACCATACTTTGCTGTTTGCTCTATAGCATTCTACTACAAATATTAAATTTAATAGTTATTTTTATGGCATTGAATTGTAGATTCCAGGTTGATATTGTTTTTCACCTGTCTTTCCGTTTGTTCGAAAAACTTTAATCTTGGCCATAACTTTTGATTGGTCTGTGATAGGCTTTTGATATGACATATATACATCTGTTGTGATGGGACCTTTCAGATTTTTAGAAAGGCCAGACGGTCTTGTGACATGGACTGTTTTCTGTCATAAATTTTACGATTTCAATGGCTAGTATTATTTTTTCTTGAATGGAGAAGGTCATAAATGTTATTGCCCTTCTTACAAAATGACTTACATGACTAAAATGTGGTCAATATAATCATATTGGCAGTGCAAACATCTTTCAAAGAACCAAATGCATGTCTGCAGCACCATTAATAAAGAAATGATTGTATATCATGATTATCATTGTATTTTTAACTCACTGGCTTTTCCATACAGTCATGAGGGAGGGTACAAGACAAAAATGCCTTTATGCTTCTATGAGGCATTTTCTTAGCTATTTTATTTATGACATGGAAGCATTTTGACAAAATGTTGGACCATTTGTTACTCGAGATCATTTCTTATTTAGATCAACCTTAGAAATTAAACCATGCAAATCCTAGAGCCATAAGGTGGGTTGAGTTGTGGTTGAACGCCGCTTTCAAGAGTATTTCACTTATATTGTGGCTGCTAGTATTACGGTAGGTAGAAAGCCCTCAAAGCCATTGTGGTTATGCATTGCAGTGAAGCCTCAACTGGAACTAGCAAACCATGCGAAATATGCTGAAATTTAGTGTAGCATTGCATCCAAACCTTACTTCGTGTAGAAAAGTTCTCTACTGCAGACCTTGACGGGATTCGAACCCCAGACCTGTTTTTTCCGAAGCCGAATGCGCTAACCACTGTGCTATCGCAACCCCCCTGTGAAATCAGAACTGCCTTCCCTACCATATTACAATTTACAAGTATTTTGTAATTTTATGATACTGTTAGTTCCAAGATATGACAGCAATAATTCTTCACCAACTTTGTTCAATGGGGTTTACACTCGAACACGCTCATAATTTAACTCTGTAACAGTTCAATTCTCCATTACGCCAAAGATATATTTATGAAATGACCAATTCTTTTCATAGTGGAGGTGTAATCATACTTAAGGATTGTGTAGAAAATACTCCAAAATCGTAGGTGTAGGCATCCTGTAGCCAACTTCCCAATGCAAGGCATAACTCTCGCTAGTCTGATTTAAGCCATGCAGTATTTCTGTAAGGTTTTCGTGGTAGGAAATCAGACCCCACTATGCATTTCAGGTGCAGTGATCCACTATATTAGCACCGAAAAGCGATGGAAACACTGCAAGACTGGCAAGAATCATGCCTTGTATTTGGAAGATGGCTGCAATCAAGTTCAACAATTAAACAAACAAATAACAACAGAAGAGGAGATGAAAGCGAAGTAGCTGTTTACTGCATGATGCGTTACTACAGATGTTCGGGCAATGGAAAGGGGAGATAACCCCTGATACAAGGGAGATAACCCATGATACAAGGGAAGGAACTCCGCTTAGAATGGGTCTGCCAAGAGCCAGATTCTTAAACCAAATTTAAAATCATTTCTTAAAAACAGAATATCTGAAAACATGATTGGCATTTTGTTAAAACAGAGTAAAGTATAATACTTAGTATTTACAATCTTAAAAGAATATAGATTAAACCCTTGTATATTATATATCGAATAAAATACATGATACACGTCCATTTAAAATATAACTTAATAACACCATTTCTTGATAAAATCAGCTAGTTTCAGAAATGTCAGGAAAAGAGACACAACTAAAATCATTTGTTGTAATTGGAAATTCACTTACTGATTATGACAAATAGCATGAAAATTACACTGAAAAACGCTATTCATTTTAGATAACAATCAATAATGATATGTTCTAATTAATCGACCAATTGTCTTACATTCTTTCTGTACGCTTGCATTTGGAGTTTTGATGGCGTCAATATAAGTTAAAAGTCCACCCCCACCCCCCTCCAAATTTAAGATGAACCGTAATAAGCACAACTTCCCAAACACTTCAAATGTGAATCATAAGTCCTGTACGCTTTCCCTTCATCTCCAAAGCCATTTTGAAAATAAAGGAAAAGCTGGGTCCAGTTGTACGAAACTAAGATAAGCTTATGTCACTATGGTGGCCTTCGTCCAATCCAATAGGATGGCACCAAGGTTGATGTAGTGTTAAGGTTGTTTCGTGCAACTACCCCGTAACCTGTCATTTAGCAAATTTGTCCCATTGGTATTTGTGTTCACATAATCAGAGAGGATGATTTATTTTAGGAAAATCGAATTTCTGGATAAAAATTTCTTTATTCTGAACATAAAACAAAGTTTCCCACTAGCTGTTCGTCCTTTAATAACTGGAAATTTACATTGTTATGAATTAAACACCCCCCTCAAATTGGTTAATTAGCACACCTTTGAGGCGAGTGGGGTCCCTGGCACTTATTACGTTCATAATGGCAAATAATACAACATAATCTCTGACTTTACATACAAGTTTGTTTCGTCACTTTGTGTAAGGGAGATAACTCTGAAAGTAACAGTTATCTCTGTGACAGTTTAGAATTCTATTACACCATGATGAATATTATTAAAGGAAGAGATTTTTCAAAGTTCTGGTAAAGAATCTGTATCACTGGTGTACAGTACACTCATATTTAAGGACTCGCACATGTACAAAATAATCCAGAATCTGTTTCCTTGACGACACGGTCACCCTGCATTCAGAAACATTGTTTGCCGCAGTATCCTGGTTTCACAGTGAGAGTTTTCAACCTCTCCCAGGAGTTATAATATCACTGAATTCAGGGTAGACTAGTCATCATTGCATCGCTTCAAACATTACAATGCTCATATCACGGGTAACTAAGGAAACATGATCTAAAACAATTGGCATCAAAAAAATTTAAATCTCACTTGTACCTTAGCTATGATCAAGACCATTTTATAAGTAAAGAAAACATAAAATCTTCTAGGCAGACCCGATTATGTGTTGTCATGACAACCGTGAGTGTAGATGGGACGAGACAATGTGATAGCCAAACCGTGGAACGATATACTGGAGTTGACGTGTAACAGTATGTGAATTATCTCTCTTTCATTGCATTGTCAATTAACCAGTTTGAAACTTCAATTATCTCCCTTGGATTTGAACCCATGATAATTTGAAGACAAAACAACTAAACTGATTAACTCTTTTGACAAAATACTCCCTTTGAGAAAGGAGTTCTCATGTATTGAAAAGTTGAGTTGCAAACAGAATTTCTTTTTTTTATGTCAAATTGACTCAATACATAAACATTCAAGATTATCCGAAATAAAATTCATGAAGAAAATTCTTCAAATTTTTCCAATAATTTCTGGCTGTTAACTCCACTACATCGCCCCACAGCAGGCAAACCAAGAACACGACAGGCATGCTTGTTAAGCTTCCTTTGATTGTAGGGGCAATGATAACAAATGGGGTTGGCAATGTCGGTCAGTGCCTTTACCCCAAATACATTCATTGGATGATGTTTGCGATATTTTGCCCCAAGATTAATAGAAAATGTTTATCATTGACTTACGTTACCCCCAACATAATTTACAGATATATTTGTAATACCTGTAATGACTTAGGCCCACAAGTATTAGGTGGGAATCAGTGGTGGATCCAGGGGGGTCTGGAACCCCCCCCCCCCCCCCCCCCCCACCCCTTCAAAAATGTTTGCATTGGCGGGTATGGGGGAAAACATTTTTGACCCCCCCATTTCAATTGGTGGACCCCCCCCCCCCCCCCTTCAAATTCCTGGATCCGCCACTGGCAATGCCTCCATAGCTTTAGCCCCGACCACTCGGGGGTGTTCGCGATGCCTGTCGGTGACTCTACCCTGCCTGGTGCAGGGATGGACATCCGGTAATGCCTGTCAGTGTTGCGCCCCTCGGGGCAAGATGCTACTGTACTAACTACATAAGGGAGTATTTACACAGTAGGGTAGCTTCTTAACTACAACCCTCTGGCAAGGACCCTGCTTCCGTCAATTCGTCAATTAAATAATTAGTAAAATATGTTATGAAATATTTATTTTGAAAAAATTTAAAAATATTTTTTTTGTAATCAGAATTAAATCATTATTTTGAAAATAAGTTTTGATTATTTTTAAATCAATTTTGGAAATTCTGATTCACTTACAAATTAAATTTGGAAATTAAATTTTCAAATGAAATATTGAAAGATTCATTTATTGAATACTATCATAGAATCTAGAATATAATTTGCCTTTTATAGAAGATAAAAATGTACACTTGCATAAACAAGAGTCTATTACCATGAAATATTGTGTTATGGAATGGAAGTTTTGACAAATAAAAATTTTTGGAGCATGATTTAAAAAAAATAAGAATTCATTAAAACCAAAACAGCTAAATAAAAGTAACAATACTGCAATCATTTTCAATTAAGAATTCGTTGACCAACTAATTAATAGAAAAGACATGATTGATTGAACTTTGACCTCTGACCTGAAGCAGGGTACTCAGCGCATCACACATCACAGTGATCAAAATGTCTTTATATATATATATTTATATATCATATTTATATATACGCTCGGAAGGTGCAAGTCAACCCCCTTGCACTCTTCAATAATAAATAGTCGCAGTACATACTTCAATATTCATTTACAAACTGTTGTATGAGGAAAGCATATTATACAAATTCTCAGTATGACGAGATCTCAGCTTACGGAGTCGTATACGTCTTCGTAAGTTCCGTGTTTCCGTTCCCGATTACCGCTGCACTGGTGTATGTATGTACACTATGTACATTGTAGGATAGTTTGACAGACAGACTGACTAGTAAGAATTGATGCCCGTTTTGAATGATCAACAATTCCGCACAAAAGTCTGTGCAACCTGGTTACGCCATCGTAACACATACTTCCCTATATACAAGTCACTGTATCATGTCGTTTTGAGATGATTTGGCATTTGTTTAATGTATATTTTGTAACATCGTGGAAATAAGACGTACACCTCCGATCAGAGAAATCTCCTAATTCACGTCGTCATACACAAGATAGTTTTCTCAATGGAGTTGGTCTTTTCTACAAAATTTTGGCCGACCTGTTTGCATATATGGGACCACAGTAGTGAATCCCGGAACTTTGGTATTGTTGGTTCCAATTCCGATTTCATCTCTGTCCTCGCCAGCCCAAGCTTGCAGCTCTGCGAGCCTCGCTGATTGGTGAGTTGGCCTACCAAACGCGTTCCTTGGTGGTCGCAGGTACATCTACGCAGGCACTTTCTGCTGTTAGGGAGTCTGTCAGCACCGGAGACAAACCGGTTGTCTCCAGATCACTCATTATGCTATTGCCGTGACATCCTCCGCTTCTGATCCAGAACTCACGTTTAACATCACGACTGTGACCCCAAGGTAAGGTCACAAAGACACAGGTCAAGGTCCTTGTTGAAGGTACCTGCATTAACAAAGGAACACACCTAGACACACCTGCCGTTAATGGCTGGCCACTGGGCTCTGCTGCACACAGACACCAACCATGGGGCTCTCCTCGCCCCGCTCCCCCCCTCCCCCTCCCCGACTGTGCTGACCCGGGGGATCATGGCTGGCCAGAGAGGTAGGGGCCACCGCCGAGGAAAGTGTTGTGTAGGGAAATGAAGAAGGCCAGGCAGGCTGTTGTGTGAACTGTCCGTACTGAGGTTGAACAGAACTGGAATAGCCCGCCAGCTGCATGTTGACTGTCCCGAGCTGCGTGGCCTCCAGACTTGTCGCGGTTGGGTGAATAGGCCCCATGTCCCCAACCATCACGGAAGACTCGGCTGGGGGAACGCCGCTCTGAACAAAGTTCGGCCTTGCACTGAAGTTAGCTGGGCCCGGGTTGCCAGAGTACAGTGACCCCAGCAGCAGGTTCTGTTGAGACGATCCGGACGATCCACTCAGAGTAGGCTGGTGGGACGACGTGGTGGACACGACGCCCAACGGCGAATGGTGACGGTGACGCTGGTGAGAGAGGGAATGTGAGTGCGATCCGTTGCTATGACGTCCATGGAGTTGGGACACCTCATCACTCGCCCAGCTGGCCTGTTGCGTCAGAGGGTGGTGGTGGTGGTGACCCGGGTGGGTGGTCGCCGTGACGATGGGTCGGTGGTGGGGACTCTCGCACTCCATGGTGGTGTATGCACCGCCGGTGTGGGCCCCCTGATGCGCGGCTGAGTGTGACGATGTCACATGGAGCTGTGGATGGTGTTGGTGGGTCGGGTCGGACCGCGCTCGCCCGCTCGCCTGACTTGAGCTCACTGCAACAAGAAAGAAAGGATGTCAGATACAGTGGTAGCGGATTTACTGGTACGAGACAGAGAGGTTTTGTTTAGTTCCTGATAAACAGTATCTGCTGTCATGAGGTCAACACTCAAAAATATCCCTAAAATTAGACCGTACGTAAACACCAGCTTAATCATAGGTCCATCATTTACTAAATTCCCATTTTCAATAGTTTAACTTATTGCTAAATATTTGTTTTTTTTCAAAAACAGTTATATCCCCTTGCCCCAAACATCTTGCCCTTGTTTTTATCATTTAACATGAATTTCCAGGACACATTTCTTAATGCTAGATCCTTCTTACAAACAGGGTCCTTTGTCAAATACATGTTCTGACCATTTCTTTATACTGACTGGTTTCATCGGTATATTACTTTAAATGGGTTTTTTTTCATTTCAACATGACAAAGTATAGAATTATCTCCCTTGGAATGGCTGATTGACTGGACTTTCAAGCATCTCCCAAAAATGAAATATATTTACATCTGTGATTTCCTCAACCCAAAATAAATGTCAAATAATTTTAAATTCAAGTTCCCATAATGGTTTAAGAAATTTTCCTGCATACTCTCCGGCGAATCATCTTTAAATGTTACTTCAAGTTACTGCTTGTCGTATCTATCATTTTTGTCAAAAGAGATGGATTACTTGCTGCAAATACTAGTCGAAACATAGCTAATTTTGTCCAAATCAATCTCGAATATTTAATGCATGTTCAGAGGTGTCTAAACATAATACACACATTAAATAACTTCAAAAGTATTTAAAAGGAGTAAATATATTTGGGGGGTTTTATTTTTAAAAATTCTGGATACTTTTTTACGATAAAATACACTTGCTTATCCAAGGATCAATGAGACAAAACTGTTATAGTATTTCATTTGTGATGTGAAGCATGTTATCAAGCCAAATCGGTGTAATGACCGAGACTTATATTTTTCAAAGTTTTTTTCCAAATCTGTACCTCTTTCATTCTCAAACACAAAGAAAAACAGATAATAATTGAAACAAGATTTTAAATGACCAATCAAACTATTGATGCTATATTTTTAGTATATTATGAATAAAAATAATTCAAATGTATCCAAAATTCAATTTTGATCAAATACAATGTATGACCAATACTGGAAATTTTCCGAAATTATGTGTTCTTATTTTCTAGATTCGTAATAAATGCATACATTATAATTACTCTATCTCTGCTGATCAGGAACTGTATAAAAGAATGAGAAACAAAGCGGCATGAAAAAGAAAAAGCATAAAGCAGAAACAAGATACAATTATCATACTTTTTGAACTCACCCTTTAAATATTACGAATGCCTTTGCTCTATCTTCCTGAAAGCATATTTTGTATGTTTTCAATATTGAACTGCCAAAATTTAACTTTGAATTTCAAGTCAGTCAGATTGAAATCAACAGTTCCTAGGAATGAAAGTAGTAAATAGTGCATCGACTTGGATACAAACTGGTTTCATAGATTCCTCTACGTCTGAAGAAATCCCTTATTGTTGCATGTTCTGTACCAGTTTAGTGCAGACGAAAGCCAGACAAATGGCAACTTCCCTACGCATGGCATAACTCCATTACTGGCTGATTTAAGTCTTGCAGATTTCCTTAAGATCCCTTTGCTTAGAAAACCGGGCCACTATGCATTTCAGGTGCAGCGATCCACTATCTTAGCACAGGGAGTGAGATAATACTGCAAGGCTTAAATCAGCCAGTTATGGAGACTGCCAAGACTTATGAATTGCATAGGGAAGTTGGATAAATGGCATCATAGCTCTTTTTAAACAACTGCTGTTCTGAATCATTTGTTCTCCTGACAAAAGGACTGCTGCCTGTAAGTTACTAGATTCTCGATCCGAAAAATATTGTTGGATGGCTTTTGATTGGTTCACTGAACTTGTGACAGAACCAAAAGTGTATGAGCCATCATCAGACCGTTAGGAGCGGAAACCGTTAGGAGAGGTAACCGTTAAGAGCGGTAACCGTTAGGAGAGGTAACCGTTAAGAGCGGTAACCGTTAGGAGAGGTAACCGTTACAGTGAAGAGTTTGTATCCAGGTAGACGCACTATTTTGCAACTTTATTCCTCGGAATAGAGTCGATTTTAGTCAGACTGAATTTCAAGTTTTACTTCACAATGTTAGCAATACGTTTTACTCATTTGCTTATATCTTCTTTTTTTTAAAATTCAGATTCTGTGACATATTTTTAACAGAGACAAATATAAACTTTAAATGAAAGTGAAAATGATAATTAAAACTCAATGCTAATAAAACAGCAAACAGAGTAAAGAACAAATGCAAAAGTTTTTTGAAAAACAAGCAAAACAAATATGTTTTCAGTTGAAATGCTGAATTTAGAATTTTTCCAAAGCCAAACAATTTTCAAATTTAGAAGATCATCCCAAAATTTCAACTTGATTAATTTTTACTTTACCATTATTTTTTGATGAATTTATTTCTTTAAAATTGAATTAACTATGCTTGAATATAAAATGTCATAAAAGTATAACATTGTTATTTTTGGGATTCTACCATTCTTTCCTTTAAATTATTATTTGTTTAGCTTGTTTTTCAAAGTTAACAAAAGTCCATTGTAGTTAGCTGAAACAGAAGGTGGTTGAAGGAGGAATATCTAATCCTGCGATGAAAACAGGCGAATTATAACATTAATCACGAACTTTCGAAAACGAACAAGTAAATTGAAACTTGTTTTTTTGACCCAACAGATATCACTACCAGTCACTCTCCACAGCAGTACATAGAATCAAGACTCATATTATGTAGAAGCCATATAAAGAGAATAGGGTTTTATGGACGATCAACTTCTTTACATTTTTTACGATGGTAATGTTTCGGTATAGATACCCATTTTTCAAAATAGCTGTCTACCCGTCAGCCAATTTCAGACAGGCCCAGTTGGAAAAGTGACCAGCAAGTCTGAGGTGAGGTGAGGTGAGATGGGTTTAACGCCGCTTTCAAGAGTATTTCACTTATATCACGGCTGCTAGTATTATGGCAGGGAGAAAGCCCGCAATGCCATGTGGCTATGCGTTGTGATGAAACCTGCGAGCATCGGCTGGAACTAGCGAACCATGGGTGGTCCTGCACTGAAATTCAGTGTAGCATTGCACCCAAACCTTACTGCGTGTAGAACAGTTCTCTACTGCAGACAAAGTTGCCGTGCCCCTGGCGGGATTCGAACCCCGGACCTCTTGATCCGAAGCCGAACGCGCTAACCACTGCGCTATCCCGCCCCTTCCCAGCAAGTTTGTCCGGCTTGTGTGATTATAGATAAACCAAGTGCTAATATATGGCAGAGCCTGATTAATTTTTAGAAAGACTCGATTTTTCAAACCACAAGCCTTGATTGTCAGTAGAGACGAAATTGAACAGTATGTCCAGCAGTGCTTATATCGTTTTCAGGTGTATAAGAATCTCTTTATAGAAACTTTACCATTGTTAAAATAAAAGTTCATCGTCCATGAAACCCTGATCTTCTGTATGCCAACTTTTAGAATATATCGCAAAAAGTTCGAAAGCTAGATGGGAACAATAGATACAAACCAAATGCTATTTAGGATTTATGTATGTCTTCTAAATTTTATACCATTATTTATTATTGGATAAAAGTTAAAAATTTTAAAGTCTTTATTTCTTAATGTTCAATAGTTCTTTTTTTAAAAATACAAACAAGGTGAAGAAATCATACCGGTAATTAGATTAAATAACTCTACGTCGCAGCTATAGTACAGTACAGTATGAGTGATGAGTGAAAGCTGTCGGGTCGTGGTCAAGAATTAACGGTTTGCAAATTGAGAATTGTAACTAAAACTCTCGCAAAGAATAAACGGTGTGTAAGTAAACAGAATCTTATCGCAAAGAGTATTTTTGCAAATGGACAGGAAGAAGTTATCAAATCGAGAGATTTTGATTGGCCAACTTTATTCTCGGAATCCATCTTATTTTCAAAGAGGGCAGATTAATGATGTTGTCTTTTTAGTTGAATTGGGGCTGAACTATTTTCTAATCATTGTTAATTTATGGTTGAAAAAATTTATATAATTACTTAGGTCAAAATAGATTACTTTTCTTTCAAAGGGATGCTTTTGCTCACATAAATGTACATAATACACCCGCCCCCTCCCCTCCCTCCCGTCTCCTCTCCTCCCCCTCCCCTCCCCTCTCTCCCCCATCCCTCCCGTCTCCTCTCCTCCCCTCTCTCCCCCATCCCTCCCGTCTCCTCTCCTCCCCTCCCCTCCCCTCTCTCCCCCGAGTATTGGGTTCAGCTGAAGCTCGCACATCTCTATTTATAGCACACCCGCACAAGCCGGCTCAAACCTCACATGTTCTATAAATAGCCTGCATGCGTAACAGCGAAATGTATTGATTGCAACAGTACACGCAATGACGTAAGCTGCATTCTGTTACAGGGGGCGGGGGGGCAGGAGTGGGGCTTGTGCACAGTTATGTATGAGCGACAAGGGAAGACTGAGGAGGGGGAGGGGAGGGGGACACTTGATGGGAGGGGGAGGATATTTTGAAAGGGGGTGAGGTTATGGAGAATTTGAGAGCAGTGAGAGAGAGGATTGAGAATGTGAAGAGAGTTTCTTGTAAACGTTTTTTAAGATGTGTAGAAAACTGTTGTGAAATCAAGCACAGATAGGATCAGAAGGTTTTTGTGGAGATGGGGGAAGAAACATTTTATTTATTTTGGAATGGACGAAACATATCATAATTGTTCTATATCTAGAATATACTGTGTTCAAAGAATGTTAGACTAATTTCGAGAAAGGCTTGTTTAAGAGAAAGATGATTATGGGGGAATAGGATGTTAATGACTAGGTTACTGTTGCTACTGGTAACGACACAAATGACTGTTCCCTCCATGTTGTTCTACAGTTTCAATTGATGGAAAGTGATCTCATATATTCCAAAACATGAATAGTTTGCTTTTTTTCTGGTGTGGATTCGATTTCTGTATCAATTGTTGCAAATCTTATTTTGGTAATTGGAATACTTTATAAAGTTGTCACATTGATTGCCCAAAATCTCACAGTTTAGTCACAGAGAAAACAATAAATAAATTAACATTCTAATAATTTTCTAAACTACTCTTAGTTGTAAAATGGTTATCAAGAATGAAGTTGGCCAAGAATAAACTACTTTGTCAACTCAGCTTGAACTTAACTCGCTGACGTAGCTACGCCGCCACGAAACTAAGACAGAGGGAGCGGGGGTATCAACACTGAGGTGGCTTCAATGAATATCCACACACCAGGACCCATATTTTCGAAGCTCTCTTAGCGCTAAGATAGTCGTAAGTGCCATACATTAACATTGACTTACGACTATCTTAGTGCTAAGAGAGCTTCGAAAATATGGGTCCAGGATTGTAACGTTACTTCCATTAAACTAAAAGTGGAACAGCGTTATTCATAATTACGCATTTCGTTGACATAGTTACCAAGACATTGTGTTGGCTTAATAAGAATTGCTAAGATGCAAGATCACCTTGACACTGACGTAGCTATGGAGACATAATGTCCCTACATTAAAGTTTGTTGTATATACAACCAGGCTGGCGTAGCTACAATGACGACGTAGCTGCGACGACGTGATAAAAGTCTGTTGCTACGAAGACCATCTGGCTGGCTACAAAGAAACTACGACGACGTAGCTACGATTTGGCTAAGAGGACCTAGCTACCTGAAGGTCCACCGGGGGGTTCCATCGCAGGGCTAGTCGAAGTGCTATTGGATGTGTTCGTACTTTCGTCTGTCGTCTTCTTGAAGAAGTTGTGTTGGAGTCCATAGTAAGGCGTTATCCGCGTCTTCGGGTCAAAGTCAAGCATCCTGAGAATAAGGTCCTTGAACTTGAGATAGTCCGCGACCGTGTGGCCGGGTTCGCCTGCTCGTCGTCCGCCTGGACCGCCGGTTTCCGCCCCTATGATGTCGTGCAGCTTCCGTGACCCTGCAGTCTTGTACTGTGAAAGGAAAAGTCAATAAATTAGAAAACGTTCTAACTTTCTCTAGGAGAGTTAAGTGAAATAGCAATAACATGTTCAATATTAAAGAAGGAAATAAATGAAAATTAGAAACTGGACATTTCAAAAATGATTTTTAAGTGCTAAATTACTTATTTCAAACATTTTCGAAGTGGCTGAATTACTCATTGACAATAGGAAACCATCCAGTTTTGCCTATGTGGACTTATACAAGTTCATGATCGAGTGGATTAACGACAAATGTCCATGACATTTTAAAGAATTATTTTCATTTTATTTCACCAACCTTTTTATTATCTTTTGGCCTCTTACACACGTATGTTCCATCTGCTTGCTGGTCGAAGTACTTCCGTGCTTTGGGCGCCTGATCTAATATATGTTTGGGGGGCATCCCTAGTACCTCTACAATCTTCATCATCTGGTCAAACTGGCGCAAAAATAACATTCAAATTAATTGAATAAATATCTATTTAACATTATTTAGTTTATTTACATGTCATAATAATTGAGAATCTAATAGCATTAATAATACTCATTTAATGTGTATATCTATTAAAACAATCTTCATTTTCTGTTCACTGTGTGAAGGGAATATTATTTTATATTCATACAAAATCAATAATCATAAAAGTGTTCATCATAATCTTTATCATGGAGACCAAATACCGTCACAAAATGTTTAAAATTACTAAATATCTATATATACATTCATCAGTAAATGTATATATAGAGATCATTACCCAAGTGTGTCATGTGACTTACAAAGCAAAATTTGTGTACTGACCGAGCAAATTTGCACGACTTTCGTGTGTAATAATTTCTATATTACCCATTCTTACCAATTTGATTCACGTAAAAATAGTCTGAAAACGAGCCACTTTTCATGAGACGCCAAGTTGCATTGACGTCAAGAATAATCGTTTAAGGACGTCACATGAAACAATGTCTTGACCACATGTGTAAGAAGAAACAGCTTTGATTGTTAGAATTTATTTACCTCATTTGAGCCTGCAAACAGCGGTTCACCCGTATGCATTTCTACCAAGATACATCCTAAACTCCACATGTCGATGGCAAGGTCGTACGGAATGCCCAGTAACACTTCGGGCGACCGATAGAACCTACTCTGTATATATTGGTATATCTGCAACAGTCAAAATGATAATCAAAATCAGACCTCAGAGAGAGAAAAGCATAATATAATAAAATAAATGAACTCTAAACAGCACTGAACAACTAGTCTAAGATGACTGCATTAAGTTTTTGTGCTTTATTTGTTCTTCTTCATGTCAATTACTTTTTAGAATTTGAAATTAAACGTGCAATTTACTTGCAGATGAATTTATTTCAGAGGCCACCTTTAACTTTCAACGAGACGACTAGAAATAGAACCATCAACTCGAGCAAAGCAATTGACAAAACGACCCTTATCTTTAAAATTATTTAATCAAAACTGATTAGTGTTCGGTCGGCTACTGACTTGGTCATATTTCAATAGTTGCTTTAACATAGTATAGACAAAACGATAGGGAAAAAATAATAAATAGAGCTATTGGCTCTGCATTTCATCAGGCTTTGCATTATCTATATATCTACTTACATATGAACTGATAGGTTTATACTATCGTCACCGAACATACGATATTAATCTGTTGATGCCTAAAATAGACAATATATGGGGAAAAATAATCAAAATTGCTGGAAGAAAACGATCCTTACCCTTTGTCCAAGCTGACATGAACTTCCAAAATCGACTATCTTGATGGCGCTCCGTTTTGGGTTACACAAGAGTATATTCTCCGGTTTAAGATCACAGTGGATTATGTTCAGTTCGGGGGTGGCGAGGAATAGTAGCGCCGTACACAGCTGCTGTGCAAACTTGCGCGTTAAGTTCAAGGACACTCCTCTGAAGTTTGTATTTCGTAACAAATCGTACAGGTTATACGACAACAGCTCAAACACTAGACACAGATGATTTCGAAACATGAAGTGCCGCTTCAATCTCACTGCAACAAAAACGGAAATGGTGTTTACAAACTTTAACATTGTGTCAAAGAATTCACAAGTTTTTAAAATCTCAAAAGATGTTAAAATATGCAATAAATACAAGTACGTTTTTTTCAAGATAAACTTTCGATGTACCGAACAGTCTATAAACTCGGGATACAAATACACCGCGGTAAACCATTTCACCCCTATTTCAAAGCATTCATGAATCTTTAAAATCTCAAAAGATATGTTAAAATCTGCAATAAATACATGTATAAATGTATTTATTAAAGGCTAAAAGTGACGCTTCGATCTCACTGCAATAATAAATGGAAATATTTAAATACTTAAAATCTCATTGGAAATAGAAGTTAACTCTCTTAGCTAAATAATGTCAAAGTCATTCATTCATTTATTATAATACGAAAAGAAATGTCAAAATATTCAGCATCGATTGAATCTCACTGCAATAATAAATGGAAATGGTGTAAACATTAACATTGTTTCAAAGCGTTCATGAATTTTTTAAATGTTGATGGAGATGTTGAAATTTATAATAAAAACATCTTTATTAACTGTATACTTCTTAAGACCGTTTAAAATTTTTTTTAAATTAAATCTCAAACTTGTTATTTAGGATAAATAATGTCATTCAATCATTTAGTATTATTATAACAATGGAAATGCAAACATTATCCGCAACAATTGAAATCCGTAAACATACAAAGACACAGAGGAGTGTGATAAATAAATAAATTTAAAATACTTGAAACTTTAAACAAGAGTAAATTTCACAAAACATTACAATAGTATTTATTAGGTGTTGGAGATCCTGCATTACTTAATTGTTAACACAGGACAAACATTTGATGCAACTCAAATAAACCATTAAATAAACATCTGAAAAATCCAACAAGCACACATAAATTATTGTCGAAGCATGCTGTAAAAAAACTTCAAATTTGAGCAGGTTTTGTTTGTTCTTTTCCATGGGAAAGAATGCAGATATAAACAGAAATTTGTTGAAAAAACACAGTGGGGAATTTCTCAACCAGACGAAACGTTTATCTGTCAACTGCGAAGTAGAGGAAGTGACAATCAGGAACAGACACTGTCTTGTCGGGCCACGGTCCTGACCAATCAGATCAGGTTATGTCACAGACATCGGCGCCAAAAACCAAAGTTTGGCCAGGATCACTGGCGCCATGAAATTTGAATTTGACCATTTTCGAGAATCCGTAAAATATGTCAGGGTTTTGACTAAAAGGTATTCTCATTCTGCCAGGAACAGACAACTCAATGTGGAGTAATAATTAGAATTTCCCTTTGACATAATAGGGAAAATTCAGTGATCTGGCCAGGCAATTCAGTGATTATGTTACTTGAGCTGTCCCTGGTTAATTATGTCAAGTTAAGCTATCTTGCTTTTCAAGATGTCCAACTAACATTCCTTTTCTGTATATATCAAGGATATAAACAAACTACTCCTGCGCCACTAAACAGATGCATACCTATTACTGACGTTTTCTGCTGATCTAGTATTTTGGCAAGAGGTAAACCCCTGACATTGAATGTTGAAAGATTTGTGTGATCCTGTAAAATATACTTGATTCAAAATGAGACTTACCTATATAATATTTGTTTTCTGCGTCGTGTTTATTCATCAACTCTAGGAGCTTGACTTCTATCTGTGCTTGATTTAAGAACGGCTTCTTGTTCTTTATGATTTTGATTGCGACCGCTTCTTGATCACCGTGGTCGTATGCTTTTACCACCTGGAATATAATAAAAGTGTCAATAAAATGTGTTTTCTATCAAGTGATTCAAGGGATGACAATCCAAGCTATTACAATGAAATTTGTAATATTTCCTGAACCACTGATAGGTGAAACAAAGAAATTAGGAATATATAATGATGAAATTCATATATTTAATTTACCCTTCAAACTTACTTGAACAGCTATTTGGTACCAAATGTAGGGAGCGAGGGTCGAGGGAGAGTTTAGGGAATAGGAACATCACTTACGTAAAGCATTACTGATACTGCAATAGTTATACTCTAAAACACTCAATATGCTGGATGGTAGGGCTGCGTATTGCCTCAATTTTTTTATTGCGATACGTATTGCTGAACTGTAATGTATTGCAATACGTACCACAATATATTGCAAGATCCTCTGACAATAAGACATTCTCTAGAAACCATTTCAACTAGTACCAATGATATTGCAACATGCTAAATGAACTCTACATTCAACTTTTATACTTCTTTCTGCAGTTTAAACATGACACAATTGATAAAATGACTTTCAGATCTTCAAAAAGATCATTTGTAATACAGTCCAACACATTCTAGCAATTCAAAATAATTTTCTTAATATGAAATGAATGAATAAATATAACTTAATATTTGTTGGTGCAATATATTGCGATATGAAAATCGTATTGCAATACGTGTATTGCACAACTCTGTATTGCAATATATTGGTATTGCAATAATATTGCTCAGCTTTACTGGATGGACCAGTAGTCTGTATGGTATGTGCCCCGTGCCCCGTGCCCCGTATCCGTATCCGTGCCCCCTCCCCCTAAACATTCCTCTTCACTGTCCCACTGACAAACTCCTTATCAACATACACCCACCGAATGGAGGTTTTCATTTACAATTGTACCTTTACAGTTTTACACTAAAGTTGACTTGAACATGACATTGAAATAAGATCCTAGGGTCACTATATAAATACGCAAACAACCCCCAAAAATATTTTGCACGCTATATGCGAGAAGTATGTATGTATGTATCTATCTCCCTATATCTACTCCCCATCCCAAGATTTGCCCCAGTGACCTAGATAGCTTGGGCTGCATCACAACTGCTGCAATGATGCAGTGGGTATATATCCAACCTACAGCTCTCCGTAATGTCACGATCTTGGCATTCTTGTAGATGTCGGCTTCTTGTACCGTGCTAGCTACTGTGATATTTGCGTCAATAGCGATCAAGTTTAGATTCAGATCTATCAATAGCCTCTCTTTTATAATTCAAGAGTCATCTTTTGATTGAAGGTAGTTAACATTTATCTGAAATGTCAGTTCTATATTTCTGTATAAATCATAAATGACGGTGACGGTACTAAGTTCAGTCCATAATCTCCGCTATCCTATTTGCCCTTTAGAAATATGATGAATTGAACATTTATCTAAAATGTCAAATTTTTCAAAGAAAATGAAAATGTTTCAAATTTTATTTAGTAGAGTGAGTTATTGTTTAACGCTGCTTGGACAGTATCACAGCCATTAGCGGCGAGATATTTCCTGGAGAACTGAGTTCAGATTTTTTATTTTCAAAATATTTCGTTTAATTTATGTTAATGATTTCTTACATAATTCTCCAATAATCAACAAAGTTACATTTCATTCAAAAAGTGTAACATTTCTTAGAAATTCTATCATTTCTTAAGAAAAATATAATTATTCTGATGATATTCTCAAATAAGATTATTCAAACACAAAATTTTTTAAAAGATTTCAAACCAAAGCTCAATTGCCAAAACATGAAAAATGATTTATCAAAACCATGAATATCTCTCGAAGACAAGAAATAATCTCAAAGCTCAAAGAAACATGACCAGTGATCCCCCAACCCACATTGTCCCGAAATGGCCTTGTCAGGATTTGGCCTAGTTTCTCTGCTAAAGGCATGAAGCAATGTCTAACGTTGATGAGCAAAATAATGGCATGTTATCCAACAGTGGCTGTGTTCTGATTGGTCGGAGGTCATGTGACCAGCTGATTCACTCGATTCATTCAGTGGGAGATCGGAATCAGAACAATTTACTTCATCTTACACAGACTGTTGGAGATCTAGACTTGCCCAGTCTTCTTTTTGGGGTTAACTTATTTAGGGGTTAATTTTCTCTTGGAGGAGTAAGTATGCACAAAGATACGTAACTAAATAATGAATTCATGTTTACACATTTGACATGTATTATACAAAATGCATTAATAAATAAAATAATGTATTTGATTGCTTAAAATCTAGACTTGTATGATGGAATTATGATGAAAGAAAGTTCAGCGTCCCATAGGGCTTCATAAAGTCATTTTTCAATCCCCTGAGACAGGTGTCAGAATTTTTATGAATAGATCCACTTTTGTCATTGTCAAGATTCAAAATGTTCAAAGTCATCGAACATCTCTCTCAACGACCATCAACGTACATATCAGTCACTAAAAAGTCTTTAATTTTCTTAATAAGTTCATCTTCCAAACAGCTTTTTTAATCAGATTATTTTTTTCCAACCACTGGATGTTAGAAGTATCAGCAACATCTGAAGGAACTAAATAAATCAATCTCTCTATTTTTGTGCTAATAACAAAATTACAGGAAATCTGTTTATATTTGGACTGAAAGTACCTGAAAGTTTCACCTATATTTCACCTAAGGTCAATGCCCTATATTCTGCTGTAGGATTCTGGGTTTCATTTAGACAGCAGTCTCTCTATCTTTGTGGGTGTAAACTTTGGGAGGTTATGACAGGAAAGGGAGGATAGAGGAGTCGTCTAGTAGGGCTTCAAGGATTATTAATTTATTTTCCCCCTCTCTTCCACTGTTTTCTAAGTGTTCACAACATCAAGAGGGGAGGGGAGGGCAGGGCAGGGCAGGAGAGGAGAGGGCAGGAGAGGGCAGGGGAGGAGAGGAGAGGAGAGGAGAGGAGAGGAGAGGAGAGGAGAGGAGGGGAGAGGAGAGGAGGGGAGGGGAGGGGAGGGGAGGGGAGGGGAGGGGAGGGGAGGGGAGGGGAGGGGAGGGGAGGAGAGGAGAGGAGAGGAGAGGAGAGGAGAGGAGAGGAGAGGAGAGGAGAGGAGAGGAGAGGAGAGGGGAGGGGAGGGGAGGGGAGGGGAGGGGAGGGGAGGGGAGGGGAGAAACTTACTTCAAACAAATGGTGAGCCTGGAGGGCTAGTTGTTTTGATTCCTACTAGCCTATTTCTATCAGTAGCCCGTGTGTTAATGTCTAGCCCTGGGAGGGGAGGGGAGGGGAGGACTAATTATCATATATAACATCAAGGGGAAGTGAGGAGGGGTGCAAACTGTTGAGTAGATACTTGACCGAACATGATCTACTTCATTGATCATCCTTGAGATTCAAGGTTGGGGGGATATTGTTAGGTGTTGGGAAGCTGTGCTTTGTGGATATGAAAGAGATTCAATTTTGTACACAAGTTGAAGTCACAAAGATATCTTTTTAGTTTGGTTGGGTAGTTCATCAATGAAACAAGGGTATTGTTAGCAAAAGGGACGGGTTGGGGGCAAACAGTGCTTTGTGAATATGAATGAACACTCAGCAACATTCTACTTTAGACACAGGACCCTTTCAAAACCAAAGAAATTCACAAGGTATATATG
Organism: Gibbula magus; assembly: GCA_936450465.1. Classification (NCBI taxonomy): domain Eukaryota; kingdom Metazoa; phylum Mollusca; class Gastropoda; order Trochida; family Trochidae; genus Gibbula; species Gibbula magus. Next base: position 22,122,121 of record OW388298.1, on the reverse strand, counting down.
ATTCTGCATAACCTTTACCAGTGAGTTGTGCTGATCTGTTGACGTACTGATTGAGAACTAAATCTGATGTTATATTCATCGATATTTTTGTTTTGTTACCTGACACATATAGTTGATCTTAAAATTTATATCAAAAGCTACATGTGCTTTACTAAAGTATCGTTCTGAGATATCAGGATGTATATCGTAACATCAAATTTCTGCATTGTGAAATCTTTTCACCAAATCGTCAACTTCTAATACAAGGTAAGGAGAAATATACATACCTGACCAAAAGAGCCTTTTCCTATCAAAGAGTCAATTTCATATCTTTCTAGCCACTTTTCTCCCGGGTTCACAATGTAGTCGTGGTTTTGATCGTCGTAACCGTCGTTGTATACATGAGCGTTAACTTTCCCCTTCTTGTTTCCACTTTCATCACCCGTCCCGGACATGCCCTGGGCGCGCCGCTTCTTCTTGGCATAGTAAACCTGAAACAAGGGGAGGTAACTCTGTCAATTGGGAGGAAACTATGTACCATGGTATTGTTAAAAACTCGAAATTGTGAGCAAATGAGTGAGATATTGCAGGTTTTAGCAGCGAACCTGACATTTATAATCTGTAGAGTGAGTGAGTGATTGTGTTTAAAATTGTTTGTTAACATTTCAGCCATTAGTGAGATCTGGAGAAAACAGTAACAAGGGGGGGATGACTCATACAAGGCATAAATTTACCTGAAACAGGACAGATAACTTAAAGGAAGACAACTCATACAACAATTCAGGAAAGTTATTTATATCAATGTATAAATTTGAAAATCACTGGATATACATAAACAAAAAAGAAAAGTGTTTTTTATTCACCCTGAAAATACATTGTTGGACTTTGATGACACCGAGGCATATATTTACAAGTTTGGCAAGATATTTAGTGGCGGACGAGAATTTTGTTTGTGGTTGAGAGACTAGAAGGGCAGGTATGGATATCTTCACATACACCACGTGGTGTGGTTATCAGGTCAATATCAGAGGTAGTTTTTTTTAGATAACCACCATGGTCGGTTATGAGATATTCAACCTACGGAAACAGATGGACTTGTAAAATTTGGGAAATTTTGTCAAATTAGAAATGAAAATTTTGTAAGTAGAGAAAGTGGGATTCGAACCCTGGACCTCTATATCGTTAGAGCAGCGCCTTTACCAATGTAGCTACCGAGGATCCATACAGATGAGTGTTCATTCTTTTGTGTCTTGGCTGTATTTATATATTTTCTAGTATTATATATACATATTTATATATGGGTACAATTTGTCTACTTTGTGTATGGAATGAATGATAACCATGTGTATGTGAAATAATGCGTACCGCTCGATGGTTATCACAGATATTCACGAGGTCAGCGGTCATTATTTCAACCATCTACATTGAGTAGCAAAAGTAAGCTTCTACAGCATGGACAAATGGTCACGTGACTCTTTTGGGGAACATCACGGTTATTCATTCTTCAACGAGAGTTGACTGTAGTCCACATAGCTGCTGAGATGAAGTGACATGCTTCATTTGCAATATTAGCGATCCAATTACTCTCACTCAATGGACATGGCATTATTTCACAGAATGGACGTTAACTCGATATTAATGGTTCAGCAATCAACCATAGCAAGGAAACTTGATTAGAAACGCCAAAACCAACCAGTCAGATTCAACATTCAAGGCACACCAGCCAATCAAAAGTGGGAATCTTAATTTGATATTAATCACCCGGGAATTAACAATGATGAGTGTAGCTTGATGAGAAATACCAAAACCGACCAATCAGAATGGAGATCGGTGCGAATAGGGACCAATCAAAATGAAGAGTCCCATTCACATCTGAATGACTCGCCCAGCAACAGAACATCCCCTACAGTAGCTCATTCATTGTGTATGAACACAACATAAGCTGGCACCGGTCGCTCATTCACATCCTGGCCATTCACACCGGGAATGGAGAGCTCTACCGGGCCGGGTCCCGGACAGGAATAAAATCAATATCAACTCCCAAGTTCCTGTGACCTGGTTCGAAGGGCCTTACATAACGCAGACTTGATAACTCGACAGCACGAGAACTTCTCGGTCAGAGCTTGGTCCCACTGATGCATGCTGGAACGGGCCGTTTGGTTTTTTCCATGATTTGCTATTGATTGCATGAAATAAATTCCCACGACCCGATGCATGTAAGATGAAGAGAAGGGAACAATTAAACATTAACCTTTATTTGTTAAACTTAAAAAGCAAACCATTCCTGGTGGCAGCTTCAACTTTTTGAAGAAGTTGAACTATAAATAGAAGTAGTGAACCACAGCCATCGAACAGCCAAAGTGCCTACATTCAAAATACTTCAGCTTTTAATTTTAATTTTGAAGAAGTTGAAATAAGGCCAAACTATAATATGACATAATCTTGACATTGCCCTAAGTTCTTTTCACAGCGTAGGAATACATAATTCTCAATTTTCTCGAAATGGTTGTTCACCAGATTAATTCATAAACAAACACTGAAAAAATATATATATATTTAACTTAAGCCATCAATGCAAAATGAAAATGTTTTAAGAGTGTTTTGTCATTCCAATGTTCAAAGCCCCATTACTAAATATTCATGACATAAGTTACCGATATTGCCACACAATTTTCAAACAAGACCATTACCGAAAATAAAACCACAATAACCCTGAAAACAGGTTAATTGTATGACAATTTTTCGATCAATCAATGCATAAATCAGAAAGTTCCCATGACCCCGGCTGACCCTCCCTTACATAATGCAGCACTCGATAACGCCTCTGAGAAAGGCTTGACTCAAACGACACAGGTTCGGACATGAAATGCCTTTATCAACGGTGAAGTTAAAGATCAATGATCGGAGTTGTGTAGGGAAACTGTAAATAAAGGAAGGCTACCCCCTTAAAGTGATTTGTAACGTGTATGTAATGGTAATTATCTGTAATATCTTTAGCAAACATTCCAACCAAAATCGATGATTCCTCGGGGGTCGGAATTGATATTAAAGTACTAGTCATTTTGGCTTTTGCATTTTCTGAAAGTACTAGTTCGAACAGGTAATTATCTAAAATATCTTTAGTAAACATTCCCAACAAAATCAATGATTCTTCAGGAGGAGAAATTGACAATATCAAAACACTAGTCAATTAGACTAGTGCATTTCTGAAAGTTCTAGTCCAAACCTGCACCGGCTAGTCGAATACATCTATATCATATCGGCTTTGAAATTGAACTAGCCTGTCATATTTCACTAGCCCTGCATTTTCCACCATAGGAACTAATTGTCTAAATGTATTGTCCAGTTGGATGGATACGTTGATAAACCGACAACAACAGTGGCCAACCCTTTTGTCACAAGTTTCACTTTTGGACACTTATTACTCGATAAAATGACAAACTCTGTCACCGACACCATTAGTCTTTTCCCAAATCTTCAAAGCTTATTGATTTCTTTACAAGAAGGTCAAATGTCACACTGTCATGGCCACACAGCCCTGTGCGATATCAATTCATACTAATCAATAAGTCAGACTGGTGAGAAAAAAACTAGAATGAATTTATCCCAAATCAGCCTCCCTTAGATGTACTCCTTGTACTGTGATCAATATTTGTAACCTTATTTTGAACCGTAAATCGACGAGCAAGCACAATCATATTTTCGATAAGCCGAAGCTAGTTGTAACAGTTGTATTTCTTTCATTATTGTGCCATGGAATAAGGGTAGGCGCATCCAGAATCTACTAACATCCCTGACCCAAATTTTGCATTTAAGTTTGAGTGACGTGACCCCCCTCAAAATTCCTGGATTCTATGAATGATTGAACAAGTTTGCTTTTCATACACTGACAGACATACCTTCTGGCATTAAAATTTGGAATATAACTAAGTTTGATAACCCCTAGAGTGACCCCCCTCCTGACCTTGACCTTTCCCCTCAAAATTCCTGGATATTGCTTTCGAATAATTGAACAAGTTTGCGTATATATATATATATATATATAAATATATATAAGTCCAGGGTTGGAAATTAGCACCAATCCGGTAACCCCCCAAAAAATAAGCTGGGCTAGCAATGTTAAAAGCAGTAGTCCGAAAGACAAGTCAAAATTTTGGGTGAAATCATCATTGTTATGTATTTGGCTAGCTTGAATAAGTCGGGACTAGTTCTTTTAGAAATGCACTAGTCCGGATGGCTGCTGCATTGAATAGGTTAATTTCAACCCCTGAAGACAATATCTGTGCATCCTTCCCACTCCTCCCTAAAAAAATAAATTTGACGACCCCCGAGTGATCCCCCTCCACAACAAACTTCCTGGATTCTTCTACTAAGCATTCAAACACACTGACATACATACATATAAGTCGGACCTAGCTGTACGGGGATCAATAGCTACCAGAGCTCTACGTGTTCCTCTCCCTGGACACAAAACACTGGCCCGGCCTTGCTTGCATGTCAGCTTCCTATCCAGGCCAAATGTCACTGGGAGCCTTAAGGCTCATTTCAGTGAGTTAGTAGGGTAGTAAGTGAGTGAGTGAGTGAGTTGGGGTTTAACGCCGCTTTCAAGAGTATTTCACTTATATCGCGGCTGCTAGTATTATGGCAGGGAGAAAGCCCGCAACGCCATGTGGCTATGCTTTGCGGTGAAACCTGCGAGCATCGGCTGGAACTAGCGAACCATGGGTGATACTGCACTGAAATTCAGTGTAGCATTGCACCCAAACCTGACTGCGTGTAGAACAGTTCTCTACTGCAGACAAAGTTGCCGTGCCCCTGGCGGGATTCGAACCCCGGACCTCTTGATCCGAAGCCGAACGCGCTAACCACTGCGCTATCCCGCCCCAGGGTAGTAAGAATACATTAACAGGGATAAAAACAATTCAGTAAGTCGCAGGTCATTGACCTAATTTGACCTTTGACTTGGACCAAAATCATCTTGAAGTGAATAGTTGATGACTTGTTTCTTTAAAAAAACAATAGCTAATTAGCAGTGTATGAAATAAGCTTTGAAAAGTAGTCAGCCCAAAAGTGTTATTTCGTCAATTTAAACGGTGAAATTAAAGAAGAACCTTAAAAAGTTACCAGTTCGAACCAAAAGTTTCCATGACTTACTGACCCTGAATAGATTCTGTTAAAGGTGCATCCATTGTGTTTCATAAAATTTGGCTTTAATACATTCCAACATAGCATATGAGCTGTTTACAAAACAAACCAATTCACTTAGCTTGCATATTCATCCCCAATCGCCAAACCTATCATAATTACTAGTTTCCAATTAAAATCGAGTAACATCATTATGCATGTGCAAAAACCGAAAGTGCACGTCCTATTTACACGCATAGTAGTTATATGACCTATTGAACATTATCAACCCAAATTTGTTATTTTGTCTGGCGTAAATAAGATTCCAAAATTACGTTTGTCTCATTGGCGCGCGCCACACGCGGTGCAGTGTCCGGTTTTTTATCAGAAATCACTACTTTTACCTTCATATCGTCAATATACTAAGACGATTATCATTAAAATGGTTGTTTTCATTAACCGTCGGTACTTCTCAATAAAATAAGACCATTTATAACGATTGTCATATTTGACCCCCAACAACACAATGGATGTACCTTTAAGACCCTTTATCAATACCTCAATGTTTGTTCATCAGATTTCTAAATAAGAGAATACTAAACAATGTTCCTTATAAAATCATATTTATGAAACTATCGAGTTGTTAGCCAATATTGACTTCTAGAATGCCTCTCAAACAGTTTGTTTGGTATTTAAGAAGCAATATGGCATTAATAAAGCGGGACCTAGTTAAGTATTTAATTCATTATTCGCTCCAGTTAAATTGTAATGACATGGCAGATCTGAAGCCCACTGTACCCAACCCACTTATTAATAGTTAGGAAATTGCGCAATCATATTTTAACCAATAAGACTTGACATTGTAGGTTTATTAACCACCGATACCTTCAACAGGTGTAACACAAATCATGGGAGGGATAAATATCTTAAAAACCAAAACAGGGACTTATTTACAAAATGTTTCTACATTGTGCCTCATGATCAAAGAACCAAGGAACTATTATCAAAGAAAGTCCAAAAAAAGAACATCTTTTTAATTCTTAAAATACTAAGTCTCAAAGAAAGAATTCCTAAGTTTTGGTCCACGGGTACCACAATCAGGAAGGCGGATGTACTATAGACTTTGTAGGTGATATAAGCAACCAAAGAAAATGGAGCCACTTCCTGTGTGTATGTTTATATTTATACTCAGACTCACTGGCATGATACGAGTTTGGCAACTTTCCAAGTATTTCCTAAAAGCCAATGGGACAGATCGGTGCAACCGTGTTTGTAGATTTGTGTATCTGTCCGTAGATTTATGTATCTGTCTGTAGGTTTGTGTATCTGTCTGTTGTTCTGTACATCTCTCTGTTTAGTATAATTTTACTTTTTTGTGTGTATCAGTCTGTCTGTAGATTTGGGTAACTGTCTGTAGATTTATTTATCTGTCTATTTGTCGATCTGTGTATCTGTCTGTCTATAGAATTATGTCTCTGTCTGTGAGTTTGTGTATCTGTTTGCTTGTGTATTCCTGTATGTTGGTTTGCATTTTTGTCTGTGGGTTTGTGTATCTTTGTCTGTCTGTGGGTTTGTGTATCTTTGTCTGTCTGTGGGTTTGTGTATCTTTGTCTGTCTGTGGGTTTGTGTATTTGTTGAACCATTTTCTTGTTTGATTAACAATATTTTTCTCATTTTCTTCTGTTATATGTTCATAAGAGAAATCCAGACCGTCTGAAAGTAGAGAAAGATTGAAATTTGATTGTTCCATTCATCTGTCAGTCTGTCACTCTCAGTCTTTCTAAATGATGTGAAAGTCACTAAGTGTGAAGTCACTTAATATGAAAATATGTTGTTCAAATGTCATTAGGTACATATTGTAACAATGGCGCTTTTCAAAATGAACAGTGACATTATCTATTCTAACAAGATAAAACAAACATCTCAACACTTACAAAGCCCCTCCCAAAACAACTTATTTTCTGTTAACAACCCACATCTGATCATTAGATGGCCGAAGGACTGCCTTATCTCAAACCCTTGTCATAACAAAACAAATGAAGACACAACAAGCATCCCAAACATCTCACTCCAAAGCAACAAAGAATAGAAGATAAGCATTTATTCCAGCTATCTAGTTAACAAGTTCAAACACCAGTTAGACCAGACGAGCCCACTTCCCGGAAGTAACCACTGTTAATATATACAGCCTACATTCCTTCCGACAGCATTCCTTAGGGGAGGTAACTCTTGATGATCTCAGAGAGGCATTCACAGAATACAGAACAGTGTTGTTCCTAGAGGGGGTCCTGGGGACATCTGCCCACCTTTTTGGCTTGGTGTCCCTTAAAATATGGAGAAGTGGGATACTTTTACCATTGCAAAGGGTCCTACTTGTTCAGAATTGGCCAAAATGACCCCCTCATCAGATCACCTAGGAACATCAATGCAGAACATGTTGACACCCTCACGTGACAGACACAGATAGCAAATGTAGAGTGTAGACTAGAGCAACATAATTTTAAGAAATAAACACATGACTACACTTTCAAGAGTCAGAGAGTTATTGCTTAACGCTGCTTGGGCAATATTGCAGCCATTAGCGACGAATACTTTCAAGAAGAGAGCTTCGTAACCAGTGTAGATAGTTATAATGCAAGAAGGTTAGAACAATTGACATCTGCAGGCGATTAACAATAAAGTATATATCCTACTAAAAAAACATCATGTTGTCAAGTTTCTAGCAGATTCAACCTCTTTATGAAAGGTCCTTAAAAGAACCTGTTCAATCTACCTAAACCAAAACACAAATCTGACAACTATGAGAAAGGCATTGACCCCATTCCCTTTGGATCTCTAAAACAAAAGTCTTGAAAGGATCAAATCTACCCGAATCAAAGCACGAATTTAACAACTTGAAGAGAGGCATTGACCCCATTCCTTTTGGATCTCTAAAACAAAAGTCTTGGAAGGATCAAATCTACCCGAAACAAAGCATGAATTTAACAACTTGAAAAGAGGCATTGACCCCATTCCTTTTGGCTCTCTAAAACAAAGGTCTTGAAAGGATCAAATCTACCCGAATCAAAGCACGAACAACTATGAGAGAGGTATTCCCTTTGGATCTCTGAAAAGATCTGTTCAAATCTACCTGAACTGAAGCACCAATCTGACCCAACAGAACCATGGGAGAGGCCAGTTGGGGTTTTAAAGCCGTATTTCACTTATATCCAGCTGCTAGCATCATGGCAGGGAGAAAGCCGGCATCACCATGGTGGCTATACATTGCGGTGAAACCTGTGAGCATCGGCTGGAACTAGCAAACTGCGCTGATAACCACTGCGCTATTTCGCCCCCCACTGCACCAATCTGACCCCACAGAAGCGTGGAAGAGACAGGCAGACGCAGAGTCCAGCTAAATAACCACCTCACTTACATGGGGGCTGTGACCTCCACTACAAACTAACTGTGAAATAACCAAGGGTCGGGTTACTGTACGTGCAAGGTTAGAATGCCATGTGTACAGAATAGATGTAGTGTCTACAGATACTGTCTGAAATTGGTTTGCTGTGTGGTCTTGGTTGGTAAGTGCGGGTACAGACTCTATTCAGTATTAATGTTTAGAGGAAATTAAATAATCGGTAATAAAATTATATATAACATTATGTGAGTATCTATGACATACTATGTTTACAACATGAGTGTATAAATATTCGTATCAACCGAGCTAGAGAGAAGGATATACCGATATTCAGGCACAAGTGTGACACAGTATGACATAGACACGAATATAATGTTTTACTTATTCCCAAAGTGAAATTGCAAAAATACGGTAAAATCAACTTTCATAAATGGGCTAGGGACCCGCTGTCGCCGCGTTTAGAACACAACGTCATAGACGAATCGTGATGTCAAAACATTGTTTATGACGTTACATTACCATGACAAAGTGATATCTTGTCCTAGGGCATTGTATGAACAAAATGAACCCCGATATGATTGTCCTCGAGGATAATAAATAGCATCAAGGCAATTTGTCTGTACGGACCAGTCTTGAGTGGAACATCTGTATGTTGGAAGTACATTCTATTCAGTCTGTACTAAACCTGAAGGGGAAAAGCCTGCAACTTCATCATAACCATGTACTAAAATAAAACCTACTAAGAGGGGGAATCATAGTATATTATCAACGTAAATTACCTCATTAATTTTCTTGTAGGTCTTAATGAGATCAACGCTGAGTTTGCGGAGCGGAGCGTCGGACGGCTCCCTGAACGCGGCAGGTATTCTGTTCTGCATGGCAGCCATGTCCTCCTGGACGCTGGCGGGGTGGTGTATCGTATCGGCCATCATCAGGTGGGTCCCCCCGCTCAGCAGGCGTGGGCCGTAGCTGCCTCCCACAACTCCGCCGCTAGTCACATGCCGCGTCTTCGACAGTTGGCCTGCAACACAAATAGACAATGTTACAAATGTATCGGTTTGAAAAGAAGTTGGCCTAAAATAGGTTACTACAGGAGTTGGGAAAGACACCTTTGAATTTAAAATTGACCTTTGAAGCAATAGTAAAATTTCAAATTCTAATGGGCCATTTTTTCATCCAATTTGCAAAATGGCCCGTGGCCAAACCTTTCCGAATCCCTGTTATTATCCTAATTGTTTATATATTAAATGCTTTGATGTATTTTTCAAAAACTAAATTATTGATATAACATTGGTAAAAATTATTAGGTCAGCCTACAACACAAATTTAAGATATTATAAATGCTTGAATTGGTTTTCTTAAATTTTCATAAAACTAAATCATCGATATAATATTGATAAGAGTTTGTTTTATTTGATCGCATCTTATTTCTTCAACAGGTGGGCATGCAGAAACCGTTAATTCTTAATATAAAATGTAAAATGACATCGAATGTGATCGTATCTATACTCTGGTCAAAGCAAGGAAATTTGAATTATAAAACTTGCAATATATACCGGTAATCAATGTCATATGTATTCTATGCGCCCTTCAGTAAGAGATGGACAATAAATACATTCAGTGTCAATCTCACGACAAAAGGACAAAACCAAATTGCAAGAAAGATGAGTAAGTGTTGAATGTGCTAATTATTCGATAACCTCCATTCACTATCTTGAAAACAAAATGTATCGGTTAGTTTAATCTGCAAGGGTTTAAAAAGTAAATGAAAAGGAAGTGAGTGAGTTATTGTTGAACACTACGCTACCTAGCCAGTATTGCAGCAGGTAGCAGCTCATATAATGAAATAGGAAAGCTACTTATTGACGCTAACGTCAAAACAGTAACTATTCATTCAATTGTAAACTCTTGTGCCATTGACCTATTTACAGACAGCATAGACATGAACCAATCTGAATCTAAAAAATGATCTACATTCACCCGTGTTCAAAATAACAGCCAATTCCTGGACAGTTTCAGATTGAGCCTATTGCAAAACAGTAGTTTATCCAGCTAGTTGAATTTTAAAAACTTCCAGTTGCAATTGCAGGGCTTTTGAGATGGGTAGCCCTTTTGCCGTTGAAGATTATAAGATATATTGTTCACTGACAACTTTTTCACCCAAATGACAACTCGGTTACATATATTTGACTTCTAAAGAATTGATAATGATTGCTTAACTCTGCCCATTTCAAAGATGACCTTGACCCTGAAGCAGACGATCAATATTGAGTAGGTCAGCAGTGGAACAAACTATTAATGTCCAACGTTTCAGCCCCTGACCTAATTGCAATCAATGACTTGTCAAACTGTGATTGCAGGAATGGAATACAGTTATTTACTTTTAGTAATGATTGTTCACAGAACTTGCTAAGAGGCAATACCACTTTTATTAATATAAAGGTGTAAAGCATGACTTTGCTGGTGCATTTGGACGAACCGTCTTTTGTTGAATTTGAGAAGTGCGCTATAGTCACTTACAGCTCATTTAATTTTACTACCATAATGGTGTCACCCTGGGTAAGTGACATTATTCAAAATGTGCCTCTGTTCACCCAGCAGTAAATGGGTACCTGGTAACGGTTGTGGAGGTGACTTTCTAGCGACAAATACGTCAGCTTGTATAAGACCAGGGTAATAATAATACTATGGCACCTGAAGCAATCACTGAGTGGATGAACAGTGTGCTCTATAAATGGACATATTATTATTATTATTAATTGGCATGTAATCCTGCCTCCTCCAAACTCAAGAATTTACAACACCCCTGTCCAACGAGAGATAGTACCATGATGACTGTAATTAGCATCGTTAGTAATTAGTAATTAGTAATCGTCCCTCCCCAAAACTCATGAATCTACAAGCACCCTTCATTCTGTCAATTATATAGTTTTAATACTTTCAGTTCCATATTCAGTTTATCTAGACTTGCTGAATAAAGATTGAGTCTGTATTAAGGCTCTTATTTTTTATACAGTCATTGGGCAGGACGAGGCACCCCTGTCCACTAAGAGGAGAAAGCTGGGCAGTGCGTTGTCTGCCCACTGTGGGTCAGTGCTGTCCAGTTCGTATTGATTTCCTTCACCTGACTCGTGTGTGCTTAAACTCTTTGGCAAATACTGACCACACTTGAAATACTGACCTCTGACCTTTGACCCACTCAGGTCAGCAACTGTCCCCATCACAGAGCGGTACTAATTGCCACACAGACAAAAACAAACTTTCATCCTAGCGGAGCAACTCTGGATGTGGTATTTCATTTCCATGTCATGCCTTACGTGTTCCTGCAGTTTTATGCCATGAACAACTTATCCTAAATCATATTGTGAATCGACCTCTTGATATAAAATTCATTATTAAGGACAACTAGGGTTTATTATTGAGAATAATTTGTCATGGCCCCTACCTTTCCCAATCACTGATAAATTCATATATTTTCAAGGAAAGTCACAAAAACTTTGTTCAGGGAAATATGTCACACGTCCTTACACCAAACCAATAAATAATATACTCTGTCAAACTAAAGAAACCGATATGACTAACCAGACATTCTATCAGTTGATATGTCAAAATCTACTGCAATATCAATATATCTGTGATACCATATAAACCAATATCATATGAACCAATCGTAATGATATAAATGTGGTCATGGATGCTTTTGGAGTCATAAGTTAAATCTCTATCCATGTCAAAATGGGGGAGAGGAGAGAGGTGAGGTGAGATGAGTTGGGGTTTAAAGCCGCTTTCAAGAATATTTCGGCTGCTAGTATTATGGCAGGGAGAAAGCCCGCAACGCCATCTGGCTATGCATTGCGGTGAAACCTGCGAGCATCGGCTGGAACTAGCGAACCATGGGTGGTACTGCACTGAAATTCAGTGAAGCATTGCACCCAAACCTGACTGCGTGTAGAACAGTTCTCTACTGCAGACAAAGTTGCCGTGCGGGATTCGAACCCCGGACCTCTTGATCCGAAGCCGAACGCGCTAACCACTGCGCTATCCCGCCCCCGGAGAGGAGAGAAGGTATACTGCGATATGTTCAGTCTACTAAAAGCATGCCACATTTCATCAAAATTCACATAAAAACTCATCTGTTTTACCATGAAATGGTATAAAATCAAATTCACAGAATTATTAATTGATGGCTACAAAACAAGCTACATTTTCATTTATCATCCTCACCCAAATTCCCATTATGTTCCGCGTGGTGTATATAGCATGCCATAGCATCAGTGTCACCAGTTATTACCACCCAAACATGTGTGATACGGTCGGGTCAAACAACATTGTGTTGTAAACATCCATAACATGGCTGGGTTATATCAAACACTGTTGTTGTTGTCAACAACATCCACGATATGGCTGGGTTATATCAAACAACATTGTCCATGTCAAAAACATCCACGATATGGCTGGGTTATATCAAACAACATTGTCCATGTCAAAAACATCCACGATATGGCTGGGTTATATCAAACAACATTGTCCATGTCAAAAACATCCACGATATGGCTGGGTTATATCAAACAACATTGTCCATGTCAAAAACATCCACGATATGGCTGGGTCAGATCAAACACTGTTGTCGTTGTCAACAACATCTACAATATGGCTGGGTCAGATCAAACACTGTTGTCGTTGTCAACAACATCCACGATATGGCTGGGTCACATCAAACACTGTTGTCGTTGTAAACAACATCCAAGATATGGCTGGGTCAGATCAAACACTGTTGTCGTTGTCAACAACATCTACGATATGGCTGGGTCAGATCAAACACTGTTGTCGTTGTCAACAACATCCACGATATGGCTGGGTCACATCAAACACTGTTGTCGTTGTAAACAACATCCAAGATATAGCTGGGTTATATCAAACAACATTGTCCATGTCAAAAACATCCACGATATGGCTGGGTCAGATCAAACATCATTGTCCATGTCAACAACATCTACGATATGGCTGGGTCATATCAAACACTGTTGTCGTTGTCAACAACATCCAAGATATGGCTGGGTCATATCAAACAACATTGTCCATGTCAAAAACATCCACGATATGGCTGGGTCAGATCAAACATCATTGTCCATGTCAACAACATCTACGATATGGCTGGGTCATATCAAACAACATTGTCCATGTCAAAAACATCCACGATATGGCTGGGTCAGATCAAACAACATTGTCGTTGATAACATGTCCTTGCCACAGGCACATCACAAACAACTAAACCGAATTGACGCCTGCTGCTGTCATGCCAAACATCACACTATAAACAATGTTGTCTACATATTTCCACCATCATCTACAACTGAAGACCAAAACAAAGTGGTGTCTGCTAGCCAAGAAGCGGTCAAGTATCAAGTATCAAGCAAACGGTCAACCTGGTAAGTTGGTAACATATCAAAACGCAGTTGTAAACGTGTCATCATCCAAACCGTCTCCCAAAACCACGCAGACTACTGAAAAACGAACTGACGTCTGCCAGTCTGTTGCCCGTCTGCCAGACAGGAAGTGGTCAGTGTCTGCTGGAAGGTGTCCAGTATCGACAGGACAGAAAGGTGGACGGTCAGCGAGCAGACGGCATGGTCAGAGGGTCGGTCAAAACATTCCCGACCAGTCACCCAAAAATCAATAATTCTGTCTTGTCTCTTTCTGCGTTTCACATACACCAGCCAAGCCGGTGGAGAGAGAGGATTGAGAGACGAAAGAGGCTCGAGAGCATTAGACAAATCAGCGGTCAACGTCCTTGTGACAGCGTCTGATAGATGGGACTTACGGTCATTCTGACCAGTTCTGTGCACCAATCGGTCCCCCGTCCTGTAAACATTGGCTCAATGTGGATGACATTGGTTTGAAAGTTCGGGAGAGATGTATGCTTTATATGTACCGGTAGTTTATATACACTGAAAATGTATTCAGTCTCTTCACTGCAGTCAGACTACCTGTGTACCAGATTATAGATTTTTTGAGCTTCCAGAATCTACCCGGGATATAATCTGGGAGGTCCCAGAATCTACCAGGGGTAGACGCTTGCTGGAAATCTTTACTAGCCCGAAGTGCTCTTCGGGCTAGTGACATATATGTTATTATGTAGTGATACAAACAAATTTCACTAGCCCATCTGAATTTTCCTGAGCCTCCGTAAGTTGGTAAAAGTCTTGCGAACTTGATCGCGTATCCTTCTTCTCAAAGTGTTAGGTCGGGAAAAATCTCACCAGGACCCCCTCGAAGAACAGCAACCCTTTCATCATTGAGTATGACGTCATCTGGACAATGGCATGACGTCAATGAGACGAGTTGCTTAAGGACTTAGCAAGGATGGGATGACATCGTCAGATATTACTGTAGATTCAAGAGGGTCAATTTTGGACAAAGATTACCTCTAATGGTTATCTCAATAAGGTGAGGTGAGGAGAGTTGGGGTTTAACACCGCTTTCAAGAGCATTTCAGTTATATCGCGGCTGCTAGTATTATGGTAGGGAGAAAGCCCGCAACGCCATGTGGCTATGCATTGCAGTGAAACCTGCAAGCATCGGCTGGAACTAGCGAACCATGGGTGGTACTACGCTGAGATTCAGTGTAGCATTGCACCCAAACCTTACTACGTGTAGAACAGTTCTCTACTGCAGGCAAAGTTGCTGTGCTCCTGGCAGGATTCTCAATAAGAAGACAAACAAGATATCCTCAAGTGATTGAACTACACACTGTTCTATGAGTCACAGTGATTGTGGTAATAAAAGTTTGAAAATTTTAAACACCCTTTTAAAAGAAACGATTGTTGTAATAAAAAGTGTAAAATTGTAAAAGAAATACAGTACAGTCTGACCGCCAGTTGACCTAAATTGTGGACCTGATTTGAAAGGTGAGATGATCAGTATGTCCTGATTTGACCCCAAAACAAAGCTCAACGTTAACTGATGCACTCCATAAATGCACTCACTGCTGTCCATTACAAGGGCACCAAATCTATGGTATTTCACTCATCAAAATTGAAATCCAGCAGTGTTGTTTCTAGGTGATCTCCTGAGGGGGTCATTTTGGCCATTTCTGAACAGATGGGGGCCTTTGCAATGGTAAAAGTATCCTACTTTTCCAAATTTTGAGGGACACCTAGTCAAAAAGGTGGGCAAATGTCCCCTCTAAGAACAACACTGATCCAGGTATAAAAGATCAAATAAAATCAAAGAATAACTAATCGATTACTTTTGGAAAATGTTAGTTACAATAGTTATTAATTGTAAGAAGAGTTCACTTTTGGTTTTGATAAAATCAGCAAGCTGATGGACGCACTCCATAGTTTATGATAATGAACTCACTGCTGTCGATCTTGTTGATAAATTTGGTAAAAAGAATTTATTGGAGGGATTCTGAGCACTGTTTTATTTTCTTCCAATTTGGTCAAAATCATGGTTGAGACTTGAGAAGAAAAACTTTAGAGTTGAAATTTCATAAGCAGAAGCAGTTTATTTATACACAGACAACTATAAAACATGAGGATTTTTTTAATTGGCATATGTAATCCAAACATGACTGACCTATACTTACATAATAGTAAGTATAAAGTTAGATAAACTTCCAAATGGACAAAGGTATAATTCCTAAATGCTTACCATTAAAAATCCGTATTTAATCCAAACATGATTAATCCAAGATTTTCACTGAATACTAAGCCTAATCCAAAGGACCAAGGTTCATAGTTTGTTCAAAAACGCTGAATATTGAAAATAAATAAATAATCTCAAAAGATTAAGTAAAGATCTCCATTGAATGTTAAGCCTAATCTTATATAGGGATAAAGTTCGTATTTTGTTCAAAAACGCTGAATATTGAAAATGAATAAATAATCTCAGCCGATTATGCCAAG
The DNA here is from genome assembly GCA_936450465.1 of Gibbula magus. NCBI lineage: Eukaryota > Metazoa > Mollusca > Gastropoda > Trochida > Trochidae > Gibbula > Gibbula magus. Next base: position 22,105,708 of record OW388298.1, on the reverse strand, counting down.
CTTAGTCCAATTAGCCTAATCCCAATAGTACTTGAAGGTACAAAGTCCTAGAGGCGACATGCACCTTCGAGTCTGGGCAGGCACACGAGCTCCCAACATCACACTAATCCTCTCACCAGCCAGATTTTGGGTGGTCGCTATGCCAACAATTCACGCAATGTCAACTATGAGATCACCACTACATGAATGGAATTCTAAACATCCCTCTCCTCCCCCTCCCTCTTCCCCCTTTCACAGGTGTACACCTGAGGACAGGTGACTGACACTAACGACTCTCACCTGTTCTATCCCCTCCTAACCCTCAACCTTGAATCAATCCTAAGTTATAATTAACATTTATTTCCCTTGTAAACTCATTGAAAGTAAATTTTTCATGTCATTTTTAAAAAAACGTCCCCTCGCCTCGAGTTTACAGGTCACGTCAGCAATCAGCTGTTCCGATGAAATCTCACCTGAAGTGCGACACCTTTCCTCCAGTTGAATAAACTACTCCAAAGTTGGGTCAAGTTGGTTGACCTGATGTAAGGTTATCCATAATCCATGATATTTGACGGGGCTAGTCACTAAACAGCTGCACAGTGCAACACGCTTGGTCACTACATGCTTCAACACGTTCAATGCACGCAGCATGGAAACACAAACACGAGGCACTGAAAACACTCAACTTTGCGTAATATTCCTTGCCGGTTGAACCATTGCCCCTTGTATCTGAATTCAAACACTTTCTCTCATCTCTTTCTCATCTTGACCGGTGGGGTGCTTTCATAGGATTCCCCCCAAAACATAGCAGTGCATTGTGGGTAGGTGGGGTCAGCGAGTGCAGATTGAGAGAGAGGCTGGGTAGTCTAGTGGTTACAGTGTGTGGAGAGAGATCTGCATTGAAGCTGTGGCTACAGGTCATTCATTCATTGACTTGTCAGAATTAGCAGTGGGAGGGGGAGGGGGAGGGAAGGAGGTGGGGGTGGAGAATTGGGGGTTATGGTGGTGGGAAGAGAGAGAATTATGACATGGTGTAACTGGTATGGAGTGGCTGCAAGCCAAATTTTCATTAACATGAATGATTTTAACATACACTGGTGCTCGAGTCATAGATAGATCCAGTTGGTGGGAGAGAGAGACAGGGGGAGAGAGAGACAGGGAGGGGGTGAGAGAGACAGGGAGGGGGTGAGAGAGACAGGGAGGGGGAGAGAGAGACAGGGAGGGGGTGAGAGAGACAGGGAGGGGGTGAGAGAGACAGGGAGGGGGTGAGAGAGACAGGGGGATTAGAGAGACAGGGAGGGGGAGAGAGAGACAGGGAGGGGGTGAGAGAGACAGGGGGGGATGAGAGAGACAGGGAGGGGGTGAGAGAGACAGGGAGGGGGTGAGAGAGACAGGGGGATTAGAGAGACAGGGAGGGGGAGAGAGAGACAGGGAGGGGGTGAGAGAGACGGGGGGATGAGAGAGACAGGGAGGGGGTGAGAGAGACAGGGAGGGGGTGAGGAAATGGAGGGATGAAAATTTGGCATTAGAACTCAATGAGTTCACCAAAGCTGTTGCCAGAAGTACTGAGTAATGGGTGGAATGGGGGCATCGTTGTCTGTGTGACCAAACAATCTTCTCATGCTATGCACCTTGTCTTCATGAATAAAATTATTGTTATAAATAGATACAGAGAGACCCCGGAACATTGTACTATCACTTCACTCTAGAGGACAAAGTTCAGCGGACATTTTCTTACCATATGATATGGGGTTTCTTTGACAAAAATAATTATCAATAAAATTAAATAATTACGCGTCAATGCAATTTTCTTTTAATCTGTTCCATATGTATTCAGTTTGTCTAGAGTTCCTGAATAAGGATCTAGACTGTCTAAAGGCTCTAATTTTATACAAAGTCTTGGCGCAGAATTTACAGTTTCTATGAGATACGAGTCTCTTGGTCTCGCAAGCGAGATATAGTTACAGACATAAACAGCCAATGTGTCAATGAATGGTCAATATTTATGATTATAATATTTGTGGGTGAGTGAGTTAATGTTTAACACCACTTGGGCAGTATCACAGCCATCAGCAGCGAGGAACTTAATTTAGTAGCCTAATATTGAAAATATTGTTAAAGCATAGAAGAAATGATGCAAAGGTTGTAAAAACATTATTTGTAATATTACATGTAGGTATGAAAAGTAATTATGTAGAAATTGATAACATAAAATATGTATTACAAAGCATGTCATACATGTGATACTATAATTGTGATATCAGGACTTCAAAATATAATTAGGAGTAAGTCTCAACGAAAATTTTAATATCATTTTATGTAAATATACAAATAAATATATGATGTTTGATACAATACAATAGCGTATTATTAAAAGTAGTATAATACTTTTGTATTCAAACAAATGTCAGCGTACAAAGAGAAAATAAAATAGAACATGCATAAATTGGTATCGTTTCGAGGTGGTCAGCTGATGGGCCATTCTCAACAGATAGAACAAATTCCAATGGTGAAAGCATCTACTTCTCCAAATACTCAATAGGACATAAATTGAGTGAGTGAGTGAGTTGGGGTTTAACGCCGCTTTCAAGAGTATTTCACTTATATCGCGGCTGCTAGTATTATGGCAGGGAGAAAGCCCGCAACGCCATGTGGCTATGCACTGCGGTGAAACCTGCGAGCAACGGCTGGAACTAGCGAACCATGGGTGGTACTACGCTGAAATTCAGTGTAGCATTGCACCCAAACCTGACTGCGTGTAGAACAGTTCTCTACTGCAGACAAAGTTGCCGTGCCCCTGGCGGGATTCGAACCCCGGACCTCTTGATCCGAAGCCGAACGCGCTAACCACTGCGCTATCCCGCCCCCCAATAGGACATAAAGGACGCCAAAAGAAAGGGTAAATTTCATTAGGAACCTCTCTAGGGCCAACACTGTATAATAATATAATCAACAATGTTTTAACAACAGAAATACATGCCATAGTGAACAAATGTAACAATGTTATAATCCAGATTGTAACAATGTCACAATTTAAATATACTAAACTAACTTACTGCAGGGAAGTCCAAAGTTTTGAGTTAGAACCAAAGTCATTGTATATCCAACTGTATGTTCAAATGAACTGAGCAAATGAAACAACCTACAAAGTCAGTAACTTAATTAATAAACCTGGCATTAATTAAAAGTGTCACTTTAATAGTCCACTAAAGCTTCAACAAGGTCATTAGTTTAATTACCCCTAATTATCCCATGCTGGCATTTAATTTCAAGGGAATCGTTGGACCGTGGAGGTTGTGGTTCTTTGATACCTTTAGAAGAATGACCTTGGATTATACTTCAGATAATCTACCTTCAAAGGGATTAAATTAAGCTTAAGGATCATTAAACATCAAAAGAAATATTTTCATGCCACAAATGCCATTTTGCTCTTTTGAATAGATCATTTTTGTAACTGGATTGTATATTTTTCTATTATTATCAATGCTTTGAAAGTTCATATGGATCAATGAAACCTGGTTAAAAAAATTGGTAAGTTTTGATACCCTTTATTGTTTTACACATTTGCAGTAATCGATTATAACCTGAAAACTATTTCAATTAAATACACAAACCAGGGATTGGGAAAGACACCTTTGCTTTGACAATGGGTCATTTTAGGGCTTTGAGTCATTTATAGAATTGTAAATGGGCCATTCCCTATACAGCAATAGTAAAATTTCAAAATTTAATAGGCCATTTTTTAATCAAATGTGCGAAATCAAATCGCCCTCTCTGCAATCATTTAAGTTTGTTAACTTCTACATGATTAATTATTTACATAAAATCAAGATTCAATTCATACGTAAATCATATTTGTAAAATTGTTTTACATCAATGTCAAAATGAACAGTAATTATAAATCCACTTAGACATCTATTTAATTATTTAGTTGCTTAGCAACTACACTGGCAATTTCGTTTATTTTGACCTAGATTCTGCCCTATATGAGAATCTATAATCCCACAGGAACATTTAATATAATAATTAACTACTATGTAATTAATATAATAAGTTCAGTATATAGATACCGAATCACACTTAAAACATTATAGCCAATTTTGTGAAACAAAAACAATAATCATATTTCCTTTTCTGAAAACATTTTGCTTTTACTTCAAAATTTCAAAATATACAGAAATGTCCAATAGAATTTGAACATCGATATAGACTTAAAAGTTTGAACAAAGTAAGATATAATTGGTTGTTATTGTTTTTTTTACTTAAATCTTAAAAACATTACAGTTATATTTTTTTAAATTAATTTTGTTATCAATTACATTTTTTTTAAATATCAAAATGGATTTAAACTTCTAAACAATATCAAATTGTTTGCAAAACTACATGCCAATTATTTTTTTTTAAATCAGGTAAAAATAAATAATGGATAAAAATAGAAAATAAATACAGAAGCTTTTTCCTAAAAATAACCATCTAGCCAAAACCAGAATAAATTAGTTTCTATGGAAAATTTCCCAAGACGCACATGGAAACTTTCAAAAGAGGGAATCTCCCCAGCAACTGCATGTATAACATCAGATTCAGAAATGTTTGCACAAAATCTCTTCAATTATTCACAAAGTGAAACATGTTATATTTATAAATCAAAGTTGAAATTCTCATACCCATTCAATTCTGTCATAATATATTTATCATATCCAATCGAAAAAGACCAACCCAATTAGAGGTCAAACAAGTAACATGTAAAAACATTTTCACAATTTTCTAAAAACCTGTTTTTAGCTTAAGTACAAAACTTCATAAACCCTGTTATAAAGCCTACTTAAACACAAACATAGTTCAAGTTTAGGGTCCCAATTAGTATCATAGTTGACTGTGTAAGTTTCCCCGTTTGAAATTTATGCTCGATGAAATATCCAGCTCAGCCAATGAGAGCTGAGATTACAATGAATTCCTCAGTATAACATCACCACAAGTAGACGTATAGCTTCATAATCTATTCTGTATCTATCCCTCCCCAATTCATCCCCATTGTCCCAGGTCGCTGAAAGGGGGAAGGAGCAGTCCCCCCTAAATTAGCTACCTGTGGGGATCTATTTTTAGCCCCCACTCATTTGAGGACCCATGCTTTCCAGAAGATTTCACTGTTGTTGTCATGTGACCACCAATCATGCTCCACAGAGGTGATTCAGTCATCCGACCTTCACCTTGGATATCGACCAATCAGATCGCAGGATGCTGTGACCTGTGGGTTGTTGCCGTGCAATGGTTCTAATTATAGAACAGGTAGAGCCTGTTGCTAACGCCTGTCATGTGACCTTAAACTGGCATGTAGGTAAAATGTAGACATTTTGATTACAGTTGGGGCTTGCTGGAGCCTGACTGATTTGTTACAATTTGAATTTGACTGAAACTAAGCTTGAGTTGAGTACTGCCACAGCGAAGAGAGTTCACACCGCATTATTGACCCGTCATTTCATAACATAACAATTTGTTGAAGCTATTGGAAAACAATCTTTATAGTTTGCTATAATTGCTTCAGATTTGCTAACATGACACAAGTCTTGGAAAATATTCTTACTATTTTAAATGTTCTTAGAAAATAAATAAATATTTACTTGTATGTTGATTATTTAATCAATTTATCTTTTATTTCAGTAGAAAGGCCAGCGGCCCACGTACAAAAGATCAATGAAATATATAATTAATTAATAAAATAATTATACAACCAAGTATCCAAATTTTTATAAATTCAGAAAAATAATTTATTTTCAAATTTACCTGTAGGCCTATCTATATTATTTGACTCAATTTTGATTACAATTTTTTGGGGGGTCATTTTTATAATAATAATAATAATAGTCCACTTATATAGCGCCTTTCCAGGATAAATATCATGCTCAAAGCGCTGTAATATTTTATAACTGACAAAATATTATAAAGATTGCAGCTCTTGAAGGTTTTGACTCATTCACAAAAATATGCTAATTTAAAATATTCTAAAAAATTGAAAAACCCTGAAAAAAGATTTGATTTGTAACTCATTTGTTGATGTAGTTATCAAAACTCTGATTGCCAAACAATATAAACATCATAAAACAATACCTTCATAAATGTTGAATCACATGATTTGAAAAAGAAAATATGTAAACATCATAAAACAACTAAACATCTCACAACGATTAGCACCAGTAGATATTAATATAAACATCAAAAGTAAATATTGCATTTCTTTTAGGTTTTTATGTGATAAGCCATGCATGAGGGCAATGAAAGACGATTGATGGTTTTTCTCCTGTTATATTTATTATTTATTTTTCAAAACTTGTTAAGGAGGCATATTAGCAATGGTAGAGATGAATGAAAATGAAAATGAAAATGTATGGATAGTTACTTTATATACCAATATTTGTTGTAGAATGTAGATACAAACACCTTTACCAAGAATATGCCAGGTATTAAATGTTCATATACTGGTAGTCACGTGAATTAAAGTTTTTCTAATCATAACCTGATTTTTGATTGGTTGACTGAACTTCTTTACGTCCATTCAAAAATTGCTTAGATTTGCTATTTTAGCTAAATCACACAGAAGAACATTGTCAAGATTACGAATTTGGAATCAGAAAAATATATACAAATCAGTTGGAATTTTCTCAGCCTCATACCATAAATCCTTGAATACCGTAATTGCCTGCCATGAACAATCACCTGCCTTTAATAATCGCTGGGTTAAATTTAGCAAATGTAAAGAAACTAATGGCTATCTCCTTTTCACAAATGATTCTGGCATAAGCATATTTAATTTCACGATAAGTTTATTCTCATGACCTGAACTTCATTTACAATATTCATAAAATAAAATACTGAAATGATTTTTATTTAATGATTTTAAAAATTCCACATATATATTGGGTTTGAAAAAGTAATTGCCCGCCTCGATTTATCGCAGGATCAAACCAGCGTTTGAAATCAATAATCACTGGTCGATTATTCAAGGATTCACCCTACATACACACGTAATCATGGCTTTGTGATGTCATTATCTATGATATCAATTAGTGACGTCATCCCGATTTTGCATTGTCAATGTACTGCTTATGAGTTACATATTATAAGACATATTATAAAATAATAGAAAATCATGCTCAATAAAAGTTTTCAAGGCCAGATTTATGGTAATAAATGAACTATCGGTCATAATGGCGTTATGATAATAAATGAACTGTCGGTCGTCATCGCTTTGTGACATCTTTAACCATAACATCAGTTAGTGAATTCTAACCTTGAATTGCAAATGAGCAAATGCTTGTTAATATTTAACTCTTTTTTTTTATTCTGCGACTATATTTTCAATAAAAACAAGTTATTTGATATGTCAGACAATTCTTTAGTTAAGCGAATAATCTTACTAACCTTTTTTATTTGCAACAATAATGGTTAATATGCAAAACTTGTTTCAGATATTATTTATTAGCTCTTAAGTCAGTCTCTTTTTCAAAACATTGACAAACAATAAACTATAAAATAGTGTTGGGAATCTATTGAAAGTTTTTAATCGCTCAACAACGATCGATGATTGATAAACAATCGGTAGCATGGCAGCATTTTTCTGTAAATTGTTTTCACACTACTTATATTTGAAACCTATGTACTGTATCAACAGATAACACATTTGTCAGATGTATCAGGGGTCGAAATTAACCTTTTCAATGCAGTAGCCATTCTTTTTCACTCCCCAGCGGCTACTGGACAGATGCATGCTTATCACAAAAGAGAGTAGAAATAATATAATACTGTTATTTTTTAATAATTTTTAATTCAGCTTGTAAAAAACAATGTGACAGACAAACTGTGACAAACAATTATCGACCAGAAGTCTCCAGATGCAAGCAGATCATAACATAAACAAGTTCAAGCAACACACAATGAACATGAAAATGATTTTCAAAAACTATTGACTAAGCATAAAGGCAGGGGAACTGGGGTTTATTTTTTAACGCCACTTTCAAGATTATTTCACTAATATCACGGCTGCTAGTATTATGGCAGTGAGAAAGCCTGCAACGCCATGTGGCTATGCATTGCGGTGAAACCTGCGAGCATCAGCTAGAACTAGTGAACCATGCACCCAAACCCAAACCTTACTGTGTGTAGAACAGTTCTCTACTGCAGATAAGGTTGCCTTGCCCCTGGCAGGAATCGAACCCCGGAGCTCATGATCCAAAGTTGAGCGCTGACCACTCCAAGGTGTAAATGCTGATTGAACTAAGAAATATCTCATCTTCTTATCCAAGGTCAACTTTAAGAATATCCACGTTTACTCAACAAAATCTAACATAAAATTCATATTACCACTTTTAAAACTTTACTATCGATATTCAAATCATATTTAAAATTTAATATGAAAAAAAATTTCATGAGGATATCCAACAAATTTAGACTCAAAACTGCAAGAAACACTTGTATGACTGATCGCTGAAAACTGCTGATACAGCAAGTCTTGTTGCACTGGAGATGTTCTGCTTGATTGAACCCAACCTGTCCTGAGTTGAACCCAACATACTCTCTGTCCTCAACTGTGCATCAATTACTCCGGTATTTGTCAACTATCTGAGGTGGCATAAGTTTATAATGGAGGTTTAGGATTCTTTCAAGTGTATTTCATTTGTCGTAGGAAAGCCTGTGAAAACTTGAGAGAGTTTACCCTAGCATGGTCAGTGAGATGAGAAAAATACTCATATCTCCGAGTTGATTTGAAGGTTTAGACCTCTTTCAAGCGTATTTCATTTGTCGTAGGAAAGCCCGTGAAAATATTAGCGAGTTTACCCACGCATGGTCAGTGAGATGAGAAAAAATACTCATATCTCCGTTGACATGAGTTGATTTGAAGGTTTAGACCTCTTTCAAGTGTATTTCATTTGTTAATTTTGAAGGAAAGCCTGCAAATCTTCAATCAATCCTAGCGAGTGGACCCTAACTATAATGTTAATAATTAAGTATTTCCGTATTGGCCCAGTTACAGGTCAGAGGTCTGTTGTATTGGCCCGAGGACCTGTACATTCTATCACGGGTTGATATCAATATACTTTCTATCAGTCAATTGTGCATCAATTACCCTGGAATTTGACATGTTTGGATGATAGAGGGTGATTAGAAGGTATTCACGTCGTTTAGAAGTATCTCTCTAGTTATTGGAAGAAGAAATCTAGCAACATAACAGAGGCAATGCTTTCATCCTGCCTTTGAGGTGAGGTGAGGTGAGGTGAGGTGAGGATGAGTTGCCTTGGGGTTTAACGCCGCTTTCAAGATTATTTCACTTATATCGCGGCTGCTAGTATTATGGCAGGGAGAAAGCCCGCAATGCCATGTGGCTATGCACAGCGGTGAAACCTGCGAGCAGCGTCTGGAACTAGCGAACCATGGGTGGTACTTCGCTGAAATTCAGTGTACCATTGCACCCAAACCTTACTGCGTGTAGAACAGTTCTCTACTGCAGACAAAGTTGCCGTGCCCCTGGCGGGATTCGAACCCCGGACCTCTTGATCCGAAGCCGAACGCGTTAACCACTGTGCTATCCCGCCCCCGGCATTTTAGAAGTTGGAAGTCAAATAAGGATAGGTATATGGATGACAACATTTTTATTCAGAAAGTGCGGCGTTTAGGTAGATTCTAGATAATAGTACAAAAATCTGTACCAAAATGTTGCACTCTCCAAATGAAGAAGTTGTCATGGATACACTTATCATTATTACCATTCTATCTGGTTGATGTTGACATAGTTTCTAACAGCTAGACTAAGAGTATCGCGGCTGCTGATATGATTAAAGGGAGAAATCCTGCAACACCAGTGTGGTTATGCATTGCAGTGAAACCTGCTAGTAGAGTAGGATAATTCTCAAACCTTACAGCATGTCTAACAGTGATAAGTACAACAGTTGTCGAGACCCTGGCCGGATTCAAACCCCAGACCGAGAGGTCCTAAGTAAACACGGTATCCATGGTCTTTGGGAGATAATGGACAGTTTAATATCTTCTATATCCAAAATGGTATCATAATGCATTACAACACAGGGGTCAAAACAATATCCAGTTGTAACATTAAACGGTATTCAACATAAGCCAGATAACAGGACATAACCTTGTAACTTTTGGAGATTTGTTTTTATTTTACCATTTACCTTGAAAAAAGAAATTAATATCATTTTTGACCTGGCTACTTCTCAAGCTGCATTGATGTATTATGACATTTTTAATTAACTGTCACCTATCTAAAGTTTCTATAATAAACAAGTTAACAAGTTAAAACAATTAACAGATTTCATTAGACTGGTCATTATAGACCATCACGGAATGGTCTGATACTAATTAATCAGCATGTGTTAAGTTTACATTGTACTGCTTCTCAAAGATGACAGAAATCAACGTCATAATTAGTTGGTCAATCGTTACTACCCATTAATACCTCAGGTAATTTATCAATTGTATCACCGTCATAAATGTCATCAATTATCAGTTACCTTCTTCTACTAATTAATTTATTAATATATCTTCATTCCCCGTAATAACTTGTTACATAATATGACCCAGACATGCAACATTTAACGTACCCTATTGCTAACTTGTGTCCCTAAGACCAGAGTGAACACAACCAAATATAAGGTGAGGTGAGGTGACTTGGGGTTAACAATGCTATAAAGATTATAACAGCTTTTAATATTGTAAGCTGCAATGCCATGGTGGCTATGCATTGCGTTGAAACCTGCATCGGCTGGAACTAGCGAACCATGGGAGGCACCAGCTGAGATTTAGTGTAGCATTGCACCCAAACCTTACTGCATGTAGAACAGTTCTCTACTGCAGACAAAGTTGCTGTGCCCCTGGCGGGATTCACCAAATTTAAATCATCAAAGCACTTTACAAGATAGAGTGACGAGATCAAACTACAAACTATGCATGTACCAAATCACAATGACATTACTAATAAGTCTAGAAACTTGTTCAAAGTAGAATGCAGTATTTCAATCAAAATGAATACTGCAAAAGAAATGCATCAAATTTCATAATTAATTCATATATTACACTTTAATTACATTACAATATCAGAATGTATGTTAAAACATTACCTGGCTGTGACGAAAAGGTTTTCATTCATAAACATGTCCTTATCCTTATAGATATTAACACTGATGTGTTCATGGTGCCTCGTAAAGTTTCAGAAACAGCTTGTATGAGAAAAATAATTTTGCGGCAGACATAGGATAATTAGTCTAATAAGAAAATGATTGTTTATATCAAAAACATGATTAACAGAGAATTCACACATGATAAGTTTGGATGATCTCTTCCTCACATTTTAAATTCAGATGTTTTACATGTTTAACCCGTATACAGATCTTTAACGCGAGAACTAAGGGTGAAAAGGTAACACAAAAGCCACAGTTTGGTAAGTATTGTCGTACAAAATTCGGTTCAGTACATTTTGAATATAAACAAAATTGTATGAATTTAATAACATAAAATAGTTTTTGCGATACAAAGTGAACATACACTATGATTCACGTTGCACTGAACTGGAAGGCACAATTCTGCGGTTCAACTGATCTCAAAAACCCATAGTGAGATTATCAGAGCTACCAGTCTTTTCAGGAATTTTACATGTTTTACATGTTTGACCCTTATCTCTTCGTGTGAGGACCAACATTTATATAACTTTTTCAGATATTTTATAAGTTTCGATCCTCATTTATTTCACATTTTATCAATATTCAGAAAAGATTTCATAGAATACATACCAGTAGTATAGATGAGAAAACGTAAATTTATATCTGAATATCACAAATTGAGTTTAAATTAAATTGACTCCCATATTTTGATTTTTAAAATTAAAACCGTTTTTAAAATTTTCATTTTGACAAACTACTATGATCAACACAAAGAGTTTGGACACGCATGATTGGGAAAAAAAATTTTCTCACACGATAACATGAACATGCACTTTGCAAGAGTCATACAAATGAAAATCATGTTGCATCAAGCTCAGCCATGTATTTTGATTTTTTTTAAATTCTAAATATTTTCACTATTGCAACATAAGAGTAAGATATCGTTGGGTAATATTGTCAATAGCTAGTACTGACTTGTTCCATCAGGTTCCTATGCAGGGAGCAAACAATTTAGAAATTGACGTTGTTAACAACAAGATCAGCTGTGACTTAAAATAGCTCAACTAGGAAGTGATCCCAAACCAAGCATGTTGGAGCCTGCCTGAAACAGATATCTTGCCAGAAGGCCAGTATCCACTGGCAACAGCATTAACCAATCAGCTCACAGCTCATTTGCATTTGTTTGCAAACAAAGGCACGTGCAGAGGTCAAAAGAACTGAGTGCGAACGACAAGACTGCGAAAGTGACAACTTGACAATTAAACGTTTATCACTGCTTGTGAATTATAGAGGTCAATGGATATGAACGGTGGTTTGTTTCGAGGTCAGATGATATTACTGATAGTGCAGTAGGTACTTATCACACTGTGTGATATGATATTGCTTATTCATTCGTTCTTATCAATGAAAACTTACAAATTATATATGACTTGATTTTTTTTGGTGATAAGTATCCATGTTGATATTATATGCAAGGGTGGCATACTGAGTGATGATCCATGACAACAAATCTCTATTTAGTTTTCAACAATGAGTTTTTCAGGAAAAGTAATGGAGGGTACTTCAAATATTCAAGAATCAAGTTTTAAGAATTGCACATTTGATCAATGGAGTTAATTCAACTCATGAGAGTAACCTTTGGGTATCAAGATAATTTTATAATATAGATGTATATATATAATATAATATTCAGAACTCGTTCTAACTAAAAAATATATCTTCACAATTCACATTATCTTAAATTACCCGTTCTAGGATCACTTCAGTTCTGACAAGTGCTATATTAAACCCAGTCAAATTTGTTGTTAAACACATCTAGGTTTGTAGATATATATATTATATTTATATACCATATACTATATTTATATATTATATTTATATATCAACAAGAAGAAAAGTATCTCTCACTTGTCTTTTATGTGATAATCTTTTGATACTTTTGGATGAAGAAAATGTCAACTTAATGAATTGGTTTCAAGATTCAATTATTTTAAGAATATATTAGTTTTAAATCCTAGACCTTGAAAAGAAAATGAACATTTTGAATTTGTAAACTTTTAACTTTATATTATATATTTCAGGATGAATTGCCAAACAAACATTGGTGTAAACAAATTAAAATTTTTAATTATATATGAAATAATAATATTTTTATGGAAATATTTGTTTAAAATGTTCTTTATATTTTTCATCATAATATCAAAATGTTACTGTTACAAATATAAAAAAAAAAATATTTAAATAATATAAACCAATTTCCGATTTCATGAAAAACATTAAAAACAATGTAAACACAATTTTCAATGCCCAACTGTTATTGGCATAAAGTTGTCAGAAAAACAAGTTCACATACAAAGTAGCCAAGATGATTTCACAACAAATAGCAAAGTAAAATATTTCCCACTCACGATATCATTCCTTTACATACAGAGAAAAAACAGTCACAACTGCGACAAACCTCAATATCGTTAATTAATCTCTTATATTATGTCAAATGTCAACAGCGCAGGTAGTAATTATATTGAATATTTGTGTAACAAGGATACAAATCAATATTGTCTGTTAATCAATATTGTAGCATTGTCAATATTATGACACATGTTAGTTGTTAACGACGGGTACAGTGTGCCATTATATCAAACGATAGGGAATCACCAGCGAGCCAATATAATACAAATCAATCATTCAAAGTTTTAGTTTAAACAACAGAATATACACAAGTGTATAGCTGGGCATTGAAATCTTCAAAGGCCCCCTATGCCTCCAGTTTTCATAAAACATGACAAGTTTGCCAAATTCAGGTTTGCCAAATTCAGTCTTGTACAAAATAAATTTCCCGAAGTGCTAATTTTGCAAAAACCACACCTCTGAACTAAATGACCTGCACGCCCTTACATATTATCCAATCGCTGGATGAAGCCTCGTTGTAGCAATTCCTCAATCATCACTCCGTTCCTCTTCACCAACATTCAGACACCTTGTCAAGTTCACAATATCAGCACCAAAGTATCCACAAACTCCAGCTTCAAAACAAAGACACACCGAGGAAGTGAAGAAAGAAACTTTTCTGGGTGGCCTAAACATTGATATTTGGTTAAAATCACAGAACCCTCTGTCCACTAACTACTATAATCTCCAAGAAACTCGTGCCCCACTCCCCCAAGTGTCGGAATGACCCAAGTATACTAGGTCAAACCACCCTCAGTCTGGCCTGGTAGGCATAGACTCTAGTCTCGCTCGGCCCACGATGAAAGTTAGAATTTGCCGATATTGTGCGATAAACCATCCAATAATTACCCACACCAAGGTGTAACTGAGTTCTCCGCCAGACAGACAGACTGCAACAGCGGTGCCTCGACGGTTCCGACAACAGAGTTTCTTTTGCTTCCAGATATCACAAATATAATCTTCTATCACACCAGGTGATACATTCACTCTTCCACACCATGAGCATATATGTATGCAAGGCAAATTGTATGCACAGAAATCTGTGTAATTTGTATGCAGGGTAATCTGTAGGCCTGGCAATTTGTAAACAGGGGCAATCTCCACCATATGCAGAGAAATCTGTAAGCCTGGCAATTTGTAAACAGGGGCAATCTCTACCATATGAAGAGAAATCTGTAAGCCTGGCAATTTGTAAACAGGGGCAATCTCTACCATATGCTGAGAAATTGTAAGCCTGGCAATTTGTAAACAGAGGCAATCTCCACCATAGGCAGGGCAATCTGTAAGCCTGGCAATTTGTAAACAGGGGCAATCTCCACCATATGCAGAGAAATCTGTAAGCTTGGCAATTTGTAAACAGGGGCAATCTCTACCATATGCAGAGAAATCTGTAAGCCTGGCAATTTGTTAACAGGGGCAATCTCCACCATATGCAGAGAAATCTGTAAGCCTGGCAATTTGTAAACAGGGGCAATCTCTACCATAGGCAGGGCAATCTGTAGGCAGGGTAATTTAAACGCAATCTGCTAGCATGATATTGTTATATGCAGGGCAATCTGTATGCTGGGCAATATGTAGGCATTATGGGTGTATGTTATATGCAGGGTAATATGTAGGCATGGTAATTGATTCGCATGCAATCATATCTGTAGGCTGAGCAACTTGTAGGCATGTTATTTGATATGCAGGGTAAATATGTAGGCAGGGTAAATTACTAATTGATATGCAGGCAATCTGTAGGCTGAACAATCTACCTATAACATGATACGAGTAAATGTACATTGTACATTGAGTTGTTTTTTTTTTAAATTAATCTACAATAAAAAAAATAAACATGAAAAGATAAAGTTTAACCTTTTTGGTTAAATTCTCTAATAACTAAATACCAACTGACCACAAATATTTCCTCCTCATTATCAAATGTTTCTAAATTCTCCAACCACTTCAATCCCGACATAACGATCCCGATATTTCAATCCCGACATTACAATCCCTTCTGACCAAGTTCCTGGTCTGATCAGAGCAAGGTGAAGGTCACTCTTGCAGAAGACATTGGAAGGAAATACAGCCAAGTCTAGACAGACTAATGCTATGTGGGTCCTTCCAACGCTGGGCAGACTCTGGTCTTAGAACTTTCACCTTTCGCTTCCAGTCTGCCTCATGGACATTCTGTAGGTGAAGCTGCTGTCTTGTTACATACGGAGAAAATAGTATGAACATTGAGGCAGAGGTGTAACAATAAATCGAGGCAGGGGTAGACGCTCGCTGGAAATCTTTACTAGCCCGAAGTGCTCTTCGGGCTAGTGACATATGTTAATCTGTAGTGATACAAACAAATTTCACTAGCCCTTCTGAATTTTCACTAGCCTCGGGCCAGTGGACTAGTGCAAGTGTCGATCCCTGCGAGGTATAGCTATATTGACATTGTGACCCTGGCAATACCATCTATCCATACAAAAACATTATAGACATCGTGATAATCATAATAATCATCTCGCATGTTACTTATCAATATTTATTCAATATATCGTATCACTAGGCAAAACTGATATTGTGATACTTCGTATCGCCACAATTAATACACAGCTCTAATCACTTTAATAGCTCGGATCTTTGTGAGAGTGTCAGCACCTACGTGCCAAATATCCTATTTATTATACAGGATACTTTCCGTCCAAAATTTAACAGCTTTCCAAGAGATTGATGGCTTTTTTATAATGCCTATGCACTTTTTGTTATCTCTAAGTGACAAATCAGTCTGAATATTTGACATTTCAAAGAACAGTGATATCTCTAATTGACGAGAACACTTGATATCTCAAAGTGCGTGGACAGTGATATCTTCAAGTGATGAGAACTCTCAGTATGACAAGAACAGTGGCATCTCAAAATGACCAGAATATTTAATATCTCAAAATTACTCTTGACATCTCATGATATCTCAAAGCTATGATAAAATTGATATTTATAAGTGGTAAGAACACTTGATATTTCAAAGTGACTGTCTTCCCCGACAGAATGTTTCATGTTTCTTCCTTTTGCAGGTAATCAAATTATCTATTCATCAATTCTATATCTGTTCAGGCAATTCTTGGCGGTAATTTGATCCGATTTTGTTATCTGATTATAAATATATTTCTGTACAAGAGTGAGCCAAATACATAATAAGATGACAATGAAAAAAAAAAAGATCTTGTCACTTTTTGCAGATTATATCTTCAAGCGTCTTATCCTGTCTTATTTAAGTCGTATCTAATCACATGACAGGAATCAAATATCACCATCTCTAGAACCAAGTTAAGATTCGTTGAGGCTGTCGCCAACCAAGATATCGAATATCCTCGTTAAAGTTCCATCAAGCCATTGACGTACTTCGTTTTATAAATAGAACTAGTAGTTAAATTGAGACAATAAACCAAAATCCAGAAAATAAAGTTATCAGAAATTTTATCTAGCCAACTAATCTTCTGACATGTGTAGAAATATATGATGCCAACAAAATATCAGAATGTCACATGTTTAAGTTCAGACATTTTTTTTTTTCAAATAGCTAAAGAATATTGTCATCCCGATTTAGACAATTAATTTTGTTCGTGGAACATAAGATTAAGTTCTGTAAATAAACATTATGAGTTAGGTGCTATTGCTTGATAATCTTGCAGTGATAAATTTACCCCGGAGTCCTGCATCAAATACTCATAAAATTTAAATTTAAGCTGAAGTTCCCAAGACTCAATATCAGAATGTCCCCAAGACTCAAGTTTTTCTTTGGTAGTATTTGCTTACTTATTGAGAGACTCACCTATAGCAGTCTGATTAAATCGACCTTGTTTCGAGTTAAAATTTGCAAAATAATATATCTACCGGGATACGAACAGGTTCTGTAGATTCCTCGCCACAAGGTCTGAGAACATCCCGTATAGGCGTGTGTTCCGAACCAGTTTAGCGCAGCCAAAGCCCAGTCAAATAGCTGACCAATCACATCATAGTATTTAAATGGTCGCTGTTTTGAAAGCATTCGGAACAGACAAAAGGATAGCTGTTTGAAGTTATCTGCCCCTAGCTTCTCGCACCGAAAGCATTTGTTGGGCATCTTTTGATTTGCTACCTGAATTGCGCTCGAACATGCGAGTCTACGGGCTGTAATCAGACGGTTTGGCGTGGAACCTACGACTGATACGAGTTCGTATCCCGGTAGATGCACTATTTTGCAATTTTTATTCCACGGAAAACCGTCGATTTTAATCAGACTGCACCTAAAGCTGCTGGGACTCCCAATAATTAGCTTGTTGTAGCTATTTCATGGACAGTATAGGTCATATTTGTAAATTTATCACTCTTGGTGTGTTGGAATCCTTTATAAATCAAAACTTATTATCATTAACTTCATTATCTCACAAATATCTTTTGTCATCCTGAGCTCCTCTATTCTAAGGATATGCACAAACAAGTCTTCTGAAAATAATTGCTTTTAATTATTTCTAAGGACTAGTCTAATAAGGGTTATTATGACTGTTTATAAAATGGTAATTAAATATTTTATATATTCATCTTTGAACATTTCATATATATCTATTTATGGAAACGTCTTATATAATATTATGTCATTACTCAGCTCTTTACATAAAGTTTCTTGCATGGATGTAGACTGGTGATTTAATTTAAAATGTATGTAACATAATTTAATGAGGGCTTTGTGTTTGGTATTCGAGTGATTGATGGAATTTAAACATATCAAAATAATATGCGTCAAAGGTTCACAGAAAATTATCAACATTTTTCTGTGACAGCTTTGTCAAACTGACCATGAAGTTCAAACTTGTGAAAGAGCATTATGAACATGACGTTATAACACAATAACGATTCCATAAACAGTTTACTTTCTGAACATTAAAAAAAAATATGCTGAATTGCCATTAGACTATAGACTGAAATTAACTTATTTTTTATCGAAAACTATTTTACTCTTATCATCTTCTTGTAAACTGTGATAGATTTGGATACTGCAAGAATAATAAAAACAATGAAAATTCAAATGTCATTTAAATTCAAATTAGATTTAGTCAGAATATCAAATTCTGAAACAAAATACTTGTATCAAACAAGTCTTTACAAGACACGGCCCAAATCCCACAGTATTTAACATCGAGTTCTATCATGTCAGGGTGGATTAATACATAACAAAACAAACTGGAAATATTTTAACCCGAGCTACTTAATAATTCCCCAAAACAAATAAAGATATTGAAAACAAAATCATTAAAAACATTTCACATGCAATTTGTAACTTATTTCCACTGAGGATACTCATGAAGATGTCTAATGATTCTAAAACCCCAGTTCAAGTTTTAACACGCCCCCTACAGGTACCCTAACTGGGCCAGATGAACAGGCAGGCTCCCCTGGCTAGCCCCAGGGAGAGAGCACACCCCAGGGGGTCCATATGGTGGAATAGCTAACAATGACATCAGAGGACCAACCTTGCAAACCAGCACCTCCTTTTCTCAGTAGCACATTCTGTCTTCTGTGATGTAACCATCCCCCCCACCCCACAACACCACATTGTCATCTGTATAAACTACAGTAACTGTGCAGATCATCAGCTGATGTAACTAAGCAACATGGGATTCAACTCCCAAAACCCCCCCCCCCCCCCCCCCCACCCCCATTAATTTACATAATCACATGTGGTCTTCAAAGAATGATCAGCTCATGGGGTCATTCATCGTCCTCTTGTCTACATTTCATAATACATGTAATGACAAACCGCCCCACCCAACCATCCCTACACTCAGTTATACAGCCCCTTTCCATCAATAAGTATTGCACTGCCCAGCTGATTGAGTCATAATTTCTTTGAAAGGGAAAGTTCTATCAACGATCTATCGGCAGCATCCGCAATCTTGGATCCTTGACATTTTGTGAAATGAAAACAAGCTATATTTAACCCAATTTTATTTTTTTTTTATAATAAAACATATTCAAAAATATGCTGTTGGGCCGTAGCGAAGTTTTCCCCACTCGCAGCGCCGAAGAATGGCTTCAATTCTCATTGTTTTGATTTTTCAACAAATGTGTGCTTGTCTTTATCAAGTTGTGAAATATAAAGTCATCAAAGTATTAACTTCATTAATATCTTTCAATTTGACTGTGTTTTAATCATATATTAATAGCATATACCGGTATGTGTAAACGGGGATATCCTCTCGAATTTCGTTTCATCAAAAAATACCCCGATAGAACCCTCCTTTTAACAACCTGTTGTGGGATAGAAGGGATAAGCAGTGTTGAGTTCAAAGGGCAGCAGATGGTTCCTGACCTAACATCACTTGTACTTGTTTCTGTGTAAAGAAAATAACATTTTGGGGAATGTTGACCCCTTATTTTCAGATATTACTCATGATTTGATTATAATGTGCCTGTGTTATTTTTATACACCTTGTACATATGAATTGTTTTTTCCTGCAGATATTTTTGATGTTGTAAATATGAGTGTGACAGGAGGTGATTTTGGGTTCAAAGCTGGGGAATAGTTTTTTCCTGCAGATTTCTTTATGTTCAATTACAAACATGAGTGTGAGATACAAGGTGATTTAAAATGCTAATTTTCAGTGTATTTCACTATATCACTTATATCGCGGCTGCTAGTATTATGGCAGGGAGAAAGCCCGCAATGCCATGTGGCTATGCACTGCGGTGAAACCTGCGAGCAGCGGCTGGAACTAGCGAACCATGGGTGGTACTACGCTGAAATTCAGTGTAGCATTGCGCCCAAACCTTACTGCGTGTAGAACAGTTCTCTACTGCAGACAAAGTTGCCGTGCCCCTGGCGGGATTCGAACCCCGGACCTCTTGATCCAAAGTCGAATGCGCTAACCACTGCCCTATCAGGCCCCCTTGCAGTAAGATAACCTACCGTGGCTATACATTGCTCTGAAACCTGCAGGCATCGGCTGGAACTAGCGAACCATAGGAGGTTATCCGATGAAATTTAATACAATATTGCAGCCAAACTTTACAGCAGAGAGGGATAGCAGGATTCAAACCCCAGACCCGACGACGAAGCGGAACGTGTTAACTCCTTGTAAATAATATGAATATACCTTGACGAAGCTTGATGTCCTGTCAATCATTGCGTCTTTGTTAAACGAGAAAATCTAGTATTCATTTAGAGAGTTGAACAATATGCAGTGTTGATCTGCTGAGGAGGTAGTACCACGGTACGTTGGAGAAAATTTGTCAGAAGAAAAAAAAACTTACTATTCTTTAAATGGTTCTTTAAACTGTTGTTATCTGATGTAGTTTGAATGTAATACATCTCTGATGAAAGTGTCTGCAATTTGCTAAGTGATTGGTTGCATATTGATATGCTGATATTCCTTAAGAAAAACTAGAAATGATTGTTATGATTTTATTTACTTTTGAGTTCTTCATCTTTGGTATTCTATTATTCTGAGTTCTGAATAAAAAGACATCTGGAACAATTCTACCTCTATATTATACACAACCTGATCAGTGATCCTATTCATTTCAAGCACGGTATATCATGTTAAATATTGTGTTACTTGGACAAAATATTAGGTATAATGCAGTACCGAAATTTGCGTGGTACCCAACCCTAGCCATAAGACCATCGGGCCTTTCGGGCCTGATGAGCTAAAAATATCATTGAACCGCCGTTGGAACCTTATTTTAAACACCAATCGTCTAAATGAAATCTTCAGACAAAATTATTCTTTTCTTAGATGCCATATATCAAGAGACATCATTTGATAGCCATTAAAGAAAAGTCCAAGTTTCATTTATCTATGTTTTAAAAAACTGTTTTTACAAATGTCATAAATATGCCAATTATTCTGTATTTTATTGAGACGACATACTGACCTGATTAAATTGAAATTGAAAATAACATTTAAACAAACTTTACAGACACATTAATTAGATGAACATCCTGCAATGTACAGATAAAGGCCATTTAGTTTTTGCTTTACGTAAAATGAGAAGACACATTTTCAACTAGATTTTTTTCAACTTTGTATTTAATAAAACATATATTTTGATAGATTCCATTCAAATAGTTTATCATTAAACGGACTAACACTGTCATGATATGCCATAGAAAAACCTCCCACACTCGGTACTGTTCAACCGTTGGTTGGATTCTTGTCTCATAAATTTCCTTCAAACTTCATATACATTAAAAAAACACCCAAACGTTCCATTTTTATTGACATCAAATTCAAAATACTTGACTTTGTAATGACTAACTTGTCAAAGGCAGGGGTCGAAATTAACCATTTCAATGCAGTAGCCACTCGGACTAGTGCATTTCTAAAAGTACTAGTCCAAACTTATTCCAGCTAGCCAAATGCATCTCCATGATCATTTCGCCTCAAATTTTAACTAGTCCTTTGGACTACCAGTTTTTACACTCTACTAGCCCAGCTTCTTTTTCACTAGCCAAAACTCCCTTTTTTTTTTACATCAAATTCAAAATACTTGGCTTTGTATAAATGACTAACTCGTTAAAGGTAAAGGGTAAATGAAACCAGGTATTCAGTAATTAAGTTTTCAACTGGATTGTGTTAAAAGCAGGTATAAAAAAAAGTTCCCTTTTTATTGACATCATTTTCAAAATACTTGGCTTTGTAATGACTAACTCGTTAAAGGTAAAGGGTAAATGAAAGCAGGTATTCCACCAGGGATAAGGAGGGTATTGTTTCTCCCTCAGAACAAAGTCAGCCATGTTCTGATAAAGAGGCCATGTGCCTTCAGAAGTAGGCCACGCAATCAGCTGTTTGCTGTCTGTTGCTGGGATGGGCCAGTCAGACTGAGTCGATTGGTCGTATAAGACTCGAATTAATCATTTTAGTAACAAAGGATTGTACTTTTTGTCTGATGAATCACTTTTACAGGGAAGACGGTATCATCGTACATGACTGTTAGAAAAGTTAAATGTAGAACATTTTGACTCTATCAACGTACATGACTGTTAGAACAGTTAAATGTAGAACATTTTGACTCTATCATCGTACATGACTGTTAGAACAGTTAAATGTAGAACATTTTGACTCCATCATCGTTCATGACTGTTAGAACAGTTAAATGTAGAACATTTTGACTGTATCATCGTACATGACTGTTAGGAAAATGAGATTTGTATAGAAAACATGTTGGCTGTCACCAGGTTGAAAAACAACTTCCAAAGGCAAGGCACAACTCTTGCCAGTCTGCATTACTGGCTGATTTAACGCTTGCGGTATTTCCCTGCTTTGTTGTGTCAAGATAGTGAATCGCTGCACTAAAAATGCATAGCGGGCCTGGATTTCTAAGCACAGATTTCTTACGGAAATACTGCAAGGCCTAAATCAGCCAGTAATAGAGACTGGCAAGAGTTATGCCTTGCATTGGGAAGTTGGTTGAAAAAAGACATAGGACTAAAAAACAAAATTACAATTTTGAGGGATATTAATTTTATGTTATCATAATCATTGCATATGTGTGAAATGATTTGAAAAATATGATACTCTGAACTCAAATACTACTGTTAGTGAAAGCAAACCCATCAGTATTCACCTGTGGCAGGTATTTAATATTCTCCAGAGTACCTGGGTCAATGTCCCATAGGTCATGGAATACAGAAGTCAAAACAACTAGACATACAGGCTGGCGCTAGCCAAATCCGGGCTTGAAATATGTTCAATATCATTAAGTTAGCAACATTTTTTCTCTCTTACAGAATTTTTTCTAAATGTCACGTCAATTTGGTAGTTAAGTCATTTCAAAAAGAGGAAAGTTTTTTCACTTTTCTGTGATTTTAAAAAAAATAAAATTTGGTAATTCTATGACCTCAAACTTGACATCCCCTGAGTATAACTCCAGCTAGCCTATATATAATTTATATATAATCCCTTTGTTTTTAAACTCTGCTGGCAGTATATATATTTTACATGTTCAGACAAGCAACTTTTGTTATAATAATGCAAAAAAGTTTTAATAGTTTTGAAAATTTTAGCAAAATGGCTGTTGAAAAGCTTGCTCAAGAGTTGAGACAAAGAAACTTCATTTTCACTTAACGTCAGTCCAAGGTCAAGTCAACCCATCGGCGAAAAATGTCAACATTCCAAAAATACCTCTTGATGGGAGTGCACTGTTCTTATCACTAAACTTCCGAAACTAAAGCACAAAGGGGCTATAATTCATTTTCATAATACTTTAAAAATAGAAATATGGTATACAGTTAGTTATAATACTTTAATATTAGAAATAATAATATTAGTATGATGCAAATTTCTATTTATGTTTTTCAATTAATATTATGTTCATTAATCAAAATGCTCTAATCTTTTGTTTGGCGATACAAATATGCCACGGCATGATGTAATTAAAGGATGCAGTTGTTTATTATTGATTAATTTGTCAAATAAGGATAACTTTGAGGAGGAAATTCCCAAAAATTTCCCTAAATTAGAAGAGGAAAATTGATTGTTTAAGTTTCATGTTTAGCTTGTATAAAAAATCCCTTATTTTACAAGATGAGGAGGTAAAGGTAAACGGTTTTAGTAGTCCCCGAGCTGATGACGTAACATAAAAACATTGTTTTGTTGGTAAACAATACCAATAATTGATATAGGAATTAATTTGTGTTACGTGTATGATTGAAATGCATGTGTTGATTATATGAGTGTCTTATTCTTTGATATGATTTAATCTATAAGTAAAGTTTGAAGAGTACACATTTTTTTCTGTTTAGGTATGCACGAAATAACAACAGAGTGATGAAATTCTCATCATTCCATACTATATATATATTGTCAGGTTATAAAGAAAATAAAATAGAAGATACTAACGTTTGAGTCTCAGTGTCTGTTTGTAGGAGTCCTGCTCGTGTTGGAGCCAGAGTGATTTGTTTACAAACTGAACGCAGTCGTCTGATAATCCATTTGGGCCATCCATCGCCAGTATATACGGTGGGCGGTCGGTTTCATGTACCATCCGGCCAATCCAGAAATATACACTCCAGTCACAAGATAATCCTAATCCTTATCCAAGGTACGGTAATCCCAATTTGACTTGAACTCTGAAACTTCATGAAATATCCATGTTTTGGACGAGAGCTACCACCACTGACAGTGCAAGCGTGTCTACAAGAAATCCATGTTTAACTTTTGACACTTTCCCTGGCAGGATGAGTCTGGGCTGAGTAGAAATGACCTCTCTCGACAACATGCCAATCAGAATTACTCAACACACAAATCCAATACATCGGAATGTGATTCCTATGAGGTATTCCTTGACCCGTCCACTGGTCAGTGAGGGGGGAGGAAGGAGGGAGGGGGTCTCGCGGTGACAGACACTGACCCGACAGGAGAATGAGGGCAAGCTGATCTCCCCTTCACTCAGCCTCTATGGTTGCTCCTCCTCAACACTGCCTCGCTCTCATCAGCTCCACATCAACATGAACAACCGACAGCATGTCTGGGTAGCTGGTGTGGGTGACCAATAACTTGACCACGTATATCCAATATAGATCAACTTGTCTATGAGCGGTCAGCTCGGACAGCAAACAGGGACCAGTCTCAGTTATCGTCAGGCATGACCTGCTTTCAATTCGACCAATCAGATCTGTTGTACTTCCCAGCTTCTCTCACACCATAATTGGCTCACAGATTCCTTCACCTCCTGGCATATTAATAATTGACCAATCAGAGGATGCGTAACAAAGGCTCATGTAGGCTGTTATCTGTCTGGGTTGATGGAAGGAGGGACTAGAGTTATTTTCGGTTCTGCTCTCCACTGATGCTAAGGCCAGCTTGCTTGCCAGTCCAAGCTCAGCGCAGCCCATGCTTCAGCGTACAAGCTGCAGGGAGCTGAGCATCTACACAGACTGTTCACCTGTCCTCAGCTCCTTACACAACATTTCAAACTCCTTGCACCTCTTGTCTGCTTATCTCGTCTTCACTGCACTAATGACAATGCACTGTCCTGGCAATGTTTGAGATAAGATTAGTAGAAATTAGTTCATGTCACCGTAATCAATTTCATTTTTGGTCAATAGTTTGAATGGATGATATGAAATGATAAAATATTGATGTATAATCTCTATTTATTTTAAGATGGTCACATATTTCTTTAATTTGTCTGTCTTATGTGACGTATTTCTTTTTATTTAATTCAAATCATTGTATTATTCTATCATATATTTTTATATTAGCTAAATTGATGTCTTACCTATTATATACATAGATTTAGATGTTAATAAATCATAACTAATTCAATCTTAGAATATGGACACTGTCTGATGTAATTTTCATTATGCGTTATATTTCCTTTCATAGATTGAACCGATAAATTCATATACTTACTTGATATCAACTTCCTTTCATACAGGTTTGTTGTAATGTCCATACATTTATTGTTTAACGTTCATATTATAGTCTCGAATTTGTTACCTATCCTAGGATAGTGCATTTCTCATGTTATTTTATCAGAATGTCCATGAATAAATAGATCATTCCTTCATATATATATATATATATATATATATATATCCCTAACTATTTTTGTCCAGTATATTCCACCTAAACTTTTGTGTTTTTCCAGGTGTATTTTTACATGCAGTTTAAAAATATTTTGAAAAAGGTCAGATTAAACAGACAATATCTGTATATTTAGCTTATTAAATGTTATTGCATTTTGTAATCTTACATAATCCCTAAAACATCAAAAACAGTAAAAAAAATTCAAATTCAAATTAACATCAACAAAGAGGTCTTAAATACATGTATTTTTTTCATGGCAGTAAATCGAGAATAATTTCAACTAGATGGAGTCTATAAATATTCAACCGAGGTACTTCAAAATTATTTCAGCGCAGTCTATATGTAAAACGAGTTCATTCATAACCCACTTGACAGCACAAGGCTCTCGAGCGGTGACCCAGATTATCTGCTCTCTCATATGATAGGCCTTCCTTTTAAACCTTTCCCTTAGATACAGTCACACTTGAGTGATTTCTGACCAGTTGGTGTGCTGTATAAGGAGAAGTCACAGTTGAGTTGGTAGACTAACATTTAGTCTCAGAAATAATTGTTTTTCTTACCAACAACATTTTACAAACAATTCAAATAGTTATACAAAATGGAGCCCTAAAGATGCCTTAATTTCTGAGAGCTGAGTAATCTAGACTTGCTATAATTTTCTAGACTGGGTTGGTCTTCAATTGAATATTTTGCTTTAGGATCTGGATGACAGAGTGGGTTGTGTTATAGGGAGAAAAGACTTGCTTGAACGCAGGAACTTTTAAAACAATTAAAACTTTTTGTTTTAATTTGTCATCAGGACAGGGTTTGTTTTGTTTTAATTTGTCATCTGAACATGATTTGTGACACTGAGGCCTGCTTTAATTTTTTAGAATAAATTTTGATAAAATATTAGTTCAAACATGTTTTATTTGAGAAATTAAGAAAACGTTTTGATGAGGTAAATCAATTGAAAAGTCATAATTTTACTGACCAGATAAGTTTGACTAGAACTCTCCACAAGCCTTTTGCAACCTGTACGTCTTACCCTTTCATATAATTTAAAAATAGTTGTCAAATATATATCAATATCAATATTAAATGTCACACAAAGACGTTCACCTTTCCAATCCTTCAAAACAGCAAGTTCATGGATGCAATTATGAAATAATGAACAAAATGTTAAGATTGTCAACCGTATATTGAAAAGCAGGTGCTACTATCACAAAAAGGGACATTAAAATGCATTTAAAATTTTCAAGACATAATGTAATTTTATTTGGTTTTGATACATACCAAAATACCATTTGTGCTGGTTTAAATTTAAAACATCTCACTGACTTGCATATTCATCCCCAAATGTTAACCAGAGTTCAACTGGAGTCATTTCGTGGTTGAGTGCACGGCAAGGGTTATAATTATCATAATTAGTTACAAGGAAACAATTATGTCTAGTTATATCATAACCTAGGTCGATTAGAGAACCGACCAGGGGTCATCCCAAACCTGAACCTCCCGCCAATCATCCTCCAAATATGCGTGGAATTCTCTGTTTGAGTCCACTGCCTGGTTCAATGGTTTGCATCAGTTTGTTTACTTTTGTTATTTACATTTGTAAGTAATTGTTAACATGAAATTTTAATTTTCATGTAATGATTGATAATGGTAACAGTATTTTGTGGATTCACCTAAGATTTAATGACTGTAATTGCTTGCTAATAGGTGTATTTAATATATAATAATATTTAATATTCTGAAAATGATTAAAACTAATTTCATACTTCAACTATATAATATATAATATATGTATGTATACACATTATTGAAAATATCTAAAATATTATATTTTCAACAATAAAACTGTCAAAGATTAACATGGGACAAAATATGAAAAACCTCTTCTCACTTTTCTAACTGTAATTTTAACATTGCTAAGCTTCCAACAAACTATTTTACTATCTCATGTGGTTTATCCTTGAAAAATGATCTTTATTTTGTCAAAAGATATGTAGATATAAGGGTGGTCCTAAGTCATATATTGACCCGACTAATATAACATTAATACAAACAGTGTTTTCAAAATTGAGAAATATCAAATTGTTAAAGCATCCTTTTAAGTAAACTTTTAACAGACAGTTATCGGTTATATTTCAGATCAGAGAACATTGAGACAAAAAAGTTATCACCAAATCTTCAGTCAAAATTTTGATTCAAGAATAATATTGCATCAAAAACAAGTGAAACTAACACAGCATTCAACCAAACTCAAGTTTGCAGCTAGTCATGTAGACAGCATTATGCCGTCAAGAGTTTTCTCCCTTGAATGAAGAAAATAGGTGAGGTGAGTTGAGGTTTAACTCAGCTTTCAAGAGTTTTTCACTTTTACCACGGCTGTTAGTATTAATTTATTGCACAGAGAAAGCCCGCAACACCATGTCATTACTCATTGCGGTGAAACCTGCAAGCATCGGCTGGAACTAGTGAACATGGGTGGTACTGCACTGAGAAAAATAGGTAATGGATTGGCTGTTGAAAGACTAGGTATGAACGAAAATATCAATTTAAAGTTTGTTTACATCTATTTACAAGCTTATAAGGGGGAAACAGTACACATGGGCTTGTATTGCGGTACAGGACCCTCGGTTCCGTACATTTTCAGTTCGGTACAAAATCAAGAATGTCTCAGCCTCTGTCAATATATGAACTTAAAACACAACAAATCACATGTTTTTCTTAAAAATATGTTTATAGGGTGTGGGAATAATTTGATTTTAAAATGATACAACTGAAAAAATAATTACATCAGAGGAATTGCTTTTTCAGTTATATATTCGCTGGTATATATATGCCAAAAAATCACATTGATGTACCATGAACCGAACAAAAAATAAAACAATGCGGTTCAACTACTGTATTTGTGAACCGTTTCACCTCTACAAGCTAACTATAAAAGCTTTTGTTACACTGGTTAAAAAAAAGAATGGATGGATGTGAAGATTATTTCATTCATAAATGATTTCTTGGACTGGTTTCATTTGAATCATTTGTGCATCACTATCCTTGTCAGTAATTAATTGAGGAAGGAAATAATATACTTCATTTTATGGTTTTTAATTTGACGGTTAAAGGAAAGAACATGCTCTTAGAAACCAAGATGTGAAATTACTGAAAACCAGGAAATTAGAAATATTTCATCCCTTAAAGGCGCTGTAGCACGTTTTTTGCAAATTTTATTTTTTCAAATTTCTCATTTATAATGATAGTTTATGTCATTTATATTTACTTTAGAGGGTAAAACATCTTATTACACAAACCAATTATCCGTAGTGGTAATAACGGTGTTGTGTATAAAGCCAAAATTGCATGGCGGCCATTTTATTGTGAACACATTTTATTATTTCGAATGACAATAACGATTCCCATGGCTTTACGGAACTATGTTCACTCATTTGTAACTTGATTTTCCGAAGATAGAAGGGTGTTTAACTATTGTTGACATTATTTCATCAAATACATTTTATCGACTTATTTGAGCGAAAAAACGTGCTACAGCGCCTTTAATAAATGAAAGGGACAGTGATTTGACTAAACTAAAAACGTAAGTACAGGTATTTACGTAAGGTATTTCCTCTAATAAACCGGGTCTCGAATATAACCTGGGCCTCAAATACAACCCGGGCGTCATGGAGTGCTGAGGAAAATACAACATGTGTCCTGAATATGAATCTCTTTATAATTCCCTCAAATACAACCCAGGGGTTAAGGAGTGTTAAATGAAATAGAACCCTGGGGTTGAAATCAGGGAAATACAGTATTATGATTAGCACAAAAAATTACATTAATAACTGAGCCCATTATTATAATTTCTCTCCACAACACAACGTTGCCTTCTCAAACTTTGAAAAAATAAAGAACAAAAATGTTGAGTAATGATTAATATCAAGGAATCAAATGCTGACACTACACTAGTTTTAATGACAACCAGACAAATATATTATGTATCGAGATATTGACATCACGACCCTCGAAGTAATAAGTATCTATACAAAAACATTCTAGAAAATATAGCGTGATACAAATATCAGGAAGGTTTGCAATACATTGATGAGTTCAATGATCTATCGGGTATTTTTTGTGGAAACGAAATTCAAGATTACATTCCTGTTTAGACTAAGGGTGCAACGATACACCGATACACCGGTGCATCGCGATTAATAGGCGTACGATTTGCCAGTGAAACGATACGATACGATACAAAATTATATTCGATGAAATTTATTTCTAGTCTTGTCAAATACAGTAAATGCTTTCTCATTAGACTATTATAGAATTTCAACATGAAAACATTGAGAAATTAAAACATAAATCGTCTGATGAAACATAAAACTGAATGATCCAAACTTTCTGTACTTTGAGGCCCAGGTTTTAATAAAACTTTGTGTATCGTGATTCGTATCGAATCGTGGCAGCTGTATCGAGGTATGTATCTAACGTGACCTACATGCATGGTTGCACCTCTAGTTTAGACATATAATTGTATGTTACTAATACATATTTATAACACAATCCAGAAGAAACATATTACTGAGGGTTATGTTTATATGACTTTATATTAGTAATTTTGATACAGGCTGGCCACATTCATTCAAAAGTATAAACGAGAAGTGAAGCCATCAACAACGCTACGAGTGTGGAAAGCTTTGCTTTCAGAACAACAAGACATTGTTGATAAGTATAACTATACATTAAATTGGTTACTTTGAGAATATTCTATTAATACATGTTTTATATTATTTTTTCAATATTGAAATTACGCATTTTCGTTTCATGTAATGCAAAAAAGTAAGATGACGACGGTTCCTGGAGTAAGTAAACGAATTCCACTGAAAATCTCAAAGTCAATTCTTATATTTTGGTTAGTTAAATATAATAAATAACTGTCTTTTCTGACGATTTTAAATATACCATAAATACCATGGAAAGTGTAATTTACTTCTCAAAAATACTGCTGAATAAGTCAGCTGACGAAGACTGCCTGACTGGCTACTGTTTACTCAAAACATTGGCATGTGATCATATCATAATAGCTTTATATACATTATTTTTTAATAGCGAAAAAATTTATGCATCTCCGTCTCGTAAAACAAATTCTTCAATATTTTGATAATTATTCTTAATGCGACAGGTTGTAATTCTTTTCAATGCTGTTGTTTAGCAACGAAATTCTTTATTTTCATTCTCGCTGAGATCACCATTATGTTTTGACCCAAAACTACTGTTCTTCGAACCAAATGTCATCTGATGTTTTAAGCAGAGTCAGATTGATCATTACATGTGAATAAATCAATAATTTGTATAAATAAAAGGGTTGTAAATTAATTTAATGGAGAAAAATGCTTGTTTCCATAATCTGAACGTTCTGTTATGGCGGTCAATTCAATTTTGTGAACATCCGATGTACACACAAAGTTTGGTCAATATTTGGACGATTTTATGATTTCATAGAAGTTATGTGTTCGATGGAATTTAAGTTTAGATGGTGACTGTGCTAAATACATTGTATTTTATTCATATTTTGGTACTCGGTGAATATGATCAAGACATGTCTGAACTCGGTGCAAAAGTAACAACATGAAATGTGCGATCACGCAACTACAATATTTCTTGTTAAAACAACCACTCGGTCTCAGGTGACAGACTTCCTACGCAGGGCATACTGCAAATTATCATATGAAATTAGTTAGAAAAAAACATTGTTGCTTCTTGATCGCGCGACACCAGTGTCAGTGACATGAAAACACAAACACGGTGAATAACGAAGCCATCTCTTCCGCATAGAACAATATTGAGGTCACTGAGAACGATCGGATGTTCACACGTTCAGTATTACCTTCACATAACTTCAGAATATTCACTTACCTTAAAATCGACGCTTGCTAGTGTACAATCCAGTTAAAAAATCGCTTGATATTCCCGTTCCCAAACAGGAGTCAACTTGACCTGGCCTAAGCGAATAAAATGGCGCGCAAAGGGTTCATTTGAAATCACCATGAAATAAACAATTTTGGGCAATATGTAGATTCTTTCTCATCCTTTTTAACAATTTAAAACCATTGCCAAATTAAAAATGTGCACTAGATTAAAAAATGTTAAAACCTAAAATGTTGCTAAAGCGTTTTCCCTCCTCGGCAAAGTTCGGTTTTCAAAATGGCGGCTAATCCCACGAGCACTAACGGCCTCGGTTATCCAGAGTTATTACGAAAAGCAAATGAGTGGTTAAAAGAGTTTCGCGATTGCAAGCCCTGTCGTTCGTTCTTCGGAAATTTATCATCGCGCGTAGGAGCGTCGTTATGGTTACAGCATAAAACTTAAAGTGTTTGGTTGATAAAAAGTGATGCAAATTATTTCATTGGGAAAGAATAAAAACACTTTTTCATTCATCACTTTTCATTCATCTTTTCGTTCAACATTCCGCCTTTTCTGTGAGTTATATAAAACAAATAGATTATAGACGGAAACATTTATTAATGGAGAAGAAAATAATTTAATATACGTAATATCAATTAATATACCATGTACTGCATTGATAGGCACGCTTATGAAAATATATGGAATTGATAAATTATTCTATTAATCGACATTAATTATACTGCAGTAGGCTAGCCTACTAAGCCTACATAGGCCTATATAGGCCTATAGCTACATAATCATATTATTTTCTAGTAATTGTTGATTTTGCAAGCGATTTTATTATAAAAGCGAAACAAATTCATTTATTATTTATTTAAGGAACATTCTACCATGATTGGAAAAAATCAGAAGAACAAAATGCAACTCATAAGCCCTTCCCATTGAAACATGGCCGCACAATTGAGCGACGAACTAAACACAAAGGACATTTAACAGTATCGTTACCTGCTCTGTCTAGCAACATTACAAACTGGACCCCCACTCCCGCTTTTCCAAACATTAAAGGCTACCAATTTTTAAACAATATCAACAAAGCCAAAATACTTTTGCCGGATAAAGATTTCACATGTCAAATTGGTAAGCATATGTTTTGCTAAAAAGTATCCACAATGTCATTCGTTATGTTATAATATTCATGATACTTTAAATTTGTATGTCTGAACACATTGGGTGCTGAATTCGCTAATTCAATATATACTCACGGGCAAAAAAAATATTCCCAAATTTTAAAAGGTGGGCCCCTACATCCATTGTGTTGTTGGGGTCACATGTGCCGAACGTTATGAATGGTGTTATTCTATGGAGAGATACTGACAGTTACCGAAACTTACCATTTTGTTGATAGTGCCTAAGTCGACTTAGTATAATGACGATATGAGATTCAAAGTAAAAGTAGTGATTCTGATCGAAAATCGGACAATGCATCGCGATTTACGCGCGCCAATGAGTCAAAAGTAATTTTGGAATCTTATTTATAACAGACAAAATGATAAATTTGGGTTGATTACGTTTAATAGGTCATTTAACTTTGAAACTTGTTTTTACGCTGGAATACCAGGATCGTCAAATTAATGTGCTTTCTAGTCGCCTATTTTCGAAAATACTGACGAGAACAAAATGCAGGGATTCAGATTGCTGCAGGCCATACTGATCACTTCTCTTGACTTAGGACATTGAGACTGATCAATAATTTTAATGATATTTCTACATATTAGCCTTTATCATTATGAATCATGAATATTTATGTTCACCTATCAAAGAGTAATTAATCTATGAAACTTTAAAAGTGAACACAACCTTGGATACAAGTTGCAGCATGAAATATCATTAATAATTCTAGTTGACTAATTTCAATAGATTTAAGTATTGGAAGAGCTTCAGGCCAATGGCCTATGGCAAGACACCCACTCAGGACATTTGTCTTATTCACATTTCTAGGCTTCAAAATCACTGAAATGTTGTGTGAAAGGGGGGGGGGGGGGGGGGGGGGGGGGGGGGAGCACATATGGTGAAACGGAACGTATTTAAGCGTAATAAAATTTAAGAAACGGAATGGATGCACCTTTATGAAAGGATGAAATGAAATGCTGCTGTTGGGGAATTTAGATTTTGAATGTATTTGATAGACACAATGTTTTGTGAATAACTACACACACTTCATACATCAGAGTATGATATTTTTATTTCTATGTCTGTTCAAATACACTTTGGGTCTGGTCCAGGCCTCCAGGGGGTCTCGATTTGTTGACGTATCGCTAGATCTGTAGGACGTCATGCCGCTTTGGTTTGTTCGAAATGGTTTTCTGAGCGAAAGTGGATTTTATGGACGCTACTTTGACATTTTACTCCTTGCTGAACGCGGAGTTTATCACGAATTTTCTTTTAAATATCTAAGAATTGAATGTTTTTTTGTGTTTTTTTTTCACTGAAAAACGATGTCAAATCGATATTCAAAATTGTGTGAACAGTCGCAAAAGCACGTTCATAACGACTAGCCAGTGAGAATCTTTTTGTGTTCATAACGTTGCGGTTGGGATCAGGCGATATAAACACCCACAACTCTGTTCAACAGGAGATATGGCTTGTGTCTGACCATATGATATCTCCTGGGATACCGATTCAACACCCAAAACTGTGTTCCACAGGAGATATTACTTGTGTGAGCTCAAGCTATATCTCCTAGGAGATAAAGTTTTGACAGTAGACTTTGCTCAATGCCCTGTCAGTGCCAACTTCCCAATGCAAGACATAACTCTTGCCAGTCTCCATTACTGGCTGAAATCAGCCAGTAATGCAGACTGGCAAGAGTTATGCCTTGCGTTTGGAAGTTGTGTGAGTGCTGTCACCGTCAGCTACTTGAGATGATGATATCACAATGTTTTTACATCACCGAGTAATGACATCACAATAGTATGACGTCATAAACATGTTGGCGTCACACTGCTATGACATCACCGCATTGAAAGTCAAATGGCAGTGATATGGTCAGAGATGTACAATTGTTATTGAAACACAATGAAGAATAATTTTGAATGATAAAGAGAATCTCACCCTCGTGTCTTCTGATATCAAATATCATCAACACTCGTTGATACAAGTAAAAACATCCTTGGCAAGCCTCGTATATATAACTTTTATCAACTCGTGTTGATATATTAGATATCAGATGACACTTAGGTGAGATCTGGTCCAGGTGGTCTGGAGCACGCATTTGGGTGGATGTGGCGCATTATTAAATACAATATATTATTATTCTCTGTATATCATTTTGACAGTAAGTTTTGCACAAGGCCCTGCCACCGTCAAACATCACATGACTCGACAACCATCAAAAAGTAAGGACTCGCAATTATTGTGATGACTTGATGACTTGAAACTTGATGACATCACAATGCCATGACTGATATCTATAACGTCATAGTTTTATGACATCACCGCGCTGTATTCAAAGATGATCATCTTTTAAAGCACAATTAATAAAGACTCACTGTGAATGATAAATTATAATCTCAACCCCCCTAACTTGGATGAGATTCTGTATTTCTTAGACATACATATGGCATGGCGTCCGTCCATCCGTAAACTTTTCGCTTTTTCGACTTCTTCTCCAGAACCAATGACTCTACTAAGAGAGCTGAAATAGTATGTGCAGACTCCTTGGCCAATATGGATTCTAAATTGTAGATTTGGTGACTTGGTCACGACTTTAAAAACATATGTTCATCTTAGTCTCCAGTACCAACAGATCTAGTGAGCTAAAATGTTGTCTGCAGACCTCTTTGCTAATGACGATTCTAAATTGTAGATGTTGTGACCCTGTGACTCCAAGTAGGCTCACAGGGGTCACGACTTTTAACACATATTTTCATATTCTTCTCCAGTACCAAAAGGTCTAGAAAATTGAAATGTTGTGTGCAGACTCCTTGGCTAATGGGGATTCTAAATTGTAGAATTGGTGTACCTGTAATCCCAAATAGAGTCACATAGGTCACGGCCTTAAAACCTATTTTCATCTTCTTCTCCAGAACCAATGACTCTAGAGAACCGAAGTTTTATGTGCAGACTCCTTGGCCAATGGGGATTCTAAATTGTAGATTTTGTGACCCTGGGGGAAAAAAACACTATTGTAGCAAGCTTAGAACAGTACTTTTGAGATTTTATGTGCTCTTCACTTCAGACAACATAGAGGGAGCTAATCCCAAATATGTGAATTCTAACATGTGCTTTGGTAGTTTGAGAAAGGGTTGTTGAGAAAGAGATGTAGAGACTTGAAAACTAGGACTAGGGGATCAAACACAAATTGTATTTATTAGATTTTCAGTTGTGAAATACGGCGTTTATCGGTTATTTGTAACTTTTATCAACTCGTGTTGATATGTTAGATATCAGAAGACACGTGGGTGAGATTCTCTATTTATCAAAATATTTTATAATTTCAATATTCCAGAAGGAAATGCAACAAAATAGTCCAAATTTCAAAGTGCATTTATTCACCCCCTGGAACCTTGTACTGCAGGCGTCCTGTTATAGAGATTTCGTACAGCGAGAGATGCAGCGAGGCTGAGAGACCAATGATGTTAGTGTAGGCCTATCGGTTGGTTGAAATATCAACTTTTATTGACACAACCAAATTCTTACTTCCATGTAAGCTTGGTATATGCATGTGGTGAAATAGATGTATCCCATCTCTTTTATAATGGAGATAGGTGAACAACATTCTCTCCCCACAGAAGTTACTCTCTTCATATTTCTGATCCCTCTGTGGGAAGAGAATGGGTGAACAATTGCGAGATGAGATTAGTGGCGTTCTGTAAAACAGAGAAATAGAACCAGTGTGTAAATAATATTTAAGTAAGAAAGCAATGAAAAATACTTAATTCAGTTAGTTGGTCATTTGTGCTCAGAAGGTTTAGGTTGTTCACTTCACTACTTTTAGAGAATTTGTGAAACTTGAATAGTTGACGATGCGCTGGTGCATTTTGGTTGCTGTGATCGGAATTAGCGTTATACCCCCATTTCACTGAGCTACGACTTCCAAAAGTTTTCACGACTATTCCCGAGTCTTCCCAACTTTTCGGCTACGAATTTGTTGGCTTTAGTCGGGGTAAATTTGGGGTCAAATTGGAATTTCTGAAATTTCCGGTTGAAAAGTACGAGCATCGCCCGACTGAAAAAGTCGGGAGTGAGTTTTTGAACATGTTCCAAAACTCACTCCCGACTAAATTAGACCTCCCGACTCTTAAAGACTCTTGAAGACTTATCTACGCTTCAAGCCAACTTAAGGGGACTCAGACACGCCTCATTGCGAGTCAATGACAACTCACTGACGACTTACCGACTATTTTCGGTCGGCAACGCCTCGTAGCCCAACGAAACAGATACGAATTATTTATACGAATTGTTTACGACTTATGTACGAATTGTACGAAATAATTAAGAAACAGTTGCGAATACACTACGAATGTTCGTCCTTAATTCGGGACATTCGTAAATGATTCGTAAGTAATTGGGGGTGAAACAATCAAAATTATCAACCACGAATTTCAAAGAACTGTTTACAAACTACACGAATTAGTTACGAATAATTTAAAATTCGTTGGTGATTCGTGAAAATGTTTGGACAAATCAAAATTTGTTCACGAATTGGATGACAACTACGAATCTTTTACGAATTCCAAGAATTAATTACGAATTTTCTACGAATGTTAACGAATGTGAAAAAAAACTCTTTCGTGATGATTCGTGACAATTCGGCTCGTAGTGAAATTGGGGCATTAGAAAGATACACATTAAGGGTATCAAAAGAATGAAAAGAACGTAGGCCTATATTAGAGGCATAAATATGAGCATCGTTAGCCAACTAAGTAATATCTTACTGAAAAGAAGAAGCTTGAAGGAAATTTCATCTAACTATACTATTCGTGCCAAAATTACCATGTGCTGTCATTATGTCTCCATCCTGGTAACCGATACCAACCAGTTATAGTTTAAACTTAGAAAAGCTTAGTTGCTATATACTTCCGAAACTTTCCACCCAAAACACAAAATGCTCGAAACTAAATGTAAGAATTGCCCATGAAATGAATATCCAAAGGGAATTATACCAAGTTATATGTTTTATCCAATTCAAATCTTTAAGTTGCGTGTCAAATTTCAATCTAGCAAACGTGATAATAATATTGCGATGTTTATTCAGACACGTGTAGAGTAAAAAAAACGACATTTTACTATGATTTGGACAACGTAAATAGTTGACGAGTTAGTTATATAATAGTGCAAGATATAAGATAGATATTAAAACAGCTCTACTCATACCTGGGTTCCGTTCCATAGCAGCGAGCGCTTATAATCGCTCATTGATTGCTCAATGTAGCACTCAAGTAGCATTCAAGTATAGCGCTCATTCTCTCCTGAACGATACTGTGCAAAACCTCAAAGTTCGCTAGCTTTGCTACGTAGCGCTACATTGAGCAATCGCGCTCAAGAGAGATTTAAAAGTAATCGCTATTTCAGGTGTTAGGAGGAGACAAACTAAGGATTTAATTAATATTGTTTCAATTCTTGGGAGAGAGGTTGCTCCCATCTCACACGTGGCTTGTTGTACTCTAAGAAGTTTACGTTTGTGAATGCACTATCGTAATGATACACTGACGGACAAAAGAAAGTATATCACCCAAAACTTGTTCCACAGGAGATATTGCTTGTGGGAGGTCAAGCGATATCTCCTAGGAGATATCTTTTTGGCAGTAGATTTTGAACAATGCCCTGTCACGGTCAACTGCATGACATCGCAACGCTTTTACGTCATCGAGTTATGACATCACACTGCTATGACGTCATAAACATGATGACGTCACAATGCTATGACCTCACCGCACTGAAAATCAAATGGCAGTGATGTGCACTTTTTTCACTTAAATGTAATCAGAATGATTAGGGCTGATAAATAGAATCTCACCCTCGTGTCCTCTGATATCAAATATATCAACACTCGTTGATAAAAGTCAAAATTTGTAACTTTTATCAACTCGTGTTGATATATTTGATATCAGAAGACACTTGGGTGAGATTCTCTATATATCACTCAGTTGTATTTATCATATGCACAATTTTCAAAGACAAACATCTCACGTTTTCGACGTCGTATTAAAAAGCTGACTTGTTTGGGAAATTAGTCCAAAACGTTAAATCGGTCAAAGAACACCTCTATGCGATTTTTAAAAAAATTATCAAAATTTGAAAATTACAACGTATAGTTTCTTTTGGACGCCACATAAACTAATTATATCAACAAGTAACAAGTTCTTTATTGCGGTTGATATTTAGGCCTACGACCTATAACAACATAGAATACAATATTATTATAACATTCTGCACATGCGTATACAATACAAGAATGGTGCTTATTGAATTATAGTATTTCGAAATATCACTGCATGGTATATATACATAGACAACTTCCTAATGACTTCATCATTATGATTTGACATCAATTCAATGAACTGTTGTTTGGAGATTGCTGTGACATTTATGTATTGTTTTCTGATGTCTGCAAGTGGTTTACAAATAAGTAAAAAAAATGATATTCATCCTCTATCTCCCCTGATTTACATACTCTGCATAACCTATCCTTACGTTATATGCCATTCATCCTGCCAGTTTCTATTTTAAGTGGGAGTGTACCACATCGGAAATAAGCATAAGTACTTCTGAATGTATTTATATGTCGTGAATTTATATAGACTTCGGTTTCGAATCTATTCTTAAAGCTTTTGTAGTTTTGGAGTTTAGATATCTTAATATATATTGAAGCAAACCAATCTGATATTGAAACATCTTGCATTCTTTGTTTAAATTCACTGATAAAAAAGTTTATGTTCTCTACTCCCTGGTTTGCCCATACGTACATAAATCCGTTTGAACATAACATATGCCTAACTTTAGTAACCCAGTTTACTTTATCATTTGAATCATAAAGTAAAGACATTTTGTAAGATTTCTTGACATATCTGTGTTCAGATATTCTGGTTATCTTAAGCCAATATTTGACGACGCTCACAGATGTGTTCACAAATAGTGGAAAGCGGCCACATTCTCCGAGGACAGCATAATTAGGTGTTTTAATAGATAGTTGCAGAAACCGCTTGCACGCTGTTATCTGAATTCTTTCTAATGCATTGTAATATTTATGTCCCCAAATTTTAATAATTATATCAAACAATTAATCAAGCTACGTCCCTTTAGAAGTGAATTCTATGTTTTGCAGTGTGAAGGATCCATAACTTAACAAGAGTGAAATTCTCAGTATAACAACTTTGTAGCTCTGTAAATACAAAAGGTACGAGTGATTTTAATTACAAGGACAATGGCATGTCTTTACAACCACATTCACCCGCGTGTCCGTTTGATTGAAAACATATTTGATTCATTTAAGAAGTGGATTGGGCACAAGTTGTGAAACTTATAGAAGCCCTCTCCACGTAATCAACAACTATTTGACAAGGCTAAAATACATAACACAATATATGCAGAAGAGAGTAAGAAATCTACAAGTGACGAAGTGGGTAAACATGTGTCCGTTGATTTCAACAATATTCATTTCCATCACCTGTGTATGTCTATGATCTAGATGTTTTAATGGTGCCTTGTCTCAACATGGATGGATGCTTTATACTTTATAATAGTTTACTGTTTACTGTCAGGACTTACATTTTGACCTTTCAGCTCAGTAGGCCAGATGGACGTATGGCATGGACCGGCGTCCGGTGTGCTTTTCATAGCTACAAACTGATGTATTGATATATTCAAAGAAGTTGGGGCGGGATAGCGCAGTGTTTAGCGCGTTCGGCTTCGGATCAAAAGGTCCCGAGTTCGAATCCCGCCACGGCAACTTTGTCTGCAGTCCCAGTAAGGTTTGGGTGCAATGCTACACTGAATTTTAGCGTGGTATCACCCCATGGTTCGCTAGTTCCAGCCGATGCTCGCAGGTTTCACCGCAGTCATAGCCACATGGCGTTGCGGGCTTTCTCCCTGCCATAATACTAGCAGCCGCGATATAAGTGAAATATTCTTGAAAGCGGCGTTAAACTCCAACTCACCTCACCTCAAAGAAGTTATTTGTTTATGTTTTAAAATCACAGGTGTGAATGTTTGTGTGAGCCTCCCTCTTAAAGGCATTTTAACTGCATTCAATTGAATGAATCCTCCTCCGACAGTTGGTAGATGTATACCTGTCGAACTAAAAGTTGCCATTTTTTGTGACCTTTGACTTATATGATAAGTAAAATTAAATCACGATATGAAAGTGTGCATTATTATCGTCATTGATCGAGAATGAAAAGTTAAATATTGCATTTTTTTCTGGGAAATGTATGAATTCAATTTTGCATTTGAAGTCCACAGGTTGTGAACTGTTCTTAACGCCGGTGGCAGTTACCTAGTTCGACCCAATGACTGAAATAAGAAATAAGAGCCTTTAATAAGTCTAGATCCTTATTCAGCAAGTCTATATAAACTGAATACTGGTAGTTAAGATATATATATATATATATATATATATATATCTATATAATTTATATTTACTTTAGAGGGTAAAACATCTTATAATACAAACCAATACTATGTAGTGCTAATAACAGTGTTGTGTATAAAGCAATAATGCATGGCGGCCATTTTATTGTGAACACATTTTATTATTTCGAATGACAAAAGCGATTCCCATGGCGTTGCGGAATCATGTACACTCATTTTGTAACTTGATTTTTCGAAGAATGAAGGGTGTTTAACTATTTTTCAAATACATTTCATCGACTTATTTCAGAGAAAAAAACGTGCTACAGCGCCTTTAAAGGAACAGTTAAATCGGTAGTATCCTGCATCAAAAATACCCGATAGAACCCTCCCTGAAGGCGAGAGACAACAAGAACACCGTATATAGTTATGCGGATCGGAGACTTCGGTTGGGTTGATAACATGTGGTCAGGTCAGACAGATACCTTACAGCTAGCTTATTATAGCTAAAATGGATGGAATTATAAGAATAATCAACGAGTTGCGAGGAATTACGGATTATCTGTCCCGAGTTAATTATTGTGATAAACTCCGAGCTTTAGCGATTATTCTTTTTCTTACCCAAGATCATGTTAATGCGTAAAAATCGAAAAACAAGACCCCAATTCACGATCTTTGATACGACTGTAAATTACAAATTGTAGTCATACGCCATTCATAAACTCTTTCACACCTTCAGGATGTGCATATCTAAATAGTTTCCAACTAGTTTCCTATTTTTTCAGAACTATTCTAAATGTAAACAACTCGTTTTATATTGTAAACTATGTCGCAGAATGAGAGAAAATTAATGAAAACGTGAACTTACAATCGCACTGTTGGAATACAAGATAGGAGTGTAATTACGTCACCAAATGACGTCATGGTTAATGACGTCACAAAGCAATGACGTCACGGCAGTGCAGTCGGCGACTCTTGCATGTTGCTTCGCCGTGCAAGTTTAGTACTG
The DNA here is from genome assembly GCA_936450465.1 of Gibbula magus. Classification (NCBI taxonomy): domain Eukaryota; kingdom Metazoa; phylum Mollusca; class Gastropoda; order Trochida; family Trochidae; genus Gibbula; species Gibbula magus. The sequence continues at coordinate 22,063,106 of OW388298.1, read as the reverse complement.
TAAATACGGTCTCGGAAACTTAGGTTGAACATGATTTTATATTTAATAAGTTTTACTGGCATGTGACTTCAATTAGGTTTGCTCAAAATTGTTCAATTATGTGATTTAGCTTAAACAGGATAGCTGAGGAATTCATGAATGAGCGCAAAGTAGTTCCGTCAACCAATCAAAACGCAAGTTATATTTAGAAAAACTGTAATTCCCATGACCATTATGAAAACTTTAATACCCGGCATATCTGTGCCCGCTTGGGTAAGAATATCATGAAACCGCCCTCTTGTTATCAGAAATGAGCGGGCCACTGCAAATGATAACGGCCCTCTCAACGCTGACGACGGGCCATTATCACTTCGTTTCTAAGTGACGTCACTTTCGAATCTCCTCTTGAAATTTCAACAAATATGGCGACCAAATAAGCGTATCGACTCGAACATTTTTAAACGTTTTACATGTCTTTCTTTCAAACGAGGACACGTAATTTTGCCAAATAATATCATAAACAGGATGTGACAATACAACCGCACTGATTCTTAAGTGTTTTAAACAAAATAAAGAAGAATGTCGTTCTCAGTCACCACCGGTAGACCTTCAATGTTAGATTTAGGTAGCCTAATTACGCATGCATCCTAAACTTGCTAAATATGTAATGATTTGTTAATTTTCATTATTTCACTGATTGATTATATAATAAAACACGACTACGCATCAGTATGATAATCATGACATATAGACTGCTTTCGTTTTCCCGATCAACGGCTGACATTCCGTTCATCAGCCGTAAAACGCAAGCGACTATGACGTCATTCTTCACTTGTGACGTCACAGTGGTTCTCGGCGGTAACGCGATGCAGTTTTTGCTGTTTTGTTCACGTACAACTGTAATTAAAACTTGTAGAAGAATTCGAGTACAAAAGAACAAATCCCAACCATTTGAGCTATAATAGGGGTAACGTTGTTTTTCAGGGCATTATCATTTGCAGAATCCCTCAGTCTTCTTCAACTGCCCTCCTTCGTCGGGCAGTTAATTGAAGACCTCGGGCTTCTGCAAATGATAATGCCCAGAAAAACAACGTTACCCCTATATTTTAAAGGGGCTATAGCACGTTTTTTGCATATTTTTTTCTTCTTCAAATTTCCCGATTGTAATGATTCATATTTTGTCATTCATGTTTACTTTAGACGGTAAAACATCTTATTACACAAACCATTTATCCGTAGGAAGTAGTAAAAACGGTGATGCGTATAAAGCAAAAATTGCATGACGGCCATTTTAATGCATTTTTATTATTTCGAAGTACAAAAACGATTCCAATGGCTTTAGCAAACCATGTACATACATGTTTTAACTTGATTTTTCGAAGAGAAGGGCGTTTCGCCATTGGTGACATTATTTTTCAAATACATTTCATCGACTAGTTTGAGCCAGAAAACGTGCTACAGCGCCTTTAAAACAAGTAGGATGAATGTATTTGATTTGAATTGACGTGGGAGTCTAGCGTAGCTTCTGGACAACAGGACTGACGAAGAGTGTTTCTGTTATCTTAAGATGAGTCTAGCAATAAAACTCTTAGTCTGGCACGAGTTATGCTTTGCATAGGGAAGTTGAACAATATGTGGATGGATGGCCAGAAAGCAATAACATTAGGAACACAAATGTTCAATATGATTTATTACAAAAGAACAGAATATATACACTTATCAGCACTTTGCTACACTGAGATCTTGCATACACAACATGACATACCATAGTGATAATTGAATGATACATAAATCAAGATGGTGCACAAAATGTAATGAACATTGCAATTTCTCTCCATAAAATATTTAACAACATATCTCATGAGATATTTGAAGCCTCAGTAGCAGAGCAATAAAACTGTTAAGCCAGAGGTCATCCCAGTGGCAGATCCAGGAGGATGGGACCCCCCTTTCAAGTTTTTTTGCATGGGCGGGTATGGGAAAAAACAAACATTTTGTACTGCAAATATTGCTCTAATTTAAGTTCTTTCATTGGCTGGCTCAGGGATTCAGGGTACTGTCATTGGTTAGTGAGAGAAAATGACGGTTGTTTGATGATTCAAATGACACAAGTGGATGTATACAACATATCTGTATACAACAAATCTCTATAGGTACAATATATCTGTATCCAATATATCTGTATACAACATATCTGTTTACAATATATCTGTATACAACATATCTGTTTACAATATATCTGCATACAACATATCTGTTTACAATATATCTGCATACAACATATCTGTATACATCATATCAGTATACAACATATCTGCATACAGCATTTCTGTATAGAATATATCTGAATACATCATATCTGTATACAACATATCTGCATACAACATTTCTGTATACAACATACCTGTATACAATATATCTGCATACAACAGATGTGCATACAATATATCTATAAATCATATCTGTATACAACATATCAGTATACAGCACATCTGTATACAACATATCGGTATACAACACATCTGTATACAACATATCTGTATACATCATATCTGTAAACAACATATATGTATACATCATATCTGTATACAACATATATGTATACAATATATCTGTATACAGCATATCTGTATACAATATATCTGTATACAACATATCTGTAAACATCATATCTGTAAACAACATATCTGTATACATCATATCTGTATACAACATATCTGTATACATCATATCTGTATACAACATATGTGCATACAATATATCTGTATACAACATATCTGTATACAACATATCTGTATACATCATATCTGTATACAACAGATGTGTATACAATATATCTGTATACAACATATATGTATACAATATATCTATAGGTGTTGATTATGTGGAGAGGGCTTCAATAAGATTCACAACTTGTGCCCAATCCACTTCTTAAATGAATAAAATATGTTTTCAATCAATACAACATATCTGTATACAACATATCTGTATACATCATATCTGTATACAACATATCTGTATACAACATATTTGAATATATTGAAATGTTTATGTTAACAATTGAGAAGGTAGTATGATATTGAGTTTATATTATTCAATCAAATAAGTTGATAAATGGTAACAGTTGGAAATTTGACAACAAAATTACGCTCAATCAGTAAAGAACGCTACAATACCATCGAACGTTCAAACGACCTGAAAGCGTTCAAACGAGTATGAACGATTTTCCAAGAGTTCATGAATAAAGAACCTTGAAATTTTTATCACATGACCGTGCTCTCAACCAACCAACGTTCGGGAATCCGTGTAAACTTCAAAGTAATAAATTATATAAGTATATTACTGCTACAATTCTGCTCACAATACTTACCATATAACTCTCAGACCATTGTTTAAGTTAAGATTGATTTTTGCTTCTCCTAAGAGTTCTTTCATCCATAAAGTTAATTAAAGTTAAAGTTATGATAATGTTAACACTTACGGTATCTCACGTGAAAGACTTTCATGATTCAGATTCCAGACAAAAAGCAACCACCCCAGATACATTATGTTCAAGTTTTCGCTTTAGAAATGTTGCTGTTAAATATTCTGACGACCCCTCAAGTATTAGAGTGAGTGAGTGAGTTAGGGTTTAACACCGCTTTCAAGAGTATTTCACTTATATCACGGCTGCTAGTATTATGGCAGGGAGAAAGCCCGCAACGCCATGTGGCTATGCATTGCTGGAACTAGCAAACCATGGGTGGTACTACGCTGAAATTCAGTGTAGCATTGCACCCAAACCTTACTGCGGGTAGAAGAGTTCTCTACTGCAGACAAAGTTGCTGTGTCCCTGGCGGGACTCGAACCCCGGACCTCTTGATCTGAAGCCTAACGCGCTAACCACTGTGCTAATAGAGGCAGCATTTTTAGATTCATTCAATATCAAGGACAAATGATCCTATAACACTCAAAAACAATCATGATAAAGATGAAGAATTGACTTTCAGCAGAAACATAAAGCAATTGTAACTGAAACTTTCACACACGAAGCAATGATAATTTACATTTTGCATAATAAATACAACTAATAAATAAAAAATGAAACCAAGTATACATTAAAATGCATAATCTTCAAAAGTTTGTTGGATAGATTTTATTTATCGATTTCTTTAAATGTTAACAGCTTAATGCTTTACTTATTTTAACTGATTGATTTTCAAATAAAAAACTCTTTGCCATTCTTCCTGGCCTGTGGTTTGTAAAAAATGTTGTATTTTTTTCAGTTTGGCTTCAGAAATTAAAAGAAGTATTTTTGGCCAACAATCTTTGGGTGAGAGGTGAGAATTCATTCTGATAGTTCAAACTCAAACTGTTAACCCATTATCTGACTACCATTCGAGTGGCAGACAAAGGGAATAACCTTAGATTAGCAGGTGGCTAGTGGGAGGCATACTTCAAGCTGTATTGCTCATATGACAGAAGACACATTAAGAAGAGTTATCCCCCCTTGTGGACACAGAAGGGTTTAGAGTTATCTCCCATGATTGTGTTCACAGACAAACAGATGGTGTCATCTATAAGAAAAAACACTAAGTTATCTCCCTTTGAGGCCTCGGACATACATTTAGAGTTATCTCCCTTCTGCTCTCAGTCCAACATTCAATTATTTCCCTTTTCAAGTGGGCCTCCCTTTGAGTTTGTGATCGTCTTCATCCTTGATAAACTCTGAGAGGATAGCGGCAAAACAGTTTGAATCAGTCTGCGAGAGATCAGGTTTGAGTTTTCAGCGTGTTATTCTCGGTGGTAAGGACGAGGATCCTCTTGCCGAGTTGCGAGTTGTGCTGCTTTAGATAGCGGATCATGTCAGCCTGTTTCTCCAACACTTGGTCCACGTAATTCTCGTCCCTGTAATAAACGGGAAACATGTGATCAGTACCTAAAGTTACCTTGTCATGGTTGTTAATTTACATGATGTAAAGCGAAAGTTCTATCACCGATCTATCGGCAGCATCCGCCAGCATGGATTTTTGGCATTACGTAAAATGAAAACACGCTATATTTAACCAAATTTAACACTTTTTAAAGGGGCAGTAGCACGTTTTTTCGCTGAAATAAGTCGATGAAATGTATTTGAAAAATAATGTCACCAATAGTAAAACACCAATCTCTCTTTGGAAAATCTAGTTCAAAAATGACTGTACATGGTTCCGTAAAGTCATGGGAATCGTTTTTTGTCATTCGAAATAATAAATTGTGTTCACAATAAAATGGCCGCCATGCATTTTTGCTTTAAACGCAACACTGTTTTTACTACTTCAGGAAATTGGTTTGTGTAATAAGATAGTTTACCCTCTAAAGTAAAAATAAATGACATAAACTATCATTTTAAATGGGAAATTTGAAAAAATAAAATTCTCAAAAAACATGCTACTGCCCCTTAAAAGATAAAACATATACAACAAGAGTTCAAGGTTAAGAGAGTTCAAGGTTGAGAGAGTTCAATGTCGAGAGAGTTCAAGGTTGAGAGAGTTCAGGGTTAAGAGAGTTCAATGTCGAGAGAGTTCAAGGTTTAGAGAGTTCAATGTCGAGAGAGTTCAAGGTTAAGAGAGTTCAAGGTCTCTACCTGAAGCCAATGTCTGATGTCTGGCTCTGAGACTGCAGAAAGCTTGTTAACATCTCATCCTGACTCACGTCTGGCCTCGCTCCCGATTGGTTGAACTTGATGATTCGAGCTGAAAATATCATTTCCATTATTATAAGGAAATTTATGTTGTATCAGAACTTCAATGAAAAACAGAGCTGAATTTACCATCATTTACATCATGATTACATTAAATCATAAACATATTTAAAGAATGTTGTATAATAATAACTTTTTTGTCAAATTGTAGTTTCAGTGAATGTCAGTTCGTCCATAATAGTTACCGACTGAGACCGAGGTGTTCAAGTTAGATGAACTCGCGCATCAAAATGTCAATTCTAGGGAACTTATGTTAAACATTTGGGGGTAAAAAGATCATTGTCCTTGTCAGAAAAACGGTGTCTATATCAGTCAGCTTGCCTGAGTGAGTCGTGGTGCATGTGCAACACGCCTCTGACATGTACTACCCTTACTATTGTATGCATGGCTATTGTCAATATTGCCGGTTGATACAGAATACACACTTTCATTTAATTCTAAACAATTTGCACTCCAGTTGAAGATTAAAATCTATAACTTGTTAACAAATTTATGACAGTTTTAACCCAAACAAATAACAGAACACTATGTGGTTGGTGATGAAAAAGTCTCTCTCATCTCATCTGGTTTTCTACCAGAAACCATAGGTTCAATCCCACATTTCGTTGGAATTATTTGCGATTTGATTGTATTGAGAAATGCTTTTTTACGAATTATCATCACCCAGAAAGATTAAAAATAGAGCCATGGGCTCTGTAGCTCATCAGGATTTCACTGATTTACTATCTAAAGTTGAATATTTAAGTTATTTAAGTTATTGTTTACAAGCAAAAGATAGGTTCTAAGATCATGACCACAGTGACCCCATTTGGGGTCACGGGGTCACATAATCTACAATTTAGAATCCCCATTGGCCAAGGAGTCTGCACACAACTTTTCAGCTCTTTAGACCTTTTGGAACTGGAAAAGAAGATGAAAATAGGTTTTTAAGGGTGTGACCCCGGTGACCCCATTTGGGGTCACGGGGTCACGACATCTACAATTTAGAATCCCCATTGGCCAAGGAGTCTGCAAACAACTTTTCAGCTCTCTAGACCTTTTGGAACTGGAGAAGAAGATGAAAATAGGTTTTTAAGGTTGTGACCCGTGTGACCCCATTTGGGGTCATGGGGTCACGAAATCTACAATTTAGAATCCCCATTAGCCAAGGAGTCTGTACATAAAATTTCAGCTCTCTAGAGTCATTGGTTCTGGAGAAGAAGTCGAAAAAGCGAAAAGTTTACAGACGGATGGACGGACGGACGGACGCCATGCCATAAGCCCATTGGGCCTTTCAGGCCTGATGAGCTAAAAATTAGACAAAAGTAAATTACAAACAATAAGTACTCTCATATCAGGTATTCGTGGCTGTAAGCGTCATGAACACCTCTGTGCGTCCATTACAATAGACAACTTCCATTATGTTTCATACAATTCCATTTGGCTTTAATACGTTACAACTTACAATAATGTGCTGGTTACAGTACAAACAAATTCACTCAGCTTGCATATTCATCAACAATCGCCAAATATATCATAATTACTAGTTTCAAATTAAAATCAAGTAACATCATTATGCATGTGCAGAAACCGAAACTGCACATCCCATTAACATGCACAGTAGTTATATGACCTATTCAACATTTTCAAACCAAATTTGTTATTTTGTCTGTTTTAAATAAGGTTCCAAAATTATGTTTGACTCGTTGGCGCGCATCAATCCCGATGCATTGTCCAGTTTTCGATCAGAAATAGCTACTTTTACCTTCGTTTTGTCAATATACTAAGTCGACTATCATCAAAATGGTACTTTTCGGTAACAGTCGGTACTTCTCGATAAAGTAACACCATTTTCAACGTTTGGAATATATGACAACACAATGGATGTACCTTTAAGTTAGTATGAAAAATGAAAACCCAAATGAAACAAAGGAGTCAGAGAGTAAATAATGTTTGGTCAATTTCCAGGATACTTTGCTATTCAACAAATGGGAGTTGATGATGTAATATTGGGTTTAATGGCTTATACCATTAAATTATAATAATCATTGTCTATTGACAACTAGATCGCACCGAAGAATTGACCAAACCTTTTTTTTGAGTCTCTCATTTCTGACATTGTCTCAATATGTTGAAAAATTATCTTCTCTTGAAGTGGGTACATAGATCTAAACCTACTCACAAAGATAAAGGACAAGAAATGGAAGTATGGCGGCCGTCTCCAAGGCAACCAATATCTGCACATAGTTTTGTTTTGACAGATAGGTACAGTGAGTACTCAACACGCAGTAGCGTTCCAGAATCTGGCTTACAACCAGTAGCGTCACGTTACCTGCAAAAAACGAGAAATTTAAATTTGATAAAGTTGCCATCTAACTAAAGATTGGAATGAGCTCTTCTATTTACATCATGGCATTATAAATCTTGGTCATTGTCATTGAACATTTAATGATTGTAGTCACAATAGATAAGATAGAGGAAAACAAAATTATGCTTCCAAATCGGTCTGTAAAACAATAAATATCTATCAGAAGTAGTTAAGATCAAAGGGAGGTAATTTGATGTTTATGACAAAACTAGTTATCTCCCTTGTATTATGAAAAGACCACATTTTCTACTGTGTTTGCACAATTTTTGTCTAAAGTTCCACACATTAAAGAGTCCTGAATTTCTTTTATAAAAGTATAGAAAATTTGCAAGAAATAAATCTCTAAGACTTGTTCTTACTAATTAGCAAAAATCTTTCTCAGTTTAAATTGATTGAATTTATCATTTTGCCGCAAAGCATTGTGGTTGATTCATACTTCAAAGATGGCAACAATGGAATGATAAAGTTTAGCCAAACTTTACTGTTGCCTCAATACTTCCTTATTTTAGTTGAGGCAGTAAGTCTCTTAGCCTCGAGAACTCTTGTCATATATCGCGTGGTATGAAAGAGAGGAAAATCCTTCTAATGACATTACATTCACTGACACAGGGTAGGATTCTTTGAAATAAAATTTCTTAAAGGTAATAACTTGATGTCATGATATATGGTCACATTCAGATTCATTAAAAAGGGATTTCAATTTGACAATTGCACGATTTTAAGTTTCCCATAAATTACTTATCTAGGCATTTTTAAAAAGCGCCTAATTTAGCCCCGGCGGCCAGAATGAAAATCTGCGGGGGTGTGGTTCCTGAAGCGATGACTCCTGTGATGTCACTCGAGTAATCTCATTATCGGCAATAGTCATATTTCAACGTGATTCGCAACATTTTGATTGTTAATTTCACTAACAAATCTTCAAACAACTTAAATTTTCCATATATTGAATGTTTAGATATCCAACAAGGTAATTCCACAGATGACAATTACATATTATTGCATAAACATGTGTTTTTGGTTGATTTAACACACCTTATAAATTCATCTAGCGGCAGTTATAATCATCATTAATTAATTAATGAGTTTCCACGGAGCAGGTCACAGACGACGTCATCTGTGGTAAATCAGTCACGCCTCAAGGATTGTCTTCAAAGGGGATCGCTGCGCTGATCGCGGCATTGTTAAAATGGGTAAATTAAAATTGTCTTAATAATCAATTCCGCTCAATAGATTCTGATATATAACATAAATAGAAGTAATACTCTGTCATTCTTGAGAAAAATGCATTACAAGGGATCTTTAAGACTTGTCGTGATATGAATGATTTTTCATATATCCTTTTTCTAGACAAACTAACAAACGGACATCACCAAGTGGCAGATTCTGAGGAAGTTTCGAACCCCTTTTGAAAAAAATGATCAAGTAAATGTGATGGACCCCTGAATAAATCCCCTCTTCCAAATGTGAATATCCATGGATCTGCCCATGTCACCAGTTGCGGATCCAGGGGGGGTCAAGGGGGTCCGGACCCCCCCCCCCCCCTAAAAAGATGGAAAAAAATTTGGATTCCCCCATTTTCCATTGGTGGTCCCCCTTTCAAAATTCCTGGATCCACCACTGCTATTCCTAAATGCCTGTTTGTCAATCCCTACCTCCGGAAGCAATCAGAAAGGGCATCCGACGCACATTCCTTGTCCGCCTGTAGAACTCGAGGTACCCATTGAGTCGACTGTTGTTGTGCTGGTATCGATAGACTCTATCGAAGAGCAGGAAGACGAACCATAACGCAGCGTGTATGTATAAGATGAGAGAGAAATCATCCACGCCACACTTGTCAGCTATACACAACACTGGGAGAACAAATGTTGCAGCAACTAGGGCTATCTGCAACAGAGAATGAGAGAGAGATTAAAGAGAGGGTTCTATTTGGGTTATCCGCCATTTTGAAACCTGCAAGCAACTGCTGGAACAAGCATGTCATTGGGTGATATTTCATTGTAATGTATATGTTTACAGTTCAGCATTGCTTCATAAATAATTAATAATTTTAATAATATTGCAGAATAGGAACCTTGCTTTTGCTCAGGGTATACCAATACACTAACTGCTTCAGGGGTTGAAAAATCTTTTAATGTCAATAAGTCATGGAAGTTTGTCCCACTTCACAGAGTCAGGTCTGTAAGTACTATAACTTTGGTAGCTAATGGTTTTGAAGACACAGACTTTTGGGCAATATATTGAGCAAGTCAAAGGTAAAATTTGGTTGGTCAGTGACCTTGGATTTACAGATGTTTTAAATCCTGATTGCTTACATTGAAGAATGAACATTTTTATTATCTCATAACAAATTGGCAAAGGCTGAATAGGAACCTTGCTTTTGCTCAGGGTATACCAATATTTAGGCACATACTAGGTGGATCCAGACATTTTCCCAGGTGTTCACCTACGGTATTCAGTGATAAATTTACCCTGAGTCCTGCATCAAATACTCATAAAATTTGGAAAGCACTCAGAAAAATTAAAACTGCGAGTCCCATATTACTGCTATTGAAACGAGGATTCATATTTGGAGTCCATCACATTTACTTGCAAAATTATTTGAAAGGGGGATGGAGGTGGTGAGGTTGGAAATCCAATGAAGCTCCTCTATATCCTCCAGTTTTATATCCGCGGTTACCCAGGGTGTTATATAATGCTCCGAGTAATTACACCAATATAGGTGGTGAGGTGGGAAATCCAATGAAGCTCCTCTATATCCTCCAGTTTTATATCCGCGGTTACCCAGGGTGTGATATATAGAGGATATCTGTCTTTTCTTGACTAATACCATGTTTATCTCATCGAGTGAGGTAGAAAGGTTATATTTTCACGAGTGGCGCTTTTCTACCTAACTAGATGAGATAAACATGGTATTTGTCAAGAATTAACTGATATTTTATTTATTATATGACATTATCCATGTAATTACCGGTAAGTCCGAAAAGGGTCATTTTCACGCCGAGCGGCCGCTAGGAACAGCCCGTCACCACAGTAACACTGTGACGTCATAAGCCAATTCGCCGCGTGAGACCATTGTTTTATATATCAACCTTGGGACACTCAAATTACCCGCCCATTGCCGGCGTGAGCCCATCAAACTGCTACACAGCTTGGACCCGTGTTTCGTTGCGAAATATGCACCTCCTGGGCGTGGTCATTTTGTTAGCCATCCGTCACCGGTTATCTCCCTTGATCATTTCCGTCTTATCCTATCGAGCATTTTCATTGGGTACTGATTTCATCACACTGGCCAAGGGTGGGTAATTTGATGGAGTGTCCCAGGTTGATATAGCAGAGTGTAACGGTAACTGAGGATGCCAGTTTTTAATCAGACAAGGGAGACAACTCACTGAAAGTAAGATCTGTAAGGCGACAACCCAGAGAGTCTTGATCTTTCGGAAGGTGACCTCATGTTCTTCTGTCGCTAGCGTCAGGTGATCTCGCTGTACGTCATCCGAGTCGGATATCTGGATCGAGTGCTGCTCATCGTTGAAGAAATAACCCTGAAATAATGGAGACTTCAACTAGAGTTATGATTATAAACCTGTTACAGATTTTGTCAGTTGTTTTGTAGATTAATTGTCTCTTATGAGATTTTTATTTCTAGAAGACAGAATCGGTTATATTCCCCGCCAAGTGGAAATAGTGTAAAACCATACTGAACAACAATCCCAGCAGTTTAATTCTCTTTAAAGAGAGGGTACTATGAGGTCAGATTTTTGTATTTACAAAGAAAATGAAAACAATGAAAGCTTTGATTCGGCATAACATGACGTTATTGAACAGTCTAATGATAAATAGAGAATCTCACCCAAGTGTCTTCTGATATCAAATAAATTGACATGATTGCCAAGGATATTTTAACTTTTATCAAAGAGGGCATCCTCGGTTACCCATGGGTAATTTGAGTACAGATTTCTCTGATGAAATTTCCCATGTGTGATATAGTGGAGAGTAACGAAGCATATATAAAACCCCGGGTAACCGAGAATGCAAAGAGGGTGGATATATTTGATATCAGAAGAATAATTATAAAGCGTTTTTCATGTAATGTTCACAACAACAAAAAGCTTGATACTTAGAATAGAAATCGCTCTGTAGTCTGTAATATGATCTATAGAGATTATTACCCGAGGAAATGTGTCATATGACTTTTACAAATTGAGTGTGAAATTTTGTATTGTCTGAGCGAGAGCGAGGGTTATACCTTAATTTGCATGAGTTTTGTAAAAGTCAAATGGCACACTTTCGAGTATAATTATTTCTTTATGACCCATTCTATTCCACCATTCTATTCCATTTCATTTGCGTAAAAATAGCCAGGAAGCTACATATCACTTTTTATGACGTCACAGACGACGAAATACGGTAAGTCGCGATAAAACAATGGTTCCTAGGCAATGATATGTGGACATGTGCTCATATCAATAATATTAATTCAGTTATTTTCAACCATATGGTTAATAAACCTTACACCTGATTGTCTTGAATTGTCAAACAGACTACTGCAGTAACCGTGTTGTTGAATAAAGTTACAAATATCATACATTTTTTTTTTACATATTTTTACTTTTACCAACGAGTGTTGATATATTTTATATCAGCTGGAGAAAACATGAGGGTGAGATTTTATTTATCATTCAAAATCATCTTTCATTTTGTTTCAGTCAAAATTGCACTTCTCTTAGCACAGTAATGCAATTTGACTATAATTGCATTGATGTCATACCATTGTGACGCCATCATGTTTATCACGCCATACTATTCAATGTGATGTCATTACTTCGATGATGTAAAGCATGTAGATGTAGTTGATAAGTTGCTGGGCATTGTGCAAAATCTACTGTCAAGACGATCTCATACAGGTGTCCTGTGGAATACATCCAGTTTTGGATGATAAATTACATTTTAAAATGTGTCTTTCCTATAAAATATTTACATATAAACAAATAATTATTGATATGTTTTGTTTGGATGACCACTTACACATCACAAATCACACAAACACAAAAACGTCTTATAATATTTCCTGGATAGTCAGTATGAGGATGTAGCTCAGTTGGTAGAGCGTCCACTCATCACCAAGAAGGTCCGGGTTCGATTCCCGGCCGCATCATACCAAAAGATGGGAGTTGTTGCTTCTTTGGTTGGCGCTCAGCATTATATGTATAAGAATAGAATGTCAACGCATGAACTCTGGCTGCCGGGTGACAAGGGCACAATAAGAATTTCCAATTAACTTTGTATTGAGTATAAAGAGTTATTATTATCATGAGTGCGCATGTGACGGACTGACTTCTGAAGTCCTGTGACTGTCACACAGTCTCAGTCACACTCACAGTTCATTTCGTTTGACTCAAACCCATTCGGACTTCATTATTTAATCTGATCATCTATTGTTTCTATGTTGATCTAAACATAATCTTACCCCCGAATGTCTTGAATTATCAGACAGACTAACCATGTTGTTTAATTTTACATATCATTAACCTATTTTGCAAACGATGTTCATCTGTTTGTAAACACAAACCGGTCACGAGGTTTTGGTGATTGTGCAATTAACTACCCAGAGAAAAAAGACCGCTATTTTAACAGTTTTAGCAGTGTTGCAACTTTCAGAGACTTTGATTCCCTAATGTAAAGACGTATAGAAATGTATTTTGTTGTTTAATTACTTTTATTATCGAAAATGTTGCTATTTAATTGATATTAGACACATTAGCGAAATACAAAATGCAAAGCATTTCAAAGAGGTACAAATTAACTCATCACCGTTTCTTGTAATTTTCTTCCTTACATTTAAAAAGAGCAAGAAGTCATTAAAGGGAGACAATCCTTTTTCTTTAAATAAAAACTAGTAAATATGGATCCTGGGCTGGACAAATATCCTCCTAAACATGTAAGACTGAACTCATATCTGAGAAAGTTATTTAAAATATTTAAAACATTTATTGACATTGAGGAACAAATAATTCTCTTGCAATGTATTTCAACAAAAGCGTATCTGTTATCGGGACAATTGGAATGTAATTGAAGAATAAATTTTTGTGAAAAATCACAAAAGTGAAATCCTTTAGATACCAAATAAACATAATTTCATTTCATATTATGAACAAATGATATATTTTGCAAACTAGAAAAGGAAATTTGATGGCGCAAATGCTACTTGAAATTTGTGCACTTGGATGACATGTAAGTAAACTGGTCATTTTTCACTTAATATGTTGCGATAGCTTCAATTTTGTTGAATGTGAATTTTTTTAACACTGTTTTTTTTTTACTATGCTCTCAGTTACTGTACGATGATTTTATTTTCCACGAAACTTTTCATTATCCATAACATTTTGACATGACAAATTGGACAGAGTTGTACAAAACAGTCATAAATTGAACCATCAATGCATTTTCTATATGTACACATTCCTGTTTGATAAATATCTAACTTTCACAAACAAAAGTAAACATTATGGGTAACATTTTATAAAAACAGAATGTTTCCCATATGAAATGCATTCAGTAAGTTTTCCAACTTTCCCGCCACTATTAGAGGTGCATCCATTGTGTTTCATAAAATTCTATTTGCCTTTGATACATGCCAACATACAATTTGCGCTGATATCAGTTCAAATAATTTCACTCAACTTGCATATTCATCCCCAATCGCTAAATATATAATACTTACTATACTATACTATACTATACTATACTATACTATACTATTATATATACTTGTGCAGAAACCGGTAGTTTCAAACTTCACGTTCCATTTACATGCACAGTAGTTATAAGAGCTATTAAACATTATCAAATTAAAGTTTTCTTTCAGTCTGTTGTTAATAAGTTTCCAAATTTGACTAATTGACGCGCGCCACACGCAGTGCATTTTTTTACCTTTATACTGAACCGATTAAGATCAAAGTGGCAATTCTCGACAACAGTCAGTACTTCTCGATAAAATAACACAATTTATAACGTTTAGCTTATAAATTATAATGTGACCAATTTTTTTTTCAAAAATCCATCTCCGTGAATTAAATACACTTAATTTTTCCCGAATTTTTCCAACTTAAAATAAGCCGAGAAATTGCATTAATTAGTAAAGGTGTTTTCCAATCTAAATATAGATCCAGTCTATTATTTTCAAGCGCAAAGCATTATGGTCTAGCTCACACACAGTAAACAAAGACACGAAAGAATAACAACAAATATGAGCAATGAAAGATATCGAAATATATATTTTTTTGGCGGTGATTTATTTACAATTTCATTTAATTATGTATTTGCTACATATATTGGAATAATTGTTTTACCCAACTAGGTATTTTTCTTGAACTTTATAATTAATGAGAGTAAAAATTTGTCATAATTTGCTGGTCTTATCCCAATAAAAAGAACATTAAACAGGTAATAATTTTTATATTCTCAGAACATTTAGAAACATTGTTGGTAAAGCAATCGTCACATTCAGTAATGTGTGACAAGGGTAACTTGCAAGAGAGACACGTGAAGCACGTGCAGCATATGGGTTGTTATGGCGACTTGCGCTAGAGACGAGCCTTCACGCTTCGGAAGCGCTTGCTGTTTGTGTAGTACGTATTACGCAAAAAAGGAGATTCTGTTTATATACGTCAGATACCCTTAGCGCGCGCTAGTCGAAGTGGTACTTCTCTTTGAAACCAAATTGCAATACATTGTCGTGATATGAAAATTATTTAACATATGCCATGTTGTAGATAAAAGATTTCTCTGGCGAATGACGTTATAAGTATATTTTCCAAAAAATTGAAATACTAACATCCGTAATGGCCCTTTAATGGCGAGCGCTTTCAGCTACACAGCCTCTACAGGCCATACATAACGGATAATACGTTGTACGTCGAGATCGAGAGAGAGAGAGAGAGAGAGAGAGAGAGAGAGAGAGAGAGAGAGAGAGAGAGAGAGAGAGAGAGAGAGAGAGAGAGAGAGAGAGAGAGAGAGAGAGAGAGAGAGAGAGAGAGAGAGGGAGAGGGAGAGGGAGAGGGAGAGGGAGAGGGAGAGAGAGAGAGAGAAGAGAGAGAGAGAGAGAGAGAGAGAGAGAGAGAGAGAGAGAGAGAGAGAGAGAGAGAGAG
This sequence comes from Gibbula magus, assembly GCA_936450465.1. Lineage (NCBI taxonomy): Eukaryota > Metazoa > Mollusca > Gastropoda > Trochida > Trochidae > Gibbula > Gibbula magus. Next base: position 22,046,911 of record OW388298.1, on the reverse strand, counting down.
AGAGAGAGAGAGAGAGAGAGAGAGAGAGGGAGGCTCCATTTTTTTCCTATGCCGATCACCTTTTTCTGTATACGGCTTATCGGGTCGTATAATGAGATATTTTACCCTATAGTGTAACAATATATTGTGTAAACTTTAATGATAAATGACAAATTGGAGACAAAATTAATAAGCAAAAAACCGTGCTACACTGCCTTTAAGGAATAGCAATAATAACGTTATTGCACCCTGTACCCAAACTGATCGGTATTGTATCGCCTACCACGTCCATCACCATTATGTTACCATGGCGACCGCTCAAACATTGAAAAACGTAGAAACTTTCATATTCAAACAGAAATAGTTCCGTTTTAAATCCAATATATTTGACATAATCACGTGACTTGTCTCTAAAATCAAATTTACAAATTGAAACAGAAGTTACACCAACGAAGTACAGAACATTCGAGGACTCTGCGTAAACGAGCGGGTACCCGACCTTTCCTTTGAAAAGATACCCCTTGTAACTACCAGAATATCCGTACTGAACCACCCCCCTACCAATCAATGCAACAAAGACGAGTTCTCTTCCGGTGTCAAGTGCCATACTTCCGGTTTGAGATTTAATTGTGATTATGTTCTCGAAACGTCCTTCAGGAATAGTTAACGTTTGGATGCATTTTCTGGGAAGATAAGTTTGAAGGAAAACAATTAGTTTCAGCTCATCTACTGCAATGGCGCTTGTTCTTATGACCCTTGACCCTACAATTTCCACATCGTTGGAACCCAGACGGACGAGCACTTGTTTAAATGGACTATGCGTAGTTATGAAGAGTTTGCGTAATCTGGAAATGTACGCCACTCCGTTCAGTTTGTCCTTGTGAAGGGGCGAGTGGTCCGCAAGGGTGTTGGTCCACAGGAACAACTGTTTGACGCCTTCTTTACTCATTCTGGGAACAATTAGAAGACGTGTCTTGTTTTCTGCTTCATTGCTTCGGGAGGAGTCTGCAATTTGAAACGTAGGTAAAATAAGTTATAGATTTCAAATAAAGAGAACAAATACAAATACTGTGATGTAACTTGTAATTTGCGACAAACCGAGAGATACCAAATCATTCACGAGTTTAATAAACATTGTACAATGCATTATAAGGAAGGAGGCTTTGTTTTCTGTGTGTAACTTATAAATACTATTATTACTATGATTAATTGCAGTGTAATAGTTATACTGCAATATTAACTAGTGTAATACTACCACACATATGACGTCACAATACTTTGCGGTTATGAAGTCACAATGGGAGCTAACGTCGTCACAATGGTATCGGACTCGCGGGAATCATAGTTTCAGAGCCATGTCGGCTATTTCGTTGGATTGTAGGTGGACGAGTAATAAACAGAATACTAAACGACCTTCTATTTAATACCATTTGTTTTTATTAAACTCGTGAATGATCATTAACTCGTTTAATAAAATGGTATTAAATAGAAGGTCGTTTAGTATCCTCAATGTATGACGTCATACGGTATTACACTAGTTTGATATTGCAGTATTACACTGCAGCATCTTCCACGGACGAGTAACACGTCACAGTATGGCAGACAGACAGACAGACAATATACCTTATGTTTAGAGCTTGTTTCTTTGTCCACTGTATCGTTGAATACATGACACGAGAAGTCGCCTACAAAATACCTACAGCTCCAGCACCTAGGCAAATTCCTGCAGACTGATTCACATCCTGCCGGCATCATCGGTCTCAGCACTTCCGGTCCAGGAGGTTCTCCTGCCCGCAGGGTACTGCACACCAGAAGGGTAACTAACAGCTGGAGTAGTCTCGTCAGCATGGCGATCTCAACTAGATGCACAGAGTCCAGGGATCTTGGAATGGTGTCTTTAGACACGCCTAGTCCAGGAACATCCCCGAGTAAACAGATATAGTTGTCTATTGTAAGTAGACCAAGTCTAGTCGTTCTCCCGTTGTAAGGATGCTGCACTGGACGATGAGAGACTTAATCATTTTGATTTTCCTTGAGGATAATGGCCGCTGATTGAAGTTTAGAAACACTAAGGTTCCAGGAACATCCCCGAGTAAACAGATATAGTTGTCTATTGTAAGTAGACCAAGTCTAGTCGTTCTCCCGTTGTAAGGATGCTGCACTGGACGATGAGAGACTTAATCATTTTGATTTTCCTTGAGGATAATGGCCGCAGATTGAAGTTTAGAAACACTAAGGTTCCAGGAACATCCCCGAGTAAACAGATATAGTTGTCTATTGTAAGTAGACCAAGTCTAGTCGTTCTCCCGTTGTAAGGATGCTGCACTGGACGATGAGAGACTTAATCATTTTGATTTTCCTTGAGGATAATGGCCGCTGATTGAAGTTTAGAAACACTAAGGTTCCAGGAACATCCCCGAGTAAACAGATATAGTTGTCTATTGTAAGGAGACCAAGACTAGTCGTTCTCCCGTTGTAAGGATGTTGCACTTGACGATGAGAGACTTAATCATTTTGATTTTCCTTGTGGATGATGGCCACTGATTGAAGTTCAGAAACCCTAAGGTTCCAGGAACATCCCCGACTTTACATATATAGATGTATGTTGTCAACATAACTAGTCCAATCCTTCTGTTGTGAGAATAATGAACAGGACGAGAGGAAACACATTTTGATTCTGCTTGAGATTGAAGAATCTGTATAGGTAAATTTCAGATCTTGAAGGACAAGTAAACGAAATATCAAAATTGCAAATCAAATTTCGTCAATCTTCTGAACATTGTCCTTTGTCTTGTAAAATAGAGATGCAGCGTTGGAGTTTAACTTTATTTTCACATTCTCACAACCATTGCAAGTTAAAGTTGTTCTTTCAAAACAACAAGGGAATGTTGTTTCCTTTCATCCGAATTGCAAAAGTCCTGCCGTTTTTAAAAAAATTCTTTGTGATATCCTTACATCATTACCGGCTGCGTTTAACAGTGACGGGCGTCTATTCGGTTCTTGCGGAAAGAGTCCTAACCCATATCCCTTTGAATACTCACTGAATTTACAAGGATGAGATTTAAAAACAATGTTCAGCTTTGCCAGATCAGGAGGAAGCGCCAAGGCAGCATACTAACCCTTTGTCTCTTTAAAATAAATAAATAAATGAATAAATTGTTGCTAGAAGCAGCTCCTTTACAGGCGAGTAATTATATCACCATTTTGTTTAACCATCTCTGTTGAATCTTGATTCCAGGTGTGATAAATTCAGGTGTCATAAAGGTAATATCTCGGGGTATAATTCGTTCAAATATTCCAATAAATGGAACATGTAGGGTTATTAAAAGAGAATGTAGGAACTTAACAGTTAAATAAAATAATCAATATCTAGATAGGGCACATGCATAGACGTCTTTAAAGAAGCGATCTAGACCAATTTGTTCTAGTTGTAGGTGATTTGAATTTCTTTCTGATTTGAAGTACCGAATGCTATTGCTAGATTTCAGATACTCACATCTAATTGCTTTACAGGTGAAAATAAATCCAATTGAGATAAATAATTCACATCCATGTTTAATATACGAAGTATAGTCTATACTTTGTTGAAGTGTTGAATAAATTCAGGATTGGGAAAAACACATTTGACAATGAGCCATTTTAGGACTTTTAGTAATTTACGGAATTTTAAATGGGTCATTTCTGTTTGTACCAATAGTAAAATTTCAAATTTTAATGGGCCATCACATTACATCCACTGTGCAAAATGGCCCAGGGCCCCTGCCTTTCCAAAACTCTCAAATTATTATGGATGTATCATGATTTCTGCAATATCATGCAGTCGTTTCTGTCATGTAGTCAGACAAAATATTTTGTTTTTAAGTCATCCAATCACATCTGCAGCATGATTTTGTCGTGTCACACCAATTATTGATATGAAATTGATGCAATATGGTAAAAAAAAATAAGCAGCTGCATATACATGATACCTACATAAATGTATATGTACACATATCTCTTTTGCCTAGCAACCATAGTACACCACGCTTCGATTCAACCAATGAGTTACGGAATATATCGCGTATGACGTCATAGAACAGGTGATCGTGACGTCTAAGTAGGAAGCTGTCACAAGAGAAGTTAATATGGGTGATTTTCTGGTATTGTACGGGTATCAAATTGAATATATTGCTCGACCACTCATATTGACAAAAGACACGCTTTACTGTGTAATAATAATAACTTAATGTGACGTAGACGTTTTTATTTCACATGAGTCCACCAAGCAGGTCAAAACTATTCGGATGCAGAGGTTGATTTGCAGCACCGAGTTGGTAGGTTTTTTTTTTGCTGACTGCGGACGTATGGCATCACTGCCAAACACAATGGCGCCCGCATCTTAATGAAGGTGTTTCAATTATGATTTAATAGCCAACATTAATTTAAACTTCATAGTTTTTACAAAAACAAATCTCTGTAAATGTAGCACAATCCCCGGCCTTTCCTCATCTGGCCTACATTAAATAACGCCTAATAATAACAATAATAATGCAGGGTTTGAGAAAGACCCCTTTGATAATGGGCCATTTTAAGGGCCTTGGGTCATTTTTCTACGTTTTAAATGGGTCATTCTCCTTTGTAGCGATAGTAAAATTTCAAATTATAATGGGCCATTTTTTCATCCTATGTGCAAAATGGCCCATTGGCCCTACCTTTCCCAATCCCTGATGATGGATGTTTTTTTATTTATCGCATATATCTCCACCTTGTCGACTCAGGGCGCTTCCAACATTAATACCCTGATCTAACCTGGGCTGTCGTAACGCTCAAAGGTCACCTCCTCCACATCTTACACCAGGTACCCACTTACTGCTGGGTGAACAGAGGCATATGTTGAATAAAGTCACTTACCAAGGGTGACACCATAAGTCTTGCCACTCATGTCTCAGTGTGGGGCAGAGAATCAACCTTCAAACTCTCAGTTAATTCAGCAATGACGCGGGTGACCCACCCATGTGACAAGCCGCGCCCTTGTTGCTGAACATCACTGATAGCGGTCGACTGAGCTATGCACAGGACCACGTGCCACCACACACATCATAACGCCCCCGAACTATCAACATTGTTTAAAGACGACTGCATAAGGCACCGCATCATGCTGCATCCTTGTTTTACCATATCTTCATACTGCATCCGTGTTTTACCATATCTTCATGCTGCATCCGTGTTTTACCATATCTTCATGCTGCATCCGTGTTTTACCATATCTTCATGCTGCATCCGTGTTTTACCATATCTTCATGCTACATCCTTGTTTTACCATATCTTCATGCTGCATCCGTGTTTTACCATATCTTCATGCTACATCCTTGTTTTACCATATCTTCATCCTGCATCCTTGTTTTACCATATCTTCATGCTGCATCCTTGTTTTACCATATCTTCATGCTGCATCCTTGTTTAACCATATCTTCACGCTGCATCCTTGTTTTACCATATCTTCATGCTGCATCCTTGTTTTACCATATCTTCACCCTGCATCCTTGTTTTACCATATCTTCATACTGCATCCTTGTTTTACCATATCTTCACGCTGCATCCGTGTTTTACCATATCTTCATGCTGCATCCGTGTTTTACCATATCTTCATGCTACATCCTTGTTTTACCATATCTTCATGCTGCATCCTTGTTTTACCATATCTTCATGCTACATCCTTGTTTTACCATATCTTCATCCTGCATCCTTGTTTTACCATATCTTCATGCTGCATCCTTGTTTTACCATATCTTCATGCTGCATCCTTGTTTAACCATATCTTCACGCTGCATCCTTGTTTTACCATATCTTCATGCTGCATCCTTGTTTTACCATATCTTCACCCTGCATCCTTGTTTTACCATATCTTCATACTGCATCCTTGTTTTACCATATCTTCACGCTGCATCCTTGTTTTACCATATCTTCACGCTGCATCCTTGTTTTACCATATCTTCATGCTGCATCCTTGTTTTACCATATATTCATGCTGCATCCTTGTTTTACCATATCTTCATGCTACATCCTTGTTTTACCATATCTTCATCCTGCATCCTTGTTTTACCATATCTTCATGCTGCATCCTTGTTTTACCATATCTTCATGCTGCATCCTTGTTTAACCATATCTTCACGCTGCACTTGTTTTACCATATCTTCATGCTGCATCCTTGTTTTACCATATCTTCATGCTGCATCCTTGTTTAACCATATCTTCACGCTGCATCCTTGTTTTACCATATCTCACGCTGCATCCTTGTTTTACCATATCTTCATGCTGCATCCTTGTTTTACCATATCTTCACGCTGCATCCTTGTTTAACCATATCTTCATGCTGCATCCTTGTTTTACCATATCTCACGCTGCATCCTTGTTTTACCATATCTTCACGCTGCATTCTTGTTTTACCATATCTTCACGCTGCATCCTTGTTTTACCATATCTTCATGCTGCATCCTTGTTTTACCATATCTTCACGCTGCATCCTTGTTTTACAATATCTTCATACAGCATCCTTGTTTTACCATATATTTACGCTGCATCCTTGTTTTACCATATCTTCATGCTGCATCCTTGTTTAACCATATCTTCACGCTGCATCCTTGTTTTACCATATATTCATACTGCATCCTTGTTTTACCATATCTTCAAAGGAAGCCGAATGAAGGAACACATCTCTTTGAACTTCGTGTTTACAGAAACCGGTAATATCTCTTTAGATGTAACTCCTCCACCAAGAGAAGAAATTAACTATATCTAATAGAACTTCGTTTTTACAGAATAAAAATCCGTCTCTTTAAAGGCGCTGTAGCACGTTTTTTGCAAATTTTACTTTTTCAAATAACTCATTTATAATGATTGTTTATGTCATTTATATTTAATTTAGAGGGTTAAACATCTTATTACACAAACCAATGATCCGTAGTGGTAATAACGGTTTTGCGTATAAAGCCAAAATTGCATGGCGGTCATTTTATTGTGAACACATTTTATTATATTCGAATGACAAAAAAACTTCCCATGGCTTTACGGAACCATGTACACTCATTTGCAACTTGATTTTCCGAAGAGAGAAGGGTGTTTTACTATTGTTTACATTATTTTTCAAATACATTTCATCGACTTATTTCAGCGAAAAAACGTGCTACAGCGCCTTTAAATGTAGAAATATTTCACCAAAAGAATCCAACAGAAGAATACATAATATGTATTATTCTGTTGGATTCATTTGGTGAACTAGTCGTGATATGATATCACGATTGCTAATATTAAGACAGGGAGAACGCCCACAACGCCATGTGGCTATGCATTGTGGTGAAATCTGCAAGCATCGGCTGGAACTTGCGAACCATCGGTGGTAGTGCATTGAAATTCAGTGTAGCATTGCACCCAAAGCTTACAGTTCTCTACTGTAGACAAAGTTTCTGGCGGGATTCGAACCCTTGATCGGAGCCGAATGCGCTAACCACTGCGCTATCCCGACCCCTCCACCAAAAGAAGAAAATAAATATAATAGAACTTAGAATCGAAAAACTGTCTCTTTTAATGTAGAAATATTTTCACCAAGAGAAGCCAACAGAATAACACATGTTTCTCGACTTGTGTTTCAGAACATCCCGTTGATATTGTCAAATTAAAGGCTCTGTAGAAAGTTTTTTTTCAAAGTTTGATTTCTCAAATTATCCATTTATTATTTAGGTTATACATTATTTTGTTACATTAGATTATAATTTAAAGGCAGAATTTGATCTTAATGCAATCCTGTATGGAAATCCAATCTTCCACAAACAGTCAATGAAAACATATTTCACCATGTTCATAAATTCATTGGAAAGAGTCAACGGTTCAAATAATACATAAATACTAATGTACATATTTACCATATTCAAAGTGCATTTTGTCTTAAGATTAACATTTCCAATTATGTGTTTCCTTAATAATGTATATTACATGTTTACCCACTTCGTCACTTGTAGATTTCTTACTCTCTTCTGCATATATTGTGTTATGTATTTTAGCCTTGTCAAATAGTTGTTGATTACGTGGAGAGGGCTTCTATAAGTTTAACAACTTGTGCCCAATCCATTTCTTAAATGAATAAAATATGTTTTCAATCAAAAACATTAGAGGATAATATATCTCATTACACGATTCATAGAAAACGGTTATCCGCACTGGAAGAAAATGGTGCGACGTATTTATTAAAGGGGCAGTAGCACGTTTTTTGCAAAAAAAAATTTCTCTCAAATTTCCCATTTATAATGATAGCTTATGTCATTTAAACTAACTTTAGAGGCTAAAACATCTTATTACACAAACCAATTATCTGTAGTGGTAAAAACTATATTGCGTATAAAGCAAAAATTGTATGGCGGCCATTTTATTGTGAACACAATTTATTATTTTGTATTACAAAAACGATTCCCATGGCTTTACCGAAACATGTACACTCATTTTAAACTTTATTTTCCGAAGAGAGAAGGATGTTTTACTATTGGTGAAATTATTTTTCAAATACATTTCATCAACGTATTTGAGCGGAAAAAACGTGCTACTGCCCCTTTAAAGCGTCAGTAGTGTGGAACTCTTCAATGTGAGAGGTAGATTTGTAGATGCGAATCTGAGAGTTCAGACAGCATGATCAAAATGTTATTCTGAGTTTTTAGGTATCGCTACATCAGACAGATCACCTGAATTGGTAACACTTATTTACCTTTTCGTGAGATCACTTTATTTCAGTAAGCAGAAGGTGCTTGCAGCGCCTTTATATGTGTTATCACCGAGGGACGAATACATGTGCTTATAATATGAGAGATGGGACGATGAAACACAATATTTTAGAATTGGTTTAATTTTTCAAAAAAACAGGTTTATTGTGTCTTTTATCCAAAAATGTAAGAAAATTTGGGGGTCACCGAACGATTTAAATAGTTATCGGCATTAATGATAATACTCCCGTCGGCAAATTACGCCATTTTAAACAAATTTGATGTATTTAAATGAAGCGCTCGCATTCAACGAATAAGCTTAGAATCCTTTCAAATATATATCAGTTACATACGGGGATGTATAGCAAGTCTATATTTTGAAAATTAATTACACTGGAAAGCGTAGGGTCTACATATGGTATATGTCTTTCAAACGCTATTTCTAAGCGAAACACGCCCCTGTGTATATATATTTGTGATTCCGGTGCCATATCATTATGGTGGTTTGTTCAAAGCAAAACCTACAACCTGTTCTCATTATCATTTCCTATTCGACTTATTTTGAATGTGTATTATATTCTTATTCTTCTTGCATTCTTAGCAGTAAAATTTTATTGCAGTTTTATTTTCTCAAATCTTAAAGGCATCTTTCGCCAACAGCGCCAATAAAATCCTACCACAACTCTTTAAAACAATATATTACTTTAATAAAATTAAACGATAGCCATTGGCAACTTTTCCTCCGATATTTCAACTAATTATCAAACTTGTTGAAGACTTTCTGTGTGAATATTTTATCACGTCAGGCATGTATAGCATATTCCAAAAGCAATGAAAAGTAATTTATTTTATGTTCATCATTGAAAAGTATATTTCGATATTATCGAGTTATTCGATAAAATAAGTGTTAATAACTGCATAATTCAAATGAATGAAGAAAAAGACAAAGAAGAGAAATAACGGTCACTCCATCCATCTCATCCTCGGTTACCCATTGTTTTATATATGCTCCGTTACTCTCCACTATATCACCCATGGGAAACCTTATCAGGGGAATCTGTTCTCAAATTACCCGCCCTTGGCCAGCGTGACGAAGTCAGTAACCAAAGAAAATGCTCAATGGGATAAGACGGAAATGGCCAAGGGAGATAACCGGTGACGGTTGGCTAACACAATGACCTCGCTTGCTTTGAAACGAGGTGATATGAAGTGTCATTGGCTCGCAGGTCCAAGCTGCGTAGCAGTTTGATTGGCTCACGCCGGCCAAGGGCGGAACAAGACATCACCACAACGTCACGGACGTAACGAAAATATTTCCATATCTTCTCCTTCCGCCCTTGACCTCAACCATCGCATTTTCAGTGCTTAGATTTTAACGTACTGCAGGCTAATCGGATAAGCCAATCAGAAGACAGTTGTATTGCCTCTGTGACTGTGTCGATCGTCGCTTATTTTGAATTGGTTCCGAATATAAACGGCGATTTCATTGGCTGTATGTGAGCAGATGGTAAGGGACGTAACTCGTGATCACGATAGGTGTCGCTGATTCGGTTCACCACTTCTGGCTAGGTTGAAGGCAAGGTAAAACATGGAGAGATCTCGATACATTTTCACCTTGCCGTGGGAAGATTGGAACAAGATTGCCCACTGAGAGAAATCTTGGAATTCTATAAAAAGACTTTCATCATGTATATGTGGTGCTTATGTTAGTTTACCTTTTTGTTATTGATGTCATATTAATTGTGAAACAAGGATGAAATACAAGATTACACATGTTATTAGATTTTCAAAAGAAATGTCTTTCAGATATAGAATAAAAAAAGATTTTTCCTTTAGCAATTGTACTGCTGAGAAATTCTATCAGTCATGGATGCTGTATCATTTTTTCTTTTCTTCAGAAGAGCAGCACCAGTAATGTACATTAATCCATTTTGAATATCACATAGAATAATATTCTTGTATATTGTATTACACATTTAAGGGGATTTTTTGAATTTGTATCTGGATGTGAATGTGTGTATGTGTGTGTGTGTGTGTGTGTGTGTGTGTGTATGTGTGTGTGTGTGTATGTGTGTGTGTGTGTGTTGTATATATGTAGAAAATCCCACTCCCTTAAAACCTATTTCTACAAGTGGCCTTCATTTCCCTGGAATGGAAGTCGATTTTATGTAACAGGGGTGGATGAATAAAACTGTTAAAATGTTTTTAAATGATTACATTTATTTCGTAAATTGTGTCATTTTATGATGAAGGCGGTACGTGTATCTGCAACACCGCTTCTGGAAAACTGGGGGCTTACTCCGGTTGACGATAAATGACGACCGTGGTGAGATGAAAGAGTGACGTCATTTATACCCATTATAGAGGTTTATAAAACTTTTATCAACTTACGTTGATATATTTGGTATCAGAAGACAACTGGGTTATATTCTGTATATAAACCATCATCTCTGAAGTCTCAATGAAGTATAACGGTCGATTTAGAAGCTGGGGTGGCAATGAATATCTTATCGAGTGAGAGTCGTTAAGACATATACAGTGGTAAGTTTGTTTGATGGCTTTGAGAAAGTCATTATTGGTCCCTTAAGAGCATGGGCTGTCGTTAAATCTTTAATATAACCACTTAGGACATGTTTGCGCATTTACGACGCAATAAAACATAGGACTCTACAATTCTTAAAATTGATTGGAAATTATACAAGAAAAGACACATTCAACAAAAGGGATAGGTTAGCTTTTACAGCCATTAGAGGACGAGCTATTGGAAGAAAACCTCAACAGTGATACCCAAATATTTTATTTGTCTTTCGAAAATGTCGTTTCAATTTATTGCGGACAATTAGAAGTTTCAGTTTACATAAAAGTCTCAAGCTAAATTTGCGAGACCAACTATTCACCAGATGACGAGACAATTGCCATGATCCCAAACATTTAAAATCAATTTAAATCTTAAAACTACAAAATGTTGTATTACATTATGAATTCAATTTCCCAATTTATTTCTAATTGCATGGTTTGACATGTACAGTCTCGCCAGACAGCCTTCACTCGACGCAACTGCGGGAACACTATTTAAATCACAGTGGCTTTTGCAGTCGGGAGTTGTGAAAACGTTCAGGATGGTTGTCATGCCAGATTCTATTTCTCCAAAGACTCAGTTGACTCTGACAATGCTACCACGGATGTTGACTGCCCCACTTCTGCTGTGCAGTATCCTGCTGGCAGGAGAACCTCCTGGAGCGGAAGTGCTGAGACCGATGATGCCGGCAGGATGTGAATCAGTCTGCAGGAATTTGTCTGGGTGCCTGAGCTGCAGGTATGTTCCAGTCTAACTTCACACCGACTGCATGACGACTTCGATCCCGTAAGTGCCTTCTTTCCACTTTCCACTCCAGCCCTGGAATATTTGAAGATGATTTCTGGTATTTGTTGAGGCTGTAGATCTCCATCCTCGGTTATCTAGGGTTTTATATGTGATCCGTTATTTTCCACAATATCACCCCTGGGAAACTCTATCAGAGAAATCTGTACTAAAATGACCCGCCCTTGGCCGGCGTGAGCCAATCAAACTGCTACGCAACTTGAATCTGCGAGCCAATGACAATTCATATCACTTCGTTGCAAAGCACGCGCGGTCATTTTGTTAGCCACTCGTCACCGGTTATCTCCCTTGACCGTTTCTATAGTGTATGAAGTCCCAGTATTGCAACAGATTCAATAACAAGCGTTGTAAACTTGAACACTCTTTAATTCTTCGTTAGAGAATCAAATACATTGGACTTGTAAACATGGTAGTTGCGGTCCCCGATGTCGTCTGCTAGCTTTCTGCATACTACGTCATTACTCTTCGTGTATATGACGTCATGACTATCAGTGTCTGACCTTAACCTTTGACCTTATACATGAATACTACGACACTACAATCCTCCTTACCTTTAGATGAATAATTTGAAATGGACAACAGTTTTATGAATTCATAGAATTAATAAAGATATCTATAAAGGTAAGTATGTTATTGTAAAATTCATGACACACATAAATTATAAGATAAATTATTTAACTTGAATGATGAACTTGAAAGAATTTATATTGAGAAATTACTTTCACCATCTCTTATGAAGAATAACAATTTAAAGTCAATTAAAAGTCAGATATTATCCTCCTCAAATATAGAATATTCTGTCACTCATTGAATAGAAGATAAAACACAGATAGATTTTTTTAGAGTCTCTGAACTATTTCAAAACTTGCACTTTTGAAAATAATATAGTAAAGATCATATAACTGGTGAAACTGGAACTTGGAACACTGGAACAGTTCATACTGGAACACTTTAACACTTCATAACAGTTCATACTGGAACACTCGATCAGTTCATTTCTGGAACACTCGAACAGTTTATACTGGAACATTTATCAGCAGCAATGTTCAGATCTGATAAAATTAAACAGTCCATATTTGAAAATGTTGATCAACGATATTTTTTTAACAGTCAATCACAGACTTTAGAACAGTCCATATTTGGGTTTGCTGATCATGTCTCAACACATCTTAATAGTCCATAATTGATCAACAGCACTTAGAAACAGTCCATATTGAAATTTGTTGATCTGAAAACACTTTTTACAGTCCATAAATAATAAACTTTACAGTTATTATTCAATTTAGTTCGAAATCTTTGAACCGCACTGGGAGTTTTCTTTCTCTAGTTGACTTCCTCAGACATGACTTCAGAGGGATTGTTTCTTCATCAGCATTTACTAGCACTTCAGACTGGGTACCAGCGTTGAAATCAGCATCATTTTCTTCATCTTCACTGTGATGTTCTGCGTTGACAAGAATCGGCTTGAAATGGGATGAATTTCTGGTAATATGATGATTACCTCGCTGCGCTGTAATCATGCTGCCTTTTCTGTCAGTGATGATGTATGGCTGAGGATTGTATTTTGATGTCAGTTTGTTGCGTTGTGACTGCTTGACCAACACAGTGTCACCTTCTGCTAAGGTTGATGATTTTGTGTTTCTTTTGTTGTCTGCATACTCTTTCATCTCCATTTTATTTTCTTCATCTTTTTCTCTGATGATTTTATGAGCATTGTGGTTGGCTGAAGCATTTGTTTGTATCTCAGGTAGCTGAATCTTCATCTTCCTGCCTGTGAGTGATTCAAAAGGACTTACATTTGTCGTTGAATGAGGGGTAGCTCGGTATTGTCTAAGGAATTTCCATAGTTCTTGTTTCCAATTTTGGTTTTCTGCAGTTGCCGTTTGAACACATTTCTTCAAACTTCTCATAAACCTCTCAACTTCTCCATTTGCTTCAGGCCATAGAGGTGTGATTCTGCGATGATGGAAACCTAAGTATGAAGCAAAATCTGCAAAGTCCTTGCTATTGAATGGTGATCCATTGTCAGACTTCACGACTTTGGGAATACCTTGTCGAGCGAAGATAGCATCAAGTTTGGGGATGACTGCTCTTGCTGACGTTGATGTGATGATTTCTACTTCAGGATATCTTGAAAAGTCATCCATTACTACAAGCATGTAGTCACCTGATGGGAATAGACCTGTAATGTCGACAGATACATTCGTCCATGGAGCTTCAGGTAAGTTTGTCATCTTCAAAGGTTCTCGGCGTCTGGGTGATTCAGTGACAGCTTGACATGGGATACAGCATTTTACCATTTTCTCGACCATGTCGTCAATACCGGGAAACCATACCTTTTCTCGAATCAGTCTCTTCGTTTTCACAATGCCTTGGTGTCCGACATGTGTTCGTCGCAGTGATGATGATCACGAAGTATGACACCGTTGTAGTATGATTGAAGTCCTGGAGCGACTCATCTTCCTGTTTCAATGGATGAAATGACTGCTTGGAGGAGTCTATCCTGTTTCGTAGCTTCTTGAATTTCTTTGAAAGTTAACGCTTTTGGGACAGCATTCAGACAGACATAGTTTATGTAATCTTCTCCCATGCTGTGTACTTTCTCTTCAGCTACAAGGTGACGACTGATGTAATCTGCTGGATTATTTTCATCTTTTCCTGGTTGATAAGTCAGTTCGTACTTGTATGGAGTCAGACGAATTCTCCACCGTTCCATTCTTGGTTTTCTACTCTTGAATATTCCAAGGAGTGGCTTGTGATCTGTAATTATCTTGAAGTTTTCTCCAAATGTGTACAAATGGAAGTGTTCTGCGCCCCACACAACAGCAAGCATTTCTCTCTCTGTCTGTGAATATCTGGTCTCTGGATCCAGTAGAGCACGGCTGGCATAGCTGAGAATTTTCCCTTCTTGAGTGAGTATTGCGCCTAATCCCACTGGACTTGCATCAACAAAGAGTTCTATCTTCTTGTTTGGGTCAAAATATTCCATAACTTGTGCTGAGCTGAGAACAGACTTAAGTTGCTTGAAGGACTTTTCTTCAGATTTACCCCATTGCCATGGAGTTTCATTCCTTGTGAGTCTTCTCAGAGGTTCTGTAATGGTTGCATAGTCAGGAATGTAACGTGCAACATACTGTGCCATACCCAGAAGTGATTTGACTTCGCTTGCTGATTTTGGAGGTTGGGTGTTGATTATTGTCTTGACTTTCTCAGGATCAGGAGACATTCCATTCTTTCCGAATACATGTCCATAGAATTTGACTTCAGACTTTGAGAATTCACATTTGGCCTTGTTTAGAGTCACACCATTGTCTCGGAGAACTTGCAATATTTGTTTGAGTCGCTGGTCGTGTTCAGCTTGATTTCTTCCATTGATGAGAATATCATCTGATATGTTTCGACATCCAGGTATATCTTGTATGATTTCAGCTATCACATTTTGGAAGATTTCTGAGGCTGTGTTAATTCCAAAAGATAGGCGTTTGTAGCGTCTCAACCCTATGTGTGTGCTGAATGTGGTCAGATATCTGCCATCTGGGTGTAGTTCGAGCTGGTGATATCCTGCTGTAAGGTTAAGTTTGCTGAAGACAGTTGAACCATTCAAATCTGATATGAGATCTTCAATAGTTGGCATGATGTGTTTTTCTCGTCGAATGGCTTGGTTGGTTTCTCTCATGTCCACACAAATCCTTACACCTGATGACTTCTTGGGAACTACTACTATTGGACTAACCCATGGAGTTGGACCATCAACTTTCTCGATGATATCAAGTTCTTCAAGACGCTTGAGTTCATTTTCAACATCTTTCCTCACATGAAATGGAATGCGTCGATGTGGTTGTCGAGTAGGCTGAATGCTTTCATCTGTGTGAAGTATGACTTGTCTGTCTTTTATTTTCCCTATGCCACCTGTGAACAATTCTGGAAATTCATCTGTAACATCTCTCATATTGACATTTCTTGCAATCTTCAAAATTTCAAGATTTTCTGCTGATCTGAAACTGAGTAGATTTCCAGATCTTCCACGAATAATGTGAAATTCACATTCAATTTGTACTTGACTATGAGTCACTGGTAATGTCACAACACCTATGATTGGCAAGGGTATATCAGATCCATATGGAAATAATTTGCGTTGAGTGTCTCTGAGTGTGCCTAACACAAATTTTTCTATCTTGAGAGTATCCCATGTTTGTTGATCCATGATATCAACAGATGCACCAGAATCAATGATAACTGGAAATTCTTTGCCTGAAATGTTAATGTTTCTTATTGGCATTCTTGTGTGATTATTGTTTAATGTAGCTGTGTTGACATGGGAAGAAGCACTCATAAAATCTCTCTCTTCAACATTTTGGCCATCATGAAATATTGGATACAGATAGAAATTTTCGTCAGAATCTGTCAGGAAATCATCTTCATTTGTTCTGTCATGTTTTGTTTCAATGTTCTGTACTTTTCATGGTTATTTCTACGTCTGCATACGCTGGCAAAATGATTTCTGATTCCACATGATTCACAAATCTTACCTCTTGCTGGGCATCTACCCTTGTGTGGAAAATCGCCTCAACAGAAATAACATTGTTTTTTGGAGTAGCTTGAATTGTTGTGAGAGTATGATTGTTTGTTTTCATATCTGCTTCTAGCGTTATTGTGTCTTGATTTGCTTCTGTGATGTGATTTGTTTCTGCTACGATGTCTTGATCCATCGTGTCTTTCTCTACCTCTACCACGCGAGATGCTGTTGACAAATTTTGATTCTGATTTCTCAACATTTGATGCTTGTGATTCACTTAATTCTAGTGATTTGCCTGCGTTCAGTAGGTCTCTAAGATTGAGATTTTCTCGCAATGCCTTTCTACGAAGTCTCTGTGAAGTACAACCTATCACAATCTGAGCAGTAATTTCTTTGTCAACATCGGTAAACTCACATGTTTTGGCAAGTTGTCTGAGTCTTGTGCAGTATGTGTCAATGCTTTCTGATTCTAGTTGTTTTGCCATGCGAAATGTGTGAAGTTCAAAAGCTGTATTTACAATTGGCGTGAAATATTCAGTGAGCTTTTCTTTTGCGAGATCATAGTTATCGTCTGCACCAGTATTTGGAAGAGTGTCAAAAATGTCATCAACATCTGGCCCTGCATAATGTAGCAATAATGCACGCTTGCGAGTATTGTCAGTAATGTCTAATGCAAGCAATAATCTCTCAAACCTGGTAATGTATTTTGTCCAACGAGGTCCAGCATTTGAGTCACTGTGCACTTCGAAACGCGGGAAACTTGGAAGGCTTGTTGACATCTTGAAACACAGAAAGTTCGTTCACAGTAGAATTCACGTAATCCGTTTATATCCTCGTCGCCAGAATATAGTGTATGAAGTCCCAGTATTGCAACAGATTCAATAACAAGCGTTGTAAACTTGAACACTCTTTAATTCTTCGTTAGAGAATCAAATACATTGGACTTGTAAACATGGTAGTTGCGGTCCCCGATGTCGTCTGCTAGCTTTCTGCATACTACGTCATTACTCTTCGTGTATATGACGTCATGACTATCAGTGTCTGACCTTAACCTTTGACCTTATACATGAATACTACGACACTACAGTTTCCGTCTTATCCTATCGAGCATTTTCTTTGGTTACTGACTTCGTCACGCCCAGGGGTGATATAGTGGAGAGTAACGGAGCATATTTAAAACCCTGGGTAACCGAGGATGGTAGATCTCAGACTTTGGGTCGGAGCTGTCTGTCCTCCTTACTGATTCAGAAACACCCCTAGAATGATGCCTGGTATTTGTTGAGTCTCTAGATCCCCACCCCCCGCTTTACTTCTCATCAGATATCTTACTTATTGAATTGAATTGAGAGCTTGGTTTCAAAGCTCGCACTGTTGACATGTAGGTGTTTTCACCAGGTTTTGTCCGCTCATCTGTTCAGATTAACAAAGACACTTCAAAATAGCTAAAGCAATGGGTATACTTAATATGTACTTAATACATTAATATGTACATATACTTGGAGGAGACTGAATTTTAAAGTTTCAGAAGTGAAATGATTTATATCTGTAGGTTTGACATCTTAGAATGTAATGTATTTTATATATACGCACAATGTACGGTGAAGCGGTGTAGGCCTATCGGTGCACGTGTACCCACATTGTTTAGTGCGATGCAGTGCAAGAGAAGTGCCCTCCAATTTGAGTAACAGTCTGATTAAAATCTACCTTGTTCCGAGGAATAACATTTGCAAAATAATGCATCTACCGCGAAACGAACAGGTTCTGTAGATTCCTCGCCACAAAAAAGGTCTGAGAACACCATGTATAGGCGCGTGTTCCGAACCAGTTTAGCGCAGCCAAAGCCCAGTCAAATAGCTGACCAATCACATAGTTTTAAACGGTCGCTGTTTTGAAAGCATTCGGAACAGACGATAGGATAGCTGTTTGGAGTTATCAGCCCCTTGCTTCTCGCACCGAAAGCTTTTGTTTGACGTTTTGTGATTGAATTGCGTCAGAACATCTACATCAGAAAGTCTACGGGCTGTTATCAGACGGTTTTGTGAGGAAATGAACGATATGAGTTCGTATCCCGGTAGATATTTTGTTTGTTTTAGTCCTCGGAAAACCGTCGATTTTAATGAGACTGATTTGAGTAAGTGAGTGTTTATATTCAAACCCCATGGCCAGGGAAATGGTATTTTCTCGTTCTTAAGGGTTCCACTGAAGCATTTACATGTCAAGCTTCAAAATCCAAAACTGTCGAATAAGACAATTCTGGCGAGGTGAAAGTTTTCTATTTTCCGCTTCTCTTACATTATCATTTTTTCTCATTTAAAAATATGAATGAACTTTTAACACAAAATTCTGGATGTAATCCCCCATATTCTTTGTGAATTTCATTTTGATCCATGCAATAGTTTAGATAGTACGCAAAATTAGAAAAAAAATAATGTGCACGTACACAGTTCTAATGTGTAGATGTACTCACTTTTATTGTGTCTGTATGTGTGCTTTCAATGAAATGATAGTATAATTTTGACATTTATTTGATGATCATTCCCTAAATATATTCCAGTATATCTCTTTTGTGGAACATAAAGTCTGTTGAAACATATTGGTTATGTATTTTCAATGCCTACAGTTTGAGCAAATACAGTCAATACACCAAGTACACCGCTCCTACACTGCCATACGGTCGAATATCAGTTTTGAAAGATTGGTCTTACGCATAAAAGGTACAAACCTGTAATGTCTCACAAGGGTCTTCTTTTACTGACTTAATCTATACTATGAATTGCCCGGTGCTAATGTGTATTTTACAATATCACAAACTTGAAAGACTCAAAATTTCTAGCGACCATGCCTGGTTTTGATCTCTGGACCCTTCGCTTGCAAATCCAACATTCTTACCAATTGAACTACGATGGACCGCGGTGTTATATATATATATATAGCTGATTGTTTTTCAGAATTAACCCTGTGCTATACATGAGGCGGGTAGCGCGTGCAGCTCACGTGCAGGGCGTGATGCAGGCGTATATCACGTGCAAATGGCGACTGTGCTCTCCTCGCATGACAACCGACCACTAGGCCTATATACCATTGAGTCCGTGATGATTTCAAAATATTAAATTACATCTTAAATATAGCCTCGGTCGACTCATACGTTAGATAAAAACCTTCCCATCAGTTTTGGTAGAAAAAGAAAGCTCGGGAAATTAGCCGTTTATAATTTCCCTCTGCTGAAGTCTTTCTAAAGAAAACCGAAGTGGAGGTTTTGATCTTTAAAGGGGCAGTAGCACGTTTTTCGCAAATTTTATTTTTTCAAATTTCCCATTTAAAATGATAGTCTATGCCATTTATATTTACTTGAGAGGGTAAAACATCTTATTACACAAACTAATTATCTGCATTGTTAATAACGGTGTTGGGTATAAAGCAAAAATTGCATGGCGGCCATTTTTCTGTGAACACATCTTATTATTTTGAATGACAAAAACAATTCCCATTTACTCTCATTTTTAACTTGATTTCCCGAAGAGAGAAGGGTGTTCCACTATTGGTGAAATTATTTTTCAAATATATTTCATTGACTTATTTGAACGAAAAAACGTGCAACTGCCCCTTTTACACATGGCTAACATGTGTAATGTGTTCGGTCAACATTTGGGGACGGACAGACGGACAGACGGACAGACGGTCATCATGTACGGACGAATGCTATTATTGTATTAAGATATACATTTACATGCAACGTTTTGCAGATATATTGCTGTAGACCTGTCCTGTCGAATTCACAGAAGAGTTCGAGAGATGAAAGCTAACGGAATAGAGGTAAACTTGTCATTTATCTCAGTAAAGTTTATTCTACTCCACCATGCAGTGCAGTCTGATTAAAATCGACGGTTTTCCGTGGAATAAAAATTGCAAAATAGTGCATCTACCGGGATACGAACTCGTATCGTTCGTGGGTTTCCACGCCAAACTTGTGGCGAGGAATCTACAGAACCTGTTCGTATCCCGGCAGATGCAAAATTTTGCAAATTTTATTCCTCGGAACAAGGTCGATTTTAATCAGACTGCCATGCAGTGTAGTTGTATCCGCTACCCTGCTATGATGTGCTGATTTCCTGAGCCCAATAACTCTCGTTTGCTCCAGGCTGCTTACTCACGCTATATAACAAGTGTTTTAGCCAATGAGGTGTCGTGGTTTTATATTATTTCGTTCGTTTTATACAAAATCATGAACTCGTTTAATAAAAGTGGTATCAAATAGAAGGTCGTTTAGTATCCTCTATTAATTACTCTCCCATGTATGATACTGCTGTGTTATTTAAGAAATGTGTTTTGTAATAAAGTATAGTTTTGCCCTGAACTATTATAGTTAAAGTACGAGGACATTGGGGTACAGCGAACTTTATTACTTTTCTTAGATAACCCATAACACAACATTCTGCTTTGAGTAATTTTGCAAGAAAAATAGAGTTTACTTCCTTAATATTAATAATCCATGATCAGGGCCAACTGACGAGCCGTGCGACAACAGCGACTATGACGTCATTGTTCTCTTGTGACGTCATAGTGGTTCCTGGGGTTGCCTAATGCGGATTTCGTCGTTTTGGTTCAAGTACAAATGTAGCTTAAAATTTAAGACTAATTCGGATACAAAAGAACACATTCCTTCAATAATTGTTATAACAACGCTACCGTTGTTTTAGGACATTATCATTTGCAGAAAAACACGGTCTTTTCAACTGCCCTCTTTCGTTGGGTTACCATGGGCACACGTGACTACGAGGGGAGCGGAGACGTCATTCAATTGTTACGTCATCACAAAAACTATACCTTTATCGTGTGATAAAGTACTTTTATTTCGATTGTTCTTGCCGCTAGGCATCTTAGAATGCACTATTAAACTAGTGTAATACCGCTGCAAGTGTGACGTTACAGTGTTGTGACGTCACAATGGTTGTACCATCATCACAATGGTAGACTAGCGGGGATCTTATTTTCAGCACACTGTCGGCAATTTCACTTGATTAATAGGCAAGTAATAAACAGAATACTAAACTCCCGTCTATTTAACATTGTATTAAACTCGCTTTCCCTCGAAATCAGTAAATAGATTTTAAAAAATGGTATCAAATGGAAGGTCATTTAGTATCCTCTATATTATCCATATGGGAAGATGGACAACAAGCCAAGTTTAGCGCCAATATGTTCCGCAACAGAGATTACCGGCCAGTTTTCCTTATGCGCGAACGAAGTGAGCAACGGATGGCAACGGACCGTGTTCAGTAAGGTTTCTAAGTAAACGCTCAATTAGCGATTACTTTTAAACCTCTCTTGAACGCGATTGCTCAATGTAGCGCTAGGTAGCAAGGCGAGCAAACTTCGAGGAATTTGCACTGTGTCGTTCAAGAGAGAAGAAGCGCTCATTGAGCGCTACGAAGCGCTTCATTTTGTTGAACCGCCGGCGGGTTTCTCTCGACTGAAATCGAAACAATTTTCTACTGTCAATCGTAAATGTTGTAAAAAATTGTACACAGGGGTATGGTCTCCTTATTCCAACCGTTTATGTCACAGTTACTCACGCAAAAGATATTTAATTAAACATTTTAAGCGCTCGACACTGCCTCTCGAACCGTTCTGAACTTATTCGCCTCCATTACCACTTTGAACTTCCGGAGTAAGGAGTGACAGACAAGAGGCCGCTATGCAATATTGTCAGACACTGTGGAGGCAACATCATCGAGCGAATTCATCTCCCGGGAAGGCAATACTGTCTCACTATTTCAGGGAATAGGGTTGACTTGAAACGGACTGTGTGTCCATATAAAGCGTTGTTCTATCTTTATATTCGGAGCTGATCGTAATCCAACTTCCAAATGCAAGGCATAACTCTTGCCAGTCTCCATTACTGGCTGATTTAGGCCTTGCAGTATTTCCTTAAGAAATCCAGGCCCGCTATGCATTTCTGGTGCAGCGATTCACTAGCTTGAAACAACAAAGCGAGGAAAATACCGCAAGGGTTAAATCAGCCAGTAAATAGACTGGCAAGAGTTATGCCCCTTGCGTTTGGAAGTTAATCGTAATCTTGTCAGTTTCCTGTTGTCATGAGACAAATCACATTCAAATCAATTTTATTCTTGACAACAGCCCTGCTTTCAGTAACACGAACTTTCCTCACACTCAATATTATAAAAGCAGGATGCCCGCCGCGAACAATGTGTTACTAAACGCAGGGCAGGGTTTTCTATGTGGCATTCTTTGTTCACTCTGGAGTGTCATTTTCAGTTATTTTATGATTTTTCAGCTTGTATGTCAATCAAAGAGACCCCCCCCCCCCCCCCCTCCCCCCCAGTGGTCGTGTTCTTACCCTTATGATGATACTATTGTATGGTTGCAGGTTCCTATAAGAAGAAACTCCCAGGACAACGAGTGTCAGCACAAACAAATGACGTCACAATGTGAGGATGTAGTTTGGGGTAAGCATAAATCTTCTTAAAATCAGATCGCACGCGCGCCAATGAGTCAAAAGTAATTTTGGAATCTTATTTAAAACAGACAAAATAACACATTTGAGTTGATAATGTTTAATAGGTCATTGTGCACATGCATAATGATGTTAATGATTTTTATTGGAAACTGGTAATTATGGTACATTTTTGCTCTCAGTGGGTAGGGGGCTGACTATGGTTTAAATGGTCATTTTTGGAAATTAATTTAAAATTGTCGCCCCTTGAATTTGTACAATGGCAGATATGGATTATTGACTTGACAATACCATTTGTTTCGATCTTTACTCCCAGAAAGCGACGAGAACCTCTCCAGGATGTTGATTCTTCCCCGAGAACAGCGCCGTGAAGCCAAGGTGTTCTACCGTAACACCTCCACGCTGGAAGGCTACCCTCACCGCCCCAGCAGATACGTCACAGGGATGGCGTACATTTCCAAATTGAGGAAGCTATTTATGACGATACATTACCCCTACGAACAAGTATTGACCGATCTCGATTTCAGTAACCAAGAATCCCTCGGAAACAATGAAGTTAAATCAAAGGCGCTTGTGGCCGATAACACGCGAATGATAATATTCGTCAAACACAAATTCACCCATTGGCATATTTCAAGATTTGACATAATTGATAAACGCTTTAGAAAACTTATCTTTCTCGAAAGAGACACCGGAGGTCTTGCAATTGACAGCCGAAATCAATTTATTTACGTTTCATGGCTAGAAAAGGGTATCGTGAAGTATTCGTATGTTGGGCAATTCTTATCCAAGGTACATAAGCAGCACGTCGGAACCTCCCTGTATTACCAGTACAACCCCGACACCCTCCTCTCCGTGTGTGGGCGAAGGCCTCGAAGCATGGTGGCAGTGTGCAGTGTGGACTTGGAACTAAGGAAAAGTACGTATCTCAAATACGTCGGTTTCGATTTCAGCATACTCTTAGTAAACAAAGATGTGATGATTGCCCACCAGTGCCAGGGAGGGCTGAAGGGCCGACTGCTGCTGCTGTACAAGAACGGTGTTAGAGACGAAGTGTACACGGACCTTGACTGTAACGTAGTGTTTGGTCAAATTCCGTGAACCGTTTGAAAGGCGTTCTGGAAGTAACTATAGTCAGGTCAAAATACAATTTAACCCCCCCCCCCCCCCCCCCCCCCCCCCCAAAACAAAAAATACTACAAAAGGTTTCTCAACTGATTCTGGTAAGGTTTAGTTCATCAAAGTAGGAACCCCGGAAAAGCCTTTTTATCCCACCGGTATGTAATACCGTGGGATATAGTCATCGCCCCGTCCGTCTGTCCGTCCGTCCGTCTGTCCGTCTGTCCGTCCGTAATCATTTCGTTTCCGGAGCAGAACTCGAAAACCATTCATGATATCTTTCTGAAACTTTACAAGTGTATTACCCACCAACTGAAGTGGTGCCTTTGATATTTTCAGATTTCTGAATTTTTTTTTTTTTTCGTTTCCATAGAAACATGTTGAAGTTGGACTTTGTTCAGAGACAGGTTCGTTTCCGGAGCACAGCTCCAAAACGGTTCATCATATCTTCCTGAAACTTTGCATGTGTATTACCCACTAATTGAAGTGGTGCCTTTTGATATTTTCAGATTTCTGAAAAATTTATTTTTTTTCGTTTCCATAGAAACATGTTGAAGTTGGACTTTGTTCAGAGACAGGTTCGTTTCCGGAGCACAGCTCCAAAACCGTTCATCATATCTTCCTGAAACTTTGCATGTGTATTACCCACTAACTGAAGTGGTGCCTTTTGATATTTTCAGATTTCTGAATTTTTTTTTTTTCGTTTCCATAGAAACATGTTGAAGTTGGACTTTGTTCAGGGACAGGTTCGTTTCCGGAGCACAGCTCCAAAACCGTTCATCATATCTTCCTGAAACTTTGCATGTGTATTACCCATTGACTGAAGTGGTGCCTTTTGATATTATCAGATTTTTTCTGAAAAATTATTTTTTTTCTGTTTCCATAGAAACATGAGAGGGATGTTGGTTGTTGTTGATTTTGACTGCTTCTGGAGCAGAAGTCTAAAACCCTTAACATTCCTGAAACTCTGTAATACCCAGTAACTGAAGTACGGTAGTAGATACACAAGTATCTGTAAAAGATGTGTTTTACAAATTTTGTGGAACCGGTGGGATGACTCTTGTTTACAAGATGGCGTCCAAGATGGCCGCCGAAATCGTTACTGTGTAAGTATGTCAAGTCCTTTGGAGCAGGAGGATGACACTCACAACTGAACGCTCTGAAGGTTTTTCTATGGACAAAGATGGTTGTGCATTAGGTGATAGTGATAGCTGAAGGTCATGAATTCATAATGATTAAACAGCTCAGTGATATATAATGTAACCTTAATGTGTTCTTTGCCCCCAAACACCTGGGGATGGACACCCAGATCATCAAATGTGTTTGAATAAGTATGAACTTGTGGTCATTTGGAGGTGTCAGTGGCCAATTTTGACGCCATATTGGATTGTTTTGTTCCATAAGAGACAAACATAATTTTTTTATTATCTTAATGTGTCGTTGTCCCCCAAAACCTGGGGATAGGCACCAAGATCATCATATTTGAGTTGATAGTTACACAGTTATGATCATTAAGAGGTTTCGGCGGCCATATTGGATGCCATCTTGTAAAAAAAGACTTTTCCGGGGGTCCTACTTTGGTAAACTTTTAGTATGTTAAAGTACACTAAACCTAACCAGAATCAGTTGAGAAACCTTTTGTAGCAATTTGTTGGGGGTTGAGGGGGTATTTTCCATATATTGACCTGACTAAACGGGGAACACAAGGATATTCATGGGTCAGTCTGATTAAAATCGACGGTTTTCCGTGGAATAGAAATTTGCAAAATAGTACTTCTACCGGGATATGAACTCACATCAGTCGTACGTTCCACGCCAAACCGACCTTGTGGAGAGGAATCTACAGAACCTGTTCGTATCCCGGTAGATGCATAATTTTGCAAATTTTATGCATCGGAACAAGGTCGATTTTAATCAGACTGGTTTATTGGTGATCAACTTCTTAATTTAACAATGGCAGATGATCATACGTAATTAAATCCGTGTCTTCTCAAAATTCCGTGATGAACCGAATGGGCAGGGTCAGAATTCCAGAGAGTAATAAACTAATTGGAAAAATGTATTGTTTACTTTATATAATCCGTTGGAACTGATCTTGAGTGCAACACTGTATGGTAAATGAAGCTAGTGATCCCGCAGCTTTCCATGAACACAAACGTCCTAAAGCGTGAGGTTTCAGTTTAGAATTTACTCGCTATCAATCCAGTATAACATGTCTCTGATTTTAAAACACAGTAGGTTTATCTCCATTCTACCATGACCGTTTAACCATGGGACTCTTTTTGTCGGATGCTGACACTGACAGTGCGTACAACGGCAGGGCGCGAGCTCCGAATTACGTTCGAACAATCCTTTGTGACAACAGCAGCGATTTCGTACAAAAAAATATTGTTGTTACACACAAAGTTTCCCCCCACAAGTTCTCTATAACCATTTAAAAAAATCTAATACATGTGTCATTTATTACGGGAGTTTTGATTTTGTTTTCCCAACATTTGCGTTCACAAAATCAAGATTCGTATCCTGAAATTCGCATTTTTGTAATAACCCTCATAAACATATCACGCGACGTTCAAAATGGCTACCGTTTGCCAGCAGCTGTGAATGGCGAGCTTGAGGACTTTATTAAAATGAATTGTTCCAGGTGAGGAGGGTAACTGTCTCATTCGGGTAAGGAATACACATTCTAGTTATACACGTAGGTGTGCAGATGATATGACATATGTATAATTTCTTATTTTGCATCAAAACGTTACGCTCGGTTTTCAGACCCGGCTGACCATATTGCGTCATTGCGTCTGCTCACTTTCTGAACTGAATAAAAAGAAGATCTTGTTACTGACGATGTTTGTCTTGCTAATCTATCATTTCATGTAGCTCTTAAACACGCTACAGGAAAGATTGATTTGATTAGTATCAGTTATTTTGATGCCCACAAGTAGAGCACATTTTAGAATCGGCCGTTTGTTCGGATAGATTGTGACGTCACAAAGTAGATGCGTCAATACGCGGTGAAGCGGCTCTAAAATCAGAGGAGGTTCAATCAAGAATTGATCACGCTAGATTTTTCTGGAGAACCAATCAGAATCGAGTATCCAGCAATGTCATGGTAGAATGGGTCATATAACTACTGTTCATGTAAATGGGACGTGCAGTTTCGGTGTTTATACATGTTTAATGATGTTACTCGATTTTTATTGGAAACTAGTAATTATGATATATTTGGCGATTGGGGATGAATATCCAAGCTGAGTGAATTTTTAAGTTTTTAATTATTTTATTTTTGTGGCAAAAAAGGCTGAGTGAATTTGTTTGTACTGTAAACAGCACATATGGTAAGTTAGAACGTATTAAAGCCAAATAAAATTTTCTTAAACTCAATAGATGCACCTTTAACTCTGGAAAGTTTAAAGGTCTGACGTCATTTCCCGAATAGACGTTAAACAGAGCATCAATTGCCTCACCCGCACCCATACCGATATTATACCGTATTGCCACGCATTGTAGCATACGTGAACTATTTCTAATGATATAAAAGACCGTATTAAAGGGGCTGTAGCACTTTTTTTCAAATTTTATTTAAAAAAATCCCTATTTATAATGATGGTAATGAAAGGTAATGACGGTGTTGAGTCTAAAGCAAAAATTGCATGGCGACCATTTTAATGTGAACACATTTTATTACTTCGAATTACAAAAACGATTCCCATGGCTTTACCGAGCCATGTACACCCATTTTTTAACTTGATTTTTCGAGGAGAGTAGGTTCTTATTGTATTAGTGACAATATATTTCAAATACATTTCATCGAGTTATTTGAGCGAAAAAACGCTGTACTGCCCCTTTAAAGGCGCTGTAGCATATTTTTTCTTACTGAAATAAAGTGATCTCACGAAAAGGTAAATAAGTGTTACCAATAGCTAGATATTAATTTAATACTCCTAAGTCAATAAAGAGAGTTCCAAAACGAATGTAAATTTAATACCAAAAGAAACTTTGCATCAGATTGACATGACAGAGAGTTCCAAAACGAATGTAAATTACATTGTTCGGTCAATTAAGCCATGTGAGTCCATTTCCTTCGAGCGGCCTTTTTAATGTGATCACATTAAAATGGCCGCTAGAAGGTAGTTCAAGTGATCTGACCGTTGTAGCGATACCTATAAACTTTCAAATATTGGACCATCATAGAATGGTCAATTATCTTGATGTCTGAACTCATATTCGCACGAAGCCTACAAAAAAACTACCTCTCACATTGAAGAGTTTCACACCACTGTCAAATGATCTGACTGATGTAGCAATACCTAAATACTAATAATATTTTAATTATGACACAATGATGGAATGGTCATTCATCTTGCTGTCTGAACTCTCAGATTCTCATCTACAAATTTACCTCTCACAATGAAGAGTTCCACACTACTGTCGCTTTATACGTCGCACCATTTTCTCGCAATAGGGATAACCGTTTTCTATGGATAGGGCTTATTGGGTTGTGTAATGAGATGTTGTACCCTCCAACATATAGAGGATATCTTTTATCATCCAAAACTGGGTTTCACGGGAGATATCGTTTTGACAGTAGATTTTGAACAATGCCCTGTTGGCGTCAGCTACACGACATCATAACGATTTTGCGTCATCAAGTAATGACATCACAATGCTATCACTTTATAATCATGATTACGTCACAATGTTATGACATCACAGCACTGGAAGTCAAATGGCAGTTTTGTGTTCAGATATGTTAATTTTTCATTAAAAACTAATGTCTTCTGATATAAAATTTATCAACACTCGTTGATAAAAGTCAAAATATCCTCGGCAAGCCTCGGATATTTGTAACTTTTATCAACTCGTTTTGATATATTTGATATCAGAAGACACTTGGGTGAGATTCTCTATTATATGACGAGCAATGAAATACTGGGATATCAGTGAAATAAACTGTCTATCAAGCTGCAGTGAAATAACTTACATTTTCACTATGACCAGTGACTGATATATTTGACGTCATAAAACAATGGTATGACGCGGCGATTTGGCTTATGACGTCACGCATTACATTTTTTTTTAAAAAGTGCTCATCTTATCACCCGGTCATATCCCGGCTTCTATTCGAATCCCGGCTTCTATAAGAGGAAATACGGAACTTCTGGTGCCATTTTTGTTTTGTTTTTAGAAAACACATTTTATTCATTTAAAAAATGGATTAAGCACAAGTTATACTTATAGAAGCCCTCTCCACATAATCGACAATATTTGACAAGTCCGATTTTATAGGGTCAGTAGTTGTAATATTTGAAAAATAATGCCACCAATAGTAAAACACAGTGATAAATTTACAAATATAACAAGCAGAGTCCAGGAACTAGCTACCACAAGCTATTGTGAGTCCCAGCAGATATAAGTGTGTCCCTCAATTAGTAAGAGAATATATCACAGTTATAGCTTAACTTTCCTTTCCAAATTTTATGAGTTTTTTAATGCAGGACTCGGGGGGTAAATCTATCACTGAAAACACCCGTTTCTCTCCGAAAAATCAAGTAAAAAAGTAGTATAAATGGTTCCGTAAAGCCATGGGAATCGTACAAAATAATAAAATGTTCACAATAAAATGGCCGCCATGCAATTTTTGCTTCATACGCAACACCGCACTACAACTACGGATACCGTCAATCATTGAATACTCGTCCCGTGATTATTAATTTCAAGCACCGATTTGACCCTACGATTATTCAAGGCAGCGGGAGCTTATTCGAGGCAGGCGATTATTCTTTTCGAAGCCATACTATACTGAATAGCGAAAGAAACGCTGTTACACTTTCGTAGTTTCTGATAACGCGGTACCCTCCCATTCTATACACGTGCCATTTGTTATACAGCCAAATACACATAAGGTCACAGGCCACTGGACACACAGGCTACACGCAACACGCTGTATTGAGCAAATTAATAATATCAGAGCATTCAAATTGTGTTGACATGATGTTAATAATGTGTTAAAAACATGCAGACATAACGAACAGTCAATACTGGTGTAGAACTTCTGCAGAGCATTATATTGTGCAATATCACAACATCAGAATCTATTGACAGTGCCGAAGTGTAACCTCAAGTGCTTTGGTCAGAGATGTTTTGAGCATTTTGCTCCTAACATGTGGAACTCTCTTCCCAAAAATCTGAAACTATGTCCAACATTTGAATCATTCAAATCAAGTCTAAAAGCCTATCTTTTTGTTCAGTTTTATGGTACATAAGGACTTTCACAATTGCAACAATTGTACACATGGATTTCTTATTGCTGTTTGTGTGAAGTGAGCACATTCAAATGTGCATCACTATTATCATTATTTATTAGCATTATATGTTTAGCGCTTTGAGCATGCTTTCGAGCGTGGATATGTGCGCTTTATAAATATGCACTATTATTATTATTAATAGTCATTTTCTGGGAATACAGTCACCACTGTGTATAACCGTACAGCGGAAATAGCGAGGTGTACGGCGGCAAATTGTTCCTAGCGAGGAGCGTAATTGCGGACGGGAACAATGTCATTGCTGTTATTGTTATTCTGTCAACTTATTTCAACGTGAGTTTGATTTTAATAACTTCTAAAACACCATAATTTAATGCAAGATGATTGACACATGTACTTAATAACAGGATTGCTCACCGTTGTGAAGAGATAGCTCCTTTCCCATCTCCATTCCTCCCTTTCCATCTCTCTCCCTCCCTCATCCCCTCTTACTCTATCTCCTGAGTGCTGGGAAGAGGAGATTTCGTAATGAGCTATAACAGAAGGTGACAGTCCTTATGTAAGTGTTGAGGAGGTGTAGTAGGCATTTATTGTATTTTATGAGGGTAGGTTTGAAAAACTAAGAGAGGAGGGATGTGGTGTCAGTGGGATGGATGTCATGCTGTGAGAGAACCGAAGACACAATTATATGTCATAAATTTCTTCAAAGATTGGACTGTTTTAAATCATGTATCATGATTTCGGGAATCTAATTGAATTATAGTAGGTTACTTTGAGAATTTACTCTAGATCATTGCAGGATTGTTATTATTTAGACAACCATATGATCCAGTCATGTTGGTCTCATGCACAGACACTGATCAGTATTAGACGTTTATGTTTTTGAAATTATGGCTATTATTGTGTTTTATCTGAACTATTTATTTTAGTCTACAACATCAATCACTATACAGCATGATAGCTACAGAGCCCATATTTCTATTTATACTACTTTAAATGAACAAAAAGCACTAGAATTCTGAAATCTTGTGTTGACATATCCTTTGAAGCAGTTGTAATTACACACACACACATCTATTAAAATGATTTTAGCAGTTGTTAAACAATTCACTCATTAGGTCGTCAACTTAAGATATTAAATCATGGAATTTCGGATGAGCTAAATAAAAGCCCATGGCTAGTTTTTTACTTGTATAAGTGCATGGTACAGGAAAATACATTATTTTGAGTATCTGCATTGAAGATGCATTCATTGGCAGTCACGTCAAAGGAACTGTCTTGATACATTGTACATTGTCTGAAAACGCATTTACATGATATAAACTGAAGTACAAAAGAAAGTACACACCTCAGTTGGTTTCGATTAATTCAATATTTAATTGTTTTTAGATGCATTTGATTATGGCATGATACAATAACACAAATCTGCAGTAGTTTGAATGAATTACATTGGTAACTGGTTAACTTTTAGTTAGAATATCTTTGTTTAATGTATAACAGGGGCAAGAATATACTTGAGACCTGACTCCAGAGGAGGTCTGACGTGACCGAGACCGCAGGGAGTCGGGTCCGGGAGTCCTTGTATTTCACATAATGACCTCACCATGAGTAATTAAGTGTTTTATTATACCGACATTATTTTGTTTTCAGATTCTTTTTTATTTAACATTTTAACTGTTGCAATACACACATAGCGAATCGAAAATATCAAATTATAAAATCAGCAAACCGATCAGATGACGCCATGCATCCTTGACAACAAACGTCAAAACAAACAGTCACGTGACACAAATCACGTGACGAGTCAATATCTCAGGTCAGTGACAGAAATTTCTGTCACAAAATTGACCTCATCACTGGCAGCGGGGTCAGTGTACAAATATATTTTTCGATCACGTGATGTGAACTGACCAATGGCGTTCTTACAAATTTAATAGAGGTATAATAAAACAATCCAATGACCTGGAGCTAAAAATAGATTACTGCTGCTGAGATCGAACTTAGCGAGGAGCGCTGTATAATTAATGTTTTGTATTCTATTAAGTTCTATTATTCTATAAAACAGTTATTGACTTCAGTTATCGGTGAATCAAATATTTTATAGACCTCGGAAAGTTATGTAATAATACATAATACATTATTTTTACTCCAAATATATGATATTAATGATCCGGAAACACACGAGGTTAATAATCTCTTTATCGTATTATGTCATTTTAAAATAAGCGTGTTTTTGTGGTAAGAGAATTGACCCAGTCTAGCGGAGTAATATCATAAACGGTACATCAAAGTGATGGTCACGACATCGGCTGTGAAGTACCTAGACAGTTCTTAATTAAAGCAATTTAAAAACACGATGTGCGCGATTCTTTAAAAAATAAACAATTAGTCCCTGGTTTTATTGTTCATGGAGATATTTTCAATTAGTTCACAAGCATCTATCTAATAATTAAAAAGCACTCATAAATCACGTTGCTAGAACAAGGGAAGTAACTATAGTTTCAACGTTTTGGAAGCTGCGTTGCAGGGTTGATTCGGATAGCTGCATAACAGTAAATTTCACACTTATTGATTGATTGAAAACATTATTTTATTCGTTTAAGAAATGGAATGGGCACAAGTTGTGAAACTTATAGAAGCCCTCTCCACGTAATCTATATTAGCCTATTTGACAAGACTAAAATACATAACACAATCTATGCAGAAGAGAGTAAGAAATCTACAAGTGACGAAGTGGGTAAACATGTAATATACATTATTAAGGCAACACACAATTGGAAATGTTATTCTTATGACAAAATGCACTTTGAATATGGTAAATACGTACATTAGTATTTATGTATTAATTGAACCGTTGACTCTTTCCAATGAATTTATGAACATGGTGAAATATGTTTTCATTGACTGTTTGTGGAAGATTTGGATTTCCATACAGGATCGTATTAAGATCAAATTCTGCCTTTAAAAAAATATTTTTTTTGCTTTAATTCTAAACGGAAATCAGCATGTCTTGGACATCTCAAGAAGAAATGATAAACATCTTCAACTAAAGCACCACAAATGCAAGATTTACTTTCAGATAAATTGACACGATACAGAATACCGTTTAGGGAACTACAATAATTTCTTAACTTACTGTGTATAATGTTCATCTTCCTATCGCCGAATAGAATTTATTTTGGGATTTTACATTCTTTTTCAGATAATTTTGCTTTAAATGACGATAATGAATTTGAACATCTTATTTTCGAGGAAAGATTATTCCATAGATAAGCATAGTCATAAATAAAAGACGTTTGAAGGACTGCAGTTCGAAATTTTGGAATAGATAAATTTGATTTGTTACGCAAGTTGTAATGAGAAATAGTTTCAGTGACTGGTGGAAGTAAATTAATCAGATAATCTGGAGCTTGTATATTAATAATTTTGTAAAAAGTACAAAGTTTCTTATTTCCACGTCTTATTTTTAAAGGCACAACCAACCTTTCTTTGTATATAAGCTATCTCTTGAAGTAAACTTTGGTAAGCCAGTTACAATTCTTGCAGCTTCAAGTTGGACCTTTTTAAGTTTGTCACACAAAACATCCGAACAGTTATCCCAGACCTCTGAAGCTACAGCTTTCGACCCATGCCCTAACGTCATTTTGCCGCCGCTTAATGGCGGACGACGCTAGCGCCACCACAAAGGGGGGTAACCGAGAGCGTCGTGACGACCTGCTCCGTGGAGAGGTCTATACCGTCGGGGAAGATTCTTCCTTCCGCAAATACCAGACGAATACGTAGAATGCAGCGCAACGACGACAGCAATTGATTGTTTAACATCAAGCAAATATTTACCGATGGAGGAATCTTTGAGGCGTGATGTCAGACGAACAGCTTGACCTGTTGCTCTTGCCGTCTTGGCAGTTGGTGCGAGTTTTGATGTAAACAAGTTACTGTAGAGTGCTGTCGGGTAACGCTACGCACCTAAGAATTAAACGAACAATTTATATCGGCAGAATATTTTACATGTGAAAAATCTAACTCAAGATGAACTTAAGTCTTTTAGTAATAACACTACAGTAATGTATAACTTTTAAGTTGAATTGCTAAAAGTAAAACTGAAAGTAATCAAATGACTAGCCCCCAATTCCCATAGGTCAACAAGTGTAGGCTAAAGTCACATCCATACATTTCCAATTTTATGATAATTTTAAATGTTAAAACTATTCCAGAATCAGGAAGGACTAGATGCTAGCGAAGGTATTTTGTTTCCTTTGACATTTGGTATACATGTGAGAGAGCAAAATGTTTTATGATGACCTGTTTTGGTGACCCTGTGATCTCAAATATGGGCCAAAGGGGTCATGAACTAAATCCCTTTTTAGCTCATCAGGCCTGAAAGGCCCGATGAGCTTATGGCATGGCATGGCGTTCGTCCTGTTGGTCCATCCGTCTCTGAACTTTTCGCTCTTTCGACTTCTTCTCCAATACCAATCACTCTAGAAAGCTGAAATTTTGTATGCAGACTCCTTGGCCAATAGGGTTTCTGAATTGTAGATTTGGTGATCCCTTGGCCTCAAATAGGGTCACAGGTGTCCCAACTTTAAAAAATCTATTTTTCCCTTTTTCTCCAATACCAAAAGGTCTAGAAAGCTGAAATATTATGTGCAGACTTTTTAGAAAGTGAAACCAAATATGGATAACAGGTGACCCCAAATATGGATAACAGGGGTCACGACCCAAATAATTTATGAAATCTACCCCTATCCCCTCAGTTCCTCAATGACTGTGACCTGCTGCACTGGTACCTATTGCAGGCAGCAAGTAGTGAGTGAGTGAGAGGTTAATTAGCTCATCTAACTTGAGGGGTTGACCAGCAGAGCATGGCCAGGGGATAAGATTTTGGACTCGGAGACTTGATTTGAGAAATTTTGGAGGGAAGGAGAGGATATGGTTAGGGTTTTGTGTTATAGTTTTCTACAGGTTGGCAAAATAGCTTTAAGAATAGTAAATATAGAAGAAGAGAAAAAGTATAAGCAAATGTTTTATCATTGTGTGTCATGATATGGAGATTATGTCTACACTTTTTGAATTAGAAGAGTCACCTTCTCTTCAAGGTCCATGCAGAAATTGTGTAGAAGTTAATTCAAGTTATGCACTAACACCGGAAAATGTTGGTGACCATGGACATTACATGTCAAGTGATTATGCTTTATCTGGAGAACAATTTCAGTCTTCAACATCAAATAATACGAACCCTGATGAGCTACAGAGCCCATGGCTCTATTTTTTCTTCTTCTTTTCAAGTTCGATAAGCTCTAGAAAGTGAATATGTTGTTCTGACTCCTTGGCCAAAGAGGATTGTAAATTGTAGATTTGGTGATCTTGTGACCACTAATATTCGTCACAGGGGTCGTGACATGAGAAAATTCATTGTTCTTTCATTCTTAATAAATACATGAAGTTTTTCTTTCATCATGTGAATAACATTGACTATCCTAGATAATGCACAAACATTTATATATAGGAAGCACTACAACCTGTGAACTCTGCACCAGTGTTTTTTTAATTATAACTCTGCACCAGTGTTTTTATGTAGCGCCTTGAGCAATCACTCGTTGATTGGACATTTGGCGCATTACAGGAGGACTTATAATTATTTACAACAATTATCTTTATATGTTATAATAAAAATAATAATAATAATGTTTTTTTTATTTCTTATAGAAATCCTAAAATAGGTGTCAAAGGAGCCATGACCTACACTAATAACCTATCTATTTTGAAACTTATTTGGTTTATTTTTAAAGCCTGATGACTTGATGAGCTACAGAGCCAATGGCTCTAAACTTTATTTGCCATTAAAGGCTAGTGTTCAGCTCATCAGGCCCGAAAGGCCCGATGGGCTTATGGCCTGGCATGGTGTCCGTCCGTCCTTAAACTTTTCACTTTTTCGACTTTTTCTCCAGAACCACTGGGTCAAGGGAGCTGAAATTTTGTATACAGACTCCTTGGGCAATGGGGATTCTAAATTGAAGATTTGGTGATCCAGTGACCCCAAATAAGGGCCTCACAGGCCATAACCTAAAAACCTATTTTCATCTCATTCTCCAGAACGAAAGGACCTAAAAGACTGAAATGTTGTGTACAGACTCTTAAGCCAATGGAGATTCTAAATTGTAGATTTGGTGACACTGTGGCCCCAAATAAGGGCCTCACAGGCCATAACCTAAAAACCCTATTTTTACCTTCTTCTCCAGAAAGAAAAAAACCTAGAACTTAGAAGGCTATTTTATTATTGTTTACAGACTTTTTAACCAATGGAGATTATAAATTGTGGTCCCAGATAAGGGCATCACGGGCCATGACCTAAAAATCTATTTTAGTCTTCATCATTAAAAAATATAAACCCTGTTGAGCTACAGATCCCATGACTCTATTTTTTGCAGTTTCACAATTACATTAGTGTGTTACATTTTCTTGACCTTTTCAGAAAATATATGTAACTTTGACATCTCCTTATGAACCAATAATTAGAACTGCAATATTTTATGCATGTTCTTTGACTGCTATTTCTATGTTGTAAATTAGGAATTATTTATTGTTCAAGGTGATGGGAGAATGGGTAGCCCTGGCCATTGTGCAAAGTTTTGCACTTACACTACTATGGACTGCCACTCCAAGAAGATTCTGGACATGAGGGTGGTGGACATGAGGGAGACTCAGCTCAACTCCACGGTCATGGAGAACCGCGCCTCCTCATAGTCTATGGAATCCATGGACGTGTTGAAAACTGCAGATGTGAAAGTTGTGGAAGTTGTGACTTATGCTCATGTCCAGATGTCATCAAACATGAGTGAGTCAAATTTTTTAACATTCAAGTAATGACGTTCGATTGTGTAAGTAAATTATTATCCAACATAGTTTTGCCTCTCAACATACGATTCACACAAATGTCAACTCCTTCATCTTTTATTATGTTATCTTATCACATTTTTAACTGCTTAATGAAACATTCATAATCACAGCATAGATAAGTAGAACTGAAAGTGTGAAAAAGTCTTCAGATTAATTACACAAGCAAGGCTTATCTATGTCATATCTCTTGCTAGTTTATAACATAGGTTTTGAATGTTAGATAATTTATTTTCCAGAGAAGAAGAACTTTCCCAAAATCAAACATATGGCATGGCTAGAAAAACATTGGAAAAAAGTTGGCTGCTGTGAGTTTAAAATATTGACAAACTTTGAGATGCTGATGGTGTAACAATACTAATTTGGTGCTATTTATCTCATCAGTCCTATAAGATCCTCAGTTTTAGTGTTGCTCTGCTTTTGCAGTGTCAAAACAAACTGATCTACTGAATCCATTTAGTGACTTGGTTATAATTCCTTATTATTTTTTTTATTATACGGTTTATATTTACTTTAGAGGGTTAAACATCTTATTACACAAACTAATTATCTGTAGTGGTAATAAGGATGTTGTAGAGAAAGCAAAAATTGCATGGCGGCCATTTTATTGTGAACACATTTTATTATTTCGAATGACACAAACGACCCCCATGGCTTTAT
Source organism: Gibbula magus (assembly GCA_936450465.1). Classification (NCBI taxonomy): domain Eukaryota; kingdom Metazoa; phylum Mollusca; class Gastropoda; order Trochida; family Trochidae; genus Gibbula; species Gibbula magus. The sequence goes on along the minus strand of OW388298.1, from coordinate 22,008,894 downwards.
CTAGCCATGTTCAATCATTCCGAAGAGAGAAGGGTGTTTTACGATTGATGAAATTATTTCCCGAATACATTTCATTGACTTATTTGAGCGGAAAAACGTGCTACTGCCCCTTTAAGAGTCTTAGCAGGGCCATGTTCAAGAGAGGTTTAAATGTAATCGCTTAATGAGCGATTACTTTTAAACCTCTCTTGAACGCGATTGCTCAATGTAGTGCTATGTAGCAACGCGGGCAAACCTCGAGGAATCGCACCGTGTCGTTCAGGAAAGAAAGCGCTACACTGAGCGCTACATTGAGCGCTACATTGAGCGATCAATGAGCGATTATAAGCGCTCGCTGTTATGGAACGGAGCCCTGATTTAAGTATTCTTAAGGCTTAAGGAAATCGGAAAAAGAAAGAAGAAGTTTAGTGAGTCCGGACCCAGGAGGGAGCAAATCTACATTCGAAAGCGTGGGAACAATGGCGTCAATCAAAAAAAGAAAGAGTTGCATTCATGATGAGGACAGGTAACTGTGAGGTACATTCACCACATTCATGATTTTATCATAATAAGACACACTTCTCATAAGGATTGACCTAACAGGCCTCGCCAATCAACATTGGCATTATAATTATATGGGGTTAACGACCAAATTTGGTTGAAAAGTTGAAACTATATATATACTTTCTTATCTTATCAACAGTGAGAAACGTCACCTGCAGAGTTATATATAAGTTAAGTCATGATACTGCTGATTACATAAATCAGATAATCGTTGACAGTAGAATTGTATTTTTTTGTTAAAGGATTATATTCTGAAAATTTCCTTTCACAGGCAAAATGGTAATCTCATGCTGGTCAACACTTGTTATTGTGTTAGGTAAGTTCATCACTTAATATTAGTTACACGGTGTTTTGACAGGGTGTACGGGACTGTAAGACTCTTTATTATTAATATTTTCAGTGGTGAAATACGGCATTTATCGGTTAAAATAAAAGCCGTATTTTCACTGAGTGAAATAACATGTTATTCTACTCAGTGAAATAACAAGTTCAATCATATTACGTCATCGTAACAATGGGACGACGTCATAAGAATACCGCGACGAAGCAAGGAGATCATGGATGCTTCATTTATAAAATGAACGTTATTTAGAAACTGTGCATAATTTCTTAAATCTAATAAATAGAACATTTTACATTTCTCGTCGGATACCATATATATCTCATCTCGTGAAGTAGAAATAATATATTTACTGCGCCACTCGTGAAAATATATAGAGACTATGCGCCACGAGTGAAAATGTCACTTTCTCACTCCACTCGATGAGATAGAAATGATATTAGGCAAAAACAATGAAATAGTCTATTTATTATATAAATTTAATCTGCATAAAACAATTAAAACGTGACATTGAAAGATGAGCGCGGTCTTGATTGTCATAATCGTAACAACTCCCCCGTTATACGTTCACGGTAAATGCAGTGAGAAAATAATTCGACTGAAATAAGTCGATATTTAAATCAGGACACTGTTTTACAAAAATAAGTCTGTTGTGAATATTTATTTACGGTACCATCTAGTCAAGTGAAGATGCCTAAGACGCAAGTTTTTCACAATTGCAACAATTGTACACATGGATTTCTTATTGCTGTTTGTGTGAAGTGAGCACATTCAAATGTGCATCACTATTATCATTATTTATTAGCATTATATGTTTAGCGCTTTGAGCATGCTTTCGAGCGTGGATATGTGCGCTTTATAAATATGCACTATTATTATTATTATTAAGTTTTGTCGTTATTTCAAACGCGAAGTGATACACATACAGCGAGTGACGTTCGTTATTGTCTGTCACATACTACTATGCAACATATCAACAATAAATGAAGTTCAGAGTGTTAAGGAATATTGAATATGACATTAACAACACAAAGGGTCAACAGTCATTGACTGAAACATCACAACATTGACGTTCACCGTAAAACGTGGAAAGCAAGGGAGATAATCACTTTACAAAGGGAGATAATTTCATTTCAAAGGGAGACAATCATCAAAAGTAATTCCGGCCACACGTTAGTCATTGCAGTGAAAATATGACTTTCTACTGCTTATGTGAAAATATGGATTTTATGTTCATCGTATAATCACATATTTCATTGCTAGTTATATAATAAACACTTCTACTTCACTCAATGAGATATACATGGTATTCGACGAGAAATGTCAAATACCCTCTATATATTCCGTTTTTTCTCTTGAACGCGATTGCTCAATGTAGCGCTACGTTGCAAGGCGAGCAAACTTCTAGGAGTTTGCACTGTGTCGTTCAAGAGAGAAGAAGCGCTCATTGAGCGCTACATTGAGCGATCAATGAGCGCTACGAAGCGCTTCATTTTGTTGAACCGCCGGCGGGTAGCTATGCGAGTGCGCGTGCTGCACGTGCCTGCGTGTGCACAGCTAGGACTGAGACTGTGTTTATTTCTCTCCGTGTTGTTGTTGATAACCAGCAACGACGTTGAAACTAACCCTGGCCCCAGGAGACAGACGACCCTAGATACCACGCATGAAATGAGTAATGTTGACTTAATGAAAGAAATCGAAGCGATACGAAAAGAAATGAACTAGAACTTTAAGGAATTATCAAAAAAAATTGAGGCAGTCGAAAAAAAGATCCTAACACTTACAGAAGAAAACACTGAATTAAAATCCCTTGTATCTGATCTACAATTTCGCGTTGACCATCTCGAAGCAGGTGAAAAGAGAAATAATTTCATTTTCAACAACGTGACGGAAGAACCCGGAGAAACCCGACATGATCTTGAACACTCGCTTTCAGAAATTATCTCGGCGAAGATGGGCGTACTCGACGCGGTGTAGTTCAACGAAGCGAAACGGCTACCTTCGAAAGGAAAAGGCCCCCGTCCGATTCTTGTCACCTCCACACATTACGAAACAAAACTAGATGTACTGAAATCATCAGGAAAAGTAAAGGATTTGAAAATATATATTTCTCAGGATTTCTCTAACAGTGTTCGGGGAAACTCGTCGTAAACTCAAACCATTCATGGATGAAGCCAGGGAAGCGGACAAATTCTCCATTTTTCACTACGACAAAATCCAAATCGACAACAAGATATTTAAACTGGACGAAATCACATATGAGTTAATCCCCATAAAGACACTGAAACCACTTCCGGGTAAGGAAAACACCACCGGCCCCTTGGTTTAGGTTCGAATCCAACGAGTGATATATTTTGTTTAAAATTACACTCAAGATCTCTGATATGTGATGTTGAAACGTGATATATTGGATGAAATATACGAAGTGTCAAATATAACAGTTTATAATATAAAGAGATAAAAGAATTCACAAACAAGTTTATAAGTTTTTCGAAATTAGAATTCCAGTATATATATTTCTAACAAATAACACTACACATAAAGACAAATATAACATGTAGATTCTATAATATATAACTGCTTTGTATACCGGTTCATTGCCTTATAATATAAGTTTCATAACTTTCAGATACATTGTCATGGTATGTCTAAAAAACAATTATAGGACATCGGATTATTTGCTCAAACATCACAATCTGACTTACTATGAACAGGGAACCTTATTTCGCTGCTTCGCTTCTTCGCGATTTCGCTTCTTCGTGGTATACCGGTTCATACGCTTTAATTTAGATTGATGTGTATTTTCTGAATATAACATTTATTTCCCAGTCCATAAAACAACTATAATGTAGATTACAAGAAATTGGCTACAACGTATTAAGTGAATAACATTTTTGATGGCGTGTCCAATATATGATACATTACGTAGAAAATGCCTTAAAGAATGGTATTATGTCAATCTGTCTACAGATAAATTTTCATGTTTATTGAACGGTAAAAATCAATATGTAATTAAAATCATGCTATCTTCATATACCATACTTTGAACATCAGAAATGATCAGTAAGAGAGCAGCGCAGTATGTATCCCTTTTTTTTATTTATCAATTTATTTAATTTTTTATATGGGCACAGCATTTTCATATGTATAAATGATGTAAACACAGCAAGTCAAATATTATCTAAATAAATAGGTTGTTGCTAGATGACCAAAATGTGACAAAACAATCATATTTGCATTGTGAATAAGAATTTGATTTATGTAGTTGATAGTTGTATTGCAGTTTTGGTTTCAAACCTGCGAGAGTAGGTAATTTGTTTGCCATATTTTAAAATATAAACGTATATGTATACATGATGTAAACACAGCAAGTCAAATATTATCTAATTGAATAGGTTGTTGCTAGATGACCAAAATGTGACAAAACAATCATATTTGCGTTGTGAATACGAATTTGATTTATGTAGTTGATAGTTGTATTGCAGTTTTGGTTTCAAACCTGCAAGAGTAGGTAATTTGTTTGCCATTTTTTAAAATATAAACGTATATGTTAAAATAAAGAGGAGATGTATGACTCTTTATCACAATCTCTGTTAAATGCTCTGACACTGCATGATAGTAAAGGCTTCTGGACAATTCTCCATTTCTAATGTTATAACTACAAATGCCTGGACTGAACATTTTAAAAAAACTATTCAACGGACTCAACGTTTCACCTAAAGAAAATGACTTTTATAATTATGTAAAAGACTTTGTTCGATCGATTGACGATTTCTTTATTGACACTACAAGGGATATATATGGTCTAGATCGTGATATCTTTTATGGAGAGATCTGTGCTGTTATTACTGATATGTCATGTGGTAAAGCGCCAGGGTATAGTGGCGTACCGATTGACTTTTTCAAAAATGCTCCCAAACTTTGTATTGAATTATTACAACTACTTTTTAACTCTATTCTAGCAACAGGTATTTATCCAGAGGCTTGGTCTAAGGGTGTTATTATACCGATTCACAAGAAGGGTGATAAGCATTTACCTTCTTATTATAAACCTATTACTTTGTTAGAGGTGTCGGGCAAGATATTTTCAAAAGTTATCTGTAACAGGTTGGTGACGTGGGCTGATCACGAAAGAGCTCTTACTCCGGAACAATCAGGATTTAGGAAGGGCTTCCAAACAACTGATAACATTTTTGTGTTGGACACTATAATTTCTAAATATCTAGCGCTTTATAAAGGCAGGGTCTACTGTGCATTTATTGATCTTAAAGCAGCATTTGATTCAGTCTCGAGAGATGGTTTGATGTTTAAGTTGTGGCAGTCTAAGATTCAGGGTAGGATATTTCGTTTTATAAAAAATATGTACGTTAATGTTAAGTCTTGCGTCTCGTTGGATGAAGGTTTTACTACTTTCTTTGATTGCATGTATGGCGTTCGTCAGTTGTCGCCGTTTCTCTTTTCTCTCTATGTTAATGACATCATTGATTTCTTGGGAGAGGATGACCAGAGGTGTATAGAGATAGGAGTTCTTCATATTTTCATGATGTTTTTTGCAGATGATACGGCGGTTGTCGATATTAATGTTATAGGGCTTCAGAAAAGATTAGACAAGCTGAGTGTATATTGTAATAGATGGCAGTTAAACGTTAATGTTGAAAACACTAAAGTGATGGTGTTTAGAAAAGCTGGAAAAAAATAGGAAGTATGTAAAAGTTCTTTTTTAAGATCTACACCTTATTTGGTCGGGCGAGCTTGGTAGATATTCTCTTCGTGTTAATCAGTATGTTAAGATTATACAATTTTGGGTACGGTTGTTGATCCAACAGGATAATGTTATTTTACGAAAGACTTATGATTATCAATATAGTTTGGCAGAGGTTGGAAGAATGTGTTGGGCATTAAATGTTAAGAATTTGTTGTTTAGCTACGGGTTTGGTTATGTTTGGTTAAATCCAAATGTACGTTGTATCAATAGCTTCATTTCAAGGTTTAGAGAAAGGTGCATTGCTTTAGATAATCAGCTTTTTATTGAAAGTATATCTAGCTTCTTGTACTTGTATAAATGGCCGGTGGCCCCTTTACGGAAATAAACACAGATTCACTCATTTTCGATAAAATATGTAGGCTACATAGCTATTTCCGTTTGTGATAAAAACTCCGCAAAGTGTGAAACAGCGAAAACACTGTAAAGAGTTAACCGCTCCATATCAAGAGAGATAACTCTGCGGCTAAAAAATAATCGATTTTTAAATTATTATTACCTGATGAATAATAGAGAGACACATGTTTTTATTGGATTAGTTTATTGACGCAAACAAAATAAATAATGTATATAGGTTGAAATCACCGTACTTATGTTTCTTAAGGTAAGTTTCGATACTGAATTTTCATAATGTGTTTGTTCACTGACTTATAAACGGTTTGATAAGATGCAAGTTAAACTGGTATAAATGCTGGAGCTTGTCGACGGCTTTTATACAACAGATACAACAGATAAAGAAGGTTATTTTGTATTAACGTTAAAGTACGAAGGTTATCCTTTTCAGCTGTCAATCTCGTGTTTATGAGAATTTATACTGTTTACATGACATTGTTTAACCTAATCAGCAGAGAGCATATCGCTTAAATTTCAAAGTCTGAATATAAAAACTTAACCAACAAGGCAAAACCGTATGAACTCATGAAATCAATAATGGTCCAATGACGGAGACAAGGCGTATGTCACGTAGATTGATCAGGAAGGCTTCTTCAACCAGCTATCTGGCAGGCAGTTTCTGTCGCGCTATATATAACCAGCCAATGAAACGACTTTAACTCGAGCAATTGTGGCAGTTCCAGGATGATGAGACCGACGAGGGTCCGACAATCATTTCATTTGCTGACACAATGCATGCTTTGAGTGACCAGTGACCAGTGACCAGTGACCACCCATCAATGATATGAGAGAAGTAAGGTCAGGGGTCAGGGGATGGTGCAGCCTTTTGGATACGCATAATCCGATGGAGCAGGAGGATTTTACCTTTCTCAAATTTAGAAATAAATTCTTTAAATAATGTGAAAACAATGACCGAAGGGCCTGTGTTGAATACATGTTATTAAAAACATAGAACTTCTGTTATGTTTCAGGCCTGATGGTCGCTGTGAGTGAGTCGAGGCGATGTTACGATTGTTCGGGGGAGACATCTCTTCAAAGATGCGATATAAAGACGTGTGACTCGGGACCCGTACGTACTTTTCGTCATCAAAAATTATTCGTATCTTATTATTATTCGGAAATGTTTATGTTAGATCTTGTTCACAATGTTCCTGTTTCTCCTAAACAATACGGGCGGCGTTTTCGATTTTGTTTTGTTGTGTTTGTATGTCCTAAACACATAAATCTAACCTTTATCTGATGATTTAATGTAGTCATCAACCACTGCAATTTCCCTCTTTTACGGAAAATCACATTTTCTAAGTGCCGGGTCAAAAGTTTTAATAAACCCGTCCGGCCTTTCACCTGTCAATTCTTCAGCACGTCATTCAGAACGTTCATAAATAGCAGTCCAAGTATGCACTTCATGTAAACTAAGTATGATCACGCCTGTGGTCATTATAATTTCGCTTATATCACTGCATTCAAGCATACACCAAACATAGATATATATGTATCAAGTCCTTAATATTGTAAAAAAAATGTAAAGGGGTGTTACGAAGTCAACTCCCATTTATCAATCCTAAACTTATTTCTGAGTGTATTCACAAGCGCTATATTCCAAGCAGACATGTAGCGAACCTACCTATCTTTACAACACATGAAGAAAGGCGAGATACGATCCGTTCTCACATGTGACCGGAAATGGAAACTCATGGCATCTTACTAAACGTAGTTGAGCTACGGCGCCAATCATTACCGAGCACATGAATGCGATCATTGAATCCAAGTTGGCCGACAGTGATATGGTATATATACTGCTGGCCAAAAGAAACGCCTATCAGATAACCGTTCAGATTTCGTAAGAACTATAATGTAAGTTATATTATATTACAGCATTATAAAGCATTTCAGCACAACATCTGAGTTTTCAGAAGTTGTTACAATCACAGGCGCCAGACCCTAAATATACACCTACGTATATCTACCTACCTATGTAACATATAAAGAAGGTATGACACTGCCGCCATTTTGAATCCCGGCATAGGACCGGAAATGTAAACTTGGATCAGTCTACGAATGTTAAAAGGCGTATTTGACCCAGCAAACCAGTTCCGGTCCTATGCCAGGATTCAAAATGGCGGCAGTGTCATACCTTCTTTATATGTTACATAGGTAGGTAGATATACGTAGGTGTATATTTAGGGTCTGGCGCCTGTGGTTACAATGACGCTCGTTAAATGAATCAGAGGTTACAAAGACAACTGTTCAGTATTCGATCAGTTTAATCAGAGAAATAACGCTGTAAATAGAGTGACAAAGAACCACGGGGAAGACGCTGCATGTGCTATACATCAAATTAATCAACCGGAAGTAGCGGTTTTCATTGGGCGTGGTTTTCTAAAAGTTCATGTTGCTCCGAAGAAATGAAACGAGCATTTCTTATTTTACTTAAATTACCGTATAACCAAAATTCGTGAACCAATTACCCACTGTTTTTATTTGTGTATGTAATTCTTTCATGATATTTTTCTCCAAAGGAATGCAGCATGTCAATTTCTTCAAGCAGATATGGCCACCTCACCTACTACGCCGCCTGCACGACAGAGTCCGTAAGTGTCCTTGCTTCTTTCTTTGGATAAAACTAAAATTACGTTTAATGTGTAAACGTCAATTGACCCACAGGCCAAGTTTAGCGCAAATATGTTCCGCAACAGAGATGAACGACCAGTTTTCCCTATGCGCGAACGATGCTTACTTCGTTCATCTCTGTTGCGGAACATATTTGAGCTAAACCTTGCCTGTGATTGGCCACCCTCAGCTCATTCAGCAGGGTTGGGCCCGCTTTATTGGCAGATGGGTGTGCTGCTTCCTGAACGTCTTATCCAAGAGTCTGAACGGTAGATTCAAGCCTGACACTGCCCTTGAGTGGACAGAATTTTTTTATATATTGAAATTCTGCCTCTGTGCTCCGAGAACGAACATGCTTCTGATGTCAAAACACTTTGATGAAGCAACAGTTGTTGGCAATTCCCTAAGGTAACCTTAGTGTTATATGATGTTGACGAACGGCAGTTTAGTTTAGCTGTAGTAAAGGTTGGGCCCAACAAATTAAAAAAAATGTTTCTGGTCTTTACAGACTGACAAAAATGATGTAATGATGTGATTCAATTTTTTTTTATTTACGACAATTATTTATATAAATAAAGCACAAACCCTCATATATGTGTTACTATTCCAAATGGTCTTTAATCTCACCCCTACACTCCCATCTCCACAGAAACGATTGACATTTTCAATGTCCAATGAGTGACATTTTCAAAGTCCAATGTTTTCTGAAGCTAAATAAATTAGAGTTATCTGCCCCTTTCTTCTGTTAAAAACCTAGAAAAAAGATCTGAGGCGTGGGCTTGAAACTGTCGCGGGCAGAAACCAGAAAACAATCTCTTTTTTTAGGGAAGAATTCGCAGTTGGCCAGTTCAACTGTACCTCAAGACAAACGATCGGCAATATATGGTGTTTAACTATAAAAAGTATTTAGCTGTGTTCACCACCCTGATACCATGGATTCTCCTCGAGACTATTGTAATCTACTCACCGTCTTCTCAGCTTTAGCTTCGCATGTATTTTTGAAGCCAAATAAATCTTTGTCGTTTCAAATTTTATGGTCGCCTGTCAATATTGCATGCTGTTGATGTGCCATGTGAAGTATGTTTTTTATCGAAAGGTAATGGCTGTTGCCATTTTAAAGGTACATTTTAATGATGGTCGATTAAATGTAGTGACGTTATTTCCAATCGAAAATAGGACAATGTATAATTTTTTAGATTTAACTTCATCAATAAAAAGTCGCAATGCTTAGAAAATCATAACAATAATGCTTGTAAATGGGACGAGTAGTTTCGGTTTCTGCACATGTATAAGGTTGTTTCTCAATGACCATTGGAAATAAGTAACCGTCATTTATCATACAAAACTTTTATCCCACAGTAGATCTATACCGCTTATGTGAGGTCAAACGATATCTACAAGCGATATCTACATTGTATTTATTATATAACTAGCAATGAAATATGTGATTATACAATGAAAATATAATCCATATTTGCACATAAGCAGTAGAAAGTCATATTTTCACTGCAGTGACTAACGTGTGGCCGGAATTACTTTTCATGATTGTCTCCCTTTGAAATGAAATTATCTCCCTTTGTAAAGTGATTATCTCCCTTGCTTTCCACGTCTGACGGTGAACGACGCTGTTGTGATGTTTCAGTAAATGAATGTTGACCTTTTTAGGTGTTACTATCATATTCAATATTTCATAACATTCTGAATTTCATTTATTGTTGACATGTTGCATAATAGTTCTTTTATTCGTGAAAAACTTGGCGAGGCGAGAGGTATGTGACACACAATAACGAACGTCACTCGCTGTATCACTTCGCTATGATGCCATAATGCTCATGACGTCACTATACCATGCCCTCACTGATAATACTGCTGAAGTAGCTAAATGGCAGTTTTGTGTTTCAGGAATGTTAATTCATTTGTCAAAAATAGTTTGAGAATGATTTTGAATGATAGATGTAATCTCACCCTAGTGTCCTCTGATATAAAATATATCAACACTCGTTGATTAAAGTAAAAATATCCTCCGCAAGCCTCGGATATTTTTAACTTTAATCAACTTATGTTGATATATTTGATGTCAGAAGACACTTGGGTGTGATTCTCTATATAAATATAGATAAATATAAAAGTAAGTTGTGTGTAATTATTTGAACTAAAAAACACAAGTGGCAATTTGGGAGAGGATCGAAGTACCCGGAATAGTGCAGAATGTGTGATATTGGATCAAAATAGCTTGTACTCTTATCTTCGCTTGACTGAACATTATCTCATTCTTTCAAAATATCCTTTTAATTCCAGTATGAATCTTGGTGGTTGCTGTGTATCGTAAGGAATATTTCACGCGATAGCTAAGTGATTTTAGAAGGAAATCGAGAAACAAAATAATAATAATAATAATACTTTATAGCCTTTTCAGGAATTTGCTTAACGTCAAATTTTTGCTTGAAAACATTTGCTTGAATGTACACACAATACCTACATCATTTTAATAACTTTTGTTTGTACATATCCAACTGATAACATCATTAAATTTGTCCACTATTTTGTTGAAAGTCGTGTAGAAGACCCTATTCCCAACACCACAGCAGTAGTCACAGCAGGAAGTGCGGGGGTTGCTGTTACGAGGACGAGTGTGTACCCGGGGAATGTCAAACATATCGTAAGTGCTTTTCACGGAAAGATGTCATTGGTCAGTAATAACTTAAGTAAGAGTTTTCATTGGTTCAAAGTGTCAATGAGAGCTTTGGTCGATTCGGTCTGTGAGTAAGCATTTTCATTGGTTCATTTTGTCAGTAAGTATTTTCATTGGTTCGGTCTGCCAGGAAGAGTTTCCATTGGTTCGGTCTGTCAGTAAGCTTTTGTATTTGTTCATTCTACCAGTAAACGTTTTCATTGGTTCGGTCTGGCAGGAGGAGTTTTCATTGGTTCGGTCTGGCAGGAGGAGTTTTCATTGGTTCTGTCTGTCAGTAAGCGTTTTCATTGTTTTATTCTACCAGTAAGCTTGTTCATTGGTTCGTCTATCAGTAAGAGTTTTCATTGGTTCTGTCTGTCAATAAGAGCTTTCATTGGTTCACATTCTGTCAGTAAGAACTTTCATTGGTTCACATTCTGTCAGTAAGAGCTTTCATTGGTTCATTCTGTCAGTAAGAATTTCCATTGGTTCATTCTGTCAGTAAGAGCTTTCATTGGTTCATTCTGTCAGTAAGAGTTTTCATTGGTTCACATTCTGTCAGTAAGAGCTTTCATTGGTTCATTCTGTCAGTAAGAGTTTCCATTGGTTCATTCTGTCAGTAAGAGCTTTCATTGGTTCATTCTGTCAGTAAGAGTTTTCATTGGTTCACATTCTGTCAGTAAGAGCTTTCATTGGTTCATTCTGTCAGTAAGAGCTTTCATTGGTTCACATTCTGTCAGTAAGAGCTTTCATCGGTTCATTCTGTCAGTAAGAGTTTCCATTGGCTCATTCTGTCAGTAAGAGCTTTCATTGGTTCATTCTGTCAGTAAGAGCTTTCATTGGTTCATTCTGTCAGTAAGAGTTTCCATTGGCTCATTCTGTCAGTAAGAGCTTTCATTGGTTCATTCTGTCAGTAAGAGCTTTCATTGGTTCATTCTGTCAGTAAGAGCTTTCAATTGGTTCATTCTGTCAGTAAGAGCTTTCATTGGTTCATTCTGTCAGTAAGAGCTTTCAATTGGTTCATTCTGTCAGTAAGAGCTTCCATTGGTTCATTCTGTCAGTAAGAGCTTTCAATTGGTTCATTCTGTCAGTAAGAGCTTTCATTGGTTCATTCTGTCAGTGAGAGTTTCAATTGGTTCTGTCTGTCAGTAAGCGTTTTCATTGTTTTATTCTACCAGTAAGCTTGTTCATTGGTTCGTCTATCAGTAAGAGTTTTCATTGGTTCTGTCTGTCAATAAGAGCTTTCATTGGTTCACATTCTGTCAGTAAGAGCTTTCATTGGTTCATTCTGTCAGTAAGAATTTCCATTGGTTCATTCTGTCAGTAAGAGCTTTCATTGGTTCATTCTGTCAGTATGAGTTTTCATTGGTTCACATTCTGTCAGTAAGAGCTTTCATTGGTTCATTCTGTCAGTAAGAGTTTCCATTGGTTCATTCTGTCAGTAAGAGCTTTCATTGGTTCATTCTGTCAGTAAGAGTTTTCATTGGTTCACATTCTGTCAGTAAGAGCTTTCATTGGTTCATTCTGTCAGTAAGAGCTTTCATTGGTTCACATTCTGTCAGTAAGAGCTTTCATCGGTTCATTCTGTCAGTAAGAGTTTCCATTGGCTCATTCTGTCAGTAAGAGCTTTCATTGGTTCATTCGGTCAGTGAGAGTTTCAATTGGTTCATTCTGTCAGTAAGAGCTTTCATTGGTTCATTCGGTCAGTGAAATTTTCAATTGGTTCATTCTGTCAGTAAGAGCTTTCATTGGTTCACATTCTGTCAGTAAGAGCTTTCATTGGTTCATTCTGTCAGTAAGAGTTTCCATTGGTTCATTCTGTCAGTAAGAGCTTTCATTGGTTCACTCTTTCAGTGAAAGCTTTCATTGGTTCATTTTGTAAGTGGGGGTTCAATTATTCATTCTGTCAGGAAATTTTTTATTTGTTCATTCTTTCATTTAAAGTTTTTACTTGATCCTTCTGTCAACTCCTTTAACGTTTAGGGTTGCATTCACGCAGTTATTGTGTACTGGATACTGGAGAAAGTCATTTATAAAATGTGCGGACTGTGCTGTAGGTATATATATGTGGGTGTCAAAGTTCACTGCCAGTACAATCAACACGTGAATGAGACATTCCTTAATCTTTTGAGGTCTTTATCCAGACCTTTGTTATCTTTGAACTTTCTACATAAACGTGACTTTTATCTGCTTATGTATTACGATGTTTAGCCTGTATATGTAAACTCAATGATAGTTATATACTATTATATTTATTTATATTTTTCTGAATTTTCGCGATATTTAAGTTAAAATGAAAATGTGAACTATTCACTGCTACAACGTCAATGCTTTAGTCCTTACCTTACAATATAATATATATTATTATCCTGCTTTTTACGCAAATACGTTATAATAAGTTATCAATTTAATTTATTTAATTGATAACAATATTAACAATAACAATGATAACATCGATATCGAATATGATGATAAAAATTTAATTTTAGCTCCAGATAATTATTATAGTTCCTATGTATATACCAAAGGATATATCATGTATGACACAAATAAAAACATTTTACTTTCAGAGCCATACAAACTCAACGAGGGAGGTAAGTAGGCATACACTTAATACTTAAATGTATGTTATTGAATACATATCTGTGTGTAAAAAATGACGAGATCTACCAAAATGAATAATATCAGTTAATGTTAAAGTAAATGAAGAATAGACCCGCGTTTGGTTTTATCCAATGAGCAAAATGGCGAGCTGGATAAAACCGAACAAGGATATAACAATTCACTAAGTGAACCGATACTGAATGTTATAACGAACTTAACTCACCGAATGTCTCAAATAATTATTGCAAAAACATTCAAAAATGAACAAATATAAGTTATTCAAAGCAACAACTAATCTAGGTCAAAGTACAAACAATCTGGTTCAGGTGCTTCGGATCACGGGCCAGGTCACGGATCGGGCCAGGTCACGGATCAGGGGTCAGGTCAAGCGATTATCAGACGGTTTATCCGAACGATATAAGTTCGTATCCCGATAGATGCCGGTGGTGACACCAAACATTTGTGACCTGGGTCTTATACTGTGTTGTGCCCCTGGGCAAGGCCGTCATCCACATTGCACTCAGTCCACCCAGCTGTTTAAATGGGTACCTGAACACGGGAGGTACGGACCTATATGGTCGCGCGGAGCGCTTAGTAGCAGCACCGAAAGTACAATTCCTTCAGGGTAATAATTGTACCGCCATTGAGCAGTGCTTGCACTGGATATTAGGCGTTAAAATGTATATTATTAGGTCTTCAAGACGTAAGTCATGAAGACGTATTGTTATTATCCTGGTTCTTCATTATTATTTGTACTTTTTTTGTTCGCACTTTTCTGAAGTAACCACTGGGCCGATTCGCATGAAACTTTCAGGGCTGATAGCTTGTGACCCAACTTAGATTTTAACGAGCCACTTTTTGGATTTTCGACTTCTTTCGTGAGTTATCTCCCTTTGAAGTCAAAACTTTAAACCTTCATAGCTCGAATGCTAATTAATATATTTTCTTAAAACTTTCACCAAAATGTGGGCAACAACATTCCGCATCGATTAGGCCTATAGCGATTTTCGGCCGTAATAATAGATTTTTTGCTATTTGGAAAAAACTGAATTTTTGGTGAACTTTCGCGATTTTTAGGGTATGCGTCTACAAAAACCTTCTCTTCCTTTAATTCTTTGAATAAAGTTAAATGTGATAGCTTATTTTGAAGATAAATGAATTATTCAGAGGGTTGTAGAAGTCGATTTTTTAATTTCATCCTTGAATTTTAATAATCCTTCATTGAAGATGGTCATTTTTAAAAAGACCGAATTTAGGCCTCATGCTGAAAGGACCATAACTCTGTTAGAAATGAAGATATGTCAAAGATACTTATTGCCATCTGATCACAGTACATTACTTAACATTTGTATAACAGATCTTTATCATGTAAAAGTTGATAGTTAGGCCACAATTATCGCATTTGTGAAAATGTATGAAATTTCGTGATTTTGAGAACTTTGTAGGGGCATATTTTTAGAAGAATTTTCGATCGCAATCCACTGACGATACAAACATGTTTAATAGCTCAATTTGAAGGAGAGACATCATTTTATTAAGGACAATAACTTTCAAGCATGTGTCTGTCATAGTTTACGTGTGACAAGTCATAGAAGATTGTCATTTTTTGAAAATCGCCATTTTCAACAAAGTTGATAGGTTCATAACTGCCTAACTTCTCATGCTATTAAAATTTCATAGACACCTACGTATGCACAATTTCAAGAAGAAACACTTTTATGTTGACCGCTTTCATCAAAAAGTTGATAGTTAAGCCTCGAACATCGCGAACGATGTCTAGGGGTACGAAAATTAGCATTTTTGAGTATTTTCCTGAATATTCAGAAGAACATAGCGTATTAATTATGTATGCAATCTTAATGATGATATCATCTTCTTACGTGGAAATCAAAGTATAACATATCCTATGTTACACCTTATTATGAAAATGTTTACCGTTGTGTCTTAATAGTGAGAAAGATCATGTAGGGGTCCATTTTTTTTTTATTTTTCCATTTTCAGAGGGTCATTGTCTTTGGGGAATTTTTATAAAATAACTACTGAAGATAGAGACATGTTTGATAGCTCATTTTCAAGCAGAATAACTGGCAAAACTGAGAGTCCAACATGGAGTTCGAGGTCAAGCAGAAGTCTTGAAGACCTAAGTATTGCCTGTGGCAATCCTAGTTTATTATTATTATTATGCACTATTTTGCAATTTACATTCCTCGGAAAACCGTCGATTTGAATCAGACTAGGTCAAGTGAGTTTCTTATTTGTGCGCTTGCAAAATAATATCTTGTCGAGATCAAGTATCATCTGTTGCACGAATACATTGGTTTGTGTACACCATCGACAGTTTGGTAGTACCATTCAACAGCTGGTCAAAACAATCATAAACCACGCAAGTGTGTTTTTGTCGCTAGCTTTATTCATGAAACAAATTGGATCTTCGGATTCTGTCATAATACATGTATGTCATTCTTTGGATTGAATTTCTTAATTCATTTGACATATGACATCACTGGCGGGGTATTAAGCACTTATTCTCCCTCCATCAACATTTCGGCAGTGTATATGGACATTTGTTCAAGGTCACGTTGACCAACCGGAGATCGAGTTTCTTACATGAGGTAGGATAATGCATTATAACTGTGTTGGCTAGTGACGTATTTAATTCAGACCTAACGAATCGGGAACATAGTGTTAGTCCGAATACACGTCCACAAATATGAAGGCAAATTGTGAATAATGTTAACTGTAGGAACTAATCAGAGAGGGAGGTTTGAAGGTTGATGGGAAGAATTTGTGTAGACATCAAATGACATAAAGAACGCTGAGAAAGATTCCTCCTGGCGAGGAGAAGGAAATAAAGTTCATTAAGTTATATTTTAATGAAGAAACTACAGATGTTCCGAAAGAAGTGTTGGCAAAAAAGGTAAACATTTCGACGAAAGTGAAACGTTAGTCACGTCTGATTAAAAGGAGTTGAGTAAAATTCGTCTGAAGATGGGAATGAGACTGTTAGGAACTACTTGTGGAATGAGTTAGCTGACGATTTCGATGATGACCGGAACATCAAGACAACAAAGCAGCGTGTAATATCCCCATTTCACCATCGTAAGTCTACCGTACTGTTCGTAATCCTTCCCCAAAATCCGTAGAGAACCGTAGTCCTACCGTCAGCTTTTGTAGTCGAAACCATGTTCAAAAGCAACTGCACGGTTTCTTCCATTGGAGACAAAACCAAATCGTAAGTCCTCCGTTATTTGTTGAATTCTGATTGGTCAATAGTCAATGCATACGAAACGCTGTACCAACCGTATGACCCGTGAAGATAGATCATGTGACTAACTAAACGGGTCTTACGGGTGACCTTGACCTTAGATGGAATGCGGAAGTTGAACTGTTGGTCAACTCGGAAGTTCGGAATCGAAAATTACAATAGCAAACTTAAGTACGATGATTTCAACCTATATACATTTTTATTATACACTCGACCGGTTGGGGGTCAACTTCCAAACGCAAGGCATAACTCTTGCCAGTCTGCGTTACTGGCTGATTTAACCATTGCGGTATTTCCCTCGCTTTGTTGTGTCAAGATAGTGAATCGCTGCACCAGAAATGCAAGCGGGCCTGGATTTCTAAACAAAGATTGTTTAAGGAAATACTGCAAGGCCTAAATCAGCCAGTAATGGAGACTGGCAAGAGTAATGCCTTGCATTGGGAAGTTGGTTGGGGGTAGGCCTTTATAGTATTACCAATGAATCCGTCCGTCAGTCCAAAGACATTATTTGTCCGATCGATTACAGAAAAACTATTCATCTGATCCTTTTCAAATTTGGCACATTTCTTGTAACCATTAGAAGAGGTGCAGTGCGACATTTAAAACGAATTGGTGATTTTGAATTTTTGGCAGACTTTTGTATTTTTTTTACTTAGTCATATTCGGAGCTAGAATGAATGAAGCTGCTTCTGTGTTGTCATTTGTTAACTTTACCATTTTCTATTTCATGTAACATTCATCAAAATCTTTTTCTGTGTTCTTGTTGATTTTACTATTTTATATTTCCACTGGTTTTATTTTTGAAAAAGTAACATTGTAGATATCGCTTGTAGATATCGCTTGATCTCACACAAGCGATATCTACTGTGGAACACAGTTTTGGGTGATAAACTGCTATTCCTCACTGTGCTTTCAGGGGTGTGCTTCCATGTACCTGTTGTCTCAAGTCACTCGAATGAATCATTATGATGAATTAATTTTCCAAAATAAAGTTGAAATCGGTGGTAAGGCAGTGGTGTATTATGTTATCCCTACATTTTCAAGTTATTCTTACTCCTACTTTCCCAAAACCACATATTTTACATGAAGTCGATTTTACTTAAAATCGATTATTTTTAAGTCGCAGACTTATCTCCCTTGACATATATAGCGGTAAACTCTATACAACGTTTTCGCTGTTTCACAGTGTACAGAGTTTTTATCACAAACGGAAATAGCTATATAAGCTAATACATTTGATCGAAAATGAGTGAAATAAGTACATATAGAAGATCTAATGAATAATAAATTCGTTATAGTGTGTTTAGACCCTTGTATATTCCTGCGCCTCAGAAAAATACGGAATATACCAGGGTCAAACAGTCCCGTACACCCTGTCAAAACACCGTGTAACTAATAATATATGACATACAATTATCTTTCAAAGATGCAGGACCTGTAGGATATGTCACTCTTTTGTTACAGTCACCTGTGAGCAGTGTTCCGGGGGAGATTGTGGTGTTTATCCAGGAACTGGCCCGGAATGGAAATGTGACGACAAACTTCCATATTGTTTGAATATTGTACAGAACAGTGCAAATGGCGACAAGCACGTCACTAAAACGTATGTCAATATCTTAACGATATCATAGTTATCCATATTAATAATGTGGATATTTATAACGCGCTACCTGCAGGTACTAATACCTGCTCATGGCGCGACCGACATATTACCCCTGGTCCACGAGTACAGAACACTCCCGAAGGAGATTACAACCGGTCGCCTGTCAGGCGCTCAAGGTTCAAATTCAGACTACCATCGTATCATATTACCATGCAGGTACCCATTTTACTGCTGGGTGGACAGAGGCACACTTCGATCTAAGTCACTAGCCCAGGGTGACACCACAAGTCTCTCAACTCATGTCTCAGTGTGGGGCAGGGAATGACCCTTCAAACTCTCAGTTTATCCAGTAATGTAGCGGGTAACCTACCCATGCGGCGAACCGCGCCCATTGTCACTGATAGCGGTCAACTGAGCTATGTACAGGACCACGTGCCATTCATAGCAGCTACGTTTTTCTTAAATAAGCTACACTCTCTGGTCAACTTGCTGTTGACAGTAATGGTTGAAGACAAGTTCAGAATAATTGACGACCCATGAATTACAGCGGAGTTTCCCATTAGGAAGTGAGCCTTGAATAATCGCTAAGCTTCAATTAAGAACTGTGACTCAAATGCTGAGCCTCAAGTAAGCGCCACGTTTCCTTTAAATGTCGAACATCAAATAAATTACACTTGTGACTTCCTCCTATTGTTCTTTCACTCCATGATTTTTCAGTAATGGAGAGTTACATATCACATGATATTTTGAAGTAGAAATTTAATTTCTTTAACTTTTTAAATAAATGTTGATAAAAGAGCAATACTTTGAGTGTAATTTAAGTAGGGTTATATCCTCGTAACTCTCCATTCCTCGGCTCCATTATTTTTAAGGAATGGAGAGTTACTCGGACATTACCCTCTACATAAGCACTGAGGTTCATATAAGAATCGAGCTTCATTAAAGGGCCGAATCTCAAGTAAGCGTTTCGTCTCAAGTACGCTTCGACTCAAATAAGTGCAGGGCTTCTAATATGCTGGGCTTCAATAAGTGTCACTCTTCAAGTAAGCGCTTAGCCTCAAATACGTGCAGAACCCAAAAGTGGCTAGTTTACAATAAGCTTCAAGATCTGGCGCTTGTGAGGGCAAGACTTATATTTGAATTTTTAAAACTGTTTTCCGTTGCCATAGAAACATGGCTTTAGTAAGTTATTCTATAAGGGATGCATTTTTTGGGAGTATATTTCCGAAATTATGTGTGTTAACTAATCTTGAAAAACATATCAACCTTGATCCCGATATGTGCCTTATGTGGGTAAAACCTACATGTGATTTATAATTTTTCGGCATTTTAAACATGACATGACAACATGAGACAAAATTACACTAGGGTGGATTTATACTAGGGTAGAATGATGCCAGCGACTGTAAATGAAGAATAACTCAAGTGACACCAGTGAAAACATCTCGGAAACTGTAAACTCAACATGCGTACATGTAAAATTCTTTTGATCGAAGTAGTTGAGTACATTTTCATTGGTATAATTACATTATTAGTTAATGTCCAAATAGTTCAATGACGTCACACAGTCGACAGGCTATGACGTCACAAAGTTATATCAAGATATGACGTTATAAAGATAGTGATCAGTTATATCCCTTTTTCAGTTGCGGATCCCAGTCCGATTGTGATTCACTATGGTGGAATGACAGCCACAATAAAAAGATGTGCCAGGACTTTGACCCATCCAACATTTACACATCCAACTTCACATGCTCCTACTGCTGCATGACAGAACACTGCAACAGAGACATCAAACCTGCCCAGGAGACATTGTACATGAATTAAATCATTAAATCATGAACTCAACACTTGCACACGCTGTCCTAGTTAGCCTGTTATTATACAGCTGTATAGCTAATTAACCTCATACAGAGATATAATTAACCTCACATGAAGAGATAATTAGCTGCATATGTAAAGATATAATTAAGTTCTTATGAATATATAGTTAGTCTCATATGGTCTCATGTACCATCTTTGTACCAGTGTCAACCGAGCCTTCAGGCGAGGGATGACACTGGTACAAAGATGGTACACGAGACCGTATTACCCGAGGGAGAAGTATACAACGTATTTATCTTTTCGTCATGTCAATAACATTAGTTTTATCATATATATTGCGTTTTGACTGCCGATGACTTATCAGCTGATATCGTTTGAATGACATTGACCCTAAACGTAAACAAAATGGCGTCACTCATCTCGACTGAAATGTTAAAAGGCCTATAACGTATTACTACAAGTTTTTAAATGCCTTAAAACGAGTTATTCAGTGTTTAAGATAAATAAGAAATAAAGATTTGAGATAAATAGCCTTTATATCACTAGCGGGGATATTTATCTCAATTCTTTATTTCTTAAACCGATTTCGCTCAAATTTGGAATATGAGCTCACAATATCGTATATAAACAGTATATGAAAGCAAAAATCTAGATTTTGAATTTTGAAAAACAGCGATTCGAACCCCTGTGGGTATTTTACTTTAAGAAATAATTTAGTTGGAACAACTTTGAGTGGAATTACTTTTAATAAAGTTAAGGACAATTTTATTTCATCTACTTTTCATATGGAGCGCCTTGTGAACACGAGTGGTAAATAGATATGTGTATGATAAGACATAACCTATAAATACAGTTTTCTAATTTCTGTATATACAATACCATGCAGATAGATGAATTAGCATAAAAGTCGTTATTGTCAGGAAAGGTCAAGTCAGCCTATACTAACCTCATTGTAAAGCTTGGCTCTATAGAAAAAATAAGCAAATAGAAAACTGTATTTATAGGTTATGTCTTATCATACACACATCTATACAAAAATAAAGCAAGTTCCAGATTAGGATCAGGTCAAAGAAATATTGCCACACGTTGGACTTGGGAGGTACGTGATCACATAATTTCTCTTGGTTGAAAAAAAATGAAGTGATGAATACTAGATGTACGGTCCTTTCCTTTCGGTATTCAAAACACACCCGATTTTGTTATTAAGATTATAATTTTTAAACAAAATCATATTTTTTTCTTTATTTTATTCTGACACTTCCTTGCACGATTTCAGGCGCAATGGACATCTCACGGTCAACAATTATTGTTGTGTTAGGTAAGTTCATCACTTCTACTTTACAACTGTGACACCTTTTGGTCAGGTTTCCACGAACTGCTTGTCTTACCTTGAACAATAGGACAGTCACCATTGCAACACTTAGTAATAGGTTTGCTTAATGCTACAAATGCATCAGTATGTGACAGGCTTAACTGGACGAGCAGAAAATCCTTGTGTGTTGGCAAGCATGATTTTTTGTCTGGTGTGACACGGTTCTTTCATCATAGGTCACGTTCCTTTGGTGGTTTGTCACGCCGATAGTCCCGTTTTGTCACTGTTGCTTCATGTTTGTCATGCCGACAGTCCCGTGTTGTCACTGTTGCTTCATGTTTGTCATGCCGACAGTCCCGTTTTGTCACGATTGCTTCATGTTTGTCACGCCGGTATTCCCGTTTTGTCACTGTTCCTTTGGTGGTTTGTCACGCCGATAGTCCCGTTTTGTCACTGTTGCTTCATGTTTGTCACGCCGATAGTCCCGTTTTGTCACTGTTGCTTCATGTTTGTCACGCCGGCAGTCCCGTTTTGTCACGATTGCTTCATGTTTGTCACGCCGGTATTCCCGTTTTGTCACTGTTCCTTTGGTGGTTTGTCACGCCGATAGTCCCGTTTTGTCACTGTTGCTTCATGTTTGTCATGCCGACAGTCCCGTGTTGTCACTGTTGCTTCATGTTTGTCATGCCGACAGTCCCGTTTTGTCACGATTGCTTCATGTTTGTCACGCCGGTATTCCCGTTTTGTCACTGTTCCTTTGGTGGTTTGTCACGCCGATAGTCCCGTTTTGTCACTGTTGCTTCATGTTTGTCACGCCGATAGTCCCGTTTTGTCACTGTTGCTTCATGTTTGTCACGCCGGCAGTCCCGTTTTGTCACGATTGCTTCATGTTTGTCACGCCGGTATTCCCGTTTTGTCACTGTTCCTTTGGTGGTTTGTCACGCCGATAGTCCCGTTTTGTCACTGTTGCTTCATGTTTGTCACGCCGATAGTCCCGTTTTGTCACTGTTGCTTCATGTTTGTCACGCCGGTAGTCCCGTTTTGTCACTATTGCTTCATGTTTGTCATGCCGACAGTCCCGTTTTGTCACGATTGCTTCATGTTTGTCACGCCGGTATTCCCGTTTTGTCACTGTTCCTTTGGTGGTTTGTCATGCCGACAGTCCCGTGTTGTCACTGTTGCTTCATGTTTGTCATGCCGACAGTCCCGTTTTGTCACGATTGCTTCATGTTTGTCACGCCGGTATTCCCGTTTTGTCACTGTTCCTTTGGTGGTTTGTCACGCCGACAGTCCCGTATTGTCACTGTTGCTTCATGTTTGTCACGCCGATAGTCCCGTTTTGTCACTGTTGCTTCATGTTTGTCACGCCGGTAGTCCCGTTTTGTCACTATTGCTTCATGTTTGTCACGCCAACATTCCCGTTTTGTCACTGTTGCTTCATGTTTGTCACTCCCATTTTGTCACTGTTCTCAGAGTGATTCGCATTGATCTTCTTTGATGTTTTTGAAAGTAACCCCTTTACAAAAAAATATATTAGAAAGCCGAGATGTTGACATCTTTTATGATCTTAGTTGCAATATTTTATAAATGTTTAACTTACATGCTAAGCATTACATCCAAATTAAGTAAATGTGACTCTGACTCTGGCTGTAGTGAAATTTGTTTATATAAATTGACACGCGATAGAAACTGTACCACTTTTAACAGAGAAACGAAATGATGTTGAATGTCTAAGCATAACTGTTGTATTTACAATTACATTCATCAGGGTATGACTTTGTAGTATATGATTAGCAATGATTGAAATATAGGATTTATCAGTGAAATAAAAGGTCTATCAATCTACAGTGAAAATAACTTAAATTTTTACTGCGACCAGTGACAAGTGTCGTCATAAAACAATGGTCTGGCGCTGCGAGTTGACTTATGACGCCGTAATATAATTTACTAAATGAATAAGTCCACCATAACTTGAAAAGTGCACCACTTTAAAAACATCTCTGAATCTGAATGTGACACTGTTGCTTCAGGTTTGTCGTGCCGACAGTCCCGTTTTATCAACGTTGCTTCATGTTTGTCATGATAACAGTCACATTTGGTCACTGTTGCTTCATGTTTGTCACGCCGATAGTCCCATTTGGTCACTGTTGTTTCATGTTTGCAAGCCAACATTCCTGTTTTGTCACTGTTGTTTCAGTGGTCGCCAGTGATTGCACTATCTAGTCGCCAGTGATTGCACTATCTGGTCGCCAGTGATTGCACTATTTGGTCGCCAGTGATTGCACTATTTGGTCGCCAGTGATTGCACTATCTGGTCGCCAGTTCTGGTTCTGCGAGTTGACACTATCGAGTTTCGAGTGCGACTGACATACCACGGCACCAAGATCCCATTGAGACCACTACAAGCGTATTATGAGTGAATATGCGAGCACGACATCAGTCGCATCGACCGCAGAAGTTGTGCCATTTTTTAAAACAGACAATTGGAATCGCAAACCCCTCTGTCACCCATGGCGAGAAAGGGACATGCTTTTTGCGAGCATGGGGATCTTCCCAAGATTAAATGCGATCTGGTGATTGCACTATCTGGTCGCCAGTGATTGCACTATTTGCATGGTCGCCAGTGATTGCACTATTTGCATGGTCGCCAGTGATTGAACTATTTGCATGGTCGCCAGTGATTGCACTATCTGGTCGCCAGTGATTGCACTATTTGGTCGCCAGTGATTGCACTATTTGGTCGCCAGTGATTGCACTATCTGGTCGCCAGTGATTGCACTATTTGGTCGCCAGTGATTGCACTATTTGGTCGCCAGTGATTGCACTATTTGGTCGCCAGTGATTGCACTATTTGGTCGCCAGTGATTGCACTATTTGGTCGCCAGTGATTGCACTATTTGGTCGCCAGTGATTGCACTATCTGGTCGCCAGTGATTGAACTATCTGGTAGCCAGTGATATAATAGTGCCAACGTTCTGCGAGTTGACACTATCGAGTTTCGAGTGCGACTGGCATACCACGGTACCAAGATCCCATTAAGCGTATTATGAGCGAATATGCGAGCACGACAACAGTCGCATCGAGCGCAGAAGTTGTGCCATTTTTTAAAACAGACAATTGGAAACGCAAACCCCTCTGTGACCCATGGCGAGAAAGGGATATGCTTTTTGCGAGCATGGGGATCTTCCCAAGATTCAATGGGATGTAAGTGGGAGTGAGTGAGAGTGTGGACGACCGGGAGACCAACATCGATCAAAGTTGGGTCGTATGCTCGGTGGAATGGGGGTATAAAACAAGCACAACTTTTCTATTTCATTCTGTTATCTCGTTAACAACATTACAAAACGATGATTACTTTAAGACATGTTTATCAGAAACTTGAACACTTAATGACTAAAAAAAAAAAGAAAGTCTAGAGGTACAATGCTTGATAACGGTATAAGGATCTATACCGAAAAGTCGCCATTGTGAAATAAAGAAGTTGAACATCCATAAATTCCTTGTCTTTCCATTACTCCAACTTCTAGAATGCCACTCAAACAGTTTAGAGGTACAATGTAAATATTTCCCCGTTGTTTTTATTTCTCTTGGATTAAAATGTATTGTGATTAAACTAAAGACATTCACTGATAGCGTATTCATATAGTAACACATAACATGTAATAAAACTGACACTTTGCTGTTGTGCTCTAGCGAAGTTTTCCCCACTCGTAGCGCCGATGAATGGCTTCAGTTCGTATTGTTATATTTTTCAACAAATGTGCGCTTATGTTTATCAAGTTGTGAAATATACATTCATCACACTATTACATTTATTACTATATTTCAATTTGACTGTGTTTTAATAATGTATTAATAACATATGTAAACAGGAATATCTCGAATTTCGTTTCCACAAAAATACCCCGATAGAACCCTCCTTTTAAGCTTTCTCTATGTCATTCCAGGATTGCTGTTCCCTGTGTGTGAGACGAGACGGTGTTACCACTGTAATGGGGGAAAATCTCTACAATCATGCGACTTACAAACTTGTAATTCTGGACCAGTACGTGATTCTCATCAGTTAAAATAGATTCATATCCTGAACTAGAAATTGATAGGCATAACTTACAACATTCTTGTTTCTCATAAACACAGTACAGTTGGGAGGCTGGTCTTTATTTCACATTCCTCTTTGGTGGGATGCCGCGAAAACCTTTATTTCGTCTTTAATTCGGTGATAAAGTATAAATTTAAAATGTCAAATACCCATCCTTTGGGTGAGAGAGGGGTTTTTTTTTAAGTAAAGGGGTCACAGGCCCATTATACAAAGCATACAATGTGCACATTATCGAAGCGCCAATAAAATCATAGACACGTGTGTTATATCTAAATCAAGTTTTTGGCATATTTGGGACTCAAAGTTACATTTTTAAAGTTTTAAATTCACAGGGTCGGTCATTCTCACCCCACAGAGGTTACTCAAATCCCTAGCGGCTATGTCGATTAGCATATGTCCTTCAATAAGTCTGATTTAATTTATACACATGAAATAGTTTCAGTATTTGTGTCTGACTTGACCTTTATTTATCAGCATGTTTATGATCAAATGTTTTCACAAAATAAAATCGCCTATTTCGAGGAAAACGCAATATGACGTACGTGTCATTGGCAAATGCCACTTTTACAAAGGCGTCGCGAATTGCACAACTAGACCATCTTCTCCCTTTTCTGCCAGCGAATTCAGCCCCATTGGGGAAGAGAATAGGGGTCGGTTGGTATTGAGAAATAGTTGGTAACTGTCTTTCTTGACTAAAACCATGTTTATCTCATAGTGAGTGAGGTAGAAAGTTTACATTTTCTAGAGTGGCTCAGAATTTTTCTACCTCACGAGACTTCGTGCTGTATAGACATAGTATCCAGTTCCGTCCGTCCGTCCCTCCGTTAGTCCTGTTTCTTGTTAGTGCAATATCTCCTGAACCGCTGCACCCAGAGTCATCAAATTTGGTACAAGTCTTCATTTTTAGCTCATTTGCCCTGAAAGGCCCGATAGGCATTGTGTCCGGTGTCCGGCGTCCGTCCGTCCGTCTGTAAACCACTTGGTCTAGGGATTTGGAATTTGTAAGCTCAATCCTCAAATGTTGCCAAACTTGTCTACGCAGTATGCGTTATACTCTAAAACATCCACTTGCACTATCAGAATTTTCCAAAAATTAACATCCTATCTTCACTTAGTATATAGAGCCAGTTCTGTTTATTGTCATTGTCAATTTAGATGCGTCAGACACGATACTTGTAACTTACATGCAAACCTTTCGTACATCATCAGAATTTTCTCTCACAAAGTTAATTGCAATGTCTTTCAGGTTGAAAAACACTTTGGAATTGAGAGCCATAAAAAAAAAATTCTCCTTAAAATTTGTGGGGGGGGGGGGGGGGGGGGGGGGGGGGGGATGAGCCCCCCCCTAGCCCCCCTTTTGCTACGGGCCTGTTAAACACCAAATCACCTCACCTCACCCCCAGTTCCGAAAGGTCAAGAGAGTTGAAAAGTTGTGTGCAGACTCCTTGGCTAATGGGGATTCTAAATTGTAGATGTGGTGACCCCGTGACCTCAATTGGGGTCACAGGGGTCACAGGGGTCACAACCTTACAAACCTATTTTCATCCCATTCTTCAGTTCCGAGAGGTCTAGAGAGCTGAAAAGTTGTGTGCAGTCTCCTTGGCTAATGGGGATTCTAAATTGTAGATCTTCATGACCCCCCTGACCCCAAATATGGATCACTGGGTCACAACCTATAAAAAATACCATTGTAGCAAGTTTTGAACAGTTCTCGAGATTTGATGTGCTCTTCATCTCATCCTAAGGGAGGTAATCCCAAATGTGTGAGTTCTCACTTTGAGAATGGTTGTTGGCAAAGAAGTTGAGACTTGAAAATTAAGAATAGAGGATCTAACAAATTTTTTGTGTAATATTTATTTTGAAAGCCCATAACTTTTATCATATTTCATATGTAAACATTAATATTGTATCATTAGTGAATGCCTGATGAGCTATAGAGCAAATGGCCTTATTTTTAGGAATATGCAGACAGCGGTTGATTTGGGTGACCTTGATTTTATTTTCAAGGTCACTATCCGGCTTTGGGTGTATGTTATAACGCGATAACAAAATTTTAAGACTAAGGCTAGTGAATCCCCAATCTTCTCAGAATACCCCTCAGCTGGATACCTGTCACCAGGTGGATCCTACGTCACACCCACGGAGAGACTGTAGCTGACGTCACATAACATGGACTGGTCCGAACACCATCTCAGACATCAAAACAATATAGCTAGCGCACCATGCCTCAGTCCCATGCTCCCACACTGTAAAACACATGTTTTACTATAAAGTTTCACACTGACACCATGTTTCAAGATATGGTCAATAAGACATCACATAATATGATTCAAATTCACACAAGAAACATTTTTATGAAATTCCACAGATTGTCATACAAAATCATAACTGTGCAAAGGCAACATAATATAAAGAACATACTATACATCAACTCGACACATCACATATTACTTTACAATGTGTATATGCACCAAAATGTTCAGACCTTGATATTTATCACCCTGTAATAACACATTTTATCACACAGATGAAAAATGCAACAACATGTACAAACCATAATACAAAAATCATACATGTTACAACATTCACATTTCATAAGAATCACTCAATGTCAAAGTTTACTTACGGCTCATACAGCCTGCACTCTCCAATGAGCTCGCTACAGCCGTCTGCCACCACAACCACTGGCACTCACTCTTATAGCAGTTTGTCCACACTTCGGACATGCACAATTGCTGACTGATAAAACGATTGTGTTTGGCCGAACCGTTCATGGTTTCCGTTTATAGCTACTGTGTGACAATTATGAAATGCATAACTCAGGCAGTGAGTGAAACTGACAACAGTTATGCCTTTCATATTTTGACCGGCCTTTGATACTTCACATAATGTATCCACTGTGATGACAACTTTCACTTGAGGTCACAGTGTTGGACCTTCTGACCTTGACCTTAGGAAACATTTTTCGAAAACCTTAACCTTGGCCATTAATTTTGATTTGGGAGTGATGATACATAGAGAATACCAAGCAAGTTCCCTATGGATACCGTATTTATTACAACGAGTTAATTGTAAACGTATTTAACGAGCGAAAGCGAGTTAAATACGTTTGACAAGTGACGAGTTGTAATAAATACGGTATTCATAGGGAATGGGTTTGGTATTTTATTTATTACACACATATAAACAACATGATTTAAGTAGTTTTAAACAAAAAATTCTAGACGTTCTGTTGAAGCGCGTAGTAATACAGTTCACTTTCACGTCAGTGACGTCACAATGTGTAACGGTAAAGAGTGTCTAATGCCGCACACAAACATAATCTTTGAATTAAGCGCTAATTGGCGTGCTAAGTTATGAACCAATTGAATCTTAACTTTTGAATAACCTGATAACGTGTTCCCGAGTATTAAGGAAAACAAAACACAGATAAAAGCCAACTCAAATCTTGAACTCTGATTTACTTGTGAAAAACACTGTCAGTTCGCCATTTTCCGAACAGGAGCTCATAAACTTGGCAACGACAAGTCAGTTCTTGTTACGGTTCTCACCTTCGGTAAAACGAAGTCGCTTTGCATCGGGATCATTATAACCAAAGACGTTTGTGTGATTGTTTCCCGTATACGTGTATTGGAGCGTCTCGAAATGGAGTGAGTAGCGAGTATTACAGCGAGGCGAGCTTGACCCGGTCGACGTTGTGACGCAACTGACGGTTGAAGGGAGACAACTCACATGCGCAGCTGATGTGTGTGACGGCACAGGTTACGATAGGACGAGCGCATTCGGCTTTGTCGTTGTTTCATATATAATATTCCAGATTGTGCTCAGTTTGTGATTCCTACAAATTTTAGTAATTTGTTGACTTATGAATGGCAAAAGTACCTCGGGTCATCACCATGGAGCGACCAATCAGATGCGTCTCTCGCAGTATCTAACATACGTTGGATACCAAAAATATCTCGAAGTGTTCTCACTCACATGTGTGTAATAATTGACAATTCTTGTGGGGAACCCTTTCAAATAAGTTCATAATTGTCTACCTTATAAACTTGATCTTGAGCCAGAGAGCATTACATTTGATATTGAACATAACTTTCGATTGGTCAGTGATATTTTACTAGTTACTAGTTATAACCGCTTATTACTCGCCCGTGTAAGATACTGCAGTGTAATATTTTATACGGCAATATTAAACTAGTGTAATACCGCCGCACGTATGACGTCACAATAGTTCGAGGTTATGACGTCACAATGAAAGTAACGTCGTCACAGTGGTATCGAACTTGCGAGAATCATAGTTTCAGAGCTATGTCGGCTATTTCGCTGGATTACAGGTGGGCGAGTAATAAACAGAATACTAAACTTCCTTCTATTTAATACCATATTTATATACGTACCTTAATAACACTTTGATATTTTAATCCAAACTTTGGTTATATCGGGGCATCAGTGTTTAACAAACACATCTTGTTTTACAAACACATCTTGTTTTACAAACACATCTTGTTTTACAAACACATCTTGTTTAACAAACACATCTTGTTTTACAAACACATCTTGTTTTACAAACACATCTTGTTTAACAAACACATCTTGTTTAACAAACACATCTTGTTTAACAAACACATCTTGTTTAACAAACACATCTTGTTTAACAAACACATCTTGTTTAACAAACACATCTTGTTTAACAAACACATCTTGTTTAACAAACACATCTTGTTTAACAAACACATCTTGTTTAACAAACACATCTTGTTTAACAAACACATCTTGTTTAACAAACACATCTTGTTTTACAAACACATCTTGTTTAACAAACACATCTTGTTTAACAAACACATCTTGTTTAACAAACACATCTTGTTTAACAAACACATCTTGTTTAACAAACACATCTTGTTTAACAAACACATCTTGTTTAACAAACACATCTTGTTTAACAAACACATCTTGTTTAACAAACACATCTTGTTTAACAAACACATCTTGTTTAACAAACACATCTTGTTTTACAAACACATCTTGTTTAACAAACACATCTTGTTTAACAAACACATCTTGTTTAACAAACACATCTTGTTTAACAAACACATCTTGTTTAACAAACACATCTTGTTTAACAAACACATCTTGTTTAACAAACACATCTTGTTTAACAAACACATCTTGTTTTACAAACACATCTTGTTTAACAAACACATCTTGTTTAACAAACACATCTTGTTTAACAAACACATCTTGTTTAACAAACACATCTTGTTTTACAAACACATCTTGTTTAACAAACACATCTTGTTTAACAAACACATCTTGTTTAACAAACACATCTTGTTTTACAAACACATCTTGTTTAACAAACACATCTTGTTTAACAAACACATCTTGTTTAACAAACACATCTTGTTTAACAAACACATCTTGTTTAACAAACACATCTTGTTTAACAAACACATCTTGTTTAACAAACACATCTTGTTTAACAAACACATCTTGTTTTACAAACACATCTTGTTTAACAAACACATCTTGTTTAACAAACACATCTTGTTTAACAAACACATCTTGTTTTACAAACACATCTTGTTTAACAAACACATCTTGTTTAACAAACACATCTTGTTTAACAAACACATCTTGTTTAACAAACACATCTTGTTTTACAAACACATCTTGTTTAACAAACACATCTTGTTTAACAAACACATCTTGTTTAACAAACACATCTTGTTTAACAAACACATCTTGTTTAACAAACACATCTTGTTTAACAAACACATCTTGTTTTACAAACACATCTTGTTTAACAAACACATCTTGTTTAACAAACACATCTTGTTTAACAAACACATCTTGTTTTACAAACACATCTTGTTTTACAAACACATCTTGTTTAACAAACACATCTTGTTTTACAAACACATCTTGTTTTACAAAGGAGTGCCACATGTCCATTTCTGAAAACAGCAACGGTGTGCGAAGTTACTACGCCAAATGTACAACGGAATCGGTAAGTCCCTTTGCCTATGAGCAAAGTATTACACTGTGTTATAATCATCCTGCTACTCCACAAGGATTCCTCAGGCCCCTGATCGTCTACTCAACTTTTGCCAAGGATGGTTACTCATCGTTATAATAACATGTATAGTCTGATTTCATATTTGACGGTCAACGGTCTTCTATTACGGTCACTGGCAATGTTGCTCGATTTGTTGGTTATTTAGAAACCTCCCCACGGAGCAGTGCGTCACGACGCTCTCAGTTGCACACCCCTCCTGATAAATAATGTTTCGTATTTAAAGTAAACAGTTATGAAATATGAAATTTTGTCAGTATCAGATGCTGTTGGCGTAATGTATCTTCTTGGACTTTAAATCAATGACGTCATAAAACAAGCCAGAAAGCATATTGCACTGTCCTATATCGCCTGGTTAAGAATATTCTACAACGCAGTTTAAAAAAAAGACAGATTAAGTTAGTTTGCTTTCAGAGACATGATGTAGCTATGTTTCATGTGTGTTCACCTCTCGATGATTAAACTATCTCGCGTAGTCTGCCTATACTTTATTTTGCCTGCGAATGTAGGATGAAAGTGTTGTTATACCAGGGACCTTATATAGATTATTATTATTATTATTACCCGATGAAGTGTGTCATATCACTTTTACAAAATTTGCACAAATTTGTGCAAATTTTGCACACTTTTGAGTATAATAATTTCTTTATTACCCATTCTATTTCATTTGATTCACGTAAAAGTAGTCTGGGAACGAGCCACTTATCAAAGTTAGGTGACATTAGGAACAATCCTATGGGTAATAAATATATTTTTCTCACAGAGGTTTATTTCATATATCATTACAATAATCAACAGCCTCAAAGGGAGGTAATGTTTCTTGACTTTACGAAGATTGCCGATCGACGCACGAGCGAGTCGGCAAGACTCGGAGACGTTAACAGACAGACAGACAGACAGACAAAATATTTTATTAATGTGTCACATGTTTGTATATAATCGGGTACAGTGACAATTTAAAAACATAAAGGAGTATACAAACGTCAAGCCATATGGCCAATGAGACACACAAGACAATGATATACAAGTACAAAATGAAAGATTAAGATATGAATTAATATCTCAAATATGGCAGGATTTAAATATAATTATTGTGGTTGACTTAATATTAACAACATTAACAACATACTGCGATAACAAAATAAGCGCTTATGCAAGCACCCAGTCGCTTGTGCGTTGAAGCGCGACGAGGCGAGGTCTAATTGCACCGTTCCGTAGAAATGATCATGTAACGAGCAGAAGAGACGAGTCCCTGTATATAAGGTCCCTGGTTATACACGAGGTGAAACTCTTTTAGAAATATTTTAGAAATATACGCGACAAATACGTTCATTTATATAAATGCAAACAGCATTCTAGGTGTATGTATCTATCCCACTATTACAGCAGTTTATTATATTTTTGTCTATAGGAATGCAGAAGTCTCAATTCAGGACACCACAGCAGTAGCAGGCGAGTGTGTGAAGGATGCTGCTTGACAGATGAATGTGTACCTGAGGACTGCCAAGGATATCGTAAGTGATGTTATCCGGGTCATCACGGCCAGATACAATTGGTCAGAGTTTTTAATAGTTTAACAGTAAGTGCGTTCGTAGCTCCAGTCTGTCCGTAAAGGCCGGTTCACACTGTCCCGAATATGCCAACACGAATAAGAAAATTCTAATTAAAAAGCAACCAGAATACGGAGCAGGTACGATGCCAAAAGGCAATACGATGTAAGTGAGGTAACACACCACTGCAATTCGAATGCTTTGCGAATGTCGGGTCGATCGTCGCATTGGCATGTGTTATAAAGTCTGCACGAATATCACACGGCGACAGCATGATGGTTACACGACGTCGAGTCTGACGTATATAGAGATTATTACCCGAGGAAGTGTGTCATATGACTTTTACGAAACGAGTGTGAATTTTTGTATTGCCCGAGCGAGAGCGAGGGTTATACACAAATTCGCACGAGTTTCGTAAAAGTCATATGGCACACTTTCGAGTGTAATAATTTCTTTATTACCCAATTATTCCATTTGATTCGCGTTAAAATAGTCAGGAAACGGCACACATCCCTTGCGACGGCAAGCTATAGTGACGTCACGAACAATCGTTTTATGACGTCACAGGCGACGTAATACGGGAAGCCGCGGTGAAACAATCGTTGCTAGGCAAACGTGATATGTGCACATGTGCTCATATCAAAAATATTAACTCGGTTATTTTCAACCATATGGGTAGTATACGTTGAGTATGAGAAGATGAGGCAGGTGACAGGTACGAGCATCACGTGACATCCAAATTATATAACACTGTTGCTGCGACGGTTGGCCTCCCCGTTGCTGTCGGTCACAATGAATTGTAAACAATGACTAAAACTGCCGGCGGTTCAACAAAATGAAGCGCTTCGTAGCGCTCATTGATCGCTCAATGTAGCGCTCAATGAGCGCTTCTTCTCTCTTGAACGACACAGTGCAAATTCCTCGAAGTTTGCTCGCCTTGCTACGTAGCGCTACATTGAGCAATCGCGTTCAAGAGAGGTTTAAAAGTAATCGCTAATTGAGCGATTACTTTTAAACCTATCTTGAACACGGCCCTGATATGCCCGGCATTATGTAAGACGGATGAATAAAACTAACAATTGATGAGTAATTTAGTAGCTTTAGCTAAGTCGGAACCAGAAATATGAAAGGGGAGGACGGAGGGGATTGAGGGAATTCCCATATTCGAAATCTGAAGGGGGTGCAAGGTGCAGGGTGCAATTTTTTTTAAATTAAGGAATTTTGATGTTTTTATATCTAAATAAGGTAAATTTAAAAAAGAAATGTTCGAACCTCTGAATGCCCATTGCCCCATTCCCACTCTGGATCAGCTAGTGGATTTATTATAATTAGGAAGACTATGTACAGTGTAATGACGCAAACATATATGTACATGTATATCCAATAACGTTTCTGAAACGTTTCTTGTGTGAGTTGCCATGACAGCAGGAAACCACGTGACTCATTCAAATTCACTGTTCCGGGTTCGGCTGCGCCATCGGCGGATGTTTAAAAAAATCTTAAAAATCTCCCAACCCCCGTGCGAATCTTCATTTTCGTGGTTAGCACCTGTCTCAATCTCTCCTTTAGCACGGCCATTGAGAAGTCATCTTTTTACTTGTCATAATCGTATTATCTCCGTCTATCCATCGGTGCCATCGCCAAAATATCAAAGTATTTGCTTCCCGATTGTCATAAGAAGGCATAGCGACTACCTACGATACTCGTGATACCTGCGTATAACCATCATTTAGCATTACGATGCTATCACGATGAAACCTTGCGTGTTTACATCTAATTTCATATGATGGTTATATAGACAGATTTGTTTTTCGTTTCACAAAATTTTCCAATTTATAATCCTATTAGGTACAAACATAACATTAAGATTGGCAAAAGATGAGTTTGCTTGTTTGCCTGGTCACTTAATTTCCTCCCAAAATATAGATGCGCTTGATCTTGTCATATCCAACAATGTATTTTATGTTGATTGTGAATTTTACACACACATTAAAGGAGTTGCTATAGGTACAAAAGTTGCACCCAACTCTACCTCCCTGGTTTTGGTATACCTTGAAACTTTCTTATATGAGAAAGTAGGACAGTCACTCGGACAGAATATGCAGGAGCATATAGAACTGTATTGTAAACATTTTTTAGATGACGGTTTATGCCATTTACAGGAACAAAGGAGGAACTGTGTAAGCTGCATGATATTCTGAACTCCCTAAATCCACCATTGAAATTCACTATGGAAACCATTGACTCTGATTTAAGTTTTCTGGATGTGACGGTAATTTTTAAACAGGAGGTAGTGTAGGTGTATCGGGCTTATACACCTACATTTGTAACAAAAGAAACCATCGAAACGAGACCGGAAGTAGTATATATATTTATTACTCAACCGTGGTGAGATCATTCATTAGATAACAATGAGTTGGTTACACACATGTGTGATACCACCTCGTGCTGCCGTTACGTCACAATCGGCGTGTGACGTCAAAGTCGTTTTTTGTTGACGTCACAATGATAGTCGCGCGACTGCAATAGCGGGTGACCTATTTGCAAGTAAGCGTCACTAAAAACGATTTTTATTGCAATTCAGCTCTATTTACATCATTGAGTAATAAACTCGTGAATGGCATCGGTATTTAACTCGCTTTCGCTCGTTAAAATACCAAAACATCCACTCGTGTCATAAACATGTTATCAAACGGGACATCGTTTAGTATACTATATATATATATATAGTATATATATAAGGGTATATCATATGTGTCGCTATACATCTTTTATTTTCAGAACCATACAAACTCCACGAGGGAGGTAAGTATGCTTTCATATAATACTTAAATGTATAAAATTGAATACTAAGAGTTCTGAGTAAAATGTGATGTACTAATGTACAATGTCTTATAACTGCGTTGACTAGTGACATTTCAGGCAAAACGCATAGGGAAAACATAATGTAAGTCCGAATACACGTCAATGAAGATGAAATTACACATTATAGATAAAGGTCACAGTTGGAACAAATTTAGAAAGGGAGTTTAAAGGTGGTCATGTCATTATAATTACTTTTGAGTGTTTTCCAAAACGTTTCAGAAGATTTGTGAATTGGGAAATACAGACCACCCCTTTGGCTCACGATATATCATATTGCAGTACAAACCACCATATTGCAGCATATTATCTTCTTGATACCAGTGTGGTATTTTCTAAACAGTGGTTTAGCAAAGTGATTTAGTAGTTACATAGATGACTGATGGTGGCCACGAGATAATAAGTCGTGGCCACAAGATAATATGTCGTGGCCACGAGATAAAGCCCCTGTCACACTTCTGCGTATCCTCATTCCTTATGAGTTGCGTTTTGATATTTCTGTCATACGCGGCCGTACGCAATAAACGCCACTCATTGGCATCTTATAAGTTTAAGGTCGTTTAATTCTTGTACGTCGCCATACGCATATGCCATTTCTATACGCATGATAGTTTTGGGCATGCTCAAAACTATGCTGCGTACGATGATATGCAACTCATAAGTTATTCATACGCAATGCATCGATTTCTCATCGGTCGAGTGCGGTACACGAACGTAATGAATACGTAGTGGGTATGCACTCCATACGCAGTATTTGCTGCTCTCCCGAACCACACATGAATGGCGTATGACAGACGTACCCATAGCGTACTTGGACCGAATATAGCACGCATGCTGAACGAACTCAAAACGAATTATACGCTTCATAACCGTATTCCTTGCAATCGCAAACCTATTGTCCTTATGTGGAACGTATGACAAGCATACGCATCAGCACACATGTCGCACATGCCAGACAACAGATCAACACAGACGAAATGTCATCGATTACTGTTATTCAATATCAGATGTGAGTCTAGATTTGATGTTCATTAATCATTAATTTATGTGCCATTATATATCCGTGTAATATATTTTATTAGTTTGAAAATAGAACCATTGGCTCTATGGGTTATCAGGCTTTGTAGGATTTATATCAGGCATTGCATGTGGAATAATAGGTTCATAACATAAATGTAATGACTCATCACGAAACATCACATTCCAGTGCGTTTAAGCTCATTAAAAGAAGTAGTAAAATAAATCTCTATAATTCCAACTCAGTATCACTAACTCTCGTAAATTTGCTCTCAAGCCATGTTAGAATGCATTTTATGGTTTATGAAAAATACATGTGCACATATGCCTGATTTAGGAACCCTCTCTCTTCGACACAAATAATAGCGAACTGCCTCTGCTGGTTAGGCTGGGTTATTGCACCTAGGTTACCTGTAGGTCACAAAGACCATTATATATCATATATATAACATGAAGCTCTGATTATAAGGTTCCACAGCCAAGAAGCATGGTGCTTAAAATTTAACTGGTTTTCTCCCCAAGACGCACACACTAATTTATATACATGTATGTTAAAACTTCACCTGATCGATATATAATTTTGATATACAATGCATTATTGAACGCTTCAGATGACAAACCTGGGATTGAAAACTTTATTGAGAAATATGTTCTTCAAGTTTGGTTTTGGATATATTTGGGTAACTGATGTTACTACTAATGATGCTATTGTCTGAGAATTTACACAACGGGTTAAAAATAGTTATTCCCAAATGTGGAATCATGAATTGTCAACAAGATTGTATTTTCACATCAAATACCCTTTGCATAAAGCATATTTAACTAATATTGATGTGAAGAACTACAAAATTGCACTTACACGCTTCCGTCTCGGCTCACACATGCTTATGGTTGGGAAAGGAAGATGGGTGTACCTAAAATCCCTTTTGTTTTTATATTATGATTTTTTTGTAATACAAAAAAAAAGATGAATACCAGTTACTCTTAATCCGTCCAAACTATTTAGATATATGAAAACACTATTTGAGTAAAGTTCTACTGCAAATTAAGTTGAAGTTTATTAGAAGCGTTAATTACTTTTTGTGATTTTGTTTACGGTTCTGGAGAAAAAGTCCCGTACGCATCTCATATGCTATGTTCGCAAACTGTTCGCTTCATGTGCGAAACAAGTTAGGAAAAGTACTAAAAATAGAACTTTAATTTTGAGCGTATCGGTTGCGTAAACAATATTTTTTAACCGCAACTCATACGCACTTACTATACGCTAAAGTGTGACAGGGCCCTAAGATGTCGTGGCCACAAGATAATATTGAAAAAATAATTCTCGGGAAATGTCCCCTCTACGGTTCCGTACAATCCTGCGAAAAAGCACAAAAATGTTATCCTTTCGTGTGCGGCATTATAATTCTGAAAATCTGTACCTAATATTACTTCTAAGGATATATTTTGCTCTGTTTGCGTGCATTCGTTTTAATACGTATGTGTTAATACTCACGTTTGTATATTTGCTCCTAGTCTGTATTTTATGGATATAAACGCAATTACATATACTCACACCACCTCTGTAGGTCATGTAAGTAAGTAAGTATATTTGCATATAAACAGAGGTACCAAAGAAACTTTACACCCTATTGTTTCACTCATACAGTAAAAATAACAAAACAAATTGATATGATAGAACCGGGATATTATTTAATGTTTAATGTTGATACGGCAAACAATCATACTCGTTTTTGTTTTCAAGTTTGTTTTTAGTTATAGGAGGGAAGAAAATTCAATTTGATGACATAATCCATGTCACCATATCTACTGGTAATACTCCCACTTATCTAAATAGTCTGTACACAACATTTTCATATTCATGTTTCTAGGCCTTTTCGTTCTGGTGAAAAAAAACGAAAATAGGTTTGTATAGGTCATGGACCCTATGATCAAAATCTTGGGCCACATCTATAATTTATAGTTACCATTAGCCTAAGAGTATTTAAGGTGGGTTAAGTTCTAATGTAAATGTTGAAAATAGGGTTTTTGGGCGTAGCCCTTGAGTCTAATTTGGGGTCACAAATCCAGCAACTGTACATTTACATTCTCCATTGACTAAGGAGACTGCACACAACATTTCAGCATGTTTAGGCTTTCTGATTTGAATACTTAAAGCTCGCGATCCTTATTAAGCGACACAAATGCACAAACCTACAAGTTATAATCTCCAAGTCTGTACACAAAATTTCAAGCTTTTCTTTCTTTCTGAAAAAGAAAACAGGTTTTGAGCGTAACCCCTATAGTTCTTACTTGGGACCACATTTACCAAATCGATAATAATCCCCATTGGCTGAGGAGGATGAACATAAGATTTCAGTTTTCTAGAGCGTTTAGTTCTAAAGAAGAAGATGGCAATGAGGAGACAACATTTCAGCTTTCTAGGGCTTTTCGAAAGATGAACACGCTTATAATCTCCATTGGCCAAGGAGTTTGTACACATGATTTGAACTCTCTCAATGCACCATTTTACAGTCACCTGTGAGCAGTGTTCCGGGGGAGATTGTGGTGTTTATCAAGGAAGTGGCCCGGAATGGAAATGTGAAGACACACTTCCATATTGTTTGAATATTGTACAGAACAGTGAGGATGGCAGCAAGCACGTCACTAAAACGTATGTCAATATCGTAGCTTCATTAAGGATATCATCAATGTCCATGTCAAGCTTCAAGGAAGCGTGTTACCTCTCCTATAGTCCTTTCCGATAATTGTCCAACGTGCGTTGCTTGTTCAAAACAAGATAATTATACAAATCATCTTTCGAGACACATGGCATAAGTTCTTCGTTGCTTGTCCAACCAAATTGCAAACCACTTGGATCTGGTAAGTTCTCTCCTAAAGGGAAAAACAAGACGCTCCATGTGCCTCTTGGCAGTATCTCCATCGTTTATATCTCGACTGTCGACGGTTTTCACGTTATCATTATCCTTAATGAACTGCAAACCTATAGCTCTAGAAATTAGTTCACTCTTCTTTCCGGAAACATATTCGCCATGGTTTCTCAAATAACTCTGTAGTTGTTTCACGGTAAAATTGTAAAATTCTGTCGATGAATTGCATACATTCGACGCCATCTTTGATAAAATAATCTCCGGAAGTTGCCTTGCGTCAAGGGAGATAATCTTGTAAAGGGAGACAATCACCTTATCGGAAAGGACTATACACTGATGTGTCAATGCATTTTGCTACTTTGAAATTTGTTTATGAAAGTGGAGAGTAGTTAAGTTCATTGCCCTTGGTTCATTGATACCGTGTTGAAAGCTGTGACGTCACATGTGACCGTATAAGACTGCTATGACGTTATAAAGATAGTGATCAGTTATATCCTTTTTCAGTTGCGGATCCCAGTCCGATTGTGATTCACTATGGTGGAATGACAGTCGCAATAAAAAGATTTGCCAGGACTTTGACCCATCCAACATTTACCCATCCAACTTCACATGCTCCTACTGCTGCATGACAGAACACTGCAACAGAGACATCAAACCTGCCCAGGAGACATTGTACAAAAATTAAATCATTAAATCGTATGAACTCAACATTTGCATTTGGTGTCATTTGTAGAGATAATTAGGCTCATATGTACCGCTGTATAGCTAGTTAGCCTCATAGGGATAACTATAATAAGCCACACGTGAAGAGATATAGTAAGCCAAATATGTAGATACATATATTTAGTCTCATATGTAGAGATGCATATATAAGCATCATATATATAGAGAGATTATTACCCGAGCAAGTGTGTCATATGGCTTTTACGAAACGAGTGTGGATTTGTGTATTGCCCGAGCGAGAGAAGTTGCATTTAATAAACTCTTCGGCAAAAGAAACTTATCACCACCTTTTGTCGCTCATAAAAAGGCAATGACAGATATGATATGTATTGTTATAAATTTAATGACACGAATAATTTTCTAACCACTGTATAAATACACCATTGCTCTATCAATTGTAATCAAGGTTGAGCAAAAGTGACAAAAAAAATTACAAAATAACAGACATTATTTACAAATGTTCTCAGTAGAGTGTGTGACCATGCACTCTCTGCATTAATGCACGCTAGAACACGTACCCACATGGATGTCGTCAGTCGCTGGATGACGTCAGCAAGAATTCTTTGCCACAAATCCAACAAGACCAGTTCAAGCTTCTGTATCGGTCCTCAGCAGGCCATTTAACCCCCAGTCGACCCTACCTTGGACGGTTTTGTCTCTCTCCTGTCTGCTGACAGCAATTCAACAAGTTGCTCGATTGCTGTTAAAGGGTCTTGCAATGAGACGTTGTGTGGCCCCCATTTCTGCCAAACCCATTGCTCTGTTTCGTTCTCGTTGTAAATGGTTTGGCATTTCTTTGGGGTTCTTTTCTTATACTGCATCATTGTTCTCATAGACGTCGATATTTATGCAAAGATTTCGCACGTGCAAAATGAGAACTCCAATTATTCAGTGTTTTTGCCTTTAAATGATTGCACGAAAATTACCA
This sequence comes from Gibbula magus, assembly GCA_936450465.1. Classification (NCBI taxonomy): domain Eukaryota; kingdom Metazoa; phylum Mollusca; class Gastropoda; order Trochida; family Trochidae; genus Gibbula; species Gibbula magus. The sequence goes on along the minus strand of OW388298.1, from coordinate 21,966,842 downwards.
AAAAAGCATGGGAAAATGACCAATTCACAGAATGCGTTTTGGTGAATGTTATCTGCATATTTGAAAATTTATAGCAGTCTCTATAAAACGCAAAATCTTATTTTAAAAGTTATAAGTTACTTTTGTTGATGAGTTTATAATACAAAGTCACAAGATGTTCCTCTATGTCCACTTTTAAATCATCTCTAGTATGGATACTTTATCATAGTTAAATATAGATCTTTGGAATATATATTTCTTGTGTTTTGAGGCAAGCCTTGAATAAGACAGTTATGTTAAATATTTTGATATGTATTCTGACACGCTTCTTATATCAATCAACTTTGGTGTTTTTAATTAATCATGTTTTTTATTCAGTCAATTCGAGGAAGCATAAATTGTAAAAAGGGAACATTGTTCAAGTTCATGTCCTTTATTCACTAAAACCACTCACAGTGGTACATAGTACATTTTACATGTGTAAAAATACAATATTACAACGAGACGAAATCATCAGTGTTTTGAAAGTTGTTCAAATAATCTCCGGAAGTTGCCTTGCGTCAAGGGAGATAATCTTGTAAAGGGAGACAATCACCTTTGTTGTATTTACAGAGCATATCAATAATTGTACAATTTCTTTCTGTAAAGAGGCTAGGAATTTTAAAGTAATTCGACCTTGTACAACAATACTTTGGTAATAACCTGATTCCTTTTTTAACAGACAGTTAAATTCAAAGATATAGTGATAAATTTGATTTTGCTTTTAGACAGCGTAGACGTTTAGACTATTATGTTGTTTTTAGTAATATACCCGAAACGGGGTCTAATTGGTGTTTATTCAATGCTGATTGTCATGTTTCTCAGTGTCACGGATGTGGTCAAATTTTCCTTCTGTCACATTCAGTACACCCCGGTGCTCAATGCAGGTTCTGTTTTTTTCAGAGCATACGTGGATTTTTTAAAATAAGGACGTATAAACCTATCTCAGGATATCTCAGTACATTGTGAGGTACAATGTAACTGCATTTCTTGTAATAACCTTTGAGCAGGTTTCACCACGAATTTTAAGGTTTTACTACAGACTAGAGGTTTTACCAACCGTCGAAAGTTAACCTCATAGCAGGTTAATTTTCAACATTTAGTAAGACCTGAAGTTTTACAATCTAATTGTAAGACCTAACTCGAAATAACGCCAATCTTCTATTAAGTTAGGTACTCCAAATTCCAAGTTTAAAATTTGCATGGTTGACAATGCGGGAATCGGACCCGCAGCCCTCCGATTTGTAGTCCAAGACTCTCCCACTAGACCACCGAGGATTGGTGATCATGAGATTATTGTTTATTGGTATCATTTCTGCTCCGTTCCCAAAGTTAGTATGTTTTATGTGCGCCTCAAACTAAGATCACGAGGGCTTGAAACATTTACACGATTGCACGATGTTTGTATTTAAAACGCATGGCGGTATATTCGTATATTCGAGATATATAGCACATTATATGAACTCATATAAAACGCAATATTTATCGCACTTGCTGAACGCGTGTAGTGTGGGCGGAAAAACGCAACGCAACGCATCGCAAGAAAAATCGGACATAGTGTGCGCACACCCTTAGATGTCTCAATGCGATATTGCAAAAATCTAAATAGATTTCCTCGGCATTATATTAGATTAGTCTACAAAGACACATTTTCGTCACAAGAAACGCTAAACCCCTCAATGACGTTATGTGTCTCGACTTTGTTTAACTATTAACATAACTTAGTATTTGTTGTGACAGACACAATCAGTGACAATATGTGGCACCTTGTTTTTGACAGGGAAACCATAAAAACGTGTCAGACGTATTACAAATGTTAAAATATGACAAGCAGTTAGAAGATGCATTTGCTATTTTGCCCAGGGATAGAGAAGGCAGACACGCCAGCTGATTATATTATACAAGTTAGATATGTTATATTTTAAATGTTATATAAGTAATATTACAAATGATAGATATGTTTGAAGAAGAGGGAGAAGAAGAAGATGTACATATTAGTATGTCCAAGATCTGACACGCCAGCAGATTTACAAAATACTTTTGAAATAGCTGTGCTCAAGGTGTCAGTGGTTGGGGATGTTTTGATATTTGCTGTTGCGGTTATTGATGTTGTTGTTATTGTCGATGTTGTTGTCGACGGTACACATGCATCTTCTCCTGAAAACATAACATTCTGGATATTAAAAGTCAACCTGAAACTGGCCCGCATTTATAAAAAGAAAAAAGCTCAGAGAAATTTTCCAAAACCGAGCACGACAAATAAGTCTCTTAATTAAAACAAAATATTTTAACAATATTATTGCACAGGTCTATTCTTTTGTAGTCAAAGTCAAGTCAAAAGTTCTTTATTGTATTCGAGGCCTCTGGCCCATATACATTTGAGTTACATGCATTATTAAACAACAGTTCAATAACAAATTTTATTACCTACGTGGGCAATCATATCGGGGTTCATATTTTTCATATGATGCCCTAGGGCAACATATCACTTTGTCATGGTGGTGTGACGTCATAAACAATGATATGACGTCACGTTTCGTCTATGACGTTGCGTTCTAAATGCGCGACGGCGGGTCACCAGCCTATGGTTGAAAGTGTGTTTTCATTAATTTCACGACTTCGGTAATAAACAGAATATTATATTCGTGTCTATGCCATACTGTGTTTACGACACTCGTGCCTGAATATCGGTATATCCCTCGCTCTCGCTCGGGAAATACTAATATTCAGGCACTCGTGTCGTAAACATAGTATGACATAGACATTCATATAATATCCTCTATAAATGTATCTTCATGCAGTCATGTACGTCACTTCACTCACCAAATCTCCAGACAGCATCCTCATCAGATGACACCTCAAGGATGGTAAATTCCCCACCAATAGCAATACCATGGAACATCTCAGAAAGCGAGTTGTTATTAGCATCGCATTCTGAGCCTACCGTTTGTCCACCCCATGAACTCGCCTCAATCCAGAACTCTGTTGACTCTGAACAAAAACCTGGGACTGGAAAGGTGGATCCAAAATAGCTGCATTGCAAGGTGAAACGTGATCCAGTTACAGAAGCATCCAGAGATAACCTAATTGCCTCGTATTCTCTCTCCAGGGTAAGATTGACTCTTCCACAGGATTGCACTTCAAAGACGAAATTCACCGTGTGGTTCTCAGGATAGACAAGGCTTTCCATTTCCACGCGGGTTGATACTCCTTTGTGTGTCTCCGTTATGATCGAGGCTACCCCTTAAGTGACACATTATTAATAAAGAGAATAAACCAATCAGCCGTTTCTCGCCATCATACATTATATTATTATATGCAACATGCCCATATTATAGTCCATTCAATTATTCATTCATTAATAGTGACACATATCGAATCAACTATATATTATCTTATTACCCATCTTTAATTTAAATGTATTGTTGTTACATGACGATCACGTATTCAAAATTGAACAAAGGCAAATTTTAATGATCTGATCACATTTAAATGGCCACAAATCCTCATTTAGAATATATCAATAGTTCCCCAATGTCACTCTTAATAAAAAATATCTTAATACTTGAAGTTTTGAATTTGAAATACCAAATGACATAGCCTTCGTATTAGCAACACTTTCTCATAAACAAACAATGACAATTAATGGAAAATATTATCAAAAACAAATAACAAAATAATATCGCCAAAGATTACGGATGGCGAAGTGACATCTGTCAGAAACTGCTTGAGGTATGAAAAGTAAATTTCTATAAGACAATGAATGTATATTCACCGTCAATTATAACACAAACCATGAGTATTTTTACAACGTCCATTGTTTCTCAAAATCCTCTTCGAGTCAAACTAATCGACTTTTCTGGCCGCGTGGTGGTGACTAACTGTCTCCTTCAGATCCAGCAAGTCCTATGTTGTAGATACACTACATATTTACCCCCGTTACTATGGCAATTATCACAAAGAGGATTTCGTTCATGTAAGAGGTGCATTTATGACGCTCGGAATCCTTGTGATCTGCAGATTGCATTGAAAACTTGCTATTTTATTACTTTAAACATGAAACTACAAAGGATGACAGTCAAAGAGGTTACAGCGCGTTTGCTTGTTTATCTGTCTTCAGGTTTGTTCCATGTAGGTTTGGATTCAAACTACGTAGTTATTTATGAACACAAAAATTATGTATATATATCTGCATTTATAGCAGGTATTATACCATTATACGGATGGTTTTAATCGCTGCCACCGAGCGATATTAAACAAAGAGTGCTAACGTTTCAGTCTGATTAAAATCGACCTTGTTCCGAGGAATAAAATTTGCAAAATTATGCCTCTACCGGGATACGAACAGGTTCTGTAGATTCCTCTCAACAAGGTCTGAGAACACCCCGTATAGGCGAATGTTCCGAACCAGTTTAGCGCAGACAAAGCCCAGTCAAATAGCTGACCAATCACAACGTAGTTTTAAAACGATAACTGTTTTGAAAGCATTCGGAACAGACCAAAGGAGAGCTGTTTGGAGTTATCTGCCCCTAGCTTCTCGCACCGAAAGCATTTGTTGGGCGACTTTTGATTGGCTACCTGAATTGCGCTTGAACACGCGAGTCTACGGGCTGTTATCAGACGGTTTGGCGTGGAACCTACGACTGATATGAGTTCGTATCCCGGTAGATGCACTGTTTTGCAATTTTTATTCCACTAAAAACAGTCGATTTTAATCAGTCTGGCTAACGTTTTCTCCGTTTAAAGGGTCACCGCGTCGAGGATAGATATGAGATCAGACTTATCTACCTATGCTGATTAACGTATCTGGTAATAAGTCACAGACCCCAAATTTCAGACAATTGAAGAAATAAGTAATAAAAACGACTGCATGTAGACAATGAAGCGAAGCGTAACTCGTTAGCAGACAAGTTAATCAGCATAGGCAGATGAAAGTGATCTCATTTTTATCCTCGACGCAGTGTCCCATTAATGTCAAAATGTTCATTTTATGAGAGTTGATTACCAATTCCTGCTTATAGATTGTTTCCAACGTTTTACGTCTTTATAACATTTTAGCATGACGCTACAAGCCTGTCCCTCAAAGAGGTTACTAGAGGTATACTATACCTCGTACCCCTGAACTGGATACCTTGATGAAGTTAAATCACTGTCATGTTGACGTTACTATTTTAACGTATCACGTATCACCTGTTGTTTTTCAGGCATTTAACATCGACACGAATCCGGACAAAGGGGTTGGGCATTTTAAAAACTAGTTATATTTATAATATATCATTAAAGGACAGAACCGTGTTTTCTTATGGAATAAAGAGAACTCACAAAAGTGAAATCAAATATTATCAATCGCAAAACACATCTCCTTAATCATTAAGTAGGCTTCTCAAACGAATGGTTATGTTTCGGCTAAAGACCCACTAACACCGACCATGTCACTTTTATGTTTTGATTCAAGCATATTCCAAGATGAAGAAGATTTCACTTGATATATGTCAATTCAACCAATAAAACCTTTTGTAAAGCTTTTTAGCGCAAGCGGAACGAGGCCCGGGAACCAGGTGGCCCGGACTCACACGTGACGCCTTTTACTACGATAATCGATAATCGGATCCTGCAATGAGCTGTTCAACCCTCTTGAGTTAAGATATACTACAGAAACTTATTTATGGCAAATTTTAAGATATGCAAATGCAAAAAAAGGTCTGCAGTGATATTAGGGGATGTTAAGTGAGATGTGTCGTGCAAAGAATTAAGATTATATATAAATTCTTACTCAAGCGGGCAAGATTATACCGTTTTCGTTAATGTCTAATGAAGTATAATTTCTTAATTTGCATTGTTGTTGGTTAACTGAACTTCTTTATGTCGACTAATGAATTGCTTACACGTCGTATTTTAGCTGAATCAAGTTGATGAACAATTTAAAGCATATGACACCCACAGAAATGGAAAGATATTGTTGTTTGTGTTCAACTATTTACAATTTGATTTAGTAATGTAATTTCTACGTATTCGACGTGTTGAGTGCACTCTTCCTGTATGCGCCTCCAACTCGTTTTAAATTCAAAATAAAGTTTAAAAGTATCAAAACTTATGAATAAATAGAGGAATGTTCTATTTATTAGATTTAAGAAATGCACAGTTTCAAAATAACGTTTATTTTTTGAATGAAGCATCCGTTATCTCCTTGCTTTATCTCGGTATTCTTATGACGTCATCCTATTGTTACGATGACGTCATATGATTGAAAGTGTTATTTCACTGAGTAGAATTACATGTTATTTCGGTAACCACCCACCTGACAGACAGGCAGCTGACAGACGACTTAAAACAACAACATTTACGGTTCGGTGCACAGCTGAATTACTGCTTGTTACCTATTCATTGTAATAGACTAGTCCAAATAAAAGACAAAACTATGTATTTAAATATGAGTATATATTTAAATAACATTTAAAAATCACCTTTCAATGTATGTTTAGTAGCACATTTCACATAAATATATTTTGACATATTTACATTTGATGGCGTCTCAATGTAAATCTTGATAAAACTAAAATAATTCATTTTAGGAAAAAATCAGTTGTTAAATTTTGTTGTGTTTTTACTTGTGGTGATAACACTATTGTTTATGACACAGTTTACCGTTATGTTGGCCTGTGCCTGAACGAGCATATGGATATGCATATTACTGTTAAACAATTGTGTAAATCCGCCAGTAGGGCTTTATCAGCATTGTACACTAAATTCATGTCTTGATGTCTTTACCAAATTGTATAATTCACTTGTTGAACCTGTATTGTTTTGTGGTGCGAGTATCTGGGGTATTAATAAATATAAGGAAGTACAGGTAGTTCAAAATAAGGCAAGTAGAATGTTTCTAGGTATTGGTAAAAATGCTCCAGTTAATGCAATAAGGGGTGATATGGGTTGGTACTCTGCAATCGCATCTCAAAAGTGATACACTTATGGTCTCTTCCAAAAAGAAGTTCTCTAGATTATAGAGTTTTTATGTTGTTATCTCAATTTAACTGTGGATTTTTACTTTTAATGACTGGGGTTCGAAACCTTGTATTACTTATATTAAGGATCTCCTAAAAAGCAAGGATGTGGATAGTTGGCAGGCCTCTTTGTGGAATGATGATGGGAAATGAGTTTCACTTTTTAATGGAATGTAACTTTTATGATGCTCTACGTTTTACTTTGTTTGAAGCTGCCTTAAAGTGTAACTGACTCTTCTATGATTTAGATGATAATGATAAATTTTAATATAATATGAATGAGAAAAAATTGCAAAATATTTTAGTTTCTGTAATGTCAAATATGTTTAAAAGACGTGAAATGCGATATATCTGATTTTTCATATGTTTTATTCAAATATTTATTATCGTAAGATGTGTTTTTAGTGTCTCATAGGCCAGTTTGTGGCCCGACGCACTGTTTTATACTATTGTACAATGTATATTTATGTAAAATGTCCTGGTGCGTGTGACACTTAAATAAAAAATTACTACTACTACTACTACTACTACTACTACTGTGGACTGTTCCATTGTATCTGTAGGGGATGATCTAATTAACCTTCCACTAAGTGTCTGTCAGATGGCATGTCGGTCAGCTGCCTGTCTGTCAGGCACTCTGTGAAAATATGGATTTTAATTTAACCGATAAATGCCGTATTTCATCTCTGAAAATTTAATAGGATATCTGTCTTTTCTTGACTAATACCATGTTCACCGTAGGAACGGGTACGCCTGGAAATTGTTACTCAACGGAAGTGAACGAGTGTCTCTTCGAGGGGTCAGTTTTGTTTTGTGCATTTAGTGTAGGATTTTGTTGGATAAATCAGTTTTGAGGTATTTATGAGAACAAATGTTTCTGGCTGTAAAATGGTAGACACTGGTGAAGCCGTAGACGAAAGATAATGTCATTATGTGCCCTCAGTGGACTGTTACATCACAATTTAGGAGTCGAATTTCGCATCATCCTCGATAATCCAGCGCTATTGTTCCGATAAATCTACACACAAGCGCTGGAAAACAGTGAGGGTATTTATCCATAACCTAGTTACCTCCCTTCGCAATGACTCAGCGAAACGCTTGCTTTCTAACAACCAATGAGATCACTTAAAATCAAGGGTGAAATAACAAGCACTCTCGTGTCAGGATCTTGGCTTTCGCAGATGATTGGGAACGCCTGGTAGCACAGGGATTTTAATCATTTACCTCCACTCGTTTTGATGGACATGAATACACCCTTCTTCTCGTACAGACTTTTTAAAACTTTCTTTTGAGTTTCTGTCAGGTTTTCTACGCTGAAATTGTTACAAACTTTATCGTAATCGAGTGAGTCGGCCATCGCTATGTTTGTTTCTATAAACAACGGTAGTGATGCGTTTTGATTGGTCGAGTTGTTTACGCAGATAGTGTCTGCGTTTCGTTTCTGATTGGATAACATGGACCCAAGAGGAGGTAACTAGGTTAGGGATAAATACCCTTACTGTTTTCCAGCGCTTGTGTGTAGATTTATCGGAACAATAGCGCTGGATTATCGAGGATGATTTCGCATGTGGAACTAACGTGTGTTTGATATTACCTTGCTTTAAGAAAGTCCGAAAAAAAAATACTCATATAATTTTTTACCATGTTGTGAAACATCCATATATGGATACGTATGCCAAATATTGAGACTTATTATTGACCTCACAAGATGAGATAAACATGGTATTTGTCAAGAATTGACCGATATTCTATTTATTATATGCTGGTATCCTTGTATTTACGTCCGAAAAGGGTAGTTTTCACGCCAAGCGGCCGCTAGGAACAGCCCGTCAACACAGTAACACTGTGACGTCATAAACCAATTCTGTTTACGATTGTGACATCATTTCCATGGTTATGCCATTCGTCCAAAGCAAGATCGACTGTAGCCTGAATGTTGTTCTAATTTCAATTCTATGAAAGTAATTGTCTAAAGCAAATTTGAGGTTTTTTATTGTGACTACGCACTTGATAAATTTTCTGTTAAAGAATTACTGGGTTTATTGATAACTAAACAAGGATATTATTCAGATATCAAATTCTCAGTCGAGGGTGTCAAGCAACAGTCTGTGTATATATGTGAAGTACTCAATCTCAGTAAATTTTAGCAACTTGTTTGTTTTTTGCGAAAACTTATTGTAAACTGTTACCCGTACCCGTATATCCGGAAACCATCCACAATAAAATATTTCAAATCGTCTCTATGCAGTTCTTTACAAATGGTGATTAGCGTAATCATACGATTTGCTTTCTGTGTGATTTTCAACTTTAACTAAGTCGTGTGGATAAACAGGGTTTGACGCTGTTGGCTGTAAATATAGAATATTATATTAGTGCATCTGGATCATTTGTATCGAACTCGAAGCTGTCATGTAAGTGAAGGAATAACTATTTTGTCGAATTTGTCCTTTCAATGACATCTTCTCCAAATGCGAATCGCAAATCCAAATAATGGCAAATATATTTATAATAAGTAATCTACTGCTAATCTGGATATCTTGATGCACTTAGATCACTCATGACATGATTTTAGCAATATTTCGCCAATTATCAACTTTAAACGAAAATTACCATTTTAAGGTAAATTATATATAATTAGTTCAGTGTTACGAAAATACAACAATTCAAAGGCGTTGTCATGATCGAAAACCGGACAGTAGAACTTGGCCTGCTGCAGCCATTCAGTCAAACGTAATTTTGGAAACTTTAATAAAGTAGATAGGAAGAGAGATTTGCTGTGCAAAAGTGTCGCCTACTACATATGTATGAGACCGTTCCTTTGTTTTCATTGAAACATATATTTGTTATATTATCATTGAGTTTTTGGGGTGAATATGAAAGTCGAGTAAGTAGATATAACCTGAACCAGCACCTATTGTTATCTACTAAAAAATTCAAAGACTTAATTAATTAAAATATATTGTACATCCCTCCTCTCTTAATAGAATGAACTATGTCGCTATTTAGATTTTTCTATCTGTTGTTTTGAATCAACATTTGTATTTGTATTATATCATATCTTGTTAATATGCTCTTATACCACCAAAGTGGTTTGAAGTGAATTGTAATATGGTACCCTTTACAACCAAATAAAAATGATGCAAAATTGACCATGCATCTTTAATATGAAAAGGCTTTGTTTTACCTCTGGTATTGAATTGATAGCCTGTTTGCTCTCAAAACGCAAATAATGATATATGTAAAGTTGGTGTTTAAACATGTACCATATCGATGATAGTTTTAGTGGGGATTTATGTTGGTTTTTATTATGGTTTATTGTTTGTAGACCATTAAGTGTCCAGTTAATCTGATTGGACGCTTAATTGATAAACTCACTTCCAACAACTGCAACGCATTTTCTTTACAGAGATAGCAGTGTACCGTCATGTTTTAATTCTTCTGGACTTTGTAATTGGGTCACTATTAGCTGACATGATATTATAAGCGATTTTATCACATTTGTTTCAAGCAATTTTTCTTATCAATTTGATGGGCACCCCAAGTGGCTCTCATGTGCTAATATTTAAGGCTTTGAAGTCATACCCTTGTTATTACCTGATCGATTTGTATGTTTCATAGCTTATTTAAAAGTAAAATATTTAGGCTTTGACGTGGTTTATAATATTGACTGATAATATGATGACAACATTATGAAATATAATTTCAAACGGACATGGAGTGTTGACCTCGTTACATTCCTTTACTTCAAATACTTAAAGGTCATACAGATGACACTTGGAGAAAATGAAGCTTTGTTTCAGTCGTTTCTATTACCCGTGGATTTAGATATCATGCATTGTTGCCGGCGTTTCTTTTACAAGTGTGTGATAATGCAGTTGTCAAACATTTGACGTCGACATCTTTGTAACTAAGAAGTCTGAAAATAATAAAACTATCAAAGTCGATATATCGTTAAAAGTTATTAAATGATAACAAAAGACATCATGTAACCTTTGAATAGAATAACATTCATTGGGATGAAATGTGGATTTATACTCAAGCAGGCAAGGATAGACCAGGTTCGAAAGGTTCCAGATAATTATTTTGATTAAAGGGCATTTCACTCATCCAATTTTGAGTTGAGTAAAATAAAGAATGAAAAAAGAGGAGTATTTCATCAAATTCAAGATTTAATTGTGAGACAATTAACTATAAGAACAGTAGAGGATAATGAGAATAACATTATTTCGGGACTTGCTGCAATATAAAATGTTCCGCAAACATGGATACTGATATAAACGATTGGAAACAATCAGATGCAGATACAGCATCAATACACATACATGCAGCTAATGGTATTCGAGATGAAAAGAATTTAACCAACATTTGTCAATTAAGTCCACGCACGATCTGATTCATATTCTGAGGAAGCTTTCCATATCTGTCACTGCTGATTTTATTTTTTGGCGCATATATGAATTATGTGTAGGATAAAACACGATACAGAGGTTATGCTTGGGATTGTAAAACCCGAGGTAAGAAAGCTGAGCGGGAAGTAAGACCGAAAGCGACATATTGTTTAAGCTCTGAGTTCATCACAATAATTTGATGCAGATGCACTCGGTAATATTTCGCAAATCGTTGATTACCGGTGTTCTTATATGAATAATCAACGACATATCACGAAACCCTGTTGCAACCCTCATCAACCAGTGATTCATTCAAAGTTTCTTGCCAATTTTTGCACTTTATTTCCATGATCACTTTAATAAGTTTAAGTTTGGAATCCTTTGATGGTTCCAATGTTTTAAGCTATTATGTCATTGACAACAAGTCTCAAATTATCTTCAGTTGGTAGAATGTCCCAGAATGTCCAGGTTTGAATCCTGATCGCGTCATACTGAACTACGTTGGAGAGACAATGAGTATGTTGATTATAACATTGACAACTCCAAATAAGTTCCCAACCCCAAATAATTGTAGTTACCGCGCTTATTCGCTAAGGCACTTTTATTGTTCTATCGTGCAAAAGATTGTAGTCAGAGTGTACACTGTAAACAAAGAAATTAAAGAAACAAATTCATAATATAAGATACTTGTTTACAATTACTTAATAATTTCATTCCGATCAACTCATGCCAAAACAAAAGTGCTTCTCATTTTCTGTTAAGAATACACAAATCTACGTAACTATAGTTTTTATAAATAATTGGATTGATTGGAAACTAGAAAAGGGTCATAGAAGTGGGTTTAACATTTGAAGATCCGATTGAAATGAAACATAATCGTTTTCAATTAAAAATCTATATAGAATTAGAAAAGTGTTTATTCATATTGTTGATACAACATCTTTATTTGAACGATTAGTCCCAGTACCGAGCTGGTTGTTATATTGTAAATATTAGATTAGTTTGAAAAAGATGGGGAAGAAGAAGATGTACATATTAGCATGTCCAGGGACAGACAGACAGCTGATTATATTATAAATGTTAGATTAGTTTGAAGAAGAAGGGGAAGAATCAGATGTACATATTGGCATGTCCAGGGACAGACACGCCATCTGATTTACAATAGATTTTTGAAATAGCTGTGCTTGAAATGTCACTGTTTAGGGATGTTTTGACAGTTGTTGCTGCGCTTGTTGATGTTGATGTTGTTGTTGTCGATGTTGTTGTTTTCGATGGTACACATGCGTCTTCTCCTGAAAACATAACATTCTGGATAATAAAAGTCAACCTTAAACTAGCCTGCATGTATAAAAAGAAAAAAACTCCGAGGAAGTTTGCAAACCGAGCACAACAAAGAAGTCTCTGAATTAAAACGGAATATTTTAACAACATTATGGCACGATTCAATTCTTTTGTATAAACATGCACAGTCGTGTACGTCACTTCACTCACCAAATCTCCAGACAGCATCCTCATCAGATGACATTTCAAGGATGGTAAATTCCCCACCAGTAGCACTACCATAGAACATATCAGAAAGCGAGTTGTTTTTTGCATCGCATCCTGAGCCTTCTGTTTGTCCAATCCATGAACTCGCCTCAACCCAGAACTCTGTTGACTCTGAACAAAAACCTTGGACTGGAAAGGTGGATCCAAAATAGCTGCACTGCAAGGTTGTCTGCACTTGGCGGCAACTGATGAAACGTGATCCAGTTACAGAAGCATCCAGAGATTACCTCCAGGGTAAGATTGATGCTTCCACAGGATTGCACTTCAAAGACGAAATTCCCCATCTGGTTCTCAGGAAAAACAAGTGTTGCCATGTCCAAACGGGTTGAAACTCCCTTTTCTGTCTCCGTTTTGATCGAGGTTATCCCTGAAGTGACACATTATTAATAAAGAGAATAAACCAATCAGCCGTTTCTCGCCATCATACATTATATTATTATATGCAACATGCCCATATTATAGTCCATTCAATTATTCATTCATTAATAGTGACGTATATCGAATCAACTATATATTATCTTATTACCCATCTTTAATTTAAATGTATTGTTGTTACATGACGATCACTTATTCAAAATTGAAAAAAGGCAAATTTTAATGATCTGATCACATTTAAATGGCCACAAATCCTCATTTAGAATATATCAATAGTTCCCCAATGTCACTCTTAATAAAAAAATATCTTAATACTTGAAGTTTTGAATTTGAAATACCAAATGACATAGCCTTCGTTTTAGCAACAATTTCTCATAAACAAACAATGACACTTAATGGAAAATATTATCAAAAACAAATAACAAAATAATATCGCCAAAGATTACGGATGGCGAAGTGACATCTGTCAGAAACTGCTTGAGGTATGAAAAGTAAATTTCTATAAGAAAATGAATGTATATTCACCGTCAATTATAACACAAACCATGAAGACTTTGACAAAGTACATTGTTGTCTCAAAATCGTCTTCAAATCAAGCTAATCGACTTTATTAGCCGTTTGGTGATGACTAACTGTCTCCTTCAGATCCAGCAAGTCGTAGTCATATGTTGTAGATACACTACATATTTACCCCCGTTACTATGGCAATTATCACAAAGAGGATTTCGTGCATGTAAGAGATGCATTTATGACGCTAGGAGTCCTTGTGATCTGCAGATTGCATTGAAAACTTGCTCTTTCATTATTTTAAACATGAAACTACAAAGGATGACAGTCAAAGTGGTTACAGCGCATTTGCTTGTTTATCTGTCTTCAGGTTCGTTCCATGTAGGTTTGGATTCAAACTACGTAGTTATTTATGAACACAAAACCTCTGCATATATCTGCATTTGTAGCAGGTATTATACCATTATACGGATGGTTTTAATCGCTGCCACCGAGCGATATTAAACAAAGAGTGCTAACGTTTCAGTCTGATTAAAATCGACCTTGTTCCGAGGAATAAAATTTGCAAAATTATGTCTCTACCGGGATACCAACAGGTTCTGTAGATTCCTCTCCACAAGGTCTGAGAACACCCCGTATAGGCGAATGTTCCGAATCAGTTTAGCGCAGACAAAGCCCAGTCAAATAGCTGACCAATCACAACGTAGTTTTAAAACGGTCACTGTTTTGAAAGCATTCGGAACAGACCAAAGGAGAGCTGTTTGGAGTTATCTGCCCCTAGCTTCTCGCACCGAAATCATTTGCTGGGCGTCTTTTGATTGGCTACCTGAATTGCGCTCGAACACGCGAGCCTACGGGCTGTTATCAGACGGTTTGGCGTGGAACCTACGACTGATATGAGTTCGTATCCCGATAGATGTACTGTTTTGCAAATTTTATTCCACTAAAAACAGTCGATTTTAATCAGACTGGCTAACGTTTTCTCCGTTTAAAGGGTCACCGCGTCGAGGATAGATATGAGATCAGACTTATCTACCTATGCTGATTAACGTATCTGGTAATAAGTCAAATTTCGCCGTCGGTTTTAAACTAAATTTGCCGGTGTTGAATAGCAATGAATCCCGGAAATTTTACAAACGCAACTATTTATCTTATAATTTGATTCAGTAATGTAATTTCTACGTATTCGACGTGTTGAGCGCCTGTAAGCGCCTCCAACACGTTTTAAATTCAAAATAAAGTATAAAAGTATCAAAACTTATGAATATATAGAGGAATGTGTTATTTATTAGATTTAAGAACTTCACAGTTTCAAAATAACGTTCATTTTATGAATGAAGCATCCGTGATCTCCTTGTTTTACCTCGGTATTCTTATGACGTCATCCTATTTTTACGATGACGTCATATGATTGAAAGTGTTATTTCACTGAGTAGAATTAAATGCTATTACACTCTGCGAAAATATGGATTTCATTTTAACCGATAAATGCCGTATTTCATCACTGAAAATATAATAAAAATAGGATATCTGTTTTTTCTTGACTAATACCATGTTCACCGTAGGAACGTGTACGCCTTCAAATTGTTACTCAACGGAAGTGAACGCGCGAGTGTCTCTTCGAGAGGTCAGTTTAGTTTTGTGCATTTGGTGTAGGATTTTGTTGGATAAATCAGTTTTGAGGTATTTATGAGAACAAATGTTTCAGGCTGTAAAATGGTAGACACCGGTGAAGCCGTAGACGAAAGATAATGTCATCGTGTGCCCTCAGTGGACTGTTAAATCACAATTTAGGAGTCGAATTTCGAATGTGGAACTTACGTGTGTTTGATATCACCTTGCTTTCAGAAAATCCAAAAAAAATACTCATATGTTTTTTTACCATGTTGTGAAACATCCATATATATCAATACACAGAAAACGGTTGTAGGCCTTGGCGGAAAATGGTGCGACGTATAAACCAACAGTTTTGTTAAACTCGTCAGTGAGAGAGGTAGATTTGAAGGTCATATGCGATTTTGAGTGTTCAGACAACAAGATGGTTGACCATTCTATCATTGCACCATATTTAAAGACCGTTTAGGTAGCGCTTCATCAGGCACATTGCTTGAATTACCTTCGAGCGGTCATTTTAAAGTATGGACTCGCATGGCTTAACCGAACCATGTACATTCGTTTTAGAACTCTTTTTATTGATTCAGGACGTTTATTTAGTCATTGGTAACACTTATTTGCCTTTTTGAGAAAAGGACTTTATTTCAGTAAGCAGAACGTGCTACAACGCCTTTAATGTCATATTATAACATACTATGTAATTTAATATACATGAAGTGATTTGTATTGGAAGAAAATAAAGCGACAGTGGTGTGGAACTCTTTGGTGTGAGAGTTAGATGTGTAGGTCGCAGGAGTACATACAGCGAGGCAGTTAACTATTTAATCATGGTGCCATAATTAAAACTCTATTCTGAGTGTTTAGGTATTGCTACACCAGTTAGTTGGCTTCCTTCGAGCGGCCATTTTAATGTGCTACAGCTCCTTTAAAGACATTCGATTTTACATGAAAATTGCATTGAAAGGTAGGTGAATGAACTTTCGGGGTGCAGCTGTACTTGCTACAAGCCTGAACAAGAAGACATTGTTAAACTTTATATGTCATGGAGACATAATTATTTATTTTGATTCATATTTACCTGTTAATCTTGTAAAGATGAGAAATCAACCTAAAACTTCGTCGTTTACATTTTGGGGGGCGTTTAATTTGCTTATAGAATTGAATTCAGGTCAAATATATATGACTTGAAGAAGAAAATGACATATATGGATGATCAACTTCTTTATGTAACAATGGCTCAAACAGTTGATGTATAATTTGACATTTGCTATATAAAAATTCCAAATGTGTATGGCAAGGCAACTTATTTATTAACAATGGCGACGTTTCGGTTTAGATCCTTATACCGTTATCATATCTTCTAGAAGGCTTCTCAAACAGATGATGTATATTTTGACATTTGATATATAACAATTCCAAATGTGTCTGGCAAGGCAACTTATTTATTAACAATGGCCACAGGGATGGCAGTATCCAAATTTTGATAACCATAGTAATTTTTACTAGCCTCCTTCTGAATGACTGGTGTTTATTTTAGCACAGAGATTCATTAACATGTCAATTATGAGAACCATACCATTTCTTTGGTAAAATGTTATAATGTGTGCATGACTCGCCTTTTAAAAAAACGTTTATAATTGATTTGTCTTCAACTTCAGGAAATTATTTTTTAAATATCGACATTTGCTTTCAATGAAATATATTAGACAGATATCAAATTCAAATCCATATAACAATGTAGTAGAAATTACTACTGGTATTGAAAAATTACAAATTAGAAGCCATATATGAGTTAGTGATCATGAATGTATATGCATATTTAAATTTTCAAAGAAATGGCTTTCCATAAAATATTTCAATATTTTGTTTGATAACTATTCATTTGTTTGTGATGAAATTAGACTGAGGCTGTAGATGTTTAGAATTATTTCACTTGCCTGACATAAAAATATCAAAGGTCCTATACCAAATACAAACAAAACCATGTTATGAATTAATCATGTGTAAACATATGCACCATCAAGAAAGATTTATTATTGTTGTTACAGGTGATGGGAGTCCCTAATACAAGAGAACACAACAACAACAAAACAAACCCATTAGGAATGGACTGTATGTGCCGTAAAATATTGGTGCTGAAGGTGTGATCCTTTGATATCAGGCAATGATATATATAAACATTGTCATAAGAAGTGATATATGCTGATTGTGTGAACTGATATCCAAATCATTATCTTCTCTTGGATATGAGAATGTGCCAATGTTTTAGAAATATTGTATTCAACTTTGAAGCAAACTTGAGCTACCTCAGAGAAAGATTACACAACACAGTGTAATAATAAATCAAATTATTATTCAATTTAATTATGAGAGTAAATCAAATCAAATATTTCCAAAATTTAAAAAAAAAAAATTTTATGATAAAATTAATTTCATGTGCACTGTTTCTATGTAATTCCTAAAATGCAAACACTTACACAAGGTAATGGTCAATACATGTTGTATACTTAGTTGAATAAATTTGGCTCTTATATTTGTTGTTTGTTTTATTCATGATTAAAAAGTGGAAATGCAATATTGCATCTTAAGTGACATTAATGTCACAGTAAAAATAGAAAACTTGAATGTATATTTTTTCTCTCAGAATTCTTAGGTCTGTTTCAAGGTAAGTTTGTTTGATATGCAGGTAGGTGTAGGCAAATGTAAAAAACACAAGTCATGCTTACATAGGTATTTACACACAGTTACAAATCTATGTTATAGAAATAAATATCTTTGTCCCTTTGGATAACGCTATTTACAAAATTAATCATATGCCTTCTGATGAAGTACATATGTTTTATTTTATATATATATATATATATGTAACCGAAAATACAGGTTAGTTAAAATTGCAAATGTTATTGATAAATGTCTGAATTTTCCATTTGATCAAATATATATATACGTGACAAAATATGTATACTCAGAAAATATTATGTAAACTTTGAAATGAATAATAATCATCTTATCATTTAAATAAGATATCAATCACCAAAAATTCCATTATTCTTACCTATTTTATCCACTAAAATACAGATCAGTTAGATACAATATTTTCATTCTTTCATTCAATGTCTTTCAATATTTATGAAACAATATCACTAAAATTCAATTATTTCTATTGCAATACACTATTCATCCTAAAACAAAATTGGGTACGAGTTCAGCGAAACGTGTGGATATGCATTGGAGTTCACTGCAGCCCGAGAAGACATCACGTGACCATGCAGGCACGGTAAAGTTATTTCGCCAAAAATGAAAAACCATTGTATTATAGTCACCAAATTACAAAATATTTAACTACATGCATACAATATTAATGATGTATCTAAAATACGTAAGTTTGCCAGCAATGTCAGCACTGAAACACGTATGATATCAGCTGTTCGGTTAATTATTTGGGATTTTACTTCCGGGTTTAGTAAGAACCATTTTTAAAACTTTATCGCTGATATTGAGTATATTCCTTTTCTGTTTCTCTTCAAGTTGTCATATGCAAATATCTTGCAAGTTTTGACATTAAATGGTCGAC
The DNA here is from genome assembly GCA_936450465.1 of Gibbula magus. Lineage (NCBI taxonomy): Eukaryota > Metazoa > Mollusca > Gastropoda > Trochida > Trochidae > Gibbula > Gibbula magus. The sequence goes on along the minus strand of OW388298.1, from coordinate 21,947,817 downwards.
TGGTATGATTCCTATTGTCCGCGCAGTTTACTCGTCTGACAGTGTTATTACTACGGAGGTCGCCATTTGCATTGGTTTGTTTTCTCCAGTTGACGTCATACATTCCTTCGGGGAAAATCGAGATTTTTCCGGTGTTCTCCGTAAAACAAGATGGCCGACACGTCAAAAAGCGACGTAAACAGACAGTTTTCTGACTTTTTTCACGATTTGCTAAAGTCACACATAATTTCAATGGTAATGGGATGCGAGAATTTGTTGTTTAAAAACCGATTCACATAATTTCCATGTCTTTGCAATGTGCATGTACACCATAGGCAGTTACTTGAAAGAAATTGGAGCAAAATCATCCGGGAGTTGCTCTTTAAGTATTTGAATCTATCCTAGGTCGTCAGTCAGTCAGTTTGTTGTGGTGGAAACCAAGTTTTAGTTCCGCCCGAGGTCGTTTACTAGGAGCGCTCGGGTTGGCTAAGGAGACGGGATTGCTGGCCAATCGCTGCTCTCCTTACTGTGGTGATCCGGGTACTTGCTACGGAAGGGGTATTTTAGCGCTGTAGCGCGAGTTAGTCATCTGAAAATCTCCGTACTCATCATTATCGTCAGTTAGTCATCGGATGACGGCACTTACAAACTGCCCCGAGTGGGAAATCAGCTCCGCTGGAAACCGCTCGTAAAATGTCCAAGAGAAGAAGAATTAAGTTAGTCATCAGTCATGACGATCAGTGAGCATGTTAGCGCGCCGAAGTTCTGTCAAAGAACTGTAAACTCTGTTTAAAGGGAACGTTCTATCACTGATCTATCTGAAGTGTCCGCCATATTGGATTCCCGGCATTACGTGAAATGAAAACATGCTATTTTTAACCAAATTCTTCACTTTTTAAAAAATAAATCATAAACAATGATAGAAAATTCACATAGTAACACATAACATATATAAACCTGATAAACAATATGCTGTTAGTCCGTAGCGAAGTTTTCCCCACTCGCAGCGCCGATGAATGGCTTAAGTTCTCAATGTTTTTATTTTTCAACAAATGTGTTCTTGTCTTTCTCATATTGTGAAATATAGAGTCATCAAAATATCAACGTCATTAATATCTTTCAAGTTGACTGTGTTTTGATTATAAGATAAATAGTTGCGTTTGTAAAATTTCCGGGATTCATTGCTATTCAACACCCGCAAATTTAGTTTAAAACCGACGGCGTTAGCCGGAGGTTTTAAACGCTGAAATTTTCGGGTATATTGTAACATGACCGTTAGTTATCAGGCGTTTTGAAACGAACTCTCTTTTTGCGTACCTATCTCTGAGTGGAAAGGACTTTGCGACTGTTCCATTTTTGTAAGAGGTGTGGTCAGGTCAAAACAAATACAAATACTCGGCGTAATATGTACATTAGCAACAAGCTCAAACAGTGTCACTCAACTATTTTTTTCATAATGTCCACGTATCCTTTTAGATGGCAATAAACATTTATCTTCGACATCAACACAGTAAAAGACCTAGGAAAAAAAATCTTTAACTTGCCCTAACCCATTGTGACAATGACGTTAGCATTGTGACGTCAAAACGGTTGATCACTATGACGTCATGCCATGGCAACGGCATTCGGTAAACACAGCCGCATGGAAGAAGGCGTCAAACTTGGACAAATCTTACTTGTTAAAAACATTTTAGTTACTTGAAACTAATTAATTTTGAGAGTTATTTGTGACCTATACTGCTATACACAAGTAAGAAAACGACAATGCCACCTGTCAAATTTGAGAAAGGAGCAAATATTAAGAGAAATAGAAAAAATAAATTTTGAGTCGGGCCGAATCTTGTGAACACGTTGTATATGTTCGCGATGATTCGCCCCAAGTAATTTGCGGGTATTCATTCTCATTCAACATAGGCAAATCAACCAATCAGAATCAAGGATACACCGAAATTATGTTACAATCATGTATTAATTAGACAATAACTAACTCGTGACAGGGAATGACAGATTATCTTTCCCGAGTCATATCAATTACGTAATTGCCGAGCCTTGCGCGAGGCAATTACTTTATTGATATGACGAGGGAAAGATAATCTGTCATTCCCCGTCACGAGTTGGTTATTGTTTATCTTACCCATATCCGTTTTCATTCTAAAAATCCCTAAAAAGAAATCAGCTGTTCCTCTATAAGGAAACCCTTAGTTGGGGAATCTACGCGTGTGATGAGACTAAATTTCCAGGAATTTCATCGCGTCACTACCTTTTTAAACAAATGCATTACGCGAGAACAAAAAGTTCCTTAGTATAATGTGTTATTCTTATCCTTAGATTATTGTTAGATTATGTATTCATGTAATTGTACATTAAATCGGTTTACTGAACCTAACTTCTTGCCTTTTTTATCATAATTGCAATTCAAACGTAATTTGTCGAACCATGTGAGGGGTACAGTCGGGTGTACCATTTGAAGGCGAGACGTTACGTGTGACAGTCGCATCACATTGCGAGACCATCAACTTCGTCAAGATTGAAAATATAGGACTAGACAACGAACTACTCTTTCTTAATCTACAACACATTTTTAAAATCAACTCAGACAGTGGTTTTATTTGACTGTCAACTTTTTAACAAGAAACACAAGGTGAAGAACACCGCGAACATTTGAATATTGTTCCATGAAATCGACCGGAAGTCGTGTATGCAGTAGTCTCAGGCACAGTACGTATGCGGTATCTCGGCACATGCAGCTCACCTTGCTCACTTCTTACAACATAAACATTGAAGCTGTTCAGTGGCTGAACAATATTGACCACTCTTCCCAATATGCTTCCATCAACCTTTACGAGATCATTCACTTTTATCGGCGATACGGATGATGCCATGTTTGTTTACATCGGCAACTCATTAGCAGACGAATTATCTTACCTAATTTAACAAAGTATTTTTTTTGTTTTTCTAAAATATTATCAACAAGTGTGTAGATATAATAGAAACGTCTTTATCGCTAATAAAAAAATAAATGTACATTTGGTTACGTTTCTTTGTTCTCGTGTAGAAGAGAGTTTGAGTGTAAAAAATAGTGAATGAACTAAAAAGATGAATGAAGTAGTTCCGGCAACCAATGAAAAAGTTTATTTTCTGTAGCAGCCAATCAAAAGCCAGGAAAAGGTGTAACTCCCGTGTGACTTACATAAAATATATTACCCTGTGTCTTTCTTCCCATATGGGTAAGATTAGCATTTATTACCCATATGGTAGAAAATAACCGAGTTAATATTATTGATATGCACATGTGCACATATCACGTTTGCCTAGCAACCATTGTTTCACCGCGACCTCGGGATCCCGTATATTGTCGTCTGTGACGTCATAAAACGATTGTTGTGACGTCACTGTAGCTTGCCGTCGCGAGAGAAGTTGGCCGTTTCCTGGTTATTTTTACGCGAATGAAATGGATTAAAATGGGTAATAAAGAAAGTATTACACTCGAAAGTGTGTCATATGACTTTTACGAAACTCGTTCAAATTTGTGTATAACCCTCGCTCTCGCTCGGGAAATACAAAAATTCACACTCGTTTCGTAAAAGTCATATGACACACTTCCTCGGGTAATAATCTCTATATATGTGCAAACGAGAATATCATCTCGAATTTCGTTTCCACAAAAAATACCCCGATAGAACCCTCTTTTTAAGAGCGATACGTTCTTAACAAGAACGAGCCGTTTTTCATAATGTGTTGATTAGTAAATGTATATATATCCAGGTAGAACATAGGGTTAGACAGGATGGGTAGATTCACTTCGTTGCTAGCAGGGTGGTTCTAGTCATCTTGTATTTATTAGAGAAAGAGTAGTTTAGGAATAAGTAGGTTTACACCGTTAATTGTTAGAATTCATTATATTAAGTGTTATTTGTTCACATTCCAGACCAGCTAGAGATTAACATTTGTGGTGTTCTTCCTGGAATGCGTGTTGCTTTTTTTAATATTAAGTTTCTAGTTGCCTTTGTAGTAAATATCTATTGTTTTCTACAACACCCAGTTCAGTTGGAATCAGTCTTTTGTGATATTATTCTTAAAATGTATGCCACTATCGCTCAAAGTTTTTATATCTACTTGTTGTAAATACATATTGTTTACTGCAACCTCTCGTACAGTTGAAGTTGGCAATTGTGGTATCATTAGTCAAATATATGCCACTTTTTCACAGGGTTTTGTGACCTACTTGTAGCAGTTGATAGTGGATTTTCCTGCAGTTGGAACTCATATTGTGGCAGCTTGTGGCAGCTTGTGGCAAGATTTAGCTGCGACTGAGGATTTGGAAGACACCGGAAACCGTCCCTTTTACACCATGAACCTTACGCCTCTTGGTGAAAAGGCTGTTAAAAGTTTCTGTTATCTTTTTGAATAAACTTTATTATATTACAACTTGTTCTGTTTGTCATTCATCCTGCTTTATCTGGGAGAACGTGGTTGCAATAGAGTGAGTTTGGCGGACAAGGTCAATTAACATCATATAAGAAAAGTACACAACGCAAAGTCCTCTGTGACGTAACTTTGTCTGCAGTAGAGAACCGTTCTACACGCAGTAAGGTTTGGGTGCAATGCTACACTGAATTTCTACGTAGTACCTCCCATGGTTCGCTAGTTCCAGCCAATGCTCGCAGTTTTCACCGCAATGCATAGCCACATGCAACTTCCAAACGCAAGGCATAACTCTTGCGAGTCTGCATTACTGGCTGATTTAACCCTTGCGGTATTTCCCTCGCTTTGTTGTGTCAAGATAGTGAATCGCTGCACCAGAAATGCATAGCGGGCCTGGATTTCTAAACACAGATTTCTCAAGGAAATACTACAAGGCCTAAATCAGCCAGTAATGGAGACTGGCAAGAGTTATGCCTTGCATTAGGAAGTTGAGCCACATGGCGTTGCGGGCTTTTTCCCTGCCGTAATACTAGCAGTCGCGATATAAGTGAAACGCTATTGAAAGCGGCGTTAAACCCCAACTCACCTCACCTCACCTTGAATATTTCCCTTGGTTGAGGTACGTTTCCAAAGTTTGTATGCGGCAAGATAATATGCATTACACACACGTCGGCAGCAAGACCAAATCATATCTCGCAGATTTTGAGAGAATTTTATTTAGATTTTAGTTAGGATACCAATTTACAAATGTTACATGAGAAAAAGAGAAAGAGGATAAACACGTTACGTTGCCAAACACAAGAGGCGTCAGAAATACCACTTGATTAAGTTACAGATACCAGGTAAGGAGAAAGAAAGATGAATATGAAACGATAAACACGTTAGGTTGTCCAGGACAGAGTAGACAGATACATCAGCTGATTAAGTTACAGTTGCTAGGTTGGGAGGAAGATGAAGAAGATATACACGTTAAGATTTCCTAGGACAGAGAAACCAGACACATCAGCTGATTAAGTTACAGATGCTAGGTTGGGAGGAAGATGAAGAAGATATACACGTTAAGATGTCCTAGGACAGAGAAACCAGACACATCAGCTGATTAAGTTACAGATGCTAGGTTGGGAGGAAGATGAAGAAGATATACACGTTAAGATTTCCTAGGACAGAGAAACCAGACACATCAGCTGATTAAGTTACAGATGCTAGGTTGGGAGGAAGATGAAGAAGATATACACGTTAAGATTTCCTAGGACAGAGAAACCAGACACATCAGCTGATTAAGTTACAGATGCTAGGTTAGGAGGAAGAGGAGGAAGATGAAGAAGATGATGTCACGTTTCCCATGGGCAGGAAAACCAGAAACACCAGCTGATTTGCAGATTAGGTCTCGTATTCCGTTGCCAGAACCATTGTTGGTTTTTGCAGCTGTTGTTGCTGCTCTTGTTGTCGTTGTTGTTAGGATTGTTGAAGTTGTTGTAGTTGTTGTAGTCGGTGGTGCACAAGCATCCTCTCCTGTAATACGAAGTTCCACTTCAGAACATCCACTGATGTTCAAAACTTTTTAACAAAACAGTTAACCTCGAGTGATTTGTTTTCGCGATCGGACGCTTAATACACAAATCAATGTTGACAATAAACTTGTTGAAAATCAATAAATACCTATCGGCTATTTTCCACATGAGCTTTATCTAAAATAAATTGGAGATAATTCGTAGGGGGAAATGTTTTGATGACTCTATCTTATCTTATTCAGTGACATCTGATTGGTCGACACCAAAAAGGAATATCCCAAGCTATTTATGGAACGTCCGTTGACCCAGAACATTTTAAAAACGCAAAGACAACATAGGATTTTTTTCCGCAGCCGGTATGACTTGTTCAAATTATCAAATTGTCGATTTTTTTTATAACATGCAAAAAGTAGTTTAGGATAGAGATAGATGTTAAGCTTATGAGTAAAATTTGTATTATATTACAAATCTTAGGAAGTTTCACACGATGCATGTTATTCTGGCCGCTAGCAGAGACCTTTCCTTTGCATTGATGATGTCACAACTATCACGAAAAACTACTCGAATGTGAGCCGTCCGAAAACCAAGTACTTGACGATAATTAAAAGTTTATAATTAGTATCTTGGCTCAAACGCAACGTGTCTCTTGTGCCTGATTTCGTTAAGTGAAGCATTTCTCAGAAAAATGGACAGTCAGTTGGTCTGACATTAGAGGTGCAAATCATATACCAGATTTCAACTTGAAGCTTCTTGAGACGAGATAGACAGATTAAACATATTTCCTGTCTATAGATCTTTTTCACTTCTGTAAGAATAAAATGTTTATGGTGTCATGTTCCCTGTCCTCAACATATGCGAGCATCTTGCCCTCAGATGGAGACAACACCAACTTGCTGTGTTATGTAAAAATATTTTTTTAGAAAACGTTAGCAGTTTCAAACATTGTAGAAGTCAGTTGCCCCCCCCCCTTGTGCACTTAGTAAGGACTATAAGCTATTGTGTTTTGAAAAGAAGCTCTCTGGTCTCGAATCTCTGTTCATAAGAAGGTAATAAACTTACTTTAGCTTTTAAGTATTGTGTCAATTAGTTGTGTCGAAAATATGGTTGTTTTAACTGCATGAAGAGTCAATGATAAAGTTATTTCCAGTATAAAATAGTCATGGAAATCATTCATATAAGTTCTCTGAAATGTGTCACTTAGGATATGGTTTAAACAAATTTATTTAATAGAGAAGTGGATTGTTTAACAATGTACAATAGCCCGTCCGAATACCGCGCCACTTAGTATATAAATATGATTATTGTTGAAATCGGTGTATAAGTTAGATACAGCCTCGTTATCTGGTTTGGATATCAATGATGAAAAAGATACTCACCAAATTTCCAGGTGGCCTCTGCGTCGGAAGCCACAAGGACATCGAAGCCCATCTCGGAACTGCTCATGGTCAGTGAATATATCGAGTTGATTCTGACATCACATCCTGATCCAATAAAATAACCCGTCCAATAGGGAACATCTACCCAGAACTGACTTGAAGTCGAACAAGAGCTAGTAGCGAACTCTTTCTCTCCGTAATAGTCGCACTTTAAGGTTGTTTTACCGTTCTCAGGAAAGCATACGTTTAAAATCATCAAGCTGGTGGGAAAACTGATGTCTACTCTAGCAGACTGACTTTGGCCCACTATGGTTAGGTTGACGGTGCCACAGCTCTGCACTTCGAAAATAAAGTGATTTGATTGGTTCACAGGAAGCACGTAGGTCTTGGCGTCTATACGCACCGAAATTCCAGGATATGTTGTGGTTACTAACGAGTTCACTCCTGGAAGCAAAGAGAACATATTTTACCTTAACATTTTGCACATCTGTAGTTGACCTAGGCTGCAGTGCTGAAAGGTCACAGACAGCAAACCATACAACAGGAAACGGTCACTCATTAGATAACAATGAGTTGATTACGCACATGTGTGATACGACCGCGTGCTGACGTAAAGTCATAATTGACGCGTCACGTCAATTTGGTTGACGTCACAATGTTAGCAGCGCCACTGCAATAGCGGGTGACCTATTTGCAAATGACGGTCACTAACAACGATTTTCTTTCAATTCAGCCCTCTTTACATAATTAAGTAATAAATAAAATACTAAACTCGTTCCCGTTAATAACATGTTTATGATACTCGTGAATGGCATCGGTATTTATCTCGCTTTCGCTCGTTAAAATGCCAAACCATTCACTCGTTTCATAAACATGTTACCAAACGGAACCGAGTTTAGTATTCTATATTTCACGGGTGTTGAATAACAAAGAAACACGGACAATTTACAAACGCATTTTTTAATCTTATAAATGTTTGAAACATTACCAGTTCGTATTTTATCCTATTCCCTATGTGGTAAGAGAGTGAAAAATGATATTCTGTCTTGTTTTATGACACCCAACAGCAACGATGCGTCATCTGTTTAAGTTCAAGAAGATACATGTACATTATGCCGACAACATCTTGTTCTAACATAATTTCCTTTTACTACGACAATCGGATCGTGCAATGAGCTGTTCTACCCTCTTAAAGGGGCAGTAGCACGTTTTTGGCAAAAATTATTCTTTCAAATTTCCCATTTATAATGATAGTTTATATCATTTAAATTAAATTTAGAGGGTAAAACATCTTATTACACATACCAATTATCGGTAGTGGTAAAACTATGTTGCGTATAAAGCAAAAATTGCATGGCGGCCATTTTATTGTGAACACAATTTATTATTTTGTATTACAAAAACAATTCCCATAGCGTTACCGAAACATGTACACTCATTTTAAACTTTATTTTCCGAAGAGAGAAGGGTGTTTTACAATTTGTGAAATTATTTTTCAAATACATTTCATCAACTTATTTGCGCGAAAAAACGTGCTACTGCCCCTTTAAGTACCAAACATTATATCCAAATATCCCTTTGAAATAACAATTTTAGCCTCTTCAGGTACTACTGTTATTACTCATATTTTCAGTTCATAACCTATAGAAATAAAATACAATTCTGTAAACAAGAATTAAGTAAACATCAGTAAATAATATTTACCTTGAAATAAGAGACATAACATCAGCATAGTGCACGCTTCCATCCTCCCGTCCAATGTTAATTGATCCCTCAAGCTAGTGTTAGTGACGACGGATGAGTTAAGTATTGTAAGTAAGAAATATTTACATATAACTATGGCGACATTGCGTGAACATACGGAGTTATTTCTGGAAAAAAACACGCTTCATGATAATTCTTATATCTGATTCTACAGTTTAGACTTTGATCCGGAAATATTAGGATGGTGCATGTTATATGTTAATATCTCCTACCACTGCACCGTCCTAAAATTGTTATATTCCATGCACAATCTTAATTAAGCTATTCACAACAAAGGGGGTAAAGAATACAGGGTAGCTTATATCATAATATACAAAGGATCAGACAAGAAGTATTAAACATCGACATATGTGGTTCGGTTTTACCAAATCAAAATCAAGTTAGTAATGTATATTTCACCGCGGCATACCGAGAACATATAAACTTGCCTCGACTAACGTTGGACATGCCTTAGTTTTCATGGGGGATACCATGTTTTTGAGTTCATATTTGATTTGAGATTTTTATTTTGTTCTTGGATGCAAGGGTGTACTTGACTGTTCAATTACCACAAAATAGGATATTCCAAGAATTTGGGGGGTCCACCGATGGAAAAAAGGGGGGGGGGGAGTGTTATAGTTATATAAAGTATCACGGTACGTGTATGCATGCTGACATGTCCATCTTAGTTATGTAAGGTATCACGGTACGTGTATGCATGCTGACATGTCTATCGTAGTTATGTAAAGTATCACGGTACGTGTATGCATGCTGACATGTCCATCTTAGTAATGTAACGTATCACGGTACGTGTATGCATGCTGACATGTCTATCGTAGTTATGTAAAGTAACATGGTGCGTGTATGCATGCTGACATGTCTATCTTAGTTATGTAAAGTATCACGGTACGTGTATGCATGCTGACATGTCCATCTTAGTTATGTAAGGTATCACGGTACTTTGATGCATGCTGACATGTCCATCTTAGTTATGTAAGGTATCACGGTACTTTGATGCATGCTGACATGTCCATCTTAGTTATGTAAAGTATCACGGTACGTGTATGCATGCTGACATGTCCATCTTAGTTATGTAAAGTATCACGGTACGTGTATGCATGCTGACATGTCCATCTTAGTTATGTAAAGTATCATGGTACGTGTATGCATGCTGACATGTCCATCTTTGATATGTAAAGTATCACGGTACGTGTATGCGTGCTGACATGTCCATCTTAGTTATGTAAAGTATCACGGTACGTGTATGCATGCTGACATGTCCATCTTTATAATGTAAAGTATAACGGTACGTGTATGCATGCTGACATGTCCATCTTAGTTATGTAAAGTATCACGGTACGTGTATGCATGCTGACATGTCCATCTTAGTAATGTAAAGTATCACGGTACGTGTATGCATGCTGACATGTCCATCTTAGTAATGTAAAGTATAACGGTACGTGTATGCATGCTGACATGTCCATCTTAGATATGTAAAGTATCACGGTACGTGTATGCATGCTGACATGTCCATCTTAGTTATGTAAAGTATCACGGTAAGTGTATGCATGCTGACATGTCCATCTTAGTTATATAAAGTAACATGGTGCGTGTATGCATGCTAACATGTCTATCGTACTTATATAAAGTATCACGGTACGTGTATGCATGCTGACATGTCTATCGTAGTTATGTAAAGTAACATGATGCGTGTATGCATGCTGACATGTCCATCTTAGTTATTTAACGTAACATGGTACGTGTATGCATGCTGACATGTCTATCTTAGTTATGTAAAGTAACATGGTACGTGTATGCATGCTGACATGTCTATCGTAGTAATGTAAAGTAACATGGTACGTCTATGCATGCTGACACGTCCATCTTAGTAATGTTAAGGAACATGGTGCGTGTATGCATGCTGACATGTCCATCTTAGTTATGTAACGTAACATGGTGCGTGTATGCATGCTGACATGTCCATCTTAGTAATGTAACGTAACATGGTGCGTGTATGCATGCTGACATGTCCACCTTAGTTATGTAACGTAACATGGTACGTGTATGCATGCTGACATGTCCATCTTAGTAATGTAAAGTAACATGGTGCGTGTATGCATGCTGACATGTCTATCGTACCTATATAAAGTATCACGGTACGTGTATGCATGCTGACATGTCTATCGTAGTAATGTAAGGTAACATGGTGCGTGTATGCATGCTGACATGTCTATCGTTGTTATATAAAGTATCACGGTACGTGTATGCATGCTGACATGTCCATCTTAGTTATGTAAAGTATCACGGTACGTGTATGCATGCTGACATGTCCACCTTAGATATGTAAAGTATCACGGTACGTGTATGCATGCTGACATGTCCATCTTAGTTATGTAAAGTATCACGGTAAGTGTATGCATGCTGACATGTCCATCTTAGTTATATAAAGTAACATGGTGCGTGTATGCATGCTAACATGTCTATCGTACTTATATAAAGTATCACGGTACGTGTATGCATGCTGACATGTCTATCGTAGTTATGTAAAGTAACATGATGCGTGTATGCATGCTGACATGTCCATCTTAGTTATTTAACGTAACATGGTACGTGTATGCATGCTGACATGTCTATCTTAGTTATGTAAAGTAACATGGTACGTGTATGCATGCTGACATGTCTATCGTAGTAATGTAAAGTAACATGGTACGTCTATGCATGCTGACACGTCCATCTTAGTAATGTTAAGGAACATGGTGCGTGTATGCATGCTGACATGTCCATCTTAGTTATGTAACGTAACATGGTGCGTGTATGCATGCTGACATGTCCATCTTAGTTATGTAACGTAACATGGTGCGTGTATGCATGCTGACATGTCCACCTTAGTTATGTAACGTAACATGGTACGTGTATGCATGCTGACATGTCCATCTTAGTAATGTAAAGTAACACGGTGCGTGTATGCATGCTGACATGTCTATCGTAGTTATGTAAAGTAACATGGTGCGTGTATGCATGCTGACATGTCTATCTTAGTTATGTAAAGTATCACGGTACGTGTATGCATGCTGACATGTCCATCTTAGTTATGTAAGGTATCACGGTACTTTGATGCATGCTGACATGTCCATCTTAGTAATGTAAGGTATCACGGTACGTGTATGCATGCTGACATGTCCATCTTAGTTATGTAAAGTATCACGGTACGTGTATGCATGCTGACATGTCCATCTTAGTTATGTGAAGTATCACGGTACGTGTATGCATGCTGACATGTCCATCTTAGTTATGTAAAGTATCACGGTACGTGTATGCATGCTGACATGTCCATCTTTATAATGTAAAGTATAACGGTACGTGTATGCATGCTGACATGTCCATCTTAGTTATGTAAAGTATCACGGTACGTGTATGCATGCTGACATGTCCATCTTAGTAATGTAAAGTATCACGGTACGTGTATGCATGCTGACATGTCCATCTTAGTAATGTAAAGTATAACGGTACGTGTATGCATGCTGACATGTCCATCTTAGATATGTAAAGTATCACGGTACGTGTATGCATGCTGACATGTCCATCTTAGTTATGTAAAGTATCACGGTAAGTGTATGCATGCTGACATGTCCATCTTAGTTATATAAGTGTATGCATGCTGACATGTCCATCTTAGTTATATAAAGTAACATGGTGCGTGTATGCATGCTAACATGTCTATCGTACTTATATAAAGTATCACGGTACGTGTATGCATGCTGACATGTCTATCGTAGTTATGTAAAGTAACATGGTACGTGTATGCATGCTGACATGTCTATCGTAGTAATGTAAAGTAACATGGTACGTCTATGCATGCTGACACGTCCATCTTAGTAATGTTAAGGAACATGGTGCGTGTATGCATGCTGACATGTCCATCTTAGTTATTTAACGTAACATGGTACGTGTATGCATGCTGACATGTCTATCTTAGTTATGTAAAGTAACATGGTACGTGTATGCATGCTGACATGTCTATCGTAGTAATGTAAAGTAACATGGTACGTCTATGCATGCTGACACGTCCATCTTAGTAATGTTAAGGAACATGGTGCGTGTATGCATGCTGACATGTCCATCTTAGTTATGTAACGTAACATGGTGCGTGTATGCATGCTGACATGTCCATCTTAGTTATGTAACGTAACATGGTGCGTGTATGCATGCTGACATGTCCACCTTAGTTATGTAACGTAACATGGTACGTGTATGCATGCTGACATGTCCATCTTAGTAATGTAAAGTAACATGGTGCGTGTATGCATGCTGACATGTCTATCGTAGCTATATAAAGTATCACGGTACGTGTATGCATGCTGACATGTCTATCGTAGTAATGTAAGGTAACATGGTGCGTGTATGCATGCTGACATGTCTATCGTTGTTATATAAAGTATCACGGTACGTGTATGCATGCTGACATGTCCATCTTAGTTATGTAAAGTATCACGGTACGTGTATGCATGCTGACATGTCCACCTTAGATATGTAAAGTATCACGGTACGTGTATGCATGCTGACATGTCTATCGTAGTAATGTAAGGTAACATGGTGCGTGTATGCATGCTGACACGTCCATCTTAGTAATGTTAAGGAACATGGTGCGTGTATGCATGCTGACATGTCCATCTTAGTTATGTAAAGTATCACGGTACGTGTATGCATGCTGACATGTCCACCTTAGTTATGTAAAGTAACATGGTGCGTGTATGCATGCTGACATGTCCATCTTAGTAATGTTAAGGATCATGGTGCGTGTATGCATGCTGACATGTCTATCGCAGTTATGTAAAGTATCACGGGACGTGTATGCATGCTGACATGCCCATCTTAGTAATATTAAGGAACATGGTGCGTGTATGCATGCTGATATGTCCACCTTAGTTATGTAACGTAACATGGTACGTGTATGCAAGCTGACATGTCCATCTTAGTTATGTGAAGTATCACGGCACGTATGTGCAAGCTGACATGTCCATCTTAGTTATATAAAGTATCACGGCACGTGTATGCAAGCTGACATGTCCATCTTAGTTATATAAAGTATCAGACAGACAGACAGACAGACAATAAATCTGTCTGTCTGTCTAAAGTATCACGGTACGTGTATGCAAGCTGACATGTCCATCTTAGTTATGTGAAGTATCACGGCACGTGTATGCATGCTGACATGTCCATCTTCATAAACATCATTGACATGCATGGTGATAAATAAAGAAGACCAAATCAGAGACAAATACCGAAACTAGTGTGTTATTTATATCAGATATATTCGAATCACATATTCTCATTTACAAGACCCTTTAGAGTCGAATGCTAATATCTTTGAAGTTACTTTGTCAACATAGTCGCTGAAAGATTACTTTTTATTGGTTAAGAAGCAGTGATACAGTATGAGGTTCCCCCTTTCCCCGTTAGGGACTTTTGATACCATATACACGTCCGATTCATATACACAGTAGTTATGACCTTGTAAACATTACCAACCAAAATCTGTCTTTTGATCAGTTGCATGTTAAAGTTTCTAAAATTACGTTTGATTATTTGACGCGGGACAGTCGTGGTGCATTGTCCGGTTTTCGATCAGAAATCAATACGTTCACCTTTGTATCGTAACAGTCAGTACTTCTCGATGAAATAACACCATTTATAACGCTTGGCAGGTGCAAAATTAAAACGGCAATTTTCGCTTACAGTCGGGATCCGGAGTTCTCGACAGTTACCACCATTTATAACGTTTGCCACGCGTGACTGTAACAACACAATGGGCATTTATTTACGCTGCTAACCTCACTCGTGTTTGTAGATTTAAACAGGTGCAACCGGTTTCTTCAAGTATAAATAAAGTTTATGCATTGTTAGATCCTGTATACACGTACAAGTATACGAGCGGTAAAGTCCATTTCTACTTTCGTTTTAATCCGAGGCTCTCTATTGTGTTGGTTGGTAACCGACCGGGGTATGAAAGTAAACAATTCAACAAACATCCACCGGTGTGGTAAATGCCATGAGGAGTTGTTACACCACGTTATGGTTTTAATTACGTCGAAAAGGTATGATATTAGCACAATGTAGTACCAGTAGTCGTAGTGCCGTGTAGTTCTGAGATCTATCAATGGACATTCTTGCCCAGTTCTCCTCATTCGAAATGCGTGAATAGGTCAACACTGTGTATGAGATCATGCATAACATATATTGCTGTTAATCATTGTGAAATGCTATGCTGAATTTTAACCCTTTACAGCTGCATACCGATATTTTCTTCACCACATGTGCGTCTTAGTGCAAATATCATGTGAATTGTCGTTCGTTGCAACGCCAATAAATCACATCACATGCAATGACAGAACTCTTGCCAGTCCCCATTACTGGCTGATTTAGGCCTTGCAGTATTTCCTTAATATAAGAAATCTGTGTTAAGAAATCCAGGCCCGCTATGCATTTCCAGTGCAGCGATTCACTGTCTTAACACAACAAAGCGAGGGAAATACCGCACGGGTTAAATCAGCCAGTAGTGCAGACTGGCAATAGTTATGCCTTGCGTTTGGAAGTTGGCAATGACAATGAATCATCACATATCCATGAGTAAAATAATCATTCTCCAACGTATCGTCACGTCAGTGGTGCATGTTTATGAAATTTGGCATAATGAAATAGACAGAAATGGTCAAATTTTGAAAATTCAATTTGAATTAAGTATCGAATAAAAGTGTTCATATCGTCTACATGAGAACAATTTCACATTTCACGTCACAAATACATTGAATGAGTAGAAGAGCTAACGTTTAATTTATGCTTGACCTAGTTGTTCGTTTACTGAATATTTCACAGGAGAAAATAAAAACTGTAGTTTTGAAAAGACTGACCCGGTCACTTCAAAGAGCTGTCAAAATCTCAACTGTTTACTGTGAGATATCAAATCAGATTGTGTAATGAAACATTCAACTGTCTTCTTATAATGAAACATGAAAAGTGATCGGTCTATGTTTCGCGTTGATACGATGCTTTAAAGACATGCCGAACTATAATTACTTGACATGTGCATTAAAGTACACAGGTAGGTTAACGTTCAGTATGCAACTGTACACGTAACGTGCTGTTAACATGTTTAAAAAGGCTTTGTCTTAAAAAAGTTTCATTTTCATTTGACTCAAGGGTACATGACCTTCATAAAAACAAAGTTCACCATCTTACACTTGGTGCAAAATTTAAAAGAGCGTCGTTGAATTAAGTAACATTTGACAAGTCTAGATGTTAAATGCAGTATTTTCCTCGGTTTGTTGTGCCTAGATAGTGACTCGCTGCACCTGAAATGCATAGTTGACCCGGATTTCCAAGCACAAAGATCTTAAGGAAATACTGCAAGGCCTAAATCAGCCAGTAATGAAGACTGGCAAGAGTTATGCCTTGCATCGGGAAGTTGATGCTAGTCATGGAAGTACGCTCCTGTTAATCCTGCTGTTTAGTCTGGAAGTAAGTTCCTGTTAATCCTGCTGTTTAGTCTGGAAGTAAGTTCCTGTTAATCCTGCTGTTTAGTCTGGAAGTAAGTTCCTGTTAACAAAATTAATCCTGCTGTTTAGTCTGGAAGTAAGCTCCTGTTAATCCTGCTGTTTAGTCTGGAAGTAAGTTCCTGTTAATCCTACTGTTTAGTCTGGAAGTAAGTTCCTGTTAATCCTGCTGTTTAGTCTGGAAGTAAGCTCCTGTTAATCCTGCTGTTTAGTCTGGAAGTAAGCTCCTGTTAATCCTGCTGTTTAGTCTGGAAGTAAGTTCCTGTTAATCCTGCTGTTTAGTCTGGAAGTAAGTTCCTGTTAATCCTGCTGTTTAGTCTGGAAGTAAGCTCCTGTTAATCCTGCTGTTTAGTCTGGAAGTAAGCTCCTGTTAATCCTGCTGTTTAGTCTGGAAGTAAGCTCCTGTTAATCCTGCTGTTTAGTCTGGAAGTAAGCTCCTGTTAATCCTGCTGTTTAGTCTGGAAGTAAGCTCCTGTTAATCCTGCTGTTTAGTCTGGAAGTAAGCTCCTGTTAATCCTGCTGTTTAGTCTGGAAGTAAGCTCCTGTTAATCCTGCTGTTTAGTCTGGAAGTAAGTTCCTGTTAATCCTGCTGTTTAGTCTGGAAGTAAGTTCCTGTTAATCCTACTGTTTAGTCTGGAAGTAAGCTCCTGTTAATCCTGCTGTTTAGTCTGGAAGTAAGCTCCTGTTAATCCTGCTGTTTAGTCTGGAAGTAAGCTCCTGTTAATCCTGCTGTTTAGTCTGGAAGTAAGCTCCTGTTAATCCTGCTGTTTAGTCTGGAAGTAAGCTCCTGTTAATCCTGCTGTTTAGTCTGGAAGTAAGCTCCTGTTAATCCTGCTGTTTAGTCTGGAAGTAAGTTCCTGTTAATCCTGCTGTTTAGTCTGGAAGTAAGTTCCTGTTAATCCTACTGTTTAGTCTGGAAGTAAGCTCCTGTTAATCCTACTGTTTAGTCTGGAAGTAAGTTCCTGTTAATCCTGCTGTTTAGTCTGGAAGTAAGCTCCTGTTAATCCTGCTGTTTAGTCTGGAAGTAAGCTCCTGTTAATCCTGCTGTTTAGTCTGGAAGTAAGCTCCTGTTAATCCTGCTGTTTAGTCTGGAAGTAAGCTCCTGTTAATCCTGTTGTTAAGTCTGGAAGTAAGCTCCTGTTAATCCTGCTGTTTAGTCTGGAAGTAAGTTCCTGTTAATCCTGCTGTTTAGTCTGGAAGTAAGTTCCTGTTAATCCTGCTGTTTAGTCTGGAAGTAAGCTCCTGTTAATCCTGCTGTTAAGTCTGGAAGTAAGTTCCTGTTAATCCTGCTGTTTAGTCTGGAAGTAAGTTCCTGTTAATCCTGCTGTTTAGTCTGGAAGTAAGTTCCTGTTAATCCTGCTGTTTAGTCTGGAAGTAAGCTCCTGTTAATCCTGCTGTTTAGTCTGGAAGTAAGCTCCTGTTAATCCTGCTGTTTAGTCTGGAAGTAAGCTCCTGTTAATCCTGCTGTTTAGTCTGGAAGTAAGCTCCTGTTAATCCTGCTGTCTAGTCTGGAAGTAAGCTCCTGTTAATCCTGCTGTTTAGTCTGGAAGTAAGCTCCTGTTAATCCTGCTGTTTAGTCTGGAAGTAAGCTCCTGTTAATCCTGCTGTTAAGTCTGGAAGTAAGTTCCTGTTAATCCTGCTGTTTAGTCTGGAAGTAAGTTCCTGTTAATCCTGCTGTTTAGTCTGGAAGTAAGTTCCTGTTAATCCTGCTGTTTAGTCTGGAAGAAAGCTCCTGTTAATCCTGCTGTTTAGTCTGGAAGTAAGCTCCTGTTAATCCTGCTGTTTAGTCTGGAAGTAAGTTCCTGTTAATCCTGCTGTTTAGTCTGGAAGTAAGCTCCTGTTAATCCTGCTGTTTAGTCTGGAAGTAAGCTCCTGTTAATCCTGCTGTTTAGTCTGGAAGTAAGCTCCTGTTAATCCTGCTGTTTAGTCTGGAAGTAAGTTCCTGTTAATCCTGCTGTTTAGTCTGGAAGTAAGTTCCTGTTAATCCTGCTGTTTAGTCTGGAAGTAAGCTCCTGTTAATCCTGCTGTTTAGTCTGGAAGTAAGTTCCTGTTAATCCTGCTGTTTAGTCTGGAAGTAAGCTCCTGTTAATCCTGCTGTTTAGTCTGGAAGTAAGCTCCTGTTAATCCTACTGTTTAGTCTGGAAGTAAGTTCCTGTTAATCCTGCTGTTTAGTCTGGAAGTAAGCTCCTGTTAATCCTGCTGTTTAGTCTGGAAGTAAGCTCCTGTTAATCCTGCTGTTTAGTCTGGAAGTAAGCTACTGTTAATCCTGCTCTTTAGTCTGGAAGTAAGCTCCTGTTAATCCTGCTGTTTAGTCTGGAAGTAAGCTCCTGTTAATCCTGCTGTTTAGTCTGGAAGTAAGTTCCTGTTAATCCTGCTGTTTAGTCTGGAAGTAAGTTCCTGTTAATCCTGCTGTTTAGTCTGGAAGTAAGTTCCTGTTAATCCTGCTGTTTAGTCTGGAAGTAAGCTCCTGTTAAACCTACTGTTTAGTCTGGAAGTAAGCTCCTGTTAATTCTGCTGTTTAGTCTGGAAGTAAGTTCCTGTTAATCCTGCTGTTTAGTCTGGAAGTAAGCTCCTGTTAATCCTGCTGTTAAGTCTGGAAGTAAGTTCCTGTTAATCCTGCTGTTTAGTCTGGAAGTAAGTTCCTGTTAATCCTGCTGTTTAGTCTGGAAGTAAGTTCCTGTTAATCCTGCTGTTTAGTCTGGAAGTAAGCTCCTGTTAATCCTGCTGTTTAGTCTGGAAGTAAGCTCCTGTTAATCCTGCTGTTTAGTCTGGAAGTAAGCTCCTGTTAATCCTGCTGTTTAGTCTGGAAGTAAGCTCCTGTTAATCCTGCTGTCTAGTCTGGAAGTAAGCTCCTGTTAATCCTGCTGTTTAGTCTGGAAGTAAGCTCCTGTTAATCCTGCTGTTTAGTCTGGAAGTAAGCTCCTGTTAATCCTGCTGTTAAGTCTGGAAGTAAGTTCCTGTTAATCCTGCTGTTTAGTCTGGAAGTAAGTTCCTGTTAATCCTGCTGTTTAGTCTGGAAGTAAGTTCCTGTTAATCCTGCTGTTTAGTCTGGAAGAAAGCTCCTGTTAATCCTGCTGTTTAGTCTGGAAGTAAGCTCCTGTTAATCCTGCTGTTTAGTCTGGAAGTAAGTTCCTGTTAATCCTGCTGTTTAGTCTGGAAGTAAGCTCCTGTTAATCCTGCTGTTTAGTCTGGAAGTAAGCTCCTGTTAATCCTGCTGTTTAGTCTGGAAGTAAGCTCCTGTTAATCCTGCTGTTTAGTCTGGAAGTAAGTTCCTGTTAATCCTGCTGTTTAGTCTGGAAGTAAGTTCCTGTTAATCCTGCTGTTTAGTCTGGAAGTAAGCTCCTGTTAATCCTGCTGTTTAGTCTGGAAGTAAGTTCCTGTTAATCCTGCTGTTTAGTCTGGAAGTAAGCTCCTGTTAATCCTGCTGTTTAGTCTGGAAGTAAGCTCCTGTTAATCCTACTGTTTAGTCTGGAAGTAAGTTCCTGTTAATCCTGCTGTTTAGTCTGGAAGTAAGCTCCTGTTAATCCTGCTGTTTAGTCTGGAAGTAAGCTCCTGTTAATCCTGCTGTTTAGTCTGGAAGTAAGCTACTGTTAATCCTGCTCTTTAGTCTGGAAGTAAGCTCCTGTTAATCCTGCTGTTTAGTCTGGAAGTAAGCTCCTGTTAATCCTGCTGTTTAGTCTGGAAGTAAGTTCCTGTTAATCCTGCTGTTTAGTCTGGAAGTAAGTTCCTGTTAATCCTGCTGTTTAGTCTGGAAGTAAGTTCCTGTTAATCCTGCTGTTTAGTCTGGAAGTAAGCTCCTGTTAAACCTACTGTTTAGTCTGGAAGTAAGCTCCTGTTAATCCTGCTGTTTAGTCTGGAAGTAAGTTCCTGTTAATCCTGCTGTTTAGTCTGGAAGTAAGCTCCTGTTAATCCTGCTGTTAAGTCTGGAAGTAAGTTCCTGTTAATCCTGCTGTTTAGTCTGGAAGTAAGTTCCTGTTAATCCTGCTGTTTAGTCTGGAAGTAAGTTCCTGTTAATCCTGCTGTTTAGTCTGGAAGTAAGCTCCTGTTAATCCTGCTGTTTAGTCTGGAAGTAAGCTCCTGTTAATCCTGCTGTTTAGTCTGGAAGTAAGCTCCTGTTAATCCTGCTGTTTAGTCTGGAAGTAAGCTCCTGTTAATCCTGCTGTCTAGTCTGGAAGTAAGCTCCTGTTAATCCTGCTGTCTAGTCTGGAAGTAAGCTCCTGTTAATCCTGCTGTTTAGTCTGGAAGTAAGCTCCTGTTAATCCTGCTGTTTAGTCTGGAAATAAGCTCCTGTTAATCCTGCTGTTTAGTCTGGAAGTAAGCTCCTGTTAATCCTGCTGTTAAGTCTGGAAGTAAGCTCCTGTTAATCCTGCTGTTTAGTCTGGAAGTAAGTTCCTGTTAATCCTGCTGTTTAGTCTGGAAGTAAGTTCCTGTTAATCCTGCTGTTTAGTCTGGAAGTAAGCTCCTGTTAATCCTGCTGTTTAGTCTGGAAGTAAGCTCCTGTTAATCCTGCTGTTTAGTCTGGAAGTAAGCTCCTGTTAATCCTACTGTTTAGTCTGGAAGTAAGCTCCTGTTAATCCTGCTGTTTAGTCTGGAAGTAAGCTCCTGTTAATCCTGCTGTTTAGTCTAGAAGTAAGCTCCTGTTAATCCTGCTGTTTAGTCTGGAAGTAAGTTCCTGTTAATCCTGCTGTTAAGTCTGGAAGTAAGCTCCTGTTAATCCTGCTGTTTAGTCTGGAAGTAAGTTCCTGTTAATCCTGCTGTTTAGTCTGGAAGTAAGTTCCTGTTAATCCTGCTGTTTAGTCTGGAAGTAAGTTCCTGTTAATCCTGCTGTTTAGTCTGGAAGTAAGCTCCTGTTAATCCTGCTCTTTAGTCTGGAAGTAAGCTCCTGTTAATCCTGCTGTTTAGTCTGGAAGTAAGCTCCTGTTAATCCTGCTGTTTAGTCTGGAAGTAAGTTCCTGTTAATCCTGCTGTTTAGTCTGGAAGTAAGTTCCTGTTAATCCTGCTGTTTAGTCTGGAAGTAAACCCCTGTTAATCCTGCTGTTTAGTCTGGAAGTAAGTTCCTGTTAATCCTGCTGTTTAGTCTGGAAGTAAGCTCCTGTTAATCCTGCTGTTTAGTCTGGAAGTAAGCTCCTGTTAATCCTACTGTTTAGTCTGGAAGTAAGTTCCTGTTAATCCTGCTGTTTAGTCTGGAAGTAAGCTCCTGTTAATCCTGCTGTTTAGTCTGGAAGTAAGCTCCTGTTAATCCTGCTGTTTAGTCTGGAAGTAAGCTCCTGTTAATCCTGCTCTTTAGTCTGGAAGTAAGCTCCTGTTAATCCTGCTGTTTAGTCTGGAAGTAAGCTCCTGTTAATCCTGCTGTTTAGTCTGGAAGTAAGTTCCTGTTAATCCTGCTGTTTAGTCTGGAAGTAAGTTCCTGTTAATCCTGCTGTTTAGTCTGGAAGTAAGTTCCTGTTAATCCTGCTGTTTAGTCTGGAAGTAAGCTCCTGTTAAACCTACTGTTTAGTCTGGAAGTAAGCTCCTGTTAATCCTGCTGTTTAGTCTGGAAGTAAGTTCCTGTTAATCCTGCTGTTTAGTCTGGAAGTAAGCTCCTGTTAATCCTGCTGTTTAGTCTGGAAGTAAGCTCCTGTTAATCCTGCTGTTTAGTCTGGAAGTAAGCTCCTGTTAATCCTGCTGTTTAGTCTGGAAGTAAGCTCCTGTTAATCCTGCTGTTTAGTCTGGAAGTAAGCTCCTGTTAATCCTGCTGTTTAGTCTGGAAGTAAGTTCCTGTTAATCCTGCTGTTTAGTCTGGAAGTAAGCTCCTGTTAATCCTGCTGTTTAGTCTGGAAGTAAGTTCCTGTTAATCCTGCTGTTTAGTCTGGAAGTAAGCTCCTGTTAATCCTGCTGTTAAGTCTGGAAGTAAGCTCCTGTTAATCTTGCTGTTTAGTCTGGAAGTAAGTTCCTGTTAATCCTGCTGTTTAGTCTGGAAGTAAGTTCCTGTTAATCCTGCTGTTTAGTCTGGAAGTAAGCTCCTGTTAATCGTGCTGTTTAGTCTGGAAGTAAGCTCCTGTTAATCCTGCTGTTTAGTCTGGAAGTAAGCTCCTGTTAATCCTACTGTTTAGTCTGGAAGTAAGCTCCTGTTAATCCTGCTCTTTAGTCTGGAAGTAAGCTACTGTTAATCCTGCTGTTTAGTCTGGAAGTAAGCTCCTGTTAATCCTGCTCTTTAGTCTGGAAGTAAGCTACTGTTAATCCTGCTGTTTAGTCTGGAAGTAAGCTCCTGTTAATCCTGCTGTTTAGTCTGGAAGTAAGTTCCTGTTAATCCTGTTGTTTAGTCTGGAAGTAAGTTCCTGTTGATCCTGCTGTTTAGTCTGGAAGTAAGTTCCTGTTAATCCTGCTGTTTAGTCTGGAAGTAAGCTCCTGTTAAACCTACTGTTTAGTCTGGAAGTAAGCTCCTGTTAATCCTGCTGTTTAGTCTGGAAGTAAGTTCCTATTAATCCTGCTGTTTAGTCTGGAAGTAAGCTCCTGTTAATCCTGCTGTTTAGTCTGGAAGTAAGTTCCTGTTAATTCTGCTGTTTAGTCTGGAAGTAAGCTCCTGTTAATCCTGCTGTTTAGTCTGGAAGTAAGCTCCTGTTAATCCTGCTGTTTAGTCTGGAAGTAAGCTCCTGTTAATCCTGCTGTTTAGTCTGGAAGTAAGCTCCTGTTAATCCTGTTGTTAAGTCTGGAAGTAAGCTCCTGTTAATCCTGCTGTTTAGTCTGGAAGTAAGTTCCTGTTAATCCTGCTGTTAAGTCTGGAAGTAAGTTCCTGTTAATCCTGCTGTTTAGTCTGGAAGTAAGCTCCTGTTAATCCTGCTGTTAAGTCTGGAAGTAAGTTCCTGTTAATCCTGCTGTTTAGTCTGGAAGTAAGTTCCTGTTAATCCTGCTGTTTAGTCTGGAAGTAAGTTCCTGTTAATCCTGCTGTTTAGTCTGGAAGTAAGCTCCTGTTAATCCTGCTGTTTAGTCTGGAAGTAAGCTCCTGTTAATCCTGCTGTTTAGTCTGGAAGTAAGCTCCTGTTAATCCTGCTGTTTAGTCTGGAAGTAAGCTCCTGTTAATCCTGCTGTCTAGTCTGGAAGTAAGCTCCTGTTAATCCTGCTGTTTAGTCTGGAAGTAAGCTCCTGTTAATCCTGCTGTTTAGTCTGGAAGTAAGCTCCTGTTAATCCTGCTGTTAAGTCTGGAAGTAAGTTCCTGTTAATCCTGCTGTTTAGTCTGGAAGTAAGTTCCTGTTAATCCTGCTGTTTAGTCTGGAAGTAAGTTCCTGTTAATCCTGCTGTTTAGTCTGGAAGTAAGCTCCTGTTAATCCTGCTGTTTAGTCTGGAAGTAAGCTCCTGTTAATCCTGCTGTTTAGTCTGGAAGTAAGTTCCTGTTAATCCTGCTGTTTAGTCTGGAAGTAAGCTCCTGTTAATCCTGCTGTTTAGTCTGGAAGTAAGCTCCTGTTAATCCTGCTGTTTAGTCTGGAAGTAAGCTCCTGTTAATCCTGCTGTTTAGTCTGGAAGTAAGTTCCTGTTAATCCTGCTGTTTAGTCTGGAAGTAAGTTCCTGTTAATCCTGCTGTTTAGTCTGGAAGTAAGCTCCTGTTAATCCTGCTGTTTAGTCTGGAAGTAAGTTCCTGTTAATCCTGCTGTTTAGTCTGGAAGTAAGCTCCTGTTAATCCTGCTGTTTAGTCTGGAAGTAAGCTCCTGTTAATCCTACTGTTTAGTCTGGAAGTAAGTTCCTGTTAATCCTGCTGTTTAGTCTGGAAGTAAGCTCCTGTTAATCCTGCTGTTTAGTCTGGAAGTAAGCTCCTGTTAATCCTGCTGTTTAGTCTGGAAGTAAGCTACTGTTAATCCTGCTCTTTAGTCTGGAAGTAAGCTCCTGTTAATCCTGCTGTTTAGTCTGGAAGTAAGCTCCTGTTAATCCTGCTGTTTAGTCTGGAAGTAAGTTCCTGTTAATCCTGCTGTTTAGTCTGGAAGTAAGTTCCTGTTAATCCTGCTGTTTTGTCTGGAAGTAAGTTCCTGTTAATCCTGCTGTTTAGTCTGGAAGTAAGCTCCTGTTAAACCTACTGTTTAGTCTGGAAGTAAGCTCCTGTTAATTCTGCTGTTTAGTCTGGAAGTAAGTTCCTGTTAATCCTGCTGTTTAGTCTGGAAGTAAGCTCCTGTTAATCCTGCTGTTAAGTCTGGAAGTAAGTTCCTGTTAATCCTGCTGTTTAGTCTGGAAGTAAGTTCCTGTTAATCCTGCTGTTTAGTCTGGAAGTAAGTTCCTGTTAATCCTGCTGTTTAGTCTGGAAGTAAGCTCCTGTTAATCCTGCTGTTTAGTCTGGAAGTAAGCTCCTGTTAATCCTGCTGTTTAGTCTGGAAGTAAGCTCCTGTTAATCCTGCTGTTTAGTCTGGAAGTAAGCTCCTGTTAATCCTGCTGTCTAGTCTGGAAGTAAGCTCCTGTTAATCCTGCTGTTTAGTCTGGAAGTAAGCTCCTGTTAATCCTGCTGTTTAGTCTGGAAGTAAGCTCCTGTTAATCCTGCTGTTAAGTCTGGAAGTAAGTTCCTGTTAATCCTGCTGTTTAGTCTGGAAGTAAGTTCCTGTTAATCCTGCTGTTTAGTCTGGAAGTAAGTTCCTGTTAATCCTGCTGTTTAGTCTGGAAGAAAGCTCCTGTTAATCCTGCTGTTTAGTCTGGAAGTAAGCTCCTGTTAATCCTGCTGTTTAGTCTGGAAGTAAGTTCCTGTTAATCCTGCTGTTTAGTCTGGAAGTAAGCTCCTGTTAATCCTGCTGTTTAGTCTGGAAGTAAGCTCCTGTTAATCCTGCTGTTTAGTCTGGAAGTAAGCTCCTGTTAATCCTGCTGTTTAGTCTGGAAGTAAGTTCCTGTTAATCCTGCTGTTTAGTCTGGAAGTAAGTTCCTGTTAATCCTGCTGTTTAGTCTGGAAGTAAGCTCCTGTTAATCCTGCTGTTTAGTCTGGAAGTAAGTTCCTGTTAATCCTGCTGTTTAGTCTGGAAGTAAGCTCCTGTTAATCCTGCTGTTTAGTCTGGAAGTAAGCTCCTGTTAATCCTACTGTTTAGTCTGGAAGTAAGTTCCTGTTAATCCTGCTGTTTAGTCTGGAAGTAAGCTCCTGTTAATCCTGCTGTTTAGTCTGGAAGTAAGCTCCTGTTAATCCTGCTGTTTAGTCTGGAAGTAAGCTACTGTTAATCCTGCTCTTTAGTCTGGAAGTAAGCTCCTGTTAATCCTGCTGTTTAGTCTGGAAGTAAGCTCCTGTTAATCCTGCTGTTTAGTCTGGAAGTAAGTTCCTGTTAATCCTGCTGTTTAGTCTGGAAGTAAGTTCCTGTTAATCCTGCTGTTTAGTCTGGAAGTAAGTTCCTGTTAATCCTGCTGTTTAGTCTGGAAGTAAGCTCCTGTTAATCCTACTGTTTAGTCTGGAAGTAAGCTCCTGTTAATTCTGCTGTTTAGTCTGGAAGTAAGTTCCTGTTAATCCTGCTGTTTAGTCTGGAAGTAAGCTCCTGTTAATCCTGCTGTTAAGTCTGGAAGTAAGTTCCTGTTAATCCTGCTGTTTAGTCTGGAAGTAAGTTCCTGTTAATCCTGCTGTTTAGTCTGGAAGTAAGTTCCTGTTAATCCTGCTGTTTAGTCTGGAAGTAAGCTCCTGTTAATCCTGCTGTTTAGTCTGGAAGTAAGCTCCTGTTAATCCTGCTGTTTAGTCTGGAAGTAAGCTCCTGTTAATCCTGCTGTTTAGTCTGGAAGTAAGCTCCTGTTAATCCTGCTGTCTAGTCTGGAAGTAAGCTCCTGTTAATCCTGCTGTCTAGTCTGGAAGTAAGCTCCTGTTAATCCTGCTGTTTAGTCTGGAAGTAAGCTCCTGTTAATCCTGCTGTTTAGTCTGGAAATAAGCTCCTGTTAATCCTGCTGTTTAGTCTGGAAGTAAGCTCCTGTTAATCCTGCTGTTAAGTCTGGAAGTAAGCTCCTGTTAATCCTGCTGTTTAGTCTGGAAGTAAGTTCCTGTTAATCCTGCTGTTTAGTCTGGAAGTAAGTTCCTGTTAATCCTGCTGTTTAGTCTGGAAGTAAGCTCCTGTTAATCCTGCTGTTTAGTCTGGAAGTAAGCTCCTGTTAATCCTGCTGTTTAGTCTGGAAGTAAGCTCCTGTTAATCCTACTGTTTAGTCTGGAAGTAAGCTCCTGTTAATCCTGCTGTTTAGTCTGGAAGTAAGCTCCTGTTAATCCTGCTGTTTAGTCTAGAAGTAAGCTCCTGTTAATCCTGCTGTTTAGTCTGGAAGTAAGTTCCTGTTAATCCTGCTGTTAAGTCTGGAAGTAAGCTCCTGTTAATCCTGCTGTTTAGTCTGGAAGTAAGTTCCTGTTAATCCTGCTGTTTAGTCTGGAAGTAAGTTCCTGTTAATCCTGCTGTTTAGTCTGGAAGTAAGTTCCTGTTAATCCTGCTGTTTAGTCTGGAAGTAAGCTCCTGTTAATCCTGCTCTTTAGTCTGGAAGTAAGCTCCTGTTAATCCTGCTGTTTAGTCTGGAAGTAAGCTCCTGTTAATCCTGCTGTTTAGTCTGGAAGTAAGTTCCTGTTAATCCTGCTGTTTAGTCTGGAAGTAAGTTCCTGTTAATCCTGCTGTTTAGTCTGGAAGTAAACCCCTGTTAATCCTGCTGTTTAGTCTGGAAGTAAGTTCCTGTTAATCCTGCTGTTTAGTCTGGAAGTAAGCTCCTGTTAATCCTGCTGTTTAGTCTGGAAGTAAGCTCCTGTTAATCCTACTGTTTAGTCTGGAAGTAAGTTCCTGTTAATCCTGCTGTTTAGTCTGGAAGTAAGCTCCTGTTAATCCTGCTGTTTAGTCTGGAAGTAAGCTCCTGTTAATCCTGCTGTTTAGTCTGGAAGTAAGCTCCTGTTAATCCTGCTCTTTAGTCTGGAAGTAAGCTCCTGTTAATCCTGCTGTTTAGTCTGGAAGTAAGCTCCTGTTAATCCTGCTGTTTAGTCTGGAAGTAAGTTCCTGTTAATCCTGCTGTTTAGTCTGGAAGTAAGTTCCTGTTAATCCTGCTGTTTAGTCTGGAAGTAAGTTCCTGTTAATCCTGCTGTTTAGTCTGGAAGTAAGCTCCTGTTAAACCTACTGTTTAGTCTGGAAGTAAGCTCCTGTTAATCCTGCTGTTTAGTCTGGAAGTAAGTTCCTGTTAATCCTGCTGTTTAGTCTGGAAGTAAGCTCCTGTTAATCCTGCTGTTTAGTCTGGAAGTAAGCTCCTGTTAATCCTGCTGTTTAGTCTGGAAGTAAGCTCCTGTTAATCCTGCTGTTTAGTCTGGAAGTAAGCTCCTGTTAATCCTGCTGTTTAGTCTGGAAGTAAGCTCCTGTTAATCCTGCTGTTTAGTCTGGAAGTAAGTTCCTGTTAATCCTGCTGTTTAGTCTGGAAGTAAGTTCCTGTTAATCCTGCTGTTTAGTCTGGAAGTAAGTTCCTGTTAATCCTGCTGTTTAGTCTGGAAGTAAGCTCCTGTTAATCCTGCTGTTAAGTCTGGAAGTAAGCTCCTGTTAATCTTGCTGTTTAGTCTGGAAGTAAGTTCCTGTTAATCCTGCTGTTTAGTCTGGAAGTAAGTTCCTGTTAATCCTGCTGTTTAGTCTGGAAGTAAGCTCCTGTTAATCGTGCTGTTTAGTCTGGAAGTAAGCTCCTGTTAATCCTGCTGTTTAGTCTGGAAGTAAGCTCCTGTTAATCCTACTGTTTAGTCTGGAAGTAAGCTCCTGTTAATCCTGCTCTTTAGTCTGGAAGTAAGCTACTGTTAATCCTGCTGTTTAGTCTGGAAGTAAGCTCCTGTTAATCCTGCTCTTTAGTCTGGAAGTAAGCTACTGTTAATCCTGCTGTTTAGTCTGGAAGTAAGCTCCTGTTAATCCTGCTGTTTAGTCTGGAAGTAAGTTCCTGTTAATCCTGTTGTTTAGTCTGGAAGTAAGTTCCTGTTGATCCTGCTGTTTAGTCTGGAAGTAAGTTCCTGTTAATCCTGCTGTTTAGTCTGGAAGTAAGCTCCTGTTAAACCTACTGTTTAGTCTGGAAGTAAGCTCCTGTTAATCCTGCTGTTTAGTCTGGAAGTAAGTTCCTATTAATCCTGCTGTTTAGTCTGGAAGTAAGCTCCTGTTAATCCTGCTGTTTAGTCTGGAAGTAAGTTCCTGTTAATCCTGCTGTTTAGTCTGGAAGTAAGCTCCTGTTAATCCTGCTGTTTAGTCTGGAAGTAAGCTCCTGTTAATCCTGCTGTTTAGTCTGGAAGTAAGCTCCTGTTAATCCTGCTGTTTAGTCTGGAAGTAAGCTCCTGTTAATCCTGCTGTTTAGTCTGGAAGTAAGTTCCTGTTAATCCTGCTGTTTAGTCTGGAAGTAAGTTCCTGTTAATCCTGCTGTTTAGTCTGGAAGTAAGTTCCTGTTAATCCTGCTGTTTAGTCTGGAAGTAAGCTCCTGTTAATCCTGCTGTTAAGTCTGGAAGTAAGCTCCTGTTAATCTTGCTGTTTAGTCTGGAAGTAAGTTCCTGTTAATCCTGCTGTTTAGTCTGGAAGTAAGTTCCTGTTAATCCTGCTGTTTAGTCTGGAAGTAAGCTCCTGTTAATCGTGCTGTTTAGTCTGGAAGTAAGCTCCTGTTAATCCTGCTGTTTAGTCTGGAAGTAAGCTCCTGTTAATCCTACTTTTTAGTCTGGAAGTAAGCTCCTGTTAATCCTGCTCTTTAGTCTGGAAGTAAGCTACTGTTAATCCTGCTGTTTAGTCTGGAAGTAAGCTCCTGTTAATCCTGCTGTTTAGTCTGGAAGTAAGCTACTGTTAATCCTGCTGTTTAGTCTGGAAGTAAGCTCCTGTTAATCCTGCTGTTTAGTCTGGAAGTAAGTTCCTGTTAATCCTGCTGTTTAATCTGGAAGTAAGTTCCTGTTAATCCTGCTGTTTAGTCTGGAAGTAAGTTCCTGTTAATCCTGCTGTTTAGTCTGGAAGTAAGCTCCTGTTAAACCTACTGTTTAGTCTGGAAGTAAGCTCCTGTTAATCCTGCTGTTTAGTCTGGAAGTAAGTTCCTATTAATCCTGCTGTTTAGTCTGGAAGTAAGCTCCTGTTAATCCTGCTGTTTAGTCTGGAAGTAAGTTCCTGTTAATCCTGCTGTTTAGTCTGGAAGTAAGCTCCTGTTAATCCTGCTGTTTAGTCTGGAAGTAAGTTCCTGTTAATCCTGCTGTTTAGTCTGGAAGTAAGTTCCTGATAATCCTGCTGTTTAGTATATTAGTAAGTTCCTGTTAATCCTACTGTTTAGTCTGGAAGTAAGCTCCTGTTAATCCTGCTGTTTAGTCTGGAAGTAAGTTCCTGTTAATCCTGCTGTTTAGTCTGGAAGTAAGTTCCTGTTAATCCTGCTGTTTAGTCTGGAAGTAAGCTCCTGTTAATCCTGCTGTTTAGTCTGGATGTAAGCTCCTGTTAATCCTGCTGTTTAGTCTGGAAGTAAGTTCCTGTTAATCCTGCTGTTTAGTCTGGAAGTAAGTTCCTGTTAATCCTGCTGTTTAGTCTGGAAGTAAGCTCCTGTTAATCCTGCTGTTCAGTCTGGAAGTAAGCTCCTGTTAATCCTGCTGTTTAGTCTGGAAGTAAGTTCCTGTTAATCCTGCTGTTTAGTCTGGAAGTAAGCTCCTGTTAATCCTGCTGTTTAGTCTGGAAGTAAGCTCCTGTTAATCCTGCTGTTTAGTCTGGAAGTAAGTTCCTGTTAATCCTGCTCTTTAGTCTGGAAGTAAAAAGTTCCTGTTAATCCTGCTCTTTAGTCTGGAAGTAAGTTCCTGTTAATCCTGCTGTTTAGTCTGGAAGTAAGTTCCTGTTAATCCTGCTGTTTAGTCTGGAAGTAAGCTCCTGTTAATCCTGCTGTTTAGTCTGGAAGTAAGCTCCTGTTAATCCTACTGTTTAGTCTGGAAGTAAGCTCCTGTTAATCCTGCTGTTTAGTCTGGAAGTAAGTTCCTGTTGATCCTGCTCTTTAGTCTGGAAGTAAGTTCCTGTTAATCCTGCTGTTTAGTCTGGAAGTAAGCTCCTGTTAATCCTACTGTTTAGTCTGGAAGTAAGCTCCTGTTAATCCTGCTGTTTAGTCTGGAAGTAAGTTCCTGTTAATCCTGCTGTTTAGTCTGGAAGTAAGCTCCTGTTAATCCTGCTGTTTAGTCTTGAAGTAAGCTCCTGTTAATCCTGCTGTTTAGTCTGGAAGTAAGCTCCTGTTAATCCTACTGTTTAGTCTGGAAGTAAGCTCCTGTTAATCCTGCTGTTTAGTCTGGAAGTAAGCTCCTGTTAATCCTGCTGTTTAGTCTGGAAGTAAGCTCCTGTTAATCCTGCTGTTTAGTCTGGAAGTAAGTTCCTGTTAATCCTGCTGTTAAGTCTGGAAGTAAGCTCCTGTTAATCCTGCTGTTTAGTCTGGAAGTAAGTTCCTGTTAATCCTGCTGTTTAGTCTGGAAGTAAGTTCCTGTTAATCCTGCTGTTTAGTCTGGAAGTAAGTTCCTGTTAATCCTGCTGTTTAGTCTGGAAGTAAGCTCCTGTTAATCCTGCTGTTTAGTCTGGAAGTAAGCTCCTGTTAATCCTGCTGTTTAGTCTGGAAGTAAGCTCCTGTTAATCCTGCTGTTTAGTCTGGAAGTAAGTTCCTGTTAATCCTGCTGTTTAGTCTGGAAGTAAGTTCCTGTTAATCCTGCTGTTTAGTCTGGAAGTAAGCTCCTGTTAATCCTGCTGTTTAGTCTGGAAGTAAGTTCCTGTTAATCCTGCTGTTTAGTCTGGAAGTAAGCTCCTGTTAATCCTGCTCTTTAGTCTGGAAGTAAGCTCCTGTTAATCCTACTGTTTAGTCTGGAAGTAAGTTCCTGTTAATCCTGCTGTTTAGTCTGGAAGTAAGCTCCTGTTAATCCTGCTCTTTAGTCTGGAAGTAAGCTCCTGTTAATCCTGCTGTTTAGTCTGGAAGTAAGCTCCTGTTAATCCTGCTGTTTAGTCTGGAAGTAAGCTCCTGTTAATCCTACTGTTTAGTCTGGAAGTAAGCTCCTGTTAATCCTGCTGTTTCGTCTGGAAGTAAGCTCCTGTTAATCCTGCTGTTTAGTCTGGAAGTAAGCTCCTGTTAATCCTGCTGTTTAGTCTGGAAGTAAGCTCCTGTTAATCCTACTGTTTAGTCTGGAAGTAAGCTCCTGTTAATCCTGCTGTTTAGTCTGAAAGTAAGCTCCTGTTAATCCTGCTGTTTAGTCTGGAAGTAAGCTCCTGTTAATCCTGCTGTTTAGTCTGGAAGTAAGGTCCTGTTAATCCTACTGTTTAGTCTGGAAGTAAGCTCCTGTTAATCCTGCTGTTTAGTCTGGAAGTAAGGTCCTGTTAACCAGAAGTAAGCTCCTGTTAATCCTGCTGTTTAGTCTGGAAGTAAGCTCCTGTTAATCCTGCTGTTTAGTCTGGAAGTAAGCTCCTGTTAATCCTGCTGTTTAGTCTGGAAGTAAGCTCCTGTTAATCCTGCTGTTTAGTCTGGAAGTAAGCTCCTGTTAATCCTACTGTTTAGTCTGGAAGTAAGTTCCTGTTAATCCTGCTGTTTAGTCTGGAAGTAAGCTCCTGTTAATCCTACAGTTTAGTCTGGAAGTAAGCTCCTGTTAATCCTGCTGTTTAGTCTGGAAGTAAGTTCCTGTTAATCCTGCTGTTTAGTCTGGAAGTAAGTTCCTGTTAATCCTGCTGTTTAGTCTGGAAGTAAGCTCCTGTTAATCCTGCTGTTTAGTCTGGAAGTAAGTTCCTGTTACTCCTACTGTTTAGTCTGGAAGTAAGCTCCTGTTAATCCTGCTGTTTAGTCTGGAAGTAAGTTCATGTTAATCCTGCTGTTTAGTCTGGAAGTAAGCTCCTGTTAATCCTGCTGTTTAGTCTGGAAGTAAGTTCCTGTTAATCCTGCTGTTTAGTCTGGAAGTAAGCTCCTGTTAATCCTGCTGTTTAGTCTGGAAGTAAGTTCCTGTTAATCCTACTGTTTAGTCTGGAAGTAAGCTCCTGTTAATCCTGCTGTTTAGTCTGGAAGTAAGTTCCTGTTAATCCTGCTGTTTAGTCTGGAAGTAAGCTCCTGTTAATCCTGCTGTTTAGTCTGGAAGTAAGCTCCTGTTAATCCTGCTGTTTAGTCTGGGAGTAAGCTCCTGTTAATCCTGCTGTTTAGTCTGGAAGTAAGCTCCTGTTAATCCTGCTGTTTAGTCTGGAAGTAAGTTCCTGTTAATCCTGCTGTTTAGTCTGGAAGTAAGTTCCTGTTAATCCTGCTGTTTAGTCTGGAAGTAAGCTCCTGTTAATCCTGCTGTTTAGTCTGGAAGTAAGCTCCTGTTAATCCTGCTGTTAAGTCTGGAAGTAAGCTCCTGTTAATCCTGCTGTTTAGTCTGGAAGTAAGTTCCTGTTAATCCTGCTGTTTAGTCTGGAAGTAAGTTCCTGTTAATCCTGCTGTTTAGTCTGGAAGTAAGCTCCTGTTAATCCTGCTGTTTAGTCTTGAAGTAAGCTCCTGTTAATCCTGCTGTTTAGTCTGGAAGTAAGCTCCTGTTAATCCTACTGTTTAGTCTGGAAGTAAGCTCCTGTTAATCCTGCTGTTTAGTCTGGAAGTAAGCTCCTGTTAATCCTGCTGTTTAGTCTGGAAGTAAGCTCCTGTTAATCCTGCTGTTTAGTCTGGAAGTAAGTTCCTGTTAATCCTGCTGTTAAGTCTGGAAGTAAGCTCCTGTTAATCCTGCTGTTTAGTCTGGAAGTAAGTTCCTGTTAATCCTGCTGTTTAGTCTGGAAGTAAGTTCCTGTTAATCCTGCTGTTTAGTCTGGAAGTAAGTTCCTGTTAATCCTGCTGTTTAGTCTGGAAGTAAGCTCCTGTTAATCCTGCTGTTTAGTCTGGAAGTAAGCTCCTGTTAATCCTGCTGTTTAGTCTGGAAGTAAGCTCCTGTTAATCCTGCTGTTTAGTCTGGAAGTAAGTTCCTGTTAATCCTGCTGTTTAGTCTGGAAGTAAGTTCCTGTTAATCCTGCTGTTTAGTCTGGAAGTAAGCTCCTGTTAATCCTGCTGTTTAGTCTGGAAGTAAGTTCCTGTTAATCCTGCTGTTTAGTCTGGAAGTAAGCTCCTGTTAATCCTGCTGTTTAGTCTGGAAGTAAGCTCCTGTTAATCCTACTGTTTAGTCTGGAAGTAAGTTCCTGTTAATCCTGCTGTTTAGTCTGGAAGTAAGCTCCTGTTAATCCTGCTCTTTAGTCTGGAAGTAAGCTCCTGTTAATCCTGCTGTTTAGTCTGGAAGTAAGTTCCTGTTAATCCTGCTGTTTAGTCTGGAAGTAAGTTCCTGTTAATCCTGCTGTTTAGTCTGGAAGTAAGTTCCTGTTAATCCTGCTGTTTAGTCTGGAAGTAAGCTCCTGTTAATCCTCCTGTTTAGTCTGGAAGTAAGCTCCTGTTAATCCTCCTGTTTAGTCTGGAAGTAAGCTCCTGTTAATCCTGCTGTTTAGTCTGGAAGTAAGTTCCTGTTAATCCTGCTGTTTAGTCTGGAAGTAAGCTCCTGTTAATCCTGCTGTTTAGTCTGGAAGTAAGCTCCTGTTAATCCTGCTGTTTAGTCTGGAAGTAAGCTCCTGTTAATCCTGCTGTTTAGTCTGGAAGTAAGCACCTGTTAATCCTACTGTTTAGTCTGGAAGTAAGCTCCTGTTAATCCTGCTGTTTCGTCTGGAAGTAAGCTCCTGTTAATCCTGCTGTTTAGTCTGGAAGTAAGCTCCTGTTAATCCTGCTGTTTAGTCTGGAAGTAAGCTCCTGTTAATCCTACTGTTTAGTCTGGAAGTAAGTTCCTGTTAATCCTGCTGTTTAGTCTGGAAGTAAGCTCCTGTTAATCCTACTGTTTAGTCTGGAAGTAAGCTCCTGTTAATCCTGCTGTTTAGTCTGGAAGAAAGTTCCTGTTAATCCTGCTGTTTAGTCTGGAAGTAAGTTCCTGTTAATCCTGCTGTTTAGTCTGGAAGTAAGCTCCTGTTAATCCTGCTGTTTAGTCTGGAAGTAAGTTCCTGTTAATCCTACTGTTTAGTCTGGAAGTAAGCTCCTGTTAATCCTGCTGTTTAGTCTGGAAGTAAGTTCCTGTTAATCCTGCTGTTTAGTCTGGAAGTAAGCTCCTGTTAATCCTGCTCTTTAGTCTGGAAGTAAGCTCCTGTTAATCCTACTGTTTAGTCTGGAAGTAAGTTCCTGTTAATCCTGCTGTTTAGTCTGGAAGTAAGCTCCTGTTAATCCTGCTCTTTAGTCTGGAAGTAAGCTCCTGTTAATCCTGCTGTTTAGTCTGGAAGTAAGCTCCTGTTAATCCTGCTGTTTAGTCTGGAAGTAAGCTCCTGTTAATCCTACTGTTTAGTCTGGAAGTAAGCTCCTGTTAATCCTGCTGTTTCGTCTGGAAGTAAGCTCCTGTTAATCCTGCTGTTTAGTCTGGAAGTAAGCTCCTGTTAATCCTGCTGTTTAGTCTGGAAGTAAGCTCCTGTTAATCCTACTGTTTAGTCTGGAAGTAAGCTCCTGTTAATCCTGCTGTTTAGTCTGGAAGTAAGCTCCTGTTAATCCTGCTGTTTAGTCTGGAAGTAAGCTCCTGTTAATCCTGCTGTTTAGTCTGGAAGTAAGGTCCTGTTAATCCTACTGTTTAGTCTGGAAGTAAGCTCCTGTTAATCCTGCTGTTTAGTCTGGAAGTAAGGTCCTGTTAACCAGAAGTAAGCTCCTGTTAATCCTGCTGTTTAGTCTGGAAGTAAGCTCCTGTTAATCCTGCTGTTTAGTCTGGAAGTAAGCTCCTGTTAATCCTGCTGTTTAGTCTGGAAGTAAGCTCCTGTTAATCCTGCTGTTTAGTCTGGAAGTAAGCTCCTGTTAATCCTACTGTTTAGTCTGGAAGTAAGTTCCTGTTAATCCTGCTGTTTAGTCTGGAAGTAAGCTCCTGTTAATCCTACAGTTTAGTCTGGAAGTAAGCTCCTGTTAATCCTGCTGTTTAGTCTGGAAGTAAGTTCCTGTTAATCCTGCTGTTTAGTCTGGAAGTAAGTTCCTGTTAATCCTGCTGTTTAGTCTGGAAGTAAGCTCCTGTTAATCCTGCTGTTTAGTCTGGAAGTAAGTTCCTGTTACTCCTACTGTTTAGTCTGGAAGTAAGCTCCTGTTAATCCTGCTGTTTAGTCTGGAAGTAAGTTCATGTTAATCCTGCTGTTTAGTCTGGAAGTAAGCTCCTGTTAATCCTGCTGTTTAGTCTGGAAGTAAGTTCCTGTTAATCCTGCTGTTTAGTCTGGAAGTAAGCTCCTGTTAATCCTGCTGTTTAGTCTGGAAGTAAGTTCCTGTTAATCCTACTGTTTAGTCTGGAAGTAAGCTCCTGTTAATCCTGCTGTTTAGTCTGGAAGTAAGTTCCTGTTAATCCTGCTGTTTAGTCTGGAAGTAAGCTCCTGTTAATCCTGCTGTTTAGTCTGGAAGTAAGCTCCTGTTAATCCTGCTGTTTAGTCTGGGAGTAAGCTCCTGTTAATCCTGCTGTTTAGTCTGGAAGTAAGCTCCTGTTAATCCTGCTGTTTAGTCTGGAAGTAAGTTCCTGTTAATCCTGCTGTTTAGTCTGGAAGTAAGTTCCTGTTAATCCTGCTGTTTAGTCTGGAAGTAAGCTCCTGTTAATCCTGCTGTTTAGTCTGGAAGTAAGCTCCTGTTAATCCTGCTGTTAAGTCTGGAAGTAAGCTCCTGTTAATCCTGCTGTTTAGTCTGGAAGTAAGTTCCTGTTAATCCTGCTGTTTAGTCTGGAAGTAAGTTCCTGTTAATCCTGCTGTTTAGTCTGGAAGTAAGCTCCTGTTAATCCTGCTGTTTAGTCTTGAAGTAAGCTCCTGTTAATCCTGCTGTTTAGTCTGGAAGTAAGCTCCTGTTAATCCTACTGTTTAGTCTGGAAGTAAGCTCCTGTTAATCCTGCTGTTTAGTCTGGAAGTAAGCTCCTGTTAATCCTGCTGTTTAGTCTGGAAGTAAGTTCCTGTTAATCCTGCTGTTTAGTCTGGAAGTAAGCTCCTGTTAATCCTGCTGTTTAGTCTTGAAGTAAGCTCCTGTTAATCCTGCTGTTTAGTCTGGAAGTAAGCTCCTGTTAATCCTACTGTTTAGTCTGGAAGTAAGCTCCTGTTAATCCTGCTGTTTAGTCTGGAAGTAAGCTCCTGTTAATCCTGCTGTTTAGTCTGGAAGTAAGCTCCTGTTAATCCTGCTGTTTAGTCTGGAAGTAAGTTCCTGTTAATCCTGCTGTTAAGTCTGGAAGTAAGCTCCTGTTAATCCTGCTGTTTAGTCTGGAAGTAAGTTCCTGTTAATCCTGCTGTTTAGTCTGGAAGTAAGTTCCTGTTAATCCTGCTGTTTAGTCTGGAAGTAAGTTCCTGTTAATCCTGCTGTTTAGTCTGGAAGTAAGCTCCTGTTAATCCTGCTGTTTAGTCTGGAAGTAAGCTCCTGTTAATCCTGCTGTTTAGTCTGGAAGTAAGCTCCTGTTAATCCTGCTGTTTAGTCTGGAAGTAAGTTCCTGTTAATCCTGCTGTTTAGTCTGGAAGTAAGTTCCTGTTAATCCTGCTGTTTAGTCTGGAAGTAAGCTCCTGTTAATCCTGCTGTTTAGTCTGGAAGTAAGTTCCTGTTAATCCTGCTGTTTAGTCTGGAAGTAAGCTCCTGTTAATCCTGCTGTTTAGTCTGGAAGTAAGCTCCTGTTAATCCTACTGTTTAGTCTGGAAGTAAGTTCCTGTTAATCCTGCTGTTTAGTCTGGAAGTAAGCTCCTGTTAATCCTGCTCTTTAGTCTGGAAGTAAGCTCCTGTTAATCCTGCTGTTTAGTCTGGAAGTAAGTTCCTGTTAATCCTGCTGTTTAGTCTGGAAGTAAGTTCCTGTTAATCCTGCTGTTTAGTCTGGAAGTAAGTTCCTGTTAATCCTGCTGTTTAGTCTGGAAGTAAGCTCCTGTTAATCCTCCTGTTTAGTCTGGAAGTAAGCTCCTGTTAATCCTCCTGTTTAGTCTGGAAGTAAGCTCCTGTTAATCCTGCTGTTTAGTCTGGAAGTAAGTTCCTGTTAATCCTGCTGTTTAGTCTGGAAGTAAGCTCCTGTTAATCCTGCTGTTTAGTCTGGAAGTAAGCTCCTGTTAATCCTGCTGTTTAGTCTGGAAGTAAGCTCCTGTTAATCCTGCTGTTTAGTCTGGAAGTAAGCACCTGTTAATCCTACTGTTTAGTCTGGAAGTAAGCTCCTGTTAATCCTGCTGTTTCGTCTGGAAGTAAGCTCCTGTTAATCCTGCTGTTTAGTCTGGAAGTAAGCTCCTGTTAATCCTGCTGTTTAGTCTGGAAGTAAGCTCCTGTTAATCCTACTGTTTAGTCTGGAAGTAAGTTCCTGTTAATCCTGCTGTTTAGTCTGGAAGTAAGCTCCTGTTAATCCTACTGTTTAGTCTGGAAGTAAGCTCCTGTTAATCCTGCTGTTTAGTCTGGAAGAAAGTTCCTGTTAATCCTGCTGTTTAGTCTGGAAGTAAGTTCCTGTTAATCCTGCTGTTTAGTCTGGAAGTAAGCTCCTGTTAATCCTGCTGTTTAGTCTGGAAGTAAGTTCCTGTTAATCCTACTGTTTAGTCTGGAAGTAAGCTCCTGTTAATCCTGCTGTTTAGTCTGGAAGTAAGTTCCTGTTAATCCTGCTGTTTAGTCTGGAAGTAAGCTCCTGTTAATCCTGCTGTTTAGTCTGGAAGTAAGTTCCTGTTAATCCTACTGTTTAGTCTGGAAGTAAGTTCCTGTTAATCCTGCAGTTTAGTCTGGAAGTAAGCTCCTGTTAATCCTGCTCTTTAGTCTGGAAGTAAGTTCCTGTTAATCCTGCTGTTTAGTCTGGAAGTAAGTTCCTGTTAATCCTGCTGTTTAGTCTGGAAGTAAGTTCCTGTTAATCCTGCTGTTTCGTCTGGAAGTAAGCTCCTGTTAATCCTGCTGTTTAGTCTGGAAGTAAGTTCCTGTTAATCCTGCTGTTTAGTCTGGAAGTAAGTTCTTGTTAATCCTGCTGTTTAGTCTGGAAGTAAGTTCCTGTTAATCCTGCTGTTTAGTCTGGAAGTAAGCTCCTGTTAATCCTGCTGTTAAGTCTGGAAGTAAGTTCCTGTTAATCCTGCTGTTTAGTCTGGAAGTAAGCTCCTGTTAATCCTGCTGTTTAGTCTGGAAGTAAGTTCCTGTTAATCCTACTGTTAAGTCTGGAAGTAAGCTCCTGTTAATCCTGCTGTTTAGTCTGGAAGTAAGGTCCTGTTAATCCTACTGTTTAGTCTGGAAGTAAGTTCCTGTTAATCCTGCTGTTTAGTCTGGAAGTAAGCTTCTGTTAATCCTGCTGTTTAGTCTGGAAGTAAGTTCCTGTTAATCCTACTGCTTAGTCTGGAAGTAAGCTCCTGTTAATCCTGCTGTTTAGTCTGGAAGTAAGTTCCTGTTAATCCTGCTGTTTAGTCTGGAAGTAAGTTCCTGTTAATCCTACTGTTTAGTCTGGAAGTAAGCTCCTGTTAATCCTACTGTTTAGTCTGGAAGTAAGCTCCTGTTAATCCTGCTGTTTAGTCTGGAAGTAAGCTCCTGTTAATCCTGCTGTTTAGTCTGGAAGTAAGTTCCTGTTAATCCTGCTGTTTAGTCTGGAAGTAAGCTCCTGTTAATCCTGCTGTTTAGTCTGGAAGTAAGCTCCTGTTAATCCTGCTGTTTAGTCTGGAAGTAAGCTCCTGTTAATCCTGCTGTTTAGTCTGGAAGTAAGCTCCTGTTAATCCTGCTGTTTAGTATGGAAGTAAGCTCCTGTTAATCCTACTGTTTAGTCTGGAAGTAAGTTCCTGTTAATCCTGCTGTTTAGTCTGGAAGTAAGCTCCTGTTAATCCTACTGTTTAGTCTGGAAGTAAGCTCCTGTTAATCCTGCTGTTTAGTCTGGAAGTAAGTTCCTGTTAATCCTGCTGTTTAGTCTGGAAGTAAGTTCCTGTTAATCCTGCTGTTTAGTCTGGAAGTAAGCTCCTGTTAATCCTGCTGTTTAGTCTGGAAGTAAGTTCCTGTTAATCCTACTGTTTAGTCTGGAAGTAAGCTCCTGTTAATCCTGCTGTTTAGTCTGGAAGTAAGTTCCTGTTAATCCTGCTGTTTAGTCTGGAAGTAAGCTCCTGTTAATCCTGCTGTTTAGTCTGGAAGTAAGTTCCTGTTAATCCTACTGTTTAGTCTGGAAGTAAGTTCCTGTTAATCCTGCTGTTTAGTCTGGAAGTAAGCTCCTGTTAATCCTGCTCTTTAGTCTGGAAGTAAGTTCCTGTTAATCCTGCTGTTTAGTCTGGAAGTAAGGTCCTGTTAATCCTGCTGTTTAGTCTGGAAGTAAGTTCCTGTTAATCCTGCTGTTTAGTCTGGAAGTAAGCTCCTGTTAATCCTGCTGTTTAGTCTGGAAGTAAGTTCCTGTTAATCCTGCTGTTTAGTCTGGAAGTAAGCTCCTGTTAATCCTGCTGTTTAGTCTGGAAGTAAGTTCCTGTTAATCCTACTGTTTAGTCTGGAAGTAAGCTCCTGTTAATCCTGCTGTTTAGTCTGGAAGTAAGGTCCTGTTAATCCTACTGTTTAGTCTGGAAGTAAGTTCCTGTTAATCCTGCTGTTTAGTCTGGAAGTAAGCTCCTGTTAATCCTGCTGTTTAGTCTGGAAGTAAGTTCCTGTTAATCCTACTGTTTAGTCTGGAAGTAAGCTCCTGTTAATCCTGCTGTTTAGTCTGGAAGTAAGTTCCTGTTAATCCTGCTGTTTAGTCTGGAAGTAAGTTCCTGTTAATCCTACTGTTTAGTCTGGAAGTAAGCTCCTGTTAATCCTACTGTTTAGTCTGGAAGTAAGCTCCTGTTAATCCTGCTGTTTAGTCTGGAAGTAAGCTCCTGTTAATCCTGCTGTTTAGTCTGGAAGTAAGTTCCTGTTAATCCTGCTGTTTAGTCTGGAAGTAAGCTCCTGTTAATCCTGCTGTTTAGTCTGGAAGTAAGCTCCTGTTAATCCTGCTGTTTAGTCTGGAAGTAAGTTCCTGTTAATCCTGCTGTTTAGTCTGGAAGTAAGCTCCTGTTAATCCTGCTGTTTAGTCTGGAAGTAAGTTCCTGTTAATCCTGCTGTTTAGTCTGGAAGTAAGTTCCTGTTAATCCTGCTGTTTAGTCTGGAAGTAAGGTCCTGTTAATCCTACTGTTTAGTCTGGAAGTAAGCTCCTGTTAATCCTGCTGTTTAGTCTGGAAGTAAGCTCCTGTTAATCCTGCTGTTTAGTCTGGAAGTAAGTTCCTGTTAATCCTACTGTTTAGTCTGGAAGTAAGCTCCTGTTAATCCTACTGTTTAGTCTGGAAGTAAGCTCCTGTTAATCCTGCTGTTTAGTCTGGAAGTAAGTTCCTGTTAATCCTACTGTATAGTCTGGAAGTAAGCTCCTGTTAATCCTGCTGTTTAGTCTGGAAGTAAGTTCCTGTTAATCCTGCTGTTTAGTCTGGAAGTAAGCTCCTGTTAATCCTGCTGTTTAGTCTGGAAGTAAGTTCCTGTTAATCCTACTGTTTCGTCTGGAAGTAAGTTCCTGTTAATCCTGCTGTTTAGTCTGGAAGTAAGCTCCTGTTAATCCTGCTCTTTAGTCTGGAAGTAAGCTCCTGTTAATCCTGCTGTTTAGTCTGGAAGTAAGGTCCTGTTAATCCTGCTGTTTAGTCTGGAAGTAAGTTCCTGTTAATCCTGCTGTTTAGTCTGGAAGTAAGCTCCTGTTAATCCTGCTGTTTAGTCTGGAAGTAAGTTCCTGTTAATCCTGCTGTTTAGTCTGGAAGTAAGCTCCTGTTAATCCTGCTGTTTAGTCTGGAAGTAAGTTCCTGTTAATCCTACTGTTTAGTCTGGAAGTAAGCTCCTGTTAATCCTGCTGTTTAGTCTGGAAGTAAGGTCCTGTTAATCCTACTGTTTAGTCTGGAAGTAAGTTCCTGTTAATCCTGCTGTTTAGTCTGGAAGTAAGCTCCTGTTAATCCTGCTGTTTAGTCTGGAAGTAAGTTCCTGTTAATCCTACTGTTTAGTCTGGAAGTAAGCTCCTGTTAATCCTGCTGTTTAGTCTGGAAGTAAGTTCCTGTTAATCCTGCTGTTTAGTCTGGAAGTAAGTTCCTGTTAATCCTACTGTTTAGTCTGGAAGTAAGCTCCTGTTAATCCTACTGTTTAGTCTGGAAGTAAGCTCCTGTTAATCCTGCTGTTTAGTCTGGAAGTAAGCTCCTGTTAATCCTGCTGTTTAGTCTGGAAGTAAGTTCCTGTTAATCCTGCTGTTTAGTCTGGAAGTAAGCTCCTGTTAATCCTGCTGTTTAGTCTGGAAGTAAGCTCCTGTTAATCCTGCTGTTTAGTCTGGAAGTAAGTTCCTGTTAATCCTGCTGTTTAGTCTGGAAGAAAGCTCCTGTTAATCCTGCTGTTTAGTCTGGAAGTAAGTTCCTGTTAATCCTGCTGTTTAGTCTGGAAGTAAGTTCCTGTTAATCCTGCTGTTTAGTCTGGAAGTAAGGTCCTGTTAATCCTACTGTTTAGTCTGGAAGTAAGCTCCTGTTAATCCTGCTGTTTAGTCTGGAAGTAAGCTCCTGTTAATCCTGCTGTTTAGTCTGGAAGTAAGTTCCTGTTAATCCTACTGTTTAGTCTGGAAGTAAGCTCCTGTTAATCCTACTGTTTAGTCTGGAAGTAAGCTCCTGTTAATCCTGCTGTTTAGTCTGGAAGTAAGCTCCTGTTAATCCTGCTGTTTAGTCTGGAAGTAAGTTCCTGTTAATCCTGCTGTTTAGTCTGGAAGTAAGCTCCTGTTAATCCTGCTGTTTAGTCTGGAAGTAAGTTCCTGTTAATCCTGCTGTTTAGTCTGGAAGTAAGTTCCTGTTAATCCTGCTGTTTAGTCTGGAAGTAAGTTCCTGTTAATCCTGCTGTTTAGTCTGGAAGTAAGCTCCTGTTAATCCTGCTGTTTAGTCTGGAAGTAAGTTCCTGTTAATCCTGCTGTTTAGTCTGGAAGTAAGCTCCTGTTAATCCTGCTGTTTAGTCTGGAAGTAAGTTCCTGTTAATCCTGCTGTTTAGTCTGGAAGTAAGGTCCTGTTAATCCTACTGTTTAGTCTGGAAGTAAGCTCCTGTTAATCCTGCTGTTTAGTCTGGAAGTAAGTTCCTGTTAATCCTGCTGTTTAGTCTGGAAGTAAGTTCCTGTTAATCCTGCTGTTTAGTCTGGAAGTAAGGTCCTGTTAATCCTACTGTTTAGTCTGGAAGTAAGCTCCTGTTAATCCTGCTGTTTAGTCTGGAAGTAAGCTCCTGTTAATCCTGCTGTTTAGTCTGGAAGTAAGTTCCTGTTAATCCTACTGTTTAGTCTGGAAGTAAGCTCCTGTTAATCCTACTGTTTAGTCTGGAAGTAAGCTCCTGTTAATCCTGCTGTTTAGTCTGGAAGTAAGCTCCTGTTAATCCTGCTGTTTAGTCTGGAAGTAAGTTCCTGTTAATCCTGCTGTTTAGTCTGGAAGTAAGCTCCTGTTAATCCTGCTGTTTAGTCTGGAAGTAAGTTCCTGTTAATCCTGCTGTTTAGTCTGGAAGTAAGCTACTGTTAATCCTGCTGTTTAGTCTGGAAGTAAGCTCCTGTTAATCCTACTGTTTAGTCTGGAAGTAAGCTCCTGTTAATCCTGCTGTTTAGTCTGGAAGTAAGTTCCTGTTAATCCTGCTGTTTAGTCTGGAAGTAAGCTCCTGTTAATCCTGCTGTTTAGTCTGGAAGTAAGCTCCTGTTAATCCTGCTGTTTAGTCTGGAAGTAAGCTCCTGTTAATCCTGCTGTTTAGTCTGGAAGTAAGCTCCTGTTAATCCTGCTGTTTAGTCTGGAAGTAAGTTCCTGTTAATCCTGCTGTTTAGTCTGGAAGTAAGCTCCTGTTAATCCTGCTGTTTAGTCTGGAAGTAAGCTCCTGTTAATCCTGCTGTTTAGTCTGGAAGTAAGTTCCTGTTAATCCTGCTGTTTAGTCTGGAAGTAAGCTCCTGTTAATCCTGCTGTTTAGTCTGGAAGTAAGTTCCTGTTAATCCTGCTGTTTAGTCTGGAAGTAAGTTCCTGTTAATCCTGCTGTTTAGTCTGGAAGTAAGGTCCTGTTAATCCTACTGTTTAGTCTGGAAGTAAGCTCCTGTTAATCCTGCTGTTTAGTCTGGAAGTAAGCTCCTGTTAATCCTGCTGTTTAGTCTGGAAGTAAGTTCCTGTT
This sequence comes from Gibbula magus, assembly GCA_936450465.1. NCBI lineage: Eukaryota > Metazoa > Mollusca > Gastropoda > Trochida > Trochidae > Gibbula > Gibbula magus. The sequence continues at coordinate 21,904,251 of OW388298.1, read as the reverse complement.
AATCCTACTGTTTAGTCTGGAAGTAAGCTCCTGTTAATCCTACTGTTTAGTCTGGAAGTAAGCTCCTGTTAATCCTGCTGTTTAGTCTGGAAGTAAGCTCCTGTTAATCCTGCTGTTTAGTCTGGAAGTAAGTTCCTGTTAATCCTGCTGTTTAGTCTGGAAGTAAGCTCCTGTTAATCCTGCTGTTTAGTCTGGAAGTAAGTTCCTGTTAATCCTGCTGTTTAGTCTGGAAGTAAGTTCCTGTTAATCCTGCTGTTTAGTCTGGAAGTAAGTTCCTGTTAATCCTGCTGTTTAGTCTGGAAGTAAGCTCCTGTTAATCCTGCTGTTTAGTCTGGAAGTAAGTTCCTGTTAATCCTGCTGTTTAGTCTGGAAGTAAGCTCCTGTTAATCCTGCTGTTTAGTCTGGAAGTAAGCTCCTGTTAATCCTGCTGTTTAGTCTGGAAGTAAGTTCCTGTTAATCCTGCTGTTTAGTCTGGAAGTAAGCTCCTGTTAATCCTGCTGTTTAGTCTGGAAGTAAGCTCCTGTTAATCCTGCTGTTTAGTCTGGAAGTAAGCTCCTGTTAATCCTGCTGTTTAGTCTGGAAGTAAGCTCCTGTTAATCCTGCTGTTTAGTCTGGAAGTAAGTTCCTGTTAATCCTGCTGTTAAGTCTGGAAGTAAGCTCCTGTTAATCCTGCTGTTTAGTCTGGAAGTAAGTTCCTGTTAATCCTGCTGTTTAGTCTGGAAGTAAGCTCCTGTTAATCCTGCTGTTTAGTCTGGAAGTAAGTTCCTGTTAATCCTGCTGTTTAGTCTGGAAGTAAGTTCCTGTTAATCCTGCTGTTTAGTCTGGAAGTAAGCTCCTGTTAATCCTGCTGTTTAGTCTGGAAGGTTTGACGTTTCTCTATGACCTCAGTAGGACCACAACCAATCATTTTCTATTGAATAAAAGTTGTAAAAGTGTACATCAACCTGGCTTGGTGTTCCCCTCCTACTACGATGAGCAATATACGGAACCAAATAGGTTCCCGGCAGATGGACTATTTTGCAAATTGTATTACTCGGAACAAGTCAATCTTAATCTGTATGTAGAATTTCTCAGCTTTATTCTTAAAAAAAGGATTTTATCTGGCTGATTTTAATCTTGCTGTTCGTATAATCTGTCAGCTTTTTTTCGGAAAGAACGAATTTTATCTGGCTTAGTGTAATCTTGCTGTTAAGTCTTGGCGATTCTAGATTGCCTGAAACGTTTTCAAGAAAGATTTTGAACTAATATTCAATGAAACCTTAAATTATCAGTATCATATAATTTCAGGGAATATTTCCTGGAATAGACATATATAGAAGATATATATATCACTTCCATCATATGATATTTCCATTCTCTATAGTTATGGATGATTTACTATTTTCAGGGATAATGTCGGACTTACGGAAGGTAAGCTTCAAACGTACAATAAGACACAGCCATTTTCAAAACAACTTATTACATTGGTATCATCAGTGAGTTATATATGTTATATATGTTATATGTTATATATGTTATATGTTGTATATGTTATATATGTTATATGTTGTATATGTTATATGTTATATATGTTATATATTATATATGTTAAATATGTTATATATGTTATATATGTTATATATGTTATATATGTTATATATGTTATATATGTTATATGTTGTATATGTTATATGTTATATATGTTATATATGTTATATATTATATATGTTATATATGTTATATATGTTATATATGTTATATATGTTATATATGTTATAAATGTTATATATGTTATATATGTTATAAATGTTATATATGTTATAAATGTTATAAATGTTATATATGTTATAAATGTTATATATGTTATATATGTTATATGTTATATATGTTATATATGTTATAAATGTTATATATGTTATAAATGTTATAAATGTTATATATGTTATAAATGTTATATATGTTATATATGTTATATGTTATATATGTTATATATGTTATAAATGTTATATATGTTATAAATGTTATAAATGTTATATATGTTATAAATGTTATATATGTTATATATGTTATATGTTATATATGTTATATATGTTATATATGTTATATATGTTAAATATGTTAAATATGTTATATACTAACCTTTGGTTTATTAGCACTTACTCGTAAATAATTACTAGTGTCTTTACCTTGATCTAGAAGAAGGTTGATTTGCACATCAAGGATATGGTTTAAAGGGGCAGTAGCACGTTTTTTCGCTCAAATAAGTTGATGAAATGTATTTGAAAAATAATTTCACCAATAGTAAAACATCCTTCTCTCTTGGGAAATTAAGTTTAAAATGAGTGTACATGTTTCGGTAAAACCATGGGAATTGTTTTTGTAATACAAAATAATAAATTGTGTTCACAATAAAATGGCCGCCATGCAATTTTTGCTTTATACGCAACATAGTTTTTACCACTACAGATAATTGGTTTGTGTAATAAGATGTTTTACCCTCTAAAGTTAGTTTAAATGACATAAACTATCATTATAAATGGTAAATTTGAAAAAATAAATTTTGCAAAAAACGTGCTACTGCCCCTTTAAACATATTGTTTTTCATAATTGTACAGACATGGATCGGCCAACAAGCCAATGTTTTATATTAATTCCTCTCCATAACAATTTTATGCAACGTACATTTCATCTTGTGAACACAAAACTACATATAATAACCAGTAGAAAAACAATTTACACTTACATGAATTATTCATACAAACATATATTAATTCAACAAAGGAAGAACATATTAAAATGGACTAAATCGTTTTGATGTGGTAATGAAATCATGTGCCGATTTCATTATATAATGATTTACAGATATTGATAAGTTAAGGTTGCATTACAGAGCGTCATTTATGTTATACTCATGTTTGTAATAAAATGAAGTGTTTCCAAAGGCAGTATAATTTAATTTAGGACATACAAAGAGATAATGAATTATGTCCTTATATCAAGGGCATGAAATTCATTGCCAGATTATTTTCATGTTAGGACTTTCATCTGGCAAGTGGCAATATTTCCCAGCGACATTCGGTAGCCTCCATGTGTTTCATTGATCAACATAAACATGGCAATTTGCTATTTGTTTTATTATCAACAGTTTCTTGTCGCCTCTAAGGTCGAGGTTATTCAGAAAAGAGAAAAGATGCTTTCAACGTTTTACACTTTCGCTTTTCAAGAGGAACATTGTATTTGATCTATTTTGGGTCATGTTATTCGTCTCAGTTGTCTTTCAAGTCAGTTCTGTAAGTTACACGATTTGAAATGGTATGTCTAACCTTTACAAGAGACACCTTCTCCTCATGCGTGCACCACGCGAACCTTGGAATCATAATTAAAAACTGAAACAGAACACACAATACAGAGATGTTTTAAATTCCTGCATTACACATATACCCCATGTCGTAAACACTATAATTAGAAGTTATAACATGTCATGTTTCATACCATAACCCATATCATTATGTTAATAAAAAAGTAAGTTGAAAGCACCAACAACATCCTTGTTCGGAGACTTCTCTACAACGATCTGTAAAACTACTGTGCCTGTAAGCAAAGGGAGATAACTCCTAATATCACTCGGGCTGATATTGATATGGATCTGCGGACCGGACTGATAGGGCTGATATGGATTTGCGGACCGGGCAACAATATGAGTGGTGTCCATACTTATATCACATATGCAAAACATCCCATATTGTAGATAGGTATATGATAACTACAGTTATAACAATATTATAGCATTATGAAGTAAGATCATTTCTGTACAATATATTTCGAGCTTTCAGAACTTGTTATAAAAGAATGACGATTGTTTAAATGAGACAAGGGTAACCGTTTAGTATTTGCTCAGATAAATGACATTTGAACAACCACGCACGTGAATTAACCGGAAATAGAAGTCTTCATTGGACGTGGTTTCCTTAAAACATATTGACTCGAATCACATTGTTTCCGCAATTTAATTTGACTGTCATAATATTGATATCAGCATAACTTTACATTAACATAACATTAATTATATTTTAGAAATTATTTCATTTCACATATTGTTATCAGCATAACTTTACATTAACATAACATTAATCATCTTTTAGAAATTATTTCATTTCACATATTGTTATCAGCATAACTTTACATTAACATAACATTAATTATATTTTAGAAATTATTTCATTTCACATCTTTTAAAATCCTGTTTATTTTGCCCGACAGTGTATGTCTTCAATTAATGACTTGTCACTAGACTACATTTATTTGCAGGAGAACGATGAGCTGAAAAGACAAGTTGGTATTTTGACAAGAATGAAAGACAAGTTCAAGGATCAACGTAAGCGTGTAGCATTTAACAGCCCTTCAAATTGGTATCATGGCTGCGTTTGATATACCCTGGTGTTTAGAGGAAAGCGAGACATGAAATACAATAAAACTTATAAATTAAATTAAACCAGTTCTAACCTTCAAGGCGTATAAGGGATTTTGTGTGTGTTGGTTTGTAGAACGATCTTAACGCCGTAACGATCAATGAACACATGTTTGTGTGCATCAGTCGTTAGCAAAAAGTTACCAAATGTGGGCATGCTTGTCAACATATGAGATTAGAAAAAAAATATTCCCCAATCTCCCATATCTCCCGCAACTCCTTTTCGGATTGATAATGACTCTGTCACTGTCATATGGAAACCAACTTCACTGAAAGAGCATAACATAAGTTTTCGTCACTGCCAAATTTAACTTTGCTACATTTAATTAACTTTTCTGTGATAGCGTTGCTCTCACTATGTGAGGTTAACCCCGTTTCGAAGAATAAAAGTTACTAATATGGCTCTACCGGATACGGACTCGTTCCATGGTTTCCCCTTCAAACGGTCTGACGATGTAATCCTAGGCGTATGCGCATTGACCTTTATGTAGCGTCGCCAGAGGCGTATTCAGAACCGCAAATACTCGCGAGTACCCGCTTCTGACCGACAACAAGAATACACGCGTGAACACTTTGGAGCAGTCTCGCCAAGCGAGTATTTACGATCCAAAATGGAGTCGCCTTTCAAAAAATTCGATTACCTAATTTTTCTTTCTTTTGTTACCCCCTCAATTGAAATTTGGTCAATTGCTATATGCAAGGCCCTTGTTTTTTTCCAAAATGGTGATGAAATTCTGAAATTATCTTAAGTACTCGCGACCGTTCAGGAGCCGTTCGAGGGTATACGCGCGTGCACGCCAAGCGAGTACTCGCCGTCCTGAACACGCCTCAGATCCTGTTGAGTGTAAACAACCAGGCTCCGTTCCATAACAGCGAGCGCTTATAATCGTCTCAATGTAGCGCTCAATGTAGCGCATTCTCTCCTGAACGACACGGTGCGATTCCTCGAAGTTTGCTCGCCTTGCTACATAGCACTACATTGAGCAATCGCGTTCAAGAGAGGTTTAAAATTGAGCGATTGCTTTGAAACCTCTCTTGAACATGGCCCAGAAATCCGTGTCCAGGTAGATTTGATTTGTCAGCATTATGTCGACCCGATGTTTCTAATTATTCAGTTGTCGAGAATTCGGGAAAACTAGAAAAACAGGCGGCGGCGGCCGAGAAAGTAAGTGCATGCTTCTTGAATCAATTTTCTTTTCATAATAGGTAAATATTTTCAGTACATGTGTTACTCAATGTAAACACAACAAAATGATAAGAGTGTTTATTAGATAACTAGATATTTCCCGTTAAATAATGTAGCATCTTGAAACCACATTTCTCTTGCAACAGCAACTGAGATCCGAAAGACAAAAAGGATTTGAAGCTTACTGCCGTTCCAGAAGACTCAACCGTGAGTGTCTATTAGTTTTATCCTAGTTTAATAACTTCTTGATAATGATATGTACTCGTGTTGATATTGTGTTTCAATGTGACAGTCACAATGCACTTGGATGATCATTCAAGGTTTTCAAGGTTTTTAAACTCAATTCCAACATCGGTAGTTCATGAGCATAAAATAAATGAACTTTTATATAAAAATTAAATTAAGGTTTCATATATACAAAAGTAAGTCGATATTTATAATATACAGATACTAACAACGGACTTATATTACTATTAGTCCGTGTACTAACTAACAATTCTTAGTATACTTAAGGGCATGGGTTATAAATAATCAAAATTGTTTTATGCATTTAATCTTTTTTTGTGCCAATAATTGTTTCATTGCTAAAAGGATAATGGTTATCAGCTCACAAAGTTACATAAAACGTCAATTTGAAACGACGGTTTAAACGGGTGCGAAATCAGCTCTGCTGGGAAGCACTCGTAAAATCTCCAACATAGGTAAGTAAGAAGTTTAACTATCACACATATGTTTAATTTATAAAACATCTACTGTTTACAGTTGAAAAACAAATCGAAGATCTGACCAGTGAAAGGGACACCTGTAAGTATGGCAAAGCTACATCAAATGACTTGTTTCAGTTTAGCATTTATCTGTGCACTGTAAGTGGTCGATCTTTTCAACGAATTTTCAATTATTATCATCGTTTGTCAATTATATCCATTAATTGTTCGTTTTTTTAAAGAATTTTTTGTTATTATAAATGTTTCAGTACTGCAGCAAAATAAAGATCTGGAACAGCGAAGAAATGAATGTGAGTTTTGTTGTTCTTGTTATCTATAATGTTAAATTATAATGTCCAAATATAAAGCTACTATGAGTAATTGATTTGCATTTGATACGCAGGAATGATCATGGCGTCTATTTTAAAACTCTATTTAGAAACTGAAAACAGGAGAACTGTCGATGAATAAAATTCCACTGCCAACTGGTTCGGGTATAACCGTATATGTTATGTCACATTCAAATACTGTTAACATATTTCGCAAATATTTTGGGGCGGGATAGCGCAGTGGTTAGCACGTTCGGCTTCGGATCAAGAGGTCCGGGGTTCGAATCCCGCCAGGGGCCGGCAACTGTGTCTGCAGTAGAGAACTGTTCTACACGAAGTAAGGTTTGGGTGCAATGCTACACTGAATTTCGTAGTAACACCCATGGTTCGCTAGTTCCAGCCGCTGCTCGCAGGTTTCACCGCAGTGCATAGCCACATGGCCTTGTGGGCTTTCTCCCTGTCATAATACTAGCAGCTGTGGTATAAGTGAAATACTATTGAAAGCGGCGTTATACCTCAACTCACTCACTCGGAAATATTTGTGCTTAGTACTGTTACGTTGTACTGTAATTTTCTATCTAAATAGTTCAGTATACTATCGACTCCAGCGAGTGCATAACGAATAATGATACATTATCATATGAACAGAAAACTTAACTGATTTTAAAAGCAGAGATAAAATAATTTAATCAAATTGTACTCTGGATCCATTAAAATAAAATGTTTTGTTGATTACAGTTGAAATATTGACGATCAGTTTAACGGAGGAGAACGAAGAGCGTAAGTAGACTATTTTGTGAATGTAGACTCGAAACATAGTATAATGTAACACATGATATTTATATAGACCATGGCGATTTTACTTTATACAAAATTATTGTTTGGTGTCAAATTTATCATAAATATTTTGAAACGAGACTAATTGTGACACCATAGACATGTGTTACACCGGTCCGTTATAATACAGCATATATAGGACGAATGTGATACGAAACGACAATACATCTTTGATTTAAGTTAAATCTCAAAATTGTTCTGTTTATTATGTGGTACTAGACGTAGATACTTTACATAATAGGAAAATATTTGTCATGTTCAATTGAGTTAATTTTCGGTTGGTCGGCCATCGACCCATGCATGCAAATACATTATGTTATTGTTGAGCATATGAAATGTTCAGATTTCTTTAAAATCACAAATGTTTTGTGCAACATATACCTCATATCATTCAATCCACTTTTGTCACTTCAGTGAAAAGGACGAGTTTAGACGTGCAAAGCAGAGTCATGACCTGTAAGTGTTACTTACAAATATATCAACCACAAAATAAATGAAAATAAATAGATACTACCAAAACATGCATCAAGTCTCTGAAGTCTCAAATAAAACTTGAAAATTTAATTTTTTATTTTGTATTTGAGCATGTCTTAGAAAATGAATGAAAGTACATTATGGAACAGAGGTGTAGGTAAAGTTAGGTCATTGTGTTACAACAAAGAACCAAATTATTCCACGCGTTCTGTTATAGGTTCTTCGAAGAACGAAGAATTAAAACTGAGCATTCGTCGAATTTATTTCTTCGTTCTTCAAAGCATGACGAACTAAAATGTTCTAGATCTATTCATTCTAGTTCTTCGTTCTGCTGCTACGTACGATGCGGCTGCTAACTTCCGGCCGCAATAATGTGTGTGGTATATTTGTTCAAGGTCATGCTTGTAAACCAACAACTGATAACTCATTTTATTATATGACGAGCAGTGAAATACTGGGAATTATCAGTGAAATAAACTGTCTATCAGGCTACAGTGAAAATAACTTATATTTTCACTCCGACCGATATATGACTGATATATGACTGATATAATTTGACGTCATAAAACAATGGTCTCACGCGGCGAATTGGCTTATGACGTCATAGTGTTACTGTGGTGACGGGCTGTTCCTAGCGGCCGCTCGGCGTGAAAACGACCCTTTTCGGACGTAATTACATGGATAATATCATATAATAAATAGAATATCCGTCAATTCTTGACAAATACCATGTTTATCTCATCTCGTGAGGTAGAAAAGTTATATATTTTCACGAGTGGCGCAAGAAAAGACAGATATCCTCTATTTATCATCCAAAACTTGTTCCCACAGTAGATATCGCTTGTGTGAGATCAAGCGATATCTACAAGCGATATCTACATTGTAGATAGCGCTACAATCAAATCGTCATAATCCTATTACATCATCAGTAAATGACATCACAAGGCTTTGACATCACTGAGAACACTACTAACAATGCTATGACGTCACAAAGTTGATGACGTAACAATGCTATGACGCCATAATGCTGATGACGTCACAATGCTATGATCTCACTGAGATCGCTGCTGATGAAGCTAAATGGCAGTTTTGTGTTTCAGATATGTCAGTCTTTGGCTAATAGTTGTTGAAGAATGATTTTGAAAGATAAATAAAATCTCACCCTCGTGTCTTCTGATATCAAATATATCAACACTCGTTGATTAAAGTAAAAATATCCTCGGCAAGCCTCGGATATTTGTAACTTTAATCAACTCGTGTTGATATATTTGATATCAGAAGACACTTGGGTGATATTCTCTATATGAACAGATGGTGTATATGGTGAACTATATATAAGTAATATTTGACTTACTGACATTCTTTCAGTAACGGAAGAATTGACTGAAAGAACAAGCGAGAAATCAGAAGGTTTGTATTGAATCATTTATAAGTTCTATGATTGGCATATTTACAATACGATGAATTCACATAGATTAATTATGCTCGAAATTCTATAGTGAGTAAAATATACTTCTTCCAAATTGCTAACATCCTGCTCCATCAGATTACTACTTCAGCCCCCTGATTATCTACACATCCTCTGCCTCGCATCGCCGAGCACCTGTTACTCGTCGATATATATAGCATGTTTTTCATGAACACATTATTATCATTATATAAACAATATACACTTGAGTCTTGCAATTGAAAACAAATGGGTTTAAATTGTTATCGGACAGATTTTTGTAGTATTGCAGTTATATATTGTGATCCTGAATAGAACAATGTTACATTTGTTCACAATCTAAATGACATACATTTCTTATAATGACTATTGTAGCTGACAAGAGGATCCTTGAAGTAGAAGACCTACTCTCTTCATCGATGCGACACTGTGAGGAGCTTCAGAGCCGGGTACAACACCTGGAACAGGTATTTATTTATCAACCTTTGTATCCTGAACCAAAACAGATGTTTGCTTTCAATAAAGAGAGGGGTGGGAGCATATTATCATTTCCTTTAAAGGGGCAGTAGCACGTTTTTTTGCTCAAATAAGTAAATGAAATGTATTTGAAAAATAAGTTCACCAATCGTAAAACACCCTTCTCTATTCAGAAAATCAAGTTAAAAATGAGTGTACATGGCTCAGTAAAGCCATGGGGATCGTTTTTGTCATTCGAAATAATAAAATGTGTTCACAATAAAATGGCCGCCATGCAATTTTTGCTTTATACGCAACACCGTTATCACTACTACGGATAATTGGTTTGTGTTAAAGGATGTTTTACCCTCTATAGTACATTTAAATGGCACAAACTATCATTATAAATAGGAAATTTGAAAAAATAAATTTAGCAAAAAACGTGCTACTGCCCCTTTAATGCTAGATATATAAATCTAAATTCACTGCATATTTACCAATGTATTGATAACAAAAAATGTACTTTTTATCACTTTCACTAAAACACATTGTCATTTCTGTGAGGAAGACAAGGGCTCCGTTCCATAACAGTGAGCGCTTATAATCGCTCAATATTCGTTCAATGTAGCGCTCAATGTAGCGCATTCTCTCTTGGACGACACGATGCGATTCCTCGAGGTTTGCTCGCTTTGCTACGTAGCGCTCGTTGAGCAATCGCGTTCAAGAGAGGTTTAAAAGTAATCACTCATTGAGCGATTACTTTTTAACCTCTCTTGAACATAGCCAAGGTGTCGTTACTCTCAAGAACATACGTTCACGTTCACGCCACATATTGATGTTACCGTCATGAACACACGTTCACGCCACGTATTGATGTTACCGTCATGAACACACGTTCACACCACATATTGATGTTACCGTCATGAACTCACGTTCACGCCACATATTGATGTTACCGTCATGAACACACGTTCACGCCACGTATTGATGTTACCGTCATGAACACATGTTCACACCACATATTGATGTTACCGTCATGAACACACGTTCACACCACGTATTGATGTTACCGTCATGAACTCACGTTCACACCACGTATTGATGTTACCGTCATGAACACACGTTCACACCACGTATTGATGTTACCGTCATGAACACACGTTCACACCACGTATTGATGTTACCGTCATGAACACACGTTCACACCACACATTGATGTTACCGTCATGAACTCACGTTCACACCACATATTGATGTTACCGTCATGAACTCACGTTCACACCACGTATTGATGTTACCGTCATGAACACACGTTCACACCACACATTGATGTTACCGTCATGAACACACGTTCACACCACGTATTGATGTTACCGTCATGAACTCACGTTCACGCCACATATTGATGTTACCGTCATGAACACACGTTCACACCACACATTGATGTTACCGTCATCAACACACGTTCACACCACATATTGATGTTACCGTCATGAACTCACGTTCACACCACGTATTGATGTTACCGTCATGAACACACGTTCACGCCACGTATTGATGTTACCGTCATGAACACACGTTCACACCACGTATTGATGTTACCGTCATGAACACACGTTCACACCACGTATTGATGTTACCGTCATGAACACACGTTCACGCCACGTATTGATGTTACCGTCATGAACACACGTTCACACCACGTATTGATGTTACCGTCATGAACACACGTTCACACCACATATTGATGTTACCGTCATGAACTCACGTTCACGCCACGTATTGATGTTACCGTCATGAACACACGTTCACACCACGTATTGATGTTACCGTCATGAACTCACGTTCACACCACGTATTGATGTTACCGTCATGAACACACGTTCACACCACACATTGATGTTACCGTCATCAACACACGTTCACACCACGTATTGATGTTACCGTCATCAACACACGTTCACACCACGTATTGATGTTACCGTCATGAACTCACGTTCACACCACGTATTGATGTTACCGTCATGAACACACGTTCACACCACACATTGATGTTACCGTCATCAACACACGTTCACACCACATATTGATGTTACCGTCATGAACACACGTTCACACCACGTATTGATGTTACCGTCATGAACACACGTTCACACCACACATTGATGTTACCGTCGTCAACACACGTTCACACCACATATTGATGTTACCGTCATGAACACACGTTCACACCACACATTGATGTTACCGTCATGAACACACGTTCACGCCACGTATTGATATTACCGTCGTCAACACACGTTCACGCCACGTATTGATGTTACCGTCATGAACACACGTTCACACCACGTATTGATATTACCGTCATGAACACACGTTCACACCACACATTGATGTTACCGTCGTCAACACACGTTCACGCCACGTATTGATGTTACCGTCATGAACTCACGTTCACACCACGTATTGATGTTACCGTCATGAACACACGTTCACACCACACATTGATGTTACCGTCATCAACACACGTTCACACCACATATTGATGTTACCGTCATGAACACACGTTCACACCACGTATTGATATTACCGTCATGAACACACGTTCACACCACACATTGATGTTTCCGTCGTCAACACACGTTCACACCACGTATTGATGTTACCGTCATGAACTCACGTTCACACCACGTATTGATGTTACCGTCATGAACACACGTTCACACCACACATTGATGTTACCGTCATCAACACACGTTCACACCACATATTGATGTTACCGTCATGAACACACGTTCACACCACGTATTGATGTTACCGTCATGAAGACACGTTCACACCACACATTGATGTTACCGTCATGAACACACGTTCACACCACGTATTGATGTTACCGTCATGAACACACGTTCACACCACACATTGATGTTACCGTCGTCAACACACGTTCACACCACATATTGATGTTACCGTCATGAACACACGTTCACACCACACATTGATGTTACCGTCATGAACACACGTTCACGCCACGTATTGATATTACCGTCGTCAACACACGTTCACGCCACGTATTGATGTTACCGTCATGAACACACGTTCACACCACGTATTGATGTGACCGTCATGAACACACGTTCACACCACGTATTGATGTTACCGTCATGAACACACGTTCACACCACGTATTGATGTTACCGTCATGAACTCCAATCACACCACGTATTGATGTTACCGTCATGAACTCACGTTCACACCACGTATTGATGTTACCGTCATGAACACACGTTCACACCACGTATTGATGTTACCGTCATGAACACACGTTCACACCACGTATTGATGTTACCGTCATGAACACACGTTCACGCCACGTATTGATGTTACCGTCATGAACACACGTTCACACCACGTATTGATGTTACCGTCATGAACACACGTTCACGCCACGTATTGATGTTACCGTCATGAACACACGTTCACACCACGTATTGATGTTACCGTCATGAACTCACGTTCACACCACGTATTGATGTTACCGTCATGAACACACGTTCACACCACGTATTGACGTTACCGTCATGAACACACGTTCACGCCACGTATTGATGTTACCGTCATGAACACACGTTCACACCACGTATTGATGTTACCGTCATGAACACACGTTCACACCACGTATTGATGTTACCGTCATGAACACACGTTCACGCCACGTATTGATGTTACCGTCATGAACACACGTTCACACCACGTATTGATGTTACCGTCATGAACTCACGTTCACACCACGTATTGATGTTACCGTCATGAACACACGTTCACGCCACAAATTGATGTTACCGTCATGAACACGTTCACACCACGTATTGATGTTACCGTCATGAACTCACGTTCACACCACGTATTGATGTTACCGTCATGAACACACGTTCACGCCACATATTGATGTTACCGTCATGAACACACGTTCACACAACCCATTGATGTTACCGTCATGAACACACGTTCACACCACGTATTGATGTTACCGTCATGAACACACGTTCACACCACGTATTGATGTTACCGTCATCAACACACGTTCACACCACGTATTGATGTTACCGTCATGAACACACGTTCACACCACGTATTGATGTTACCGTCATCAACACACGTTCACACCACGTATTGATGTTACCGTCATGAACACACGTTCACACCACGTATTGATGTTACCGTCATGAACACACGTTCACGCCACATATTGATGTTACCGTCATGAACACACGTTCACACCACGTATTGATGTTACCGTCATGAACACACGTTCACACCACGTATTGATGTTACCGTCATGAACACACGTTCACACCACACATTGATGTTACCGTCATGAACACACGTTCACACCACGTATTGATGTTACCGTCATCAACACACGTTCACACCACGTATTGATGTTACCGTCATGAACACACGTTCACACCACGTATTGATGTTACCGTCATGAACTCACGTTCACGCCACATATTGATGTTACCGTCATGAACACACGTTCACACCACGTATTGATGTTACCGTCATGAACACACGTTCACACCACGTATTGATGTTACCGTCATGAACTCACGTTCACACCACGTATTGATGTTACCGTCATGAACTCACGTTCACACCACGTATTGATGTTACCGTCATGAACACACGTTCACGCCACATATTGATGTTACCGTCATGAACACACGTTCACACCACGTATTGATGTTACCGTCATGAACACACTTTCACGCCACGTATTGATGTTACCGTCATGAACTCACGTTCACACCACGTATTGATATTACCGTCATGAACTCACGTTCACACCACGTATTAATGTTACCGTCATGAACACACGTTCACACCACGTATTGATGTTACCGTCATGAACACACGTTCACGCCACGTATTGATGTTACCGTCATGAACTCACGTTCACACCACGTATTGATATTACCGTCATGAACTCACGTTCACACCACGTATTAATGTTACCGTCATGACCACACGTTCACACCACGTATTGATGTTACCGTCATGAACACACGTTCACGCCACGTATTGATGTTACCGTCATGAACACACGTTCACACCACGTATTGATGTTACCGTCATGAACACACGTTCACGCCACATATTGATGTTACCGTCATGAACACACGTTCACACCACACATTGATGTTACCGTCATGAGCACACGTTCACACCACGTATTGATGTTACCGTCATGAACACACGTTCACACCACACATTGATGTTACCGTCATGAACACACGTTCACACCACGTATTGATGTTACCGTCATGAACTCACGTTCACACCACGTATTGATGTTACCGTCATGAACACACGTTCACACCACGTATTGATGTACCGTCATGAACACACGTTCACACCACGTATTGATGTTACCGTCATGAACACACGTTCACACCACGTATTGATGTTACCGTCATGAACACACGTTCACACCACACATTGATGTTACCGTCATGAACACACGTTCACACCACGTATTGATGTTACCGTCATGAACACATGTTCACACCACACATTGATGTTACCGTCATGAACTCACGTTAACACCACGTATTGATGTTACCGTCATGAACTCACGTTCACACCACGTATTGATGTTACCGTCGTCAACACACGTTCACACCACGTATTGATGTTACCGTCATGAACTCACGTTCACACCACGTATTGATGTTACCGTCGTGAACACACGTTCACACCACGTATTGATGTTACCGTCATCAACACACGTTCACACCACGTATTGATGTTACCGTCATGAACACACGTTCACACCACGTATTGATGTTACCGTCATGAACACACGTTCACGCCACATATTGATGTTACCGTCATGAACACACGTTCACACCACGTATTGATGTTACCGTCATGAACACACGTTCACACCACGTATTGATGTTACCGTCATGAACACACGTTCACACCACATATTGATGTTACCGTCATGAACACACGTTCACACCACGTATTGATGTTACCGTCATCAACACACGTTCACGCCACGTATTGATGTTACCGTCATGAACACACGTTCACACCACGTATTGATGTTACCGTCATGAACTCACGTTCACGCCACATATTGATGTTACCGTCATGAACACACGTTCACACCACGTATTGATGTTACCGTCATGAACACACGTTCACACCACGTATTGATGTTACCGTCATGAACTCACGTTCACACCACGTATTGATGTTACCGTCATGAACACACGTTCACGCCACGTATTGATGTTACCGTCATGAACTCACGTTCACACCACGTATTGATATTACCGTCATGAACTCACGTTCACACCACGTATTAATGTTACCGTCATGACCACACGTTCACACCACGTATTGATGTTACCGTCATGAACACATGTTCACGCCACGTATTGATGTTACCGTCATGAACACACGTTCACACCACGTATTGATGTTACCGTCATGAACACACGTTCACGCCACATATTGATGTTACCGTCATGAACACACGTTCACACCACACATTGATGTTACCGTCATGAGCACACGTTCACACCACGTATTGATGTTACCGTCATGAACACACGTTCACACCACACATTGATGTTACCGTCATGAACACACGTTCACACCACGTATTGATGTTACCGTCATGAACTCACGTTCACACCACGTATTGATGTTACCGTCATGAACACACGTTCACACCACGTATTGATGTACCGTCATGAACACACGTTCACACCACGTATTGATGTTACCGTCATGAACACACGTTCACACCACGTATTGATGTTACCGTCATGAACACACGTTCACACCACACATTGATGTTACCGTCATGAACACACGTTCACACCACGTATTGATGTTACCGTCATGAACACACGTTCACACCACGTATTGATGTTACCGTCATGAACACACGTTCACACCACACATTGATGTTACCGTCATGAACTCACGTTAACACCACGTATTGATGTTACCGTCATGAACTCACGTTCACACCATGTATTGATGTTACCGTCGTCAACACACGTTCACACCACGTATTGATGTTACCGTCATGAACTCACGTTCACACCACGTATTGATGTTACCGTCATGAACACACGTTCACACCACGTATTGATGTTACCGTCATGAACACACGTTCACACCACGTATTGATGTTACCGTCATGAACACACGTTCACACCACGTATTGATGTTACCGTCATGAACACACGTTCACACCACGTATTGATGTTACCGTCATGAACACACGTTCACACCACACATTGATGTTACCGTCATGAACACACGTTCACGCCACATATTGATGTTACCGTCATGAACACACGTTCACACCACGTATTGATGTTACCGCCATGAACACTATAAGTTGTATGCTTCTCTCGAGGGTAATACGGTCTCATGTACCATCTTTGTATCTTTGTACCAGTGCCTCCCCAGCCTTCTCGAACAAATGCTTTGGAATTTTACAAGATGTTGCCGCAATTTCCCTTCTCATAATCCACTTAAAAGAATGCTAGACATTCTACCATGACATTGCTGGATACTCGATTCTGATTGGTTCTCCAGCAAAATCTAGCGTTATCAATTCTGGATTGAACCTCCTCTGATTTTAGCGCCGCTTCACCGCGTATTGACAAATCTACATTGTGACGTCACAATCTATCCGAACAAACGGCCGATTCTAAGGTGTGCTCTACTTGTGGAAATCAAAATAACTGATACAATCAAATTAATTTTTCCTGTAGCGTGTTTTAGAGTTACATCAGATAGATTAGCAAGGCAAACTGCGTCAGTATCGAGATCAATCCAAATAGAGACACTTGATGCAGTTGAGAAGGCGAGCAAACGCAATGTCATTGACGCAATGGTCAGCCGGATCTGAAAACCGAGCGTAACGTTTTGATGCAAAATAAGAAATAAATATGTCATATCATCTGCACACCTACGTCGATAACTAGAATGTGCATTCCTTACCCGAATGAGACAATTACCATCACCTGTAACGCTTCCTTTTAATAAATACAAGTCCGCAAGCTCGTCATTCACAGCGACCGGGCAAACGGTAGCCGCCATTTTGAACGTCGCGTGATATGCTTAGCGGGTTATTCCAAAAATGCGAACTTCAGGAAATACGAATCTTGATTTTGTGAACGCGAATGTTGAGAAAACAAAATGTAAACTCCCATTATAAATGACACATATATATATGATTTTTTTAAATGGTTAAAGAGAACTTGTAGGAGAAAACTCTGTGTATAACAACACTATTTTTGTACGAAATCGCTGCTGTTGTTACAAAGGATTTTTCGAACGTAATTCGGAGCTCGCGCCCTGCCGTTGTACGCACTGTCAGCATCCGACAAAAAGAGTTCCATGGTAATACGGTCATGGTAGAATGGAGATAAACCTACGCGTTCGGTTTCAATTTTAAATTTACTCGCTATCAATCCAGTATAACATGTCTCTGATTTTCAAACACAGTAGGTTTATCTCCTAAGTAAAGCTTTATAGTTCGAAAGTATAGAAAAGTTGCTTGAATAGAAAATAAGTTTCGTGATAGGCAATCATTAAAATACAAAAAAATTCAACGTACACAAAGTCATATGATGCAATGTTGAAACTTTTTTTTAATTGCAGACTCTACAAAACGAAAAACAGAGATTGGAGACCGAGATTAAAACCGGTGTCGACAAACATCGGGTGGAGGCTGATAGTGGTATGTAAGATTATTGCACCTCTATGATGTTTTCACTTGAATGTTATCAAGAGAAAATACTTTAGTATACACTAAATCTTTATTGGCCTCCCGTTTTTTGTTAATTACATGATGGGGGGGATGTGTTATCTACGTGACTGTTGTTGTTTTTATTTCTAATCGTTTTGTTAAAATGTCTTTTGTTAAAACATCGATAATTAAGCTTTGAAAACGGTATGTTTACGTACATAACTACAGTTATGATGTTCTGTGAACATAATTGGAAAGCGTCATTGTTAACACTGGCATGGGTTAACTTGAGCTAATTCGAGGTCACGGGTCAGAATGCAGTGTTGACGTAGGAGAGCCGTAACAGCACTGTGAGGAGTTTATTCCGTTACTGGTTGGAAGAAATTAGAGTTTTCAGTACATGCATATATTTCAATGAATATCAGCATTGCGTGATGTAAACCTTCATCGGGCAACAATCGCCAACACTATATGTACTCACAGCTTCACCATTCAGCCGTCGGCCTTCGATAGAAACAGTGCCTACAAACTGGTTCAATCGTTCAATGTAGCGCTCAATGTAGCGCATTCTCTCCTGAACGACACAGTGCGATTCCTCGAGGTTTGCTCGCTTTGCTACGTAGCGCTACATTGAGCAATCGCGTTCAAGAGAGGTTTAAAAGTAATCACTCATTGGGCGATTACCTTTAAACCTCTCTTGAACATGGTCGTATGATAATCATATTATGTACTCCTCTGATAGATGCATTAACGATCATGGTTCAAGATTTTGGTTCCTTTGTCACAGCCAAGACACAGATCAAGAACCTTGAGTCGGTTCTCGAGATCTCTAACCAGCATAACGAGCGGATGAACACAGAACTGACAACCCTCAAACAGGTCAACCAGGAACTCAAGGAGGTACGTATTACCCAGGATACCGTGTAACATCTTCAGAGTTACCTCCCATTGTAGATTATTTTAAAATTCGTTAAGACATCTTGCATTATTCATAACACTATAGTAAATTAGATATGCCAAGGAATATGTACATGTATATAGACCTGTTAAGATTGTTCCTAAAATTTACAGACTTATGAATGTCGATATAGACTCCACACGCCTGAAATAAAAATATACATGGTTTGTTTGGATGGAAATCCATATCCATTAATTAATTCTTTTAAATTTATGAAAGACAATATTCTAAGATGTTTTATGAAGTTTTTCGAACTTTATATCCTATAATATCCATTCACATTATTCATCACATATATTCATATATATCTAACCGTTTAATGCTAAATGCATCATGCATGACACATAACCCTTCCAATTGACCAACAGAATTCAGAGAAGAACTTGCAAGAACTAAACGCCCACAAGTCTGCAGTTGATATGAGAAACAGAGAACGTGAGTTGTCAAGAAATATCATTTCATGATATTATTGCAGCAGAAAGCCATATTGACAATCAAGACATGTATATTGGAAAATGAACGACCTACCGAACAAGAAATTCTCTGAGGACGTTTTATCGTCAATCAGAAATTTCAGTTTACATTTTTCGCTATCAGGTCAAAATTGTTGCAGAACAACGGCGCGAATGCATTGAATTAGTCACATACGATCGCTACAGTACTGAAAGTTCATATGAATTAAGGTTCTACGAAATGTCCTCGTGCTCTGTTCGGACCTATGATTACGACGATGATGACGACGATGAAGATGTTGATACTGATGAATATGGTAGTGACGATGATGATTACAATGACGATGACGACGATGAAAACGTTGATGCTGACGGAGACAATGACGTTAACTATAAAGATGATGGCAGTGACCACGCCAAAGGGGAAACACTTCACAAAAGCATACACTGTCGGCCAAAATAAACGCCTACTGGATTTTTCTTAAAATGACAGATGAAATAATATCTGAAATATAATTAATGGTGGTCTCCACGTTATGCTGAAACAAAAATTAATATGAATGTCCATTGAAATCATGGAAAAAATCGGATTCGAGTCAATAACATTCATGAAAATCATGCCTAATGAATACCACTATTTTCGATTGATTCGCTTGCACACCGCAACCACGCACACCTGTAGCGTCATCACCAAATTAATGAGAATGCGTGCCTGTATTGTTGCTCTTGGTTGTATGACAATCTGTTTCAAATGTTTTTTTCTGATCAAGCACTGATCGAAAAATGAACAATTTCTGTTGTCTTATTTCAACAATCGCCATTCTTTTGTGATATAACAACTTCTGAAATTTAAATATGTTATGTAGAAATGGTGCAACTTCATAATGCTATAATATTGTTAAACTTTTTATTATAGTTGCTACGAAATCTGATAAAATATCTGTTAGGCGTTTCTTTTGGCCGACAGTGTAATTCAAATGCAAGTAACATTCATTCATTTTCTCTGACGGCTAATTGATCAAGTTGTATACCCACACTAACATCTACCCTTCCCTCACAGAGCTGTTTCTGCCTCCAACCTGGGGAGAAATGCCGGAAACTATGAACTGTAAGATGTTCCCCGCACCTCCAGACAAATACCAAGAAGTGGAACAAAAATTCTTTGCGACCTTGGGGCGTTATTCAGCCAAAATAATCAAGGTATGTGTTCACATATTTCACACTTTTCTTAAGGATGTAGTATTGAGGTAGCTTATATTATAATAGCAATATGGACTTTCAAAATAACAGATTTTCAATGAAATGTTCGTAGTGACGAGTGTTTGATTAACAGATTAAACTCAAAAGAGTCCCAAATGTATTCTAAAATACTTTTATTATAGCTTTTTCCCAATAATATTTTCAATTATTGACAAAAGGTATGGAACTAATTACAAATAGTTATTGATTTTTGATGTACCAAAATCTTGTTAACAGCCTTGTTCTTATTCTCTGAAACCCAAAGGTTATAGCGTAGTTTCGACACACGAACAATAGTTATTTTAAAACAAATCCAGAGACATCCAGGGGCTTGCTTGGCCTCAAGGGTAATTTTGATAGAGCCGCCAGGGACTTCCTTTGGTTCAAGGGAACTCTTTATGGAGGCATCCATTGGCTTCCTTTGGTTCAAGGGTAATTTGATGGAGGCCTTCGGGGCTTCCTTGGGTTCACAGGTAATTTGATGGAGGCCTTCGGGGCTTCCTTGGGTTCACAGGTAATTTGATTGAGGCCTTCGGGGCTGCCACGAGTTCACTGTGCTCATGCGGATAGTGATTAATTCAGTCAAATTATTGTAACATTCCAAGGACATCACATTTTAGTTATAAATGTAGGGGGAATGCAATACTAATTTTATATTTGTAGATGAAATGAGGAAACCAAGACGATGCAGCAAAACTTCTAATTTGTAAAAGTTCTCCATGTGACTGGTATTTCTATATTGCAACCATTGTAGATAACACAGATCCAGAACAAGTGCCTGTATAAACAATACAAACTGAAGAAGGTCCAGATAGAACAACGCAGCAAGTCCAGAGAACAGCTCTTGTGGCACGGCACTTTTGGGGAGGCTGTGTCCGGTATCACAGTAAATGGGTTTGACAGAGGATTCCAGGGGTTCAATGGTAAGTTTGATAGAATCTTCAAGGGTTCAATAGTGAGTTTGACAGAGGATTCCAGGGGTTGAATGGTGAGTTTGTTACAGGATTCCAGGGGTTGAATGGTGAGTTTGTTACAGGATTCCAGGGGTTGAATGGTGAGTTTGTTACAGGATTCCAGTAGTGCAATGGTGAGTTTGATAGAAGCTTCCAGGGGATCAATGTCAGTTTGGCGAAAGCTTCAATAATGTTCAACGCGGAGTTTGACAGTGGCTTTTTGGGGCCAAAAGGGTTTTCCTTAGGTTCAAGGGTAATTTTGATAGAGGCATCCAGGGTCTTCCTTGGGGTCAAGGGTAATTTTGATAGAGGCATCCGGGGTCTTCCTTAGATTCAAGGGTAATGTGATAGAGGCCTACAGTGGCTTCCTTGGGTTCAAAGGTAATTTTGATAGAGGCATCCGGGGTCTTCCTTTGATTCAAGGGTAATGTGATAGAGGCCTACAGGGGCTTCCTTAGGTTCAAGGGTAATTTTGATAGAGGCATCCGGGGTCTTCCTTAGATTCAAGGGTAATGTGATAGAGGCCTACAGGGGCTTCCTTGAGTTTCAAAGGTAATTTTGATAGAGGCATCCGGGGTCTTCCTTTGATTCAAGGGTAATGTGATAGAGGCCTACAGGTGCTTCCTTGGGTTCAAAGGTAATTTTGATAGAGGCATCCGGGGTCTTCCTTAGATTCAAGGGTAATTTTGATAGAGGCCTACAGGGGCTCCCTTGGGTTCAAGGGTAATTTTGATAGAGGCTTCAGGGGCTTCCTTGGGTTCAAGGATAATTTTGATAGAGGCATCCAGGGTCTCCTTGGATTCAAGGGTAATTTTGATAGAGGCATCCGGGGTCTTCCTTAGATTCAAGGGTAATTTTGATAGAGGCCTACAGGGGCTTCCTTGGGTTCCAGGCCCCCAAGCTGTAAGAGCGAGGTTATTCTAAACTAAACTTTATGAATCCATCCACTTTGTCCGACACTGTAATAAACATGAATATTGTTGCAAACCTTCCAGATGTTTCAAAGTTTCACGTACTATGTGTCAATCTTATTTTATCCAAAGGACATAACCTCGTTATCACACTGCTTTACTATTACAAATTTATTACGTAGATATACCTACATTTATATCTCTATATATCTGTATATTTATATCTCTACTGTATGCATGAGTCTTCAATAAATCCATTGTCTTTCTTGTCATGTACATCACAAATAAACTCAAACTCTTTATTCTCGGAAACCACACTCGGTGGTACAAGAGATACAGTTTATAATATGATACATAAAACATAAAGCACGATGGCAGGGTATAATTGTTCACATACAATATATAGGATGTCATTTCAGAATACAGCTGAATTACAGTTGACACAAAATCATTTGTATGTCTTTTTCCCATTCTTATGAATAATATTGAGATACAGTGCTAAGTTTTTGGATTGAACAAAGCTTTGGTCTGCAAATATATTTTTTATAAGTCATTAAGTTTGGGAATGATAAATTTTTCTGAGGAATGAAACAACAGTGTTTCTACTGTGTGCATTCAAAACGTAATCGACTATCCTGGTACTGCTGAGAACGCTTCACATAATTGTTTAGCCGCTGTCTGTATCGGATATCAGATTAAACTTTAATCCTGGTTATTGTTAACGATGTTTCACTTAATTAAAAAATTTACCAGATTTACCAACGATTTCTTTTTTAAATTTCAGGCACGATGTACGGCAAGGGAGTGTATTTTTCCACCACCACAGAATATTCCGTCAGGTACTCGAAAGATGACAGAAACAATGAAAAACACATGTTCTTAGCCCGAGTTTTGACAGGAGATAATACCCTTGGCAAGTCCAACTATACAGTCCTGCCTATTAAGGATTTCTCCTCCTTTACGAGATACGATTCTCTGGTGAATGACACAAACTCTCCAACTATGTACGTGATCATGAACGACACTCAGGCTTACCCAGAATACCTTGTGACATACGAAATCACCGGTGAAAACAGACTGGTCCCTTGAGTGGGTTACGCTGCGCTTCCACTGGCCGTCATACACTCATAGCCCTGCCCATGTAGGAAAACAACGTGGCGTCTGTATAATCTTTCAAACTTCGATTTTTTTATCCCCCGTCGCGCGTTTAGCGCAAAGCGGGGCATATATGTTATTATGTATCCCACTCCTAAATGCGCTTTAAAGGCTTGGGGACACTAGATTTCACATTTACATTGGTACTTGCATAATCTGTTGGCCCCAATGCAATTATCTTATAACATAATCACTGCTTTGCATACATTCGCAATGTCATACATCAGAGTAAAACACTTTTTGTGTCTGATTAAGTACACTTTGGGTGTTGATATCGCTTTTTAAAAACGATTTTTGGCATTTAACTTAAACATTCATGAAATGTAGCAATATCACTAATAAAAGATGTTTTCGACATCAACAACATTCTCGGACTTCTATTTGCTGACGCGTAATAACTGTAGGACGCCATAAACAAGCTAGAAAAAGTCCATTTTTACTCTCTGATCTCGTCTAGTTAAGTACATTCGAAACGATGATTGGAATTTCAAATTTAGTTAAGTTGGCTTCTGAAAACATAAATTAAATATATCTCTATTTCAGTCGTGTTTATCACTCTTGAATTTAATTATCTTGGGTGAATGTATGACTTTACAAACTTTCTGGTCAAGTAGTTCCGATACAAAACTAGCTCAACCGAAACGGATATACACTAGCCTCCCACTAGACTAGCAAAGAATTGCTCCCTCAGCTGTTTTATCAGCCAACACTTCGAATTCCCTCCATGTATGTCCCTCTCTCAACCTCCCAAAAACACATTGTCGAAGATTCTTCCGTCCAGCAGTTAGCCATTTGGTCTCCACTTCATATATATTTATATACTAGATCTACTCAGGTGTCGCCAAGCGTGCCGTTTTAAACACTGTTCGTGTGACATTTGTAACAAAGTTGTCTAGTGAGACCTCAGATCAAATCACGGGCAGAGTTCAGCCAATTACTCACGAGTATGGCATTCACTTGCCAAATTATCGTGGCTGTTTCCTCTCGAGATTCATACAAATCATCGCTCTTTTATTTTGTTGGAGTTAAGATTTTCTCTCATAAAGAAACACAGAACAAGATTCCCCGCCATGTGTTTGTTAGTTAGGAGTGGTTATGACTACGGCTATAAAACGTATATATGCCCATCAAGATAAGGGCATTCCACTGCCACTTTAACAACTGTGATTATGTACCATATGCATATGGCGTGAAAGGCTCATTGCTGCATATCAGCAGATTGGTCAATCATGTCCTGTTGATACTTGTTTAATGAATTCAGACTTTCAAATTCAAACGATTTGCTCTCTGCTGATTGGATTAAACAAGTTCACGTGACCGGTATACATTATCATAAACACGAGATTGACAGTTGAAATGGATAACCTTAGTACTTTGAGGTTTATACAAGATACCATTACTTTGTCACTGCTATTTGTGTATACGTTTTAAATGCTCAAATGAGAATTCAATTTGATGTTTAGTTTAAAGTTTGCATCATTGTCGTGACCAAAACTTCATTGGTCATGTTATAAATTTTCCCATAAAGAATTGGGGGTGAGCAACTTTCTGATGAGGTCATAATTCTTTACCTTTTGTCCTTTTCGCACGTTGCATTCTCACAACACTTTGTATTGGTAAATGTTAAACGGCTTTCATACGGCAAACTTAAGTTTGCCAACACTTGTTGGCCAACATTGGAAAGTTGTCAAACTCGCGTGTTCACACGTCAAACACTTCTTATCAGCTTTGATGACGTCATACATGTGACGTCTTGACGTCATGTGATTCAATAGTCGCATTCCATTGGCTACCAAGAAACAACACAAATTTGACAACTCTTAAAGTTCGTGAGAATACATACACATCCTATAGGCGATGAATTGCTGAACCGTTCACTCTCAAACTTGAATAAGCCAACATGGGTTGTCAAACTTTAGTTTGCCGTGTGAAGGTCGCTTCATACACCTTTGATACCGCACCATAATCATTCACATGAGTTATTAAAACTTATCTTTGATATAATTATAATTCCAAACAATCCTTATATCCGCGGGCATCCGTGTTTAACAAACACATCCTGTTTATTTTGTCTTTGATACCTCCCAAAATACCATATGTGCTGATTTAAATCTCACTCCTCTTTGTTTATTCATTCCCAAATATCAACATACAACACTTACTGGTTTCTACTGAACATCGGCCAGTGAACTTATACACATGCAGAATCTGAAATTACACTTTAAAAGGAGAACATTCGAATTGATAGTCCTGTTTACATATATATGTTATTAATACATGATTAAAACAGTCACATTTAAAGATACTAATGAAGTTATATTTTTATGACTGTATATTTCACAATTATTTTGATAAACACAGACGCACATTTGTTGAAAAATAAAAAAACCCAATAAGAACTGAAGCCATTCATCGGCGCTACGAGTTAGAAAAACTTCACTACAACATAACAGCAAATTGTTTATTAGTTTTATGACATGTCATGTGTTAGTATGTGGATACTCTCTCAGTGGATGTCTTATTATTAAAAAGTTGTACAAATAGGTAGAATATAGCGTGTTTTCATTTCACGTGATGTAAAAAAACCCAACAAGATTGCGACAGAAAAATGACGTTTGACTAATTGGCGCGCACCAGCCGGGGTACATGCACTGTCTTACACCAGGGCCGTGTTCAAGAGAGGTTTCAAAGTAACCCCTCATTTAGCGATTACTTTTAAACCTCTCTTGAACGCGATTGCTCAATGTAGCGCTACGTAGCAAGGCGAGCAAACTTCGAGGAATTTGCACTGTGTCGTTCAAGAGAGATTGAGCGCTACTTGAGCGATCAATGAGCAATTTAAGCGCTAGCTGTTATGGAACGGAACCCAGGTGTCTAGTGTCTTACACATGTACACCTTTATAATATCACCGTATGAAGCGATTGAAATTGAAGTGGTATTAATACAAATTTACTGGATAAAATAACACCATTGATAATAAACTGAGACTTTGAAGGGTGATTCCCTGTACCACACTGAGACATGAGTTGAGAGACTTT
Source organism: Gibbula magus (assembly GCA_936450465.1). Taxonomy (NCBI): domain Eukaryota; kingdom Metazoa; phylum Mollusca; class Gastropoda; order Trochida; family Trochidae; genus Gibbula; species Gibbula magus. The sequence continues at coordinate 21,876,876 of OW388298.1, read as the reverse complement.
TAGTGACCTTATTCAGAATGTGCCTCTGTTCACTCAGCACTACATATTGGAACCTGGCAAAGATTGTGTTGGGAGTAACCCTCAAGCGACATGTTTGTTAAGTTGTTTTAGACCATGGTGTAGCGCCATAGCATGCCATTCTCTTCCCACAGAGGTTACTCCCTTCATATCTCCGATCCTAACCTCTGTTCTACATGGCCTATATTTCTAAACTCCAGCAAAATTCCCTAGTGGGGGAAATGTGAACCTCATACTGTATCCCTTCTTAACCAATGAAAATTCATCTTTCTGCGACCATGTCGACCGAGTGACTTCAAAGATCTTGGCATTTGACTCTAAAGGGTCTTGCTCATTAGCATATGTCCTTCGTATATGTCTGATGTAAATGACATAAATATCTGATTTGGTCTTCTTTATTTATAAGCATATTTATGATCAATAATGTTCACAAAAAAGCAAATAGCATATTTCGAGGAAAACACATAAAATGATAAAACGTTTATCTCACGTTTATTTTATCATTATGACGTGTCATTGATAAATGTCACTTTTATAACGCCGTCGATGATTGCACAACTAGATTCAATTACAACCAACCAGGACACTCCCTTTCTGCCTTTTACACCTTTTTACACGAGATAAGATAAACATGGTGTTTGTTAAGAGGAAGATGTATCTGTACATATATTTATAAATGGATATTTTAAAGGGGCAGTAGCACGTTTTTTGTAAATTTTATTTTTTCAACTTTCCCAATTATAATGATAGTATATATCATTCATATTTACTTTAGAGGGTAAAACATCTTATTACACAAACCAATTATCCGTAGTGGTAATAACGATGTTGTGTATAAAGCAAATATTGCATGGCGGCCATTTTATTGTGAACACAATTTATTATTTCTAATGACAAAACACGTTTCCCATGGCTTTACGGAACCATGTACATTCATATTTTATATTTTCTGAAGAGGGAAGGGTGTTTTACTGTTGGTGACATTATTTTTCAATTACATTTCATCGACTTATTTCACCAGAAAAACGTGCTACTGCCCCATTAATACACGATTTCTGAGCATGATATGTTGAGGTAGCTAGACTGCTTTCAACGACGGTCTCTGACTTTTTAACAGGGTGACAAATCGTAGTTGGTGGTACTTCACCCATGTACTTATATCTGAATAATACAATACACTTAAACAACCGGTTTGTTCAAGTAAAACAAGACGTCTATGTATTATTAGATTCTTTATACATGTACACCAATACCAACAGTGAAATCCAGTTTCTACTTTCGGTTTAAACCGAGGCACGCTTTTGTGTTGGTTGGTAACCAGCCCGGATGTCAAATGTAAACAATTAAACAAACTGTTCGTCTTGACGGTGTGGTAAATAACATGAACGAATTGTCACATCATGTTATGGTTTTAATTACAACGAAAAGGTATGATATAAGATAGTGTACAATGTTTTACAATGTTTTACAAGTTGTCGTGCTCATAATGTTGAAATATTACAATGGACAGACAGTTAAGTCATACTTCACCAGTTCCCCTAAAGCACTGTGTAGTCGTGAGATTATGTGTAACATTATAACACTGTGCGGTAGTCAAGGTCATGCTGAAATATATGTGTTGTCTTTCATATTAATTTTCTTTTTTTTTGTTGTGCTCAAAAAGTTTAAATTTATCAAGGACAAACACGAACTGACACTTCACTAGGTCTCCTAATGCATGATAAGGCCTAGACTGTGAAGGAACTCAAGCATAACAATCCACCCAGCGGTTAATGTCGTCATAAGGTATGCTGAAATAATATACGTAACGTGATGTTATCATCTCAAAAAGTGTATTTTTTATTATTATTTTTGTCTATTGTCCGTCACCTTGACCAATGGTCAACTGTTCGAAAGAGAGTTATCAAATTAAGCACATTTCGGCAAGTCTAGATTTTAAGTTCAGGGTAAAGTTCCACTAACCGATCTTAGGCCTATGATCAATCTTAGCCAATGATAACAGACGGCCTTTTCGATTGATGTTAAGGCCAGAAAAGTTAGTGGAACGCAACCTGGTCGTAGTCTAGGATATATCCACCCCAAACTGTGGAATCTATAAAATCAGCCCCCCCCCCCCCCCCCCCCCCCCCCCCCAACAAATTGTAATATATAAAATTTCAATAATATATTAGTTCAAGGAAAACATGCTTACATGCTTAACCAAGATAGACATAAAGATATGAATATAAGTTAATATCGTTTCACATTATGACCCTCTTCAGTAATATGTGATTTCACTCTGTTTTCAGTGATAATGCAGGGCTTACGGAAGGTAAGATTATTAAATTTATAAGAAGTAATAATTGGTGGACACCCTGCGAAGTCAACAATGTGATCGTCGCTCACAAATTCTAGATCATATTATATAATTTGTACACAGTGTGCACGCTCCGTTACGTTTCACAGATGTTCACAATTATATTTCAACATAGAACCTTTGTCACCACTCACCCCCGACACGACAGGGATCTTGTTTCAGAGGCATCCATTTTTCTCGTAATAACCCCTTCATGAGTTTTTATTCCTATAATAACTTCGTATGTTGTTTTAAATTCGAAATTCATACCGTGGAGGGGGTTTTACTTTTGAAAGATCTTAAATGAGACTCAGAACTATTTGTCAGAACCAATTTTATCACAACTCTATTCACAGCAAGTATTCTCTAAAGTTATACAAAGACAATTTTTGTAACTGGAAATCTTTTACTGTATGTACGGTGCTCTAGATCTATCTCTATGCTACCAAAAGAAAGCTTGATTTCCTCTGCTTATGGCCATGCTTTCTCTTCCTCAATAATATGCTAGTCCGGGAGAATCTGTATAAAAGGACGAAAGACGAGTTAAAAAATCAACGTAAGTGCGTAACTAGTTTTGGGAAGAAAATATTATAAATGTTTATATTTATATTTGAAAGTTTATAAATTTGAGAAAACACTACTCTGTCTTTCTCTCTAAAAGTATACAATAATATACAATGTACGACAAGCGCTTACATTTATATGTTACGGTATCTAAGTTAGATAAAACACCCTACATCGGTTATGCTTGGGATTGTTTGTAACACTAGACGTACATCACCTTCGCTCACATATTCACATACTATGTACACAAGAAGTAAAGGAAAACATGACACCAAAGATCCAATATTAAAATCACAACATAAAAAATCATTTTCAGTTTAGACATGGCTTCATTTTAATTTGACAGAATCAAGCAAAAGGAAAGCACGGTGAGAACCATTACTTATAACTATAGGTATCACATGATGTAATGATGTGATGTGGACCTAGGACCCGTGGTTTTACTTACTTGAAACATGCTGCAGCCATGACGACATGACACGACATATACCTCCCATTTAGTCTAGAGTAGAGAGATTGCATTTCGTATCGTTCTAGGTTTCATTTAGAATAACCTGTGAAAATTATTCCATCACACCGCACATTATAGAAGGAATTGTGAAAGTGGGAATATTTAAAGGCGCAATATCATTTATGTGACTAGGTTGATATCACTCAGCTGTATAGGAACATTTAAATATTTTAAACACAATAACTCGCTTTGAATACAAGTTGGTATAACTGGGTTTGATTCATCGTCCCTCTTTTATATCAAGTTAATGACCCTCGTTAAATAATTTTGGATTGTCTCGAGACAAAGCAAGTTTAAAGGCACTATGTCAAGCCAATTGTTTTAAAATAGAAATAATGCACGGATAATGCAGATCTCTCGATATTACAGATCTACACTCAGGTAATATATTATATAAGATATCTGGAAAATATGTACGTATTCAGGATTTAAAGTTAACTTTAAAAGACCGGAAGTATTTAATGCAACGTTGCATTAAATCCGCATGAACTACAACATCAGCAATATTAAGAAATTGCACCCAACCCGAAGACCAAAAACGACTGTCGCTATCGTTAATGTAACAACAATGCTTACACTGCATATTACAAACCGGTGAAGTTACAGATACTCCAAATGAAGATTATCCAATCTTTGTTGTCAGTTAAGAGAATAAAGTATATGCAAGAGCTTAATGAAATCCTAGTTCAGCCGTTTTCTACAATCTATATTTCCCATTTTGCACATCGGCGACTCTTTTTATTCGTGATATCCCTGAGTGACTTCGGCCGTCTCAACTATTTAATCATTGACTGCAGGTCAATTGTAAAGAATTATAAGTATTTTATTGCACCGCAGGGAGGCTAAATTGAGTTTATATGCCCTCGTATGACCTAAAATAGCTTATTTGAATGCGAAAAACGTGCACTTGTGCCTTTAATTCAAGAGGAACATAGAATTGATATGTAAGTGAAAGCTTCTTAGATATCCTCTAAATATCACTCGAAGTTCATTTAATCATATGACACACTTAATCTGTATTAATCTGTAATTAAATTATTAATTCAAATATTTGCAGGATAATCAAGAGCTGAAGATCCAAGTTGGTATTTTAAAAAGGACGAAAGACAAGTTCAAAAATCAACGTAAGTGTGTAGCAATAAACAGTTTCAATGTGTTTTTTTTTCAAACTGGTACCTTCGATGCGCTTGATATATCGATATATAGAAATCATTTTAAGATATAAACAATTATAAATGAAATTAAAACAATAATAAAAAATATTTTTAGAATCAAGGTCTAATAAGAAGAAATAGAATAAAAAACAACTGTTCTAACTTTAAAATGTTTTTTGTTAGTTTGGTTTTAATTTGTCTGTGAGTTAATATGCTGAATGTTCTACAGACAGATACAGTGTCTGGTCTGGCTTGGTGTCTTTCAGTGTTGATGGCAATTTTAAAGTTACTGCACCTGAAGCATGATAATTCATTTGAAAGTGATGAGTTGAGACAACATGGTGACATGACGTCATAATCAATGCTATGACGTCACGCGTTGCCTATCACGTTGCGCTCTAAATGCGGCCACGGCGGGTCTCCAGGTTATGCTTGAAAGTAGATTTCAGCGTATTTTCATTTATTTCGTTACTTCGGTAATAAATAGAATATTATATTCATGTATATGTCATGTATAAGACATGTTTAAGACACTCGTGTCTGAATATCGGTATATCCCTCGCTCTCGCTTTCGCTCGGGAAAAACTAAATTAAATAATCAGACATCCGTGTAATAAACCATGTAAGATATAGACACCCATGTATTCTACTCTGTATACTGTTTAAATGAATCAATTAAAGTTCGACAGGTGAATTACATTTGTGCTGCGTGCTTTCTCTGTTTACCGACATTGATAAGAAACAATTCGGGATTTCTAGTCTCTCAGGGGTCATTTGTATCAGGCTAGACCAGAACTTGAGATCTCTTATCATAATGTTAGCTGTAGCGGAGCTCGAACACTTCACCAAGCACCGTTGCATTAGGGTATTCTTAAGTTATTCTGCTGTATTTAATTCCCATATTTCTTACCCATAGCGCAGGATAAGAGAGACAATACTTTCAAATATGTTGCATACATATTTGCAACTGATATCACCAAGTGTCCTCATCATTGTTAACATCATTATAGCTTTCTTACTCTGGTAGGTTTTTGAGTATGCGCCTATACCAGTTTGGGTGTAAATATAATGCCTAAATATATGTAGAAAGGTACAACACCAGTGTTTCACCATTTTAATTATAAGTCCACTTTTCATAATTTCCTAGGGTCAACCATTTCGTTATACCATCATTTTTATTTTCTGAAGGTTCACTACCATTCCAGTCTCTTAACAACATTATTTAAGGGCATCTTTTTTTCATTTAGAGTTGTACAGCTGACACATCATCTGTAAACGTTATGGGGGAAACATTTAGAAAATATTGTGGGGTAACATCACCTTCTCCGCCAACATATTCCAGTTGGTTTAAAAGATTATTGATGAATATCATAAATAGCTGTGGGCTCAATATGCAACCCTGCCGTGTGCCAATATTGCACCTAAAATAATCAGTTTAACCGTTTGAACTCGTCACACATGAACACATGCTTGCAATCATAGATGAAAGCCCCTTATAACAGTCTCCCTTAATCCCAACATCGTTTAAGCTTTGTAATATAAGTCTTTTGGCACCAAATGCCGTTGCAAAATCCACAAAGAGGCAGTAAAATCTCCCGTTCCTGGTTGCTGTATATTTCTGCTTGTCTATATTTGAGTAATTTGTTTCATAACCTGTTTGCGGCTCATCTCTGCATAGAAAGTATCCAGTTTTATGTAAAAGAAAATATTTTGCACATGGCATCAATCAATGAAGTTCCTCTGTAGTTATCAACATCATTCTTAATTCAAAATTTGAAAAGAGGACATGTAATACTTTTATTCCAAGCAACAAGAAAGATACCCATAGCTGACTAGTATCTGACTGTCATTGTGGTTGAAATATATAATAGATTATGTTTAAAGTATTCAGTGCAACCTCCACAAGGACAAGCCTTGTCGAATTTCCTTAATGTTTCCGTGCTAGAAAATCAGAGCCTACTATCCATGTGCGATCCACTATCTTAGCACGGAAAACCGATGGAAATACCGCAAGGGTTAAATCAGCAAGTAATAGAGACTATCAACGGTTATACCATAGGGAAGTTGCCATATCAACTGTCAAGGAACATATTGGTTGCTATTAGTTCGTATATCGGCAGAGATAATATTTTGTAACGATTTTAGTCTAATTGAAATGTCAGAATAATGTCGATCTCCCATGTTTATAATTATCCAGTGATCGAGCTGAGTGGAAAACTGGAAGCACAGAAGACTGGGGCCCAGAAAGTAGGTGCATATTGATTGAATCAAGTTCCCTTTCATAATAAATAATAATTTTCAGTTCATTGTACATTTAAAACAACAAAAATCAACACATGATGAAGTGTTCACTTGGTATCCGCTTGTTTCCCTTTATCTTGAAATCCTATTCTCTTGCAACAGCAACTGAGGACTGAGAGACAAAATGGATTTGCAGCTTACTGTCGTTCTAGAAGCCTCAATCGTGAGTATCACTTAGTATTTTCATAGTTTAAAGGGGCAGTAGCACTTTTTTTCGCTCAAATAAGTTGATGAAATGCCATTAGATAATCGTTTTTGTAATTCGAAATAATAAAATGTGTTCACAGATGATTTACCCTCTTAAGTAAATATAAATGACATAAATTATCATCATAAATGGCAAATTGGAAAAATAAATTTTTTTAAAAGTGCTACAGCCCCTTTAATTAAGTTTTGGTATGGACTTGTGTATTCGTTTTGATAGTGCGAGTCAAGGTGCCGGTGCACTTACATAATGTTTTTAAAACTCACAAATGTAATTCAAACGTCAATTTGAAATCACAGATTAACTATCACGCACATATGTTGCTTCAATATATAAATAATATGTAATATAATAAATATTAATATATAATTTGAGACTGGTCGAAATTGGATCACAGTATTAAAGAAGATTGATTCAGTTAAAGCCATCTGATATTTTATTTTTTCTATTTACAAATGTAATTCAAACGTCAATTTGAAATCACAGATTAACTATCACGCACATATGTTGCTTCAATATATAAATAATATGTAATATAATAAATATTAATATATAATTTGAGACTGGTCGAAATTGGATCACAGTATTAAAGAAGATTGATTCAGTTAAAGCTATCTGATATTTTATTTATGATATATTATACCTTACATTAATTCAACACCGTTTAACTATTATATGCATATATACGTGTTGATAAAACATCTACTGTTTACAGTTGAAAAACAAATCGAAGATCTGGCCAGTGAAAGGAAAACCTGTAAGTATGACAAAGCTACATCAAATGACTTGTTTCATTCTAGCATTTATCTTTGCACTTTAAGTGGCGATCTTTTCAACGAGTGTTCATTGTTTGTAAAAAATAATATCCATTTATTGTTCGTTTTGTTTTTAGAAAGAAATATTTAAATGTTTCAGTACTGCAGCAAAACAAAGATCTCGAACAGCGGAGAAACGAATGTAAGTTTTATTATTCTTGTTGTCTATAATGTTGACTTGTAGTCTTGTACATGTACAGTCAAAAAGCTATTGTGAGCAAATGCTTTTCGTTTGACACATTGGCGTCTAGTAGACTCATCAGTTGGTATAATTACTCCTTGCATATACAGTGTACGTCATAATACTTAAATATTATTAAAAATGTTATACTGTTCTTGAAATATGTATATTTTGCGCTTATTACAATTGAATTTGATGGTAACTCACCAGTGTTAACACTGAATCACTTTGTACGATGTCTTTTAAGACCTATGTACACATTAAACCCTTTTCCTACCATTAGACTCAATCTGCAAACGGATGATGGGCATTCGAGATATTGAGGTGATGAAAAATGGAGATAATTTTATGAATATACAACATCTTTATTCTTTGTGTAATTTCCGAAACGAAATAATTCAATCATTACAAATGTACAACGGTGCCATAATTCGATTATAATTTGTAACATGCAGTTGAAGAACTGACGATCAGTTTAACGGAGGATAATGAAACGTGTAAGTAGAAATATATTTTTATTTTAAAAAGAAAAAAAGATCAACAGTTTTACAGATTTAACAACAGCACTAAATACGAGTTTATACAAGTTATTCATAAATATACACTCGTCAAGGTAATTTTGGATGTAACAGCTACCTCTTGCCGGTCCGATAATATAGTATATTTAGAACGAATGTGATATTAACATGCCAACGTTTTATATGGCTGAAGGGTTAGTTTTATTCACATTTCACAACAGATATGTAACATGTTTCTCACTATCATGCGAAGTGTTTCATGTTCAGTTGAGATTATCGTTCGGTCAGTCATTGAACTAAACACAAACATTAGATTGCAGTTTACAGAGGTTTCAGTTTCATTTTGGCTTTGATATAAAACAATGTTTTGTTCCATATCTTTTGATCATTTCAAACAAAATTTGTCATTTCAGTGAAGAAGACGACTTTAGACGTGCAAAGCAGGATGGTCACTTGTAAGTGTTTCTTATATAGATAAACATCATTCATATACATTCAAGTGTTGATTTTATAAATATTGGTACTGCCCACAATGCACCTGATGAGGGAGTAAACATATACCCCAAAACGTAGTTTATGTTCACAACGATGTAGATTTGATTTTCTTGTCATTCACTGAGGAGCAAATTTTAAACTTGTTCCTTCTGTTAGAATCTACACGGAACTTTATATTGTCTGTGGTCGTGTATGCAAATAACACGATGTGCAGATGATAAACTATAGTATGACATGTGGAAACTCCAGGCAACTTTGAAGTAATTTTATCAATGTGTTCAATGAGAACAAATCAAATAAGCTCATCTTACTGACATTCTTTCAGTAACGGAAGAATTGAATGAAAGAACTAAAGAGAAATCAGAAGGTAAGTATTGAATCAATTACAAGTTCTATAAATGATATTTTATCTATAATATGCTAAATTCACTCAATTTAACAATGTCAACTTGAGGTTTGCAATTAAAGAAAGGATTTGAACTGTTAAAAGTCTCAGCAGGTTATTGATGACTATTGTAGCTGACAAGAGGATACTTGAAGTAGAAGACCTACTCTCTTCATCCATGCGACAGTGTGAGGAGCTACAGGGCCGGGTACAGCACCTGGAACAGGTATTTATTTATCAACCTTTGTATCATTGACCAAGTATTGTTACCATTGTCACAAACACATAAATATCACTATCACGAACACATAATGTCCACACTATCACGAACACATAATGCCACCACTATATATCACAAACACATAATGCCACCACTATCACAAACACATAATGTCCACGCTATCACGAACACATAATGCCACCACTATCACGAACACATAATGCCACCACTATCACGAACACATAATGCCACAACTATCACAAACGCATAATGCCACCACTATCACAAACACATAAATATCACTATCACGAACACATAATGCCACCACTATCACGAACACATATGCCACTACTATCACAAACACATAAATATCACTATCACGAACACATAATGCCACCACTATCACGAACACATAATGCCACCACTATCACGAACACATAATGCCACTACTATCACAAACACATAATGCCACTACTATCACAAACACATACATATCACTATCACGAACACATAATGCCACCAGTATCACAAACACATAATGCCACCACTATCACAAACACATAATGCCACTACTATCACAAACACATAATGCCACCACTATCACGAACACATAATGCCACCACTATCACAAACACATAATGTCACCACTATCACGAACACATAATGCCACCACTATCACGAACACATAATGCCACTACTATCACAAACACATAATGCCACTACTATCACAAACACATAATGCCACTACTATCACAAACACATAAATATCACTATCACGAACACATAATGCCACTACTATCACAAACACATAAATATCACTATCACCAACACATAATGCCACCACTATCACGAACACATAATGCCACCACTATCACGAACACATAATGCCACCACTATCACGAACACATAATGCCACTACTATCACAAACACATAATGCCACTACTATCACAAACACATAAATATCACTATCACAAACACATAATGCCACTACTATCATAAACACATAAATATCACTATCACGAACACATAATGCCACCCACCACTATCACGAACACATAGTGCCACCACTATCACGAACACATAATGCCACTACTATCACAAACACATAATGCCACTACTATCACAAACACATAAATATCACTATCACGAACACATAATGCCACCACTATCACGAACACATAATGCCACCACTATCACGAACACATAATGCCACTACTATCACAAACACATAAATATTACTATCACGAACACATAATGCCACCACTATCACAAACACATAATGCCACCACTATCACAAACACATAATGCCACTACTATCACAAACACATAATGCCACCACTATCACGAACACATAATGCCACTACTATCACAAACACATAATGCCACTACTATCACAAACACATAATGCCACTACTATCACAAACACATAAATATCACTATCACGAACACATAATGCCACTACTATCACAAACACATAATGCCACCACTATCACAAACACATAATGCCACTACTATCACAAACACATAATGCCACCACTATCACGAACACATAATGCCACTACTATCACAAACACATAATGCCACTACTATCACAAACACATAATGCCACTACTATCACAAACACATAAATATCACTATCACGAACACATAATGCCACTACTATCACAAACACATAAATATCACTATCACCAACACATAATGCCACCACTATCACGAACACATAATGCCACCACTATCACGAACACATAATGCCACCACTATCACGAACACATAATGCCACTACTATCACAAACACATAATGCCACTACTATCACAAACACATAAATATCACTATCACAAACACATAAAGCCACTACTATCACAAACACATAAATATCACTATCACGAACACATAATGCCACCCACCACTATCACGAACACATAATGCCACCACTATCACGAACACATAATGCCACTACTATCACAAACACATAATGCCACTACTATCACAAACACATGAATATCACTATCATGAACACATAATGCCACCACTATCACGAACACATAATGCCACCACTATCACGAACACATAATGCCACTACTATCACAAACACATAATGCCACTACTATCACAAACACATAAATATCACTATCACGAACACATAATGCCACCACTATCACGAACACATAATGCCACTACTATCACAAACACATAATGCCACCACTATCACATACACATAAATATCACTATCACGAACACATAATGCCACCACTATCACAAACACATAATGCCACCACTATCACAAACACATAATGCAACTACTATCACAAACACATAATGCCACCACTATCACGAACACATTATGCCACCACTATCACAAACACATAATGCCACCACTATCACAAACACATAAATATCACTATCACGAACACATAATACCACCACTGCCAAGAACCCGTATTGTCAACAATGTCTTAAAACGTATTGACATTACTTTCACTAACACATTTTGACATCACTAGCACAAAGACACAGTGTCATCACTTTCACTAAAACATATTGCCATCACTTTCACTAACACATATTGACATTACTGTGACGAACACATGTAGCCGTCACTTTCACTAACACATATTGACATTACAATCACGGACACATAATGTCAAAACTGCTGCAAACATATATTGACATCACTGTCAGAAACGTCTATTGCCATCACTGCTAAGAAACAACTTTTCGAAAGTTTAAAATATTTGTTTGAATGAGCGATGCTACAAAATACTGTTGAGGGTTCCTTGTTGAAGACACAAAATATTATTGCAGACTCTACAAAACGAAAAACAGAGATTGGAGACTGAGATTAGAAACGGTGCCCACAAACACCAGATGGAGGCAGATAGTGGTATGTGAGATTATAGCGCCTTGGGTGATTGAGTTGAATATTTCCCTTGGGGTAAAGACTTCTGTTTAAAATCAAATCATTTGATCCATTTTTTGCTATTTTACTTTATGGGGTAATGCGTGCTCGGTGTTTTATCTTGAGTTTCTTTTTCTATCACTGTTAATCGTGATAGTAAAGACACTTTCACATCCTGTACTCCCTGTAGATGTACGTAGGCCTACTATTTGTATCACATCGTGTACTCCCTAATGGATGTACGTAGGCCTACTATTTGTATCACATCGTGTACTCCCTAATGGATGTACGTAGGCCTACTATTTGTATCACATCGTGTACTCCCTAATGGATGTACGTAGGCCTACTATTTGTATCACATCGTGTACTCCCTAATGGATGTACGTAGGCCTACTATTTGTATCACATCGTGTACTCCCTAATGGATGTACGTAGGCCTACTATTTATATCACATCCTGTACTCCCTAATGGATGTACGTAGGCCTACTATTTATATCACATCCTGTACTCCCTAATGGATGTACGTATGCCTACTATTTGTATCACATCGTGTACTCCCTAATGGATGTACGTAGGCCTACTATTTGTATCACATCGTGTACTCCCTAATGGATGTACGTAGGCCTACTATTTGTATCACATCGTGTACTCCCTAATGGATGTACGTAGGCCTACTATTTATATCACATCGTGTACTCCCTAATGGATGTACGTAGGCCTACTATTTGTATCACATCGTGTACTCCCTAATGGATGTACGTAGGCCTACTATTTGTATCACATCGTGTACTCCCTAATGGATGTACGTAGGCCTACTATTTGTATCACATCGTGTACTCCCTAATGGATGTACGTAGGACTACTATTTGTATCACATCGTGTACTCCCTAATGGATGTACGTAGGCCTACTATTTGTATCACATCGTGTACTCCCTAATGGATGTACGTAGGCCTACTATTTGTATCACATCGTGTACTCCCTAATGGATGTACGTAGGCCTACTATTTGTATCACATCGTGTACTCCCTAATGGATGTACGTAGGCCTACTATTTGTATCACATCGTGTACTCCCTAATGGATGTACGTAGGCCTACTATTTATATCACATCCTGTACTCCCTAATGGATGTACGTAGGCCTACTATTTATATCACATCCTGTACTCCCTAATGGATGTACGTATGCCTACTATTTGTATCACATCGTGTACTCCCTAATGGATGTACGTAGGCCTACTATTTGTATCACATCGTGTACTCCCTAATGGATGTACGTAGGCCTACTATTTATATCACATCCTGTACTCCCTAATGGATGTACGTAGGCCTACTATTTATATCACATCCTGTACTCCCTAATGGATGTACGTATGCCTACTATTTGTATCACATCGTGTACTCCCTAATGGATGTACGTAGGCCTACTATTTGTATCACATCGTGTACTCCCTAATGGATGTACGTAGGCCTACTATTTGTATCACATCGTGTACTCCCTAATGGATGTACGTAGGCCTACTATTTATATCACATCGTGTACTCCCTAATGGATGTACGTAGGCCTACTATTTGTATCACATCGTGTACTCCCTAATGGATGTACGTAGGCCTACTATTTGTATCACATCGTGTACTCCCTAATGGATGTACGTAGGCCTACTATTTGTATCACATCGTGTACTCCCTAATGGATGTACGTAGGACTACTATTTGTATCACATCGTGTACTCCCTAATGGATGTACGTAGGCCTACTATTTGTATCACATCGTGTACTCCCTAATGGATGTACGTAGGCCTACTATTTGTATCACATCGTGTACTCCCTAATGGATGTACGTAGGCCTACTATTTGTATCACATCGTGTACTCCCTAATGGATGTACGTAGGCCTACTATTTGTATCACATCGTGTACTCCCTAATGGATGTACGTAGGCCTACTATTTATATCACATCCTGTACTCCCTAATGGATGTACGTAGGCCTACTATTTATATCACATCCTGTACTCCCTAATGGATGTACGTATGCCTACTATTTGTATCACATCGTGTACTCCCTAATGGATGTACGTAGGCCTACTATTTGTATCACATCGTGTACTCCCTAATGGATGTACGTAGGCCTACTATTTGTATCACATCGTGTACTCCCTAATGGATGTACGTAGGCCTACTATTTGTATCACATCGTGTACTCCCTAATGGATGTACGTAGGCCTACTATTTGTATCACATCGTGTACTCCCTAATGGATGTACGTAGGCCTACTATTTGTATCACATCGTGTACTCCCCATTGGATGTACGCAGGCCTACTATTTGTATCACATCGTCTACTCCCTAATGGATGTACGTAGGCCTACTATTTGTATCACATCGTGTACTCCCTAATGGATGTACGTAGGCCTACTATTTGTATCACATCGTGTACTCCCTAATGGATGTACGTAGGCCTACTATTTATATCACATCCTGTACTCCCTAATGGATGTACGTAGGCCTACTATTTGTATCACATCGTGTACTCCCTAATGGATGTACGTAGGCCTACTATTTGTATCACATCGTGTACTCCCCATTGGATGTACGCAGGCCTACTATTTGTATCACATCGTCTACTCCCTAATGGATGTACGTAGGCCTACTATTTGTATCACATCGTGTACTCCCTAATGGATGTACGTAGGCCTACTATTTATATCACATCCTGTACTCCCTAATGGATGTACGTAGGCCTACTATTTATATCACATCCTGTACTCCCTAATGGATGTACGTAGGCCTACTATGTATATCACATCCTGTACTCCCTAATGGATGTACGTAGGC
Organism: Gibbula magus; assembly: GCA_936450465.1. NCBI lineage: Eukaryota > Metazoa > Mollusca > Gastropoda > Trochida > Trochidae > Gibbula > Gibbula magus. Next base: position 21,861,442 of record OW388298.1, on the reverse strand, counting down.
CTACTATTTGTATCACATCGTGTACTCCCTAATGGATGTACGTAGGCCTACTATTTATATCACATCCTGTACTCCCTAATGGATGTACGTAGGCCTACTATTTATATCACATCCTGTACTCCCTAATGGATGTACGTAGGCCTACTATTTATATCACATCCTGTACTCCCTAATGGATGTACGTATGCCTACTATTTGTATCACATCGTGTACTCCCTAATGGATGTACGTAGGCCTACTATTTGTATCACATCGTGTACTCCCTAATGGATGTACGTAGGCCTACTATTTGTATCACATCGTGTACTCCCTAATGGATGTACGTAGGCCTACTATTTGTATCACATCGTGTACTCCCTAATGGATGTACGTAGGCCTACTATTTGTATCACATCGTGTACTCCCTAATGGATGTACGTAGGCCTACTATTTGTATCACATCGTGTACTCCCTAATGGATGTACGTAGGCCTACTATTTGTATCACATTGTGTACTCCCCATTGGATGTACGCAGGCCTACTATTTGTATCACATCGTGTACTCCCTAATGGATGTACGTAGGCCTACTATTTGTATCACATCGTGTACTCCCTAATGGATGTACGTAGGCCTACTATTTATATCACATCCTGTACTCCCTAATGGATGTACGTAGGCCTACTATTTATATCACATCCTGTACTCCCTAATGGATGTACGTAGGCCTACTATTTATATCACATCCTGTACTCCCTAATGGATGTACGTAGGCCTACTATTTGTATCACATCGTGTACTCCCTAATGGATGTACGTAGGCCTACTATTTATATCACATCCTGTACTCCCTAATGGATGTACGTATGCCTACTATTTGTATCACATCGTGTACTCCCTAATGGATGTACGTATGCCTACTATTTGTATCACATCCTGTACTCCCTAATTGATGTACGTAGGCCTATTATTTGTGTCACAGCCAGGACGCAGATAGAGCACTTGGAGTCCGTTCTGAAGATTTCCAACCAGCAGATCGAGCGGATGAACACGGAGCTAAGAAACCTTCAGCAGACGAACAATGTCCTCCAGGAGGTCCGTATTCCCAAGAATAATGTGTAACAATTTGAGAGTTATCTCCCTTTCAGAATAGTGACATGATAACACGAAAATAATAAATGAACATTAGCTTTTAAAATATGTTAATCAACCTCTCATCCATCCTCTTCCCTTAGACGTTACTCCATCCTTATCTTTGCATGTGGGCATTATCTGGGCCAGAAATAGAGAGTCGTGATTGGTGGCTTCAAGCGGTCTCTTCCCCGTAAATTTCGAAATGACCAGAGTCGTTATGTGCATATTTCTTACCAGACAGAAGTCGGTCGCAGTTGTTGTGATGGGATAAAAATAAGGCCGTCACCGGTGGTGAAAACTTTCAACGTAAGGGAATTTTGCAAGAATAGTGAAATATGCTCAATATGCAACAAAGGTTAGGATGGAAGAAGTGAATGAAGTAACCTCTGTGGGAAGGGATTGCCTCTCAATAACATAATGAATAGAGTTCATTTTCATAAACATCAGAACTTTAAATGAGATTAATGATTTGACATTGCAGCCTGTTGTTTGAAAACGATTGTATGTGCCTGCCCTCAGAATCGTATTTCTCAGATTGCCCAGCATTGACCCCCTCTTAACTTGATTTTCCGAAAGAGAAGGGTGTTTTACTATCGGTGACATTATTTTTCAAATAATTTTCATCAACTTATTTGAATGAAAAAAAGTGCTACTGCCCCTTTAAAGTTTATGTAAGGATATGTTTTGAGATATTTCTGATATATAGCATACTAAACGAATTTCTATTTAATACCATTTATTAAACGAGTTAATGATTTTGTATAAAACGAGTGAAAGTGAAAAATGGCTCTGAAACTGTGATTCCCGCAAGTCCGATACCATTGTGACGACGTTGCTCCATATGTGACGTCATAACCGCAAACTATTTTTACGTCATGCGTGCGGCGGTATTACACTAGTTTAATATTGCCGTATAAATATATACTGCAGTATTTTACACGGGTAATAAGACTCTTTCTTAACTTCATCTTATCCAGTTACACAATTTTTCATCATAAATATCCACCTGTGTCGTTTATATTGCATTCAGTCATTTCATCTTTCCCTTTTTCACCAACAGAAATCTGAAAAGAACTTAGAAGAACTAAACGTATACAAGTCTGGGGTCAATATGAGAAACAAAGAACGTGAGTTGTCAATATGAGAAACAAAGAACGTGAGTTGTCAATATGAGAAACAAAGAACGTGAGTTGTCAATATGAGAAACAAAGAACGTGAGTAGTCAATATGAGAAACAAAGAACGTGAGTTGTCAATATGAGAAACAAAGAACGTGAGTTGTCAATATGAGAAACAAAGAACGTGAGTTGTCAATATGAGAAACAAAGAACGTGAGTTGTCAATATGAGAAACAAAGAACGTGAGTTGTCAATATGAGAAACAAAGAACGTGAGTTATCAATATGAGAAACAAAGAACGTGAGTTGTCAATATGAGAAACAAAGAACGTGAGTTGTCAATAAGTACATGTATCAAGTACATAAGCATAAGCTTATTTTTCCCTCAATGGTTACAAAACAATGACGCAAATACATTACTACATTCTTTGGCGATGGCCTTGGCGTTGTGTTGTGGCCGATGACGACGTCGATGAAGATAATGGTGTCGATGAGTATCGCGAAAATGTTTTGATGACGATGACGAATTTAACGACGACAATAACAATGATGATGATGGTGACAATGACTACTATATAATTTATAACGAAGACAATGATGATGATGATGATGATGGTGGTGATGTTGATGATGATGGTGAAAATGTCAGTTCCACTACCAATGCTAATGACATTGTCAGTGACAATGACGATGATGATGATGACAATGATACCGATGATAACGACGATGATGACGCTGCTGTTGATGATAATGATAGTTAATCCAATGAGGACTAAAACTCAACACGGATCAATTTAACTGAAGCAAATATACATAACTGAAAAGCAATAAACATTTCATTCATTTTCTTTGATGGCTAATTGATCTAGTTGTGTATCCACCCTAACATCTATCCTTACCACACAGTGCTGTTTCTGCCTCCGACCTGGGAGGAAATGCCTGATACTATGAACTGTAAGACGGTCCCCGCACCTCCAGACCAGTACCGGATGGTGGAACGTCGGTTCTTTGAGACTTTGGGCAACTATCAAGCCAAAATAATCAAGGTACATGGACTTTCGTATCTATTGGTTGAGATATATACATAACTGTTTTATTTTCAAGTGGTCAGTTGATCTTACAACTGACGCTTTTAATAAGTTGACTGTGCCACCACGGCGCTCAGAAACGCAAATTTATTATAGCGTGGCTATAATCCGTCCTGGCATCTCGAAGAGAGGACCGAGATTTTACGAGAGACTCCATTTTACAGGCACGTATTTGAAGTAACCAATCCTATTCGGACTTACAGAGACTGTAAGCCCCGAGAGTTGAGAACACCCCTCCTTCCAGGGTTTACAATCTCTGGTAAATCCTCGTAGTCGTGGTTTCTCCTATACTTATTTTGGAATTATCGAAATAACTTTACATATCAACTGTGAGGAAATGTTTGTGAAAAGCAGAATTTATATTATCCATAGTTATGATTATTGGAAATATTTTCAAACCATTGTGCTAAATCAAAGACAGCATCATCGTTGAAGTAACGCATAGACCGGAATATTAACTTGCTGAACAAAGTACTGACTTACCTGAATGATATAGACTATCATCAAGCAGGTATCAAACCTTCACCAAACTGCTGCGAACATACATTAACTAATTGATTATCTACGGAGTTATTCTTTGGTTATCCCCTGAATTGCAGTTCTAAAGATTCTGAATAAACAACTTAACAGTGTCTGTCTATTTTAGCTAACGTTTAAATGCATCCATTGTGTTTCATAAAATTGAATTTGGCTTTGATACGTGTCAACATACGATATGTGATGATTTCAGTTCAAATAAGTTCACTCAACTTGAATATTCATCTTCAATCGCCAAATATATCATAATTAGTAGTTTCCAATTAAATTCGAAATTACACGTCCCATTTACATGCACAGAAGTTATATGACCTATTAAACATTATCAACACAAATTTGTCTTTGTGTCTGTTGTTGACTAATTGACGCGCTTACATATTTGAACTATTATATGAAAATTGGTTTATCTGTAATGTGTTTGTATTTTCTTAATGAAAAAATTAGATTCAACATCTTTCGATTCGATTATTGTTATATGGATGATACAAGTATTCGGATTCACACCCTCAATATTATCATCCAAAACTGTGTTCCACAGGAGATATCGCTTGTGTGAGATCAAGCGATATCTCCTAGGAGATATTTTTTGGCAGTAGATTTTGCACAATGCCCTGTCGTCCTCAACTACATGACATCACAATGCTTTTACATCATCGAGTAATGACGTCACAATGCTATGACGTCATAAACATAATGACGTCACAATGCTATGACCTCACTGCACTGGAAGTAAAATGGCAGAGATGTGCTCAGAGATGTACACTATTTTCACTTAAACGTAATAAGAATGATTTTGGATGATAAATAGAATCTCACCCTCGTGTCTTCTGATATCAAATATATCAACACTCGTTGATAAAAGTAAAAATATCCTCGGCAAGCCTCGGATATTTGTAACTTTCATCAACTCGTGTTGATATATTTGATATCAGAAGACACTTGGGTTAGATTCTCTATTTATAGCGCAGCAGCACGGTATAGTTACGATCACGGGACATTCCCATACTGTGTCTGGAGAGCAAGACGATGCATCAACAGTTTCAATGTGTCAAAGCTCTATATATGTCTATACTTCATCCACTGCAGATCGACCAGATCCAGAACAAGTGTCTGTATCTACAATACAAACTGAAGAAGGCCCAGATAGGACACCACAGCAAGTCGTCCAGAGAACAGCTCTTGTGGCACGGAACTTTTGGGGAGGCTGTGTCCGGTATCACAGTAAATGGGTTTGACAGAGGATTCCAGGGGTTCAATGGTGAGTTTGATAGAAGCTTCCAGGGGTTCAATGGTGAGTTTGATAGAAGCTTCCAGGGTTCAATTGTGAGTTTGATAGAGGATTTCATGGGTTCAATGGTGAGTTTGATAGAAGCTTCCAGGGGTTCAATGGTGAGTTTGATAGAAGCTTCCAGGGTTCAATGGTGAGTTTGATAGAAGCTTCCAGAGGTTCAATGGTGAGTTTGATAGAGGATTTCAGGGGTTTAATGATGAGTTTGATAGAAGCTTCCAGGGTTCAATGGTGAGTTTGATAGAAGCTTCCAGGGGTTCAATGGTGAGTTTGATAGAAGCTTCCAGGGTTCAATGGTGAGTTTGATAGAAGCTTAGAGAGGTTCAATGGTGAGTTTGATAGAAGCTTCCAGAGGTTCAATGGTGAGTTTGATAGAAGCTTCCAGAGGTTCAATGGTGAGTTTGATAGAGGATTTCAGGGGTTCAATGGTGAGTTTGATAGAAGCTTCCAGGGTCCAATGGTGAGTTTGATAGAAGCTTCCAGGGGTTCAATGGTGAGTTTGATAGAAGCTTCCAGGGTTCAATGGTGAGTTTGATAGAAGCTTCCAGAGGTTCAATGGTGAGTTTGATAGAAGCTTCCAGGGGTTCAATGGTGAGTTTGATAGAAGCTTCCAGGGTTCAATGGTGAGTTTGATAGAAGCTTCCAGAGGTTCAATGGTGAGTTTGATAGAAGCTTCCAGGGGTTCAATGGTGAGTTTGATAGAAGCTTCCAGGGTTCAATGGTGAGTTTGATAGAAGCTTCCAGGGGTTCAATGGTGAGTTTGATAGAAGCTTCCAGGGTTCAATGGTGAGTTTGATAGAAGCTTCCAGAGGTTCAATGGTGAGTTTGATAGAAGCTTCCAGGGTTCAATGGTGAGTTTGATAGAAGCTTCCAGGGTTCAATGGTGAGTTTGATAGAAGCTTCCAGGGTTCAATGGTGAGTTTGATAGAAGCTTCCAGGGGTTCAATGGTGAGTTTGATAGAAGCTTCCAGGGTTCAATGGTGAGTTTGATAGAAGCTTCCAGAGGTTCAATGGTGAGTTTGATAGAAGCTTCAAGGGGTTCAATGGTGAGCTTGATAGAAGCTTCCAGAGGTTGAATGGTGAGTTTGATAGAAGCTTCCAGGGTTCAATAGTGAGTTTGATAGAAGCTTCCAGGGGATCAATGTCAGTTTGGTGGAAGCTCCAATAATGTTCAACGCGGACAGAGGTTTTTAGGGGCCCATAGGGGCTTCCTTGGGTTCAGGAGTAATTTGATAGAGACCCCCATGGGCTTCCTTGGGTTCAATGTTTTTGTTTTATATATTAAAGGCATCCAGGGGCTTTCTTGGGTTCAAGGGTTAATCTGATAGAGGCATCCATTCGGTTCCGTGAGTTCAAGGGTAATTTTGATAGAGGCATCCATGGGCTTCCTTGGGTTCAAGGGTAATTTTGATAGAGGCATCCGAGGTCTTCCTTTGATTCAAGGGTAATGTGATAGAAGCCTACAGGGGCTTCCTTGGGTTCAAGGGTATTTTTTTATAGAGGCCTCCAGGCCTCCAAGCTGTACAGCTGCTGAACAAAAGTTTGTTTAACCGTGTCCCGAACTCAGTGCAAATATCATGTAATTCCGTGTCAATTTAAGTTTACTTTATTCCTCCTTATGCCCGCAAAATTTATGAATCTTTGTTAAGATGTAGAAAAATCATTTCTGTATAAAAAAAACTTCTAGATGATACTAATGTTTCTACAGGAGCAAATATGGCAAGGATTTATAAACACCGGGGTCCAAAAATCCCAAACTCAAAAATGTATATTGTTTTATAAAATTGTCATTTATTTAATCATTTAGGGAAAAAACATAGTTCCTATCATCACATTTACCAACATTTTCTATTACTGTCGAAATTTTATAGACATTATGTTTAATTAATATTTTATTGCAGAAACAATGAAATCTAAATTTTTGTAATTTTGACCCCTTGTCTCTTTTGTTGTACGCCAAAATTGTTTCTGTTATGTTACATATCTGTCCCTTGTACATGAAGTGTAAAATGACTTCTCTACATCTTGTCCAAAAATATCATCCATAACGTGTTCTGTTTAGAAATAGTGCTAAATTGAAGTTTTCAAAAAATGATGATTTTACGTAGGGAATCTTGCATAGTTAAACAAACTTTTGTTCAGCAGCTGTAAGAGCGAGGTTATTCTAATCGCAGTGGACACGGCGACAACTAAACATTTATGAATCCATCCACTTTTATCCGACACTGTAATAAACATGAATATTTTTGCTAACCTTCCAGATGTTTCAAAGTTTCACGTACTATTTGTCAATCTTATTTTATGCATAGGACATGATCTCGTTATCAGACTGCTTTACTATTACGTGTTTTTACAAATACATGTACATGTATGTTATTTAGATATACGTACACTTACATTTATATCTCTGCAATACAATGTATGCATTTCGCAATTATGTAATGGAGAATGCACGAGGAGCTGTGGATTCGTTAAAAATAATCAACGAGCCCCGAAGGGGCGAGTTTATTATTTTTAACGAATCCACTGCTCCGAATGCATTCTCAATCTTAATCCATGTATGGCGTCACGAAACATGCATATGCGATCATTTTACATTTGAAACAATAACTTTCAATTATGGGACACCAAAATCAATTATTTTGCAAATTTCGGTGCTCGTTCATCGGATATGGTACAAGTAGCTGCGACCCTCATGAAATGGATTCTTCCACGCACGTGCAGCGCAAAACCTCCACGCGAAGCAATGTAATTGACAGCTAAAAATCTGCCTTTTCATGCCTTCCGTGCATTGAATAGAACGCGGGATTATTACTGACAAACAATCTTAACGTTTCTATCAGCGTCTTGTGGTCTAGTGGTTAGAAGCACTGACTACCAAGCGAAGGGTTGCATGTTCGATTCCAGGTTCATGCATTACAAACATTAATTTGTCTATAGTTGTCTAGATATTTAAAGATCCTGTCCTATACACCAAGACAAAATACATCAGTCTCGAAAAATGTACCATTACTGATAATGACTAAACTTAACACCCCTTGTGACTGGGACAGTCAATGACCAGTAGATTCCTAAATAGTAATCAACTGATAACACAATAGAGTGACGTCATGACCATGGAATAATCTCTCATAAATCAATAAGTGACTGGCTGTGTATATTTACTGTGTACATTATATTCTTGTAACTAAATGTATGTATCATCAACCGCTGTAAGCATGAGTCTGAAATAAATAAACTACTCTCTACTGTTTGTAGCTTAACATTAACTATCAACGGCATTCACAATATGAACAACTATCCTATTACTGCAAAATTAGGATTCACGTAAATGTTCAGCCATTGGCTGTACCGAATATCAGATTAAAATTTAATTCTGGTTAACGTTAATGATGGTTTACTCAGATATTAAACCTTTTACCTTTTACCAGATTTACCAACGATCTCTCCTAAATGTTTCAGGTACAAGGTATGGGAAGGGAGTATATTTCTCCACCACCACAGAGTATTCCGTCGGCTACTCGAGAGATGACAGACACAAAGAAAGATACATGTTCTTAGCCCGAGTTTTGACAGGAGATAGTACCCTTGGCAAGTCCAACTATACAGTACTGCCTACCAAGGATTTCTCCAACATTACGAGATACGATTCTCTGGTGAATAACACAAACTCTCCAACTATGTACGTGATCATGAACGACACTCAGGCTTACCCAGAATACCTTGTGACATACGAAATCACCGGTGAAAACAGACTGGTCCCTTGAGTGGGTTACGATGCGCTTCGACTGGCCCACATACACGCATGGCCCATAGCCCTGCCCATGTAGGAAAACAACGTGGCGTCTGTATCATCTTTCAACTTCAATATGTTTATCCGCCGTCGCGCGTTTAGCGCAAAGCGGGGCATATATGCTATTATGTATCCCACTCCTAAATGCGCTTTAAAGGCTTGGGGACACTATATTTCACATTTACATTGGTACTTGCATAATCTTTTGGCCACAATGCAATTATCTTATAACATAATCACTGCTTTGCATACATTCGTGTATCCTCATTTGTTTGGGTTTTCAGCATCTACAATGAAACGTCCCACTCCTGCATTAAAGAAGCTGAAAATCCATAAAACTCGTTTCTCTTTATTCTTAAACATTGCTACCTTCGTAGCCACGTGAACTTCATCAGTCCATTCTTTACACAATGGCTACAATCAAAGTAAATAAGTCCATTGGATGTTCCTACGACATTTGTGCTTCATTTCCAAACCGCAATTTACAAAATTACACTCAATCGCAAAATATACGACACCATGTTCAACAGTATCAAAAACGAAATAATGCTCCCGGAGAAAGTCGATCTTGAAAGTGTCAGTAATAGGGACATGATTCGTAAAGAGGTACCCGCAATTTCATACATCAGAGTAAAACACTTTTAGTGTCTGTTTAAGTATACTTTGGGTGTTGACATCGCTTTTTAAAAACGATTTTTGGCATGTAACTTAAACATTCATGAAATGTAGCAATATCACTAATAAAAGATGTTTTCGACATAAACAACGTTCTTGGACTTCTATTTGCTGACGCGTATTTACTGTAGGACGCCATAAACAAGCTAGAAAAAGTCCATTTTGTCTCTCTGATCTCGTCTAGTTAAGGACATTCGAAACGATGATTGGAATTTCAAATTTAGTTAAGTTGGCTTCTGAAAACATAGATTAAATATAACTCTGTTTCAGTCGTGTTTATCACTCTTGAATTGAATTATCTAGTATGTTGACGTCTAAACTAGCCAGATTCACAATCAAATTGGATGATATACACACGTAAACAAAATCAAAAAGATAAATAACCTTTGGTGACAAAATTGGCCGCCATTTTGTTTTTTCGGCTTCTATGAATCATTTGTACCATCGTCAACAAGGGTTTTTATCAATATAGTATCAATCCTTGTATTTCTTGGGTTCAAAGGTTGCATGAATAACAATAAAATAGCATGAATGGATCATGTAATTATGCAGAAACATGTGAAAAAAGAAACGTTTTAACAGTGGCGCCCATTTTAAATTTTTTGACTTGGCCCTCGGACCAAATTTAATCACAATACCATAAGCTATCATTGTGCAAAGTTTGGTACTTTTCACAATTGACTTGATTTTCTGCACCATTCTGCCTGACTATTATACTATCACTGTATGAAGCGATTGAAATTGAAGTGGAATTTACTGGATAAAATAACACCATCGATAATAAACTGAGACTTTGAAGAGTGATTCCCTGTACCACACTGAGACATGAGTTGAGAGACTTTTAGTGACCTTATTCAGAATGTGCCTCTGTTCACTCTGCACTACATATTGGAACCTGGCAAAGATTGTGTTGGGAGTGACCCTCAAGCGACATGTTTGTTAACTTGTTTTAGACCATGGTGTAGGGCCATAGCATGCCATTCTCTTCCAACAGAGGTTACTCCCTTCATATCTCCGATCCTAACCTCTGTTCTACATGGCCTGTATTTCTAGACTCCAGCAAAAGCCCCTGGTAGGGGAATGTGAACCTCATACTGTATCCCTGCTTCTTAACCAATGAAAATTCATCTTTCTGCGGCCCTGTCGACCGAGTGACTTAAAAGATTTTGACTCTTAAGGGTCTTGCTCATTAGCATATGTCCTTCGTATATGTCTGATGTAAATAACATACCTCTCTGATTTGGTCTTCATTATTTATAAGCATCTTAATGATCAATAGTTTTCACAAACAAGCAAATAGCATATTTCGAGGAAAACACATAAAATGATAAAACGTTTATCTTACGTTTATTTTATCATTATGACGTGTCATTGATAAATGTCACTTTTATAACGGCGTCGCCGATTGCACAACTAGATTCAATAACAACCAATCCGGACACTCCCTTTCTGCCTTTTACACCTTTCTACCTCTCGAGATAGATAAACATGGTGTTTGTTAAGAGGAAGATGTAGATATTTATGATGGATATTTTAAAGGGGCAGTAGCACGTTTTTTGCAAATTTTATTTTTTCAAATTTCCCAATTATAATGATAGTTTATATCATTCATATTTACATTAGAGGGTAAACATCTTATTACACAAACCAATTATCCGTAGTGGTAATAACGATGTTGTGTATGAAGCAAAAATTGCATGGCGGCCATTTTATTGTGAACACAATTTATTATTTTGTATTACAAAAACGAGTCCCATGGCTTTACCGAAACATGTACACTCATTTTAAACTTTATTTTTAATATTTATTTTTCAATTACATTTCATCGACTTATTTCATCAGAAAAACGCGCTACTGCCCCTTTAAAACACGATTTCTGAGCATGATATGTTGAGGTATCTAGACTGCTTTCAACGACGGTCTTTGACTTTTTAACAGGGTGACAAATCGTAGTTGGTGCACATGGTACTTCACTCATGTACTTGTATCTGAATAATACAATACACTTAAACAACCGGTTTGTTCAAGTAAAACAAGACGTTCATGTATTATTAGATTCTTTATACACGTACGCCAATACCAACAGTGAAGTCCAGTTCCTACTTTCGGTTTAAACCGAGGCACGCGTTTGTGTTGGTTGGTAACCAGCCCGGATGTCAAATGTAAACAATTAAACAAACTGTTCGTCTTGACGGTGTGGTTAATAACATGAACGATGTCACATCATGTTATGGTTTTAATTACAACGAAAAGGTATGATATAAGATAGTGTACAATGTTTTACAATGTTTTACAAGTTGTCGTGCTCATAATGTTGAAATATAACAATGGACAGACAGTTAAGTCATACTTCACCAGTTCCCCTAAAGCACTGTGTAGTCGTGAGATTATGTGTAACATTATAACACTGTGCGTTGTCAAGGTCATGCTGAAATATATGTAACCGAATGTTTTCATTTTAAAAAATGGTTGTTGTCCTTCATATTCATTTTCTTTTTTTGTTGTGATCATAAAGTTTAAATTTATTAAAGGACAAACACTAACTGACACTTCACTAGATCTCCTAATTCATGATAAGGCCTACACTGTGAAGGAGCTCAAGCATAACATTCTACCCAGCGGTTAATGTCGTCATATGGTTAGCTGAAATAATATACGTAACGTGATGTTATCATCTCAAAAAGTGTTTTTAATTTTTTAGATTGGTAAACTAATAGTCTATTGTCCGTCATCTTGACCAATTGTCAACTGTTCGAAAGAGAGTTATCAAATTAAGCATATTTCGGCAAGTCTAGATTTTAAGTTCACGGTACTGTTCCACTAATTAATTTTATTATCTATCTTATAAAATTGGTTATTTTGGCAATGCAATAATCATATTACAATCATGTATCAACTATTCCAAACACGGTCCAGGGGAGGCAACTCATCCATACTTAATATATAAAGGGGCGTAACTCTGTATAGTTTAAATTCTACCCATTTAGCACTCTCGCTTATTCAGGTTTAGACCTATTTATCACATCAACAAAGGGAGGTAATTATCCAAGTAAAGTATATGGCACAGCCTCTTTTTCACTTTTCAACCCCACACGAGGTTCAATTTTGACTACAGTCAGATATTTTGGTGAAAAAGTGTGGTTTTTAAGAATGTCCGGAAGACGCAAGCGGTCGAAACGGATTCACCCAAGTTCCGAGGAACCGACGGTCCCTAAGAAGAACGCAAAAAGACGTGAAACGAAGCGAAAACCAACGTCTAAGACAAGACAAGATAAGGGCCCGGTTATCCAAGATGGCGACCATACGACAAACGTGTCATCAGCGACAGTAGGCCAACCATCTACAGCATCGGGTATGCGAACACAACCGTCCTATGCAGCTGTTGTGTCCGGAGACTCGTCATCTACACGGACGTTACAATATGAAGAACAACCGCCGTCGGCCTCATCTTCAGCGTTTCCGGATATGACCACTCAGCCGTCAGAGACTTCCCAGGTGCGGCCAGGTCCCAGCAGAGATGTCACACCGATCAACACCAACCCACGTGGAGGTGAGTCTGTCCAGATTGCGTTTCGTCCAAATAACCAATATTTCACAAATTCCAATGAGCAAATTAATTTCAATCAATCTCATTCTCAGCCTTCCAATGCTAATTATCCTTCCTCTGATAGTATTTCTCACAATAACAATCTAACTAATTCTATGACCATGCCTCAACTGGGTAATCACAATGTTTTGTTCAATGACAGCGTTCATTACTCTCCTCCCATGAGTCAAAGTGTCAACGATGACATTGGCGGCAATGTGCCAGTAAGCATAAAAAATAAAGTTTGGAATGACGAATATGTAGATTTCACGTTGTTGCTCAAGCCTGAAAAAGATACGCTTACTACCTCTGCTGTTTTCATTGGTATGGATGGTCAGTTGGAAATAAAGCCAAAATCTCAGGGGAAGAAAATAGATAACATCTTTGACTGGACAACTGCATTCACAACGTACATGAGTATTTACATCCAGCGACGTCCTGATATGGTACAAGGATTGCTCAAGTACATGAACACAGTTCGACTGGCTTCTATACGCCACGTAGGATATGGATGGAGGGCATATGATGAGCAATACAGACTGCGTCAGGCAAGGAACCCACATCTTCCATGGGGCGACATGAATATTGAATTAAGGTTGTTGTACGTACAAAACCCTTATGTTCACCAACAATCTAATTTTCAAGACCAAGGGTCCCAATCACGCTACAGGAATCGTCCATTTCAATCCAGGTCCCAACTACCAAAATACACGTGTGACGACTTCCAAAGCAGTAAGTGCTACAGACAAAAGTGTAAGTACAAACACGTGTGTGCCAACTGCGGAAACAACTCCCACCCAGCCAGCAGATGCCCGGCCGGTCCTGCAGGTGACAGGCACAACCCCCCTGCTAGACCTATACACACTCGGCCGAACACCAATCAAAGTGGAGGTTTTAGAACAATTGGCAAGACAGTATCCGGATCAGCTAACAGCTCAGTATCTAATTGAGGGATTTAGGAAAGGGTTTAAAATAGGATACCAGGGTCCAGATGTGGATATTGTATCAGATAATTTGAAATCAGTAAGGGACAATCCAGTTACTGCTATGGAGAAGATACAGAGGGAACTCGACATAGGGAGAGTTGCAGGCCCTTTCGATTCACAACCCATGGATAACTTTAGAGTCTCCCCATTAGGCCTGGTCCCGAAGTCTACACCCGGCGAATACCGGCTTATCCACCACTTATCTTATCCATATGGTTGTGGTGTGAATGATTTCATTGATGAGAGTATGCGTTCGGTGCATTACACTAAATTTGATACAGCAGTAGATATGATTCAGCATTTAGGACAAGGAGCTCTACTAGCCAAGGCAGATATTAAAAGCGCATTTAGACTGATGGTTATATCGCCGACAGACTTCAACAAGTTAGGATTCCAGTTTAACAATAAATTTTATTTCGACAAGTGTCTTCCCTTTGGATGTTCTGTGAGCTGTTACCTTTTTGAAAAATTATCCACATTTATAGAGTGGGCTGTTCAGCAAAGGTTGACAAACCAACACATTATGCATTATTTGGATGACTTTTTATTCGATGGAAAAGCAGGTACACAACAATGTAACATAGCACTTACAACATTCAAGGAAATTTGCGCTGAACTTGGTGTCCCCATCGCGCCGGAAAAAACCGTCGAACCAACCACAAAACTAACCTACCTAGGTCTCGAATTAGATTCAGATTACATGTGTGTAAGAGTTCCAGAAGATAAGCTATGTCGTGCAAAGACGGCAATTGATCACTTTCTTGCTAAATCTAAAGTCAAATTGAAGGAGATGCAATCCCTCCTAGGCTTACTCAACTTCCTGTGTAGAGCTGTACCCCCGGGTCGTTGTTTTCTCAGACGTCTATACAACTCTACTTGTGGTAAAAAACGGCACTATCGTATTCGGCTTACACAACAGTTGAAACAAGATCTCACACTCTGGCGAATGTTTCTGGAGGACTACAATGGTGTGTCTATAATGCGCTCTAGATGGTGGATCACAAACAGAGATTTGCAGTTCTACACCGACAGTGCAGGGGGGGAGAACAGAGGTTTTGGTATTTTCTTTGGAGGGAGATGGACTTGTGCTGCATGGCCAACTGACTGGATTGAAGATGGGCTTACAAAAAATATCACCCTTTTAGAGCTCTTTCCAATTGTTGTCGCAGTAGAGATCTGGTGTGCAGAACTACGTGGTAAAAAGGTTCTATTTCATTCAGATAATCAGGCAGTCGTCCACATCATCAATAATATAACATCCACTTCAGATCAGGTAATGATGCTTCTGAGACACTTTGTCCTACGATGCTTATATTGGAATATTACCTTCAGAGCAGAATACATACAAGGACAGAAAAATGTATTAGCTGACGCTCTCTCACGTTTTCAGTTTGCCAAGTTCCGTCAGCTAGCACCAGGAGCAGCGCCAGCACCAGCAGAGATCCCAGCTTTAGTTTGGAGGATTGTGGAATGGAAATAAACCACCTAATATCGTCGTCATTGTCTGAAAGCACTAAGAAAGCTTATCAGGCAGCCCTCAACAGTTTCTCCCTATTCCGACAGCAATTTGATTTTTCACCTGTATGGCCAGCCACGTCGGAACAACTTGCAAACTACATCGCTTACCTGTCATTGAAAGGTCTAGCGCACTCTACACAGTCTTTGCATATTTCTGCAATAAGCTACCATCACAAGATAAGGCAGATTAGTGACCCAACAGATAACTTTGTTATCAGAAAGATGCTTGAAGGATCTAGACGTCTTAGAAGGAATAAAGACGGCAGAGCTCCAATTACTTATTCTATCTTGTGTAAATTTCCAAATGCACTGAAAGCAATTTGTAGTTCTATGTACGAAACCACATTATTTTTGGCTGCATATTCTCTAGCATTCCATGGCTTCATGAGGGTGGGTGAATTAGTTTTTACTGATGACTTACACGCGGAGCGCCCCTTTAAAATATCGGACATAACGGTATTTCAATCATCAATGGAAGTCTTAGTTAGGTCGTCCAAAACTGACCAGCAAGGAAAAGGATGTGTGTTGCATATTCAAGCCAATCCACCAAGCGACGTATGCCCAGTGCGAACAATGAAGAATTATCTTTCCATTCGGCCTAAGGGTCCACCTTATTTACTGTGTCACAATAACCTCCTCCCGCTCACAAGATACCAGTTTTCAGCTATGATCACTAAGTGTATACGGTTCATAGGTCTTGATCCTTGCAATTTTAAATCACATTCATTCAGGATTGGAGCGGCTACAACAGCGGCCGACATGGGCGTCCCATCTAATGTAATAAAACAATGGGGACGTTGGACATCAAACGCCTACTCAACATACATCCGTATCAATCAGTTTATTACCTAAAAGCAACTTTGCACTTCAACAGTCATCTAACAATATACTAAATCAGCTATTATTCATTGCAGGTGTTTGGATGATTGGTTCATCTCTACTGCACTGGGCTGAACGCCAAGCACATACACTTAAACTGGGAAATAATCTAAGATTAACACACTTGGGAATTCATTTACATTGGTTCGGCAAACGAGGTATGAGATGGGAGCAACTATTGAAGGATGTAGAAACACTGCTGGTGCGGTTACCACCCCCTAGCATTATACTTATACACCTCGGGTCCAACGACCTTGTCACCACAAGCATTGGGAAGCTGATTCACAGGGTAGAGAGCGACATAAACTACCTAGGGCAACTGTTGCCCAAGACCGTAATTGTGTGGTCCGAGGTGTTACCAAGATTGTACTGGCATGGAGCTACGAAACCAAAAGCAATTGAAAAAGCACGTCAACGTCTGAACAGAGCAGGGGTTAAAGCCGTGAAGTCATGGGGTGGTCGCTGTATCTACCACACAATTAAAACAGCTGACATAGGACTTTTCCGCCAAGATGGCGTACATCTATCAGATATCGGGAATGCCTTGTTTGTTAACACCATACAGGAAGCACTTGAACAGTTCTTATCCGACCCGGAAGTAATACACAAGGTATTCTTGTCACATTAACTCATCCTCATAGTGCAGGTTATTTCTCTTTCACCATTTAGAGTTGTGTTGGCCACGGCTTGGAACAGCAGTTGGAGGTGATGTGTATAAACACATCATGTGGCGTATTACTTGCAGGTACATGTTCTAGTTAGACTTTGCAGGCTTTACCCTATTGTCTCTCAATGTGGTAAGATGGCTGTTGGCCCCACTATGGTTTACCCTGTGTGGGCCCCATCTTTGACTCTGTATGGTTTACCCTCAGAGTCGCGTTTGCTGTTTGTCCGGTGCACCTTCGGGTTGGCATTCAGCCGTTGCTCTTTTCCTAACCTGCAAGTATCCTCCATCTCTGTTCATGTA
Organism: Gibbula magus; assembly: GCA_936450465.1. Classification (NCBI taxonomy): domain Eukaryota; kingdom Metazoa; phylum Mollusca; class Gastropoda; order Trochida; family Trochidae; genus Gibbula; species Gibbula magus. The sequence goes on along the minus strand of OW388298.1, from coordinate 21,843,899 downwards.
TAATCCCACTTTAGTATATAAAGCCGTGGCCTATTCTCTCCAAATAACAGTGTCTGTTTTTTGTTTTTTATACACACTACGGTATTATTCAAAGCGGGTGCCATTCGGGGCAATTGTCCTAAAATAATTAATTTTATTATCTATCTTATAAAATTGGTTATTTTGGCAATGCAATAATCATATTACAATCATGTATCAACTATTCCAAACACGGTCCAGGGGAGGCAACTCATCCATACTTAATATATAAAGGGGCGTAACTCTGTATAGTTTAAATTCTACCCATTTAGCACTCTCGCTTATTCAGGTTTAGACCTATTTATCACATCAACAAAGGGAGGTAATTATCCAAGTAAAGTATATGGCACAGCCTCTTTTTCACTTTTCAACCCCACACGAGGTTCAATTTCCCACCCTCCCAACCCTATTCAAGTTATATAATATTATTTTTCTCCCATTCATATATTTTCAATGTTTAACTTTCAATTTTCATGTATAATGTTGGTTGTATGAGAACCTTACTGCCTTTCATTTATGTTTTCAGAGTTCAATTTGATGTTATGATGCCTTAACTTGCCCTAAGAAGTGAGAGTCACCTCTGCGCCAGTGTGATTCTCAGTCTCTCCTCGTCACGGCAAACATCGCATTTCGGTTTCGCGAATTTCATCGCGTTGGAGGCGTATTACTTGCAGGTACATGTTCTAGTTAGACTTTGCAGGCTTTACCCTATTGTCTCTCAATGTGGTAAGATGGCTGTTGGCCCCACTATGGTTTACCCTGTGTGGGCCCCATCTTTGACTCTGTATGGTTTACCCTCAGAGTCGCGTTTGCTGTTTGTCCGGTGCACCTTCGGGTTGGCATTCAGCCGTTGCTCTTTTCCTAACCTGCAAGTATCCTCCATCTCTGTTCATGTATAATCCCACTTTAGTATATAAAGCCGTGGCCTATTCTCTCCAAATAACAGTGTCTGTTTTTTGTTTTTTATACACACTACGGTATTATTCAAAGCGGGTGCCATTCGGGGCAATTGTCCTAAAATAACCGATCTTAGCCAATGATAACAGATGGCCTTACGATTGATGTTAAGGCCAGATCAGTTAGTGGAACCACCCTGGTCGTAGTTTAGGATATATCCTCTCAATCAATCTTTATTTCGGTACTTATAAGGCCGCATGCCTGTAGTACATTCAAGAGTAGATCACATTACAGATTTTGTTCTGGTACAATGGCTTTCCTATATAACATTGCATAATAAATAAACATTGCAAGGTTCTGTAGTACTCGAGTATTAGTATTTGCTAACAGTGATAATAGTTTTGTTACACTAGGGTACATGTAATAGTATGATTTAATGTATTTCATCCGAAGACTTTTATAGATTGGGCAGATTAACAAGAAATGTAGCTCATCTTCGACAGCATTTAAATTACAAACTTGACATATTCTGTTATTTCTTGCAATGCCTGCATATCTGCCAGTTTCAACAAACAATTCATGGGATGAACAACGAAAACGAGCTAAGGCAGTACGAAACTTTTTTACATCAACTTTTGAAAGATAACTTTCAAGACATATTTCATATTTCCACTGTCTATAATATAGACATTTAGTTCATAGTGACATGGATTCTGACCAGGATTGCAAGTATATATCCTTCATTCTTTGTGTAAATGAACTAATAAACTGTGGTTGTAAATCTACACTTTGGCTGTGCCAAATATGTCCATATCCTGTTTTGTTGAGTATCTCTCTAATATCGGTCACCCAATTACTTTTACCATTATTAGCATACAGTTTCATATATCCCCTCCAAACTGTGGAATCTATAGAATGTATAAAATCAGTTCAAAACCAGTTCGTATTCTGGTAGAATTTTGCAATTAATATATTAGTTCAGGGAAAACATGCTTAACCAAGGTAGACATAAAGATATGAATAATAGTTAATATCGTTTCATGTTATGACTCTCCTCATTAATATGTGATTTCACTCTGTTTTCAGTGATAATGCAGGGCTTACGGAAGGTAAGATTATTTAATTTATAAGAAGTAATAATTGGTTGTAAGTGGAAGACAGCCTGCAAAGTCAACAATGTGATCGTCGCTCACAAATTCTAGATCATATTATATGATTTGTACACACTATGCACGCTCCGTTACGTTTCACAGATGTTCACAATTATATTTCAACATATATTAGAACCTTTGCAACATCTCACCCCCGACACGACAGGGATCTTGTTTCAGAGGCATCCATTTTTCTCGTAATAACCCCTTCATGAGTTTTTCTTCCTATAATAACTTCGTATGTTGTTTTAAATTCGAAATTCATACCGTGGAGGGGGTTTTACTTTTGAAAGATCTTAAATGAGACTCAGAACTATTTGTCAGAACCAATTTTATCACAACTCTATTCACAGCAAGTATTCTCTAAAGGTATACAAAGACAATTTTTGTAACTGGAAATCTTTTGCTGTATGTACGGTGCTCTAGATCTACCTCTATGCTACCAAAAGAAAGCTTGATTTCCTCTGCTTATGGCCATGCTTTCTCTTCCTCAATAATATGTTATAGTCCGGGAGAATCTTTATAAATGGACGAAAGACGAGTTCAAAGATCAACGTTAGTGTGTAACTGGTTTTGGGAAGAAAATATTATAAATTTATATATTTATATTTGAAAGTTTATAAATTGGAGAAAACACTACTTTGTCTTTTTCTCTAAAAGTATACAATAATATACAATGTACGACAAGCGCCAACATTTATGTTACGGTATCTGAGTTAGATAAAACACCCTACATCGGTTATGCTTGGGATTGTTTGTAACACTAGACGTACATCACCTTCGCTCACATATTCACATACACAAGACATACTATGTACACAATACATACTATGTACACAAGACATACTAACATGCTATGTACTCAAGAAGTAAAGGAAAATATAACACCAAAGATCCAATATTAAAATCACAACATAAATACATCATGTTCAGTTCAGACATGTCTTCAATTTAATATGACAGAAACAAGCAAAAGGAAAGCACGGTGAGAACCATTACTTATAACTATAGATTTCACATGATGTAATGATGTGCTGTGGACCTAGGATCCGTGCTTTTACTTACTTGAAACATGCAAATTACTGCAGCCATGACGACATGACATGACATATACCTACCATCTGGTCTAGAGTAGAGAGATTGCATTTCGTATCGTTCTAGGTTTCATTTAGAATAACCTGTGAAAATGGTTCCATCACGACGCACATTATAGAAGGAATTGTGAAAGTGGGAATATTTAAAGGCGCAATATAATTTATTTGACTAGGTTGATATCACTCAGCTGTATAGGAACATTTAAATATTTTAAACGCAATACCTCGCTTGTAATACAAGTTGGTATAACTGGGATTCATTAATCGTCCCTCTTTTATATCAAGTTTATGACCCTCGTGAAATAATTTTGGATTGTCTCGAGACAAAGCAAAGTTAAAGGCACTCTGTCACGCCAATTGTTTTAAAATAGAAATAATGCACGGATAATGCAGATCTCTCGATATTACAAACGATCTACCCTCAGGTAATGTATTATATTAGTTATCTGGAAAATATGTACGTATTCAGGTTTTAAAGTTAACTTTAAAAGACCGAAAGTATTAGAAATTGCACCCAACCCGAAGACCAAAAACGGCAGTCGCTATCGTTAATGTAACAACAATGCTTACACTGCATATTATAAACCGGTGAAGTTACAGATACTCCAAATGAAGATTATTCAATCTTTGTTGTCAGTTAAGAGAATAAAGTATATGCAAGAGCTTAATGAAATCCTAGCTCAGCCGTTTTCTACAATCTATATTTCCCATTTTTCACATCAGCGACTCTTTCTATTCGCGATATCCCTGAGTGACTTCGGCCGTCTCAACTATTTAATCATTGACTGCAGGTCAGTTGTAAAGAATTATAAGTATTTTATTGCACCGCAGGGAGGCTAAATTGAGTTTATATGCCCTCGTATGACCTAAAATAGCTTATTTGAATGCGAAAAACGTGCACTTGTGCCTTTAATTCAAGAGGAACATAGAATTGATATGTAAGTGAAAGCTTCTTAGATATCTTCTAAATATCACTCGAAGTTCATTTAATCATATGACACACTTAATCTGTATTAATCTGTAATTAAATTATTAATTCAAATATTTGCAGGATAATCAAGAGCTGAAGATCCAAGTTGGTATTTTAAAAAGGACGAAAGACAAGTTCAAAAATCAACGTAAGTGTGTAGCAATAAACAGTTTCAATGTGTTTTTTTTTCAAACTGGTACCTTCGATGCGCTTGATATATCGATATATAGAAATCATTTTAAGATATAAACAATTATAAATGAAATTAAAACAATAATAAAAAATATTTTTAGAATCAAGGTCTAATAAGAAGAAATAGAATAAAAAACAACTGTTCTAACTTTAAAATGTTTTTTGTTAGTTTGATTTAATTTGTCTGTGAGTTAATATGCTGAATGTTCTACAGACAGATACAGTGTCTGGTCTGGCATGGTGTCTTTCAGTGTTGATGGCAATTCTAAAGTTACTGCACCTGAAGCATGATAATTCATTTGAAAGTGATGAGTTGAGACAACATGGTGACATGACGTCATAATCAATGCTATGACGTCACGCTTTGCCTATCATGTTGCGCTCTAAATGCGGCCACGGCGGGAGAGACAATACTTTCAAATATGTTGCATACATATTTACAACTGATATCACCAATCATTGTTAACATCATTATAGCTTTCTAACTCTGGTATGTTTTGAGCATGCGTCTATACCAGTTTGGGTGTAAATATAATGCCTAAATATATGTAGAAAGGTACAACACCAGTGTTTCACCATTGTAATTATATGTCCTTTTTTCATAATTACCTAAGGTCAACCATTTCGTAATACCACCACTTTTGTTTTCTACCATTCAAGTCTATGCACAAACTTATTCAAGAGCATCTTTTTTTCTTTTAGAGTTATACAGCTGACACATCATCTGTAAACATTATGGGGAAACATTTAAAAAATATTGTGAGGTAAAACCACCTTCTCCGCCAACATATTCCAGTTGCTTTGAAAGCTTATTGATGAATGTCATAAATAGCTGTGGGCTCAATATGCAGCCCTGGCGTGTGCCAATATTGCACTCTTCACATATCAACACAAGCTTGCAATCATAGATGTATAAAAGTATCCCTTAATCCCAATTAACATATTTTAAGCTTTGTAGTAAATGGGGACGGGATTGCGCAGTGGTTAGCGCGTTCGGCTTCGGATCAAGATGTCCGGGGTTCGAATCCCGCCAGGGGCACGGCAACTTTGTCTGCAGTAGAGAACTGTTCTGCTCGCAGTAAGGTTTGGGTGCAATGCTACACTGAATAGTGGTACCACCCATGGTTCGCTACTTCCACCCGATGCTTGCAGGTTTCACCGCAATGCATAGCTACATGGCCCTGCGGGCTTTCTCCCTGCCTTAGAAACCTATCAGGGATTTTGTCTATTGTTTCGTAGGTATCTTGTTTTCTCGTAAAAATCCCTCATTATTATTTTAGTCGGTTTTTCTTCCGATAATAACCACGTATGAGGTTTTTATTGTGAAAGTAAGTTTTTACTTTTGACAGTAAGACAGTGAGATTGTTTCTTCACAACTCAATTCATAACAATTATTATCGAAAAGTCTACAAAGATAACTTTTTCAGAGTGTAGATGGCGGGAATCGAACTCGATGCTCCCTGCTCTTTAAACCAAGCTACCGAGGAAGCCGAAAGAACAGTGTGGATTTCCTCTATTTACAGTCACACTGTCTCTGCCTCTGTATAATGCTAGTCCGGGAGACATACTCTTTATAACGCAGCATTTGGGAATCAAAAAATATAAAATGAAAAATTTTACATTTGACAGTTATAAAATTAAAAAAACACTACCCCTCATTCTTCTGATGTAAGAAAACCTCAATATACGATAAGCGCTCACATTTATGTTTTACGGTTTTAAGTTAGATAAAACACTCTACCTCGGTTATTCTTGGGATTGAAAACCCGTGTTAAGAAAGCTTCGGGGAAGTAAGACCTCAAGCTTCGCTTTCGGTCTTACTTTGCGCTCAGCTTTCTTACCTCGGGTTTTACAATCCCAAGCATAACCTCTGTATCGTGTTTTATCCTACACATAATACTAGCAGCCGCGATATAAGTGAAATACTCTTGAAAGCGGCGGTAAACCCCAAATCACCTCACCTCACCTTGTAATAAATGTCAAGTCTTTTCGCGCTAAACGCAAAATCCACAAAGAGGCAGTAAAATCTCCTGTTCCTGGTTGCTGTATATTTCTGCTTGTCTATATTTGAGTAATTTGTTTCGAAACCTGTTTGCAGCTAATCTCTGCATAGAAAGTATCCAGTTTTATGTAAAAGTAAATATTTTGCACATGGCATCAATCAATGAAGTTCCTCTGTAGTTATCAACATCATTCTTAATTCAAAATTTGAAAAGAAGACATATAATACTTTTAGTCCAAGCAACAAGAAAGATACCCCTAGCTGACTAGTATCTGACTGTAAAGTACAATCATTGTGGGTAAAATAATATTTTATGTTTAAAGTATTCAGTGCAACCTCCACAAGGACAAGCCTTGTCGAATTTCCTTAAGGTTTCCGTGCTAGAATATCAGAGCTCACTATACATTTCAGATGCAGCGATCCGCTATCTTAGCACGGAAAATCGATGGAAATACCGCAAGGGTTCAATCAGAGACTATCAACGGTTATACCATAATGAAGTTGCCATATCAACTGTCAAGGAACATATTGGTTGCTTTGAGTTCGTTTATCGGCAGAGATTATATTTTGTAACGATTTTAATCTAATTGAAATGTCAGAATAATGTCGATTTCCCATGGATCTAATTGTCCAGTGATCGAGCTGAGTGGAAAACTGGAAGCACAGAAGACGGCGGCCGAGAAAGTAGGTGTATATTGAATGAATCAAGTTTCCTTTCATAATAAATGATAATTTTCAGTTCATTGTTCATTTACAACAACAAAAATCAACACATGATGAAGTGTTCACTTGGTACCCGCTTGTTTCCCTTTGTCTTGAAATCATCTTCTCTTGCAACAGCAACTGAGGACTGAGAGACAAAATGGATTTGCAGCCTACTGTCGTTCTAGAAGCCTCAATCGTGAGTATCACTTAGTATTTTCCTAGTTTAAAGGGGCAGTAGCACTTTTTTCCCCGCTCAAATAAGTTGATGAAATGCCATTAGATAATCGTTTTTGTAATTCGAAATAATAAAATGTGTTCACAGAAGATTTACCCTCTTAAGTAAATATAAATGACATAAATTATCATCATAAATGGCAAATTGGAAAATTTTTTTTTAAAAAAAGTGCTACAGCCCCTTTAATTAAGTTTTGGTATGGACTTGTGTATTCGTTTTGATAGTGCGAGTCAAGGTGCCGGTGCACTTACATAATGTTTTTAAAACTCACAAATGTAATTCAAACGTCAATTTGAAATCACAGATTAACTATCACGCACATATGTTGCTTCAATATATAAATAATATGTAATATAATAAATATTAATATACATAATTTGAGACTGGTCGAAATTGGATCACAGTATTAAAGAAGATTGATTCAGTTAAAGCCATCTGATATTTTATTTTTTCTATTTACAAATGTAATTCAAACGTCAATTTGAAATCACAGATTAACTATCACGCACATATGTTGCTTCAATATATAAATAATATGTAATATAATAAATATTAATATACATAATTTGAGACTGGTCGAAATTGGATCACAGTATTAAAGAAGATTGATTCAGTTAAAGCCATCTGATATTTTATTTTTTCTATTTACAAATGTAATTCAAACGTCAATTTGAAATCACAGATTAACTATCACGCACATATGTTGCTTCAATATATAAATAATATGTAATATAATAAATATTAATATACATAATTTGAGACTGGTCGAAATTGGATCACAGTATTAAAGAAGATTGATTCAGTTAAAGCCATCTGATATTTTATTTTTTCTATTTACAAATGTAATTCAAACGTCAATTTGAAATCACAGATTAACTATCACGCACATATGTTGCTTCAATATATAAATAATATGTAATATAATAAATATTAATATACATAATTTGAGACTGGTCGAAATTGGATCACAGTATTAAAGAAGATTGATTCAGTTAAAGCCATCTGATATTTTATTTTTTCTATTTACAAATGTAATTCAAACGTCAATTTGAAATCACAAATTAACTATCACGCACATATGTTGCTTCAATATATAAATAATATGTAATATAATAAATATTAATATACATAATTTGAGACTGGTCGAAATTGGATCACAGTATTAAAGAAGATTGATCCAGTTAAAACCATCTGATATTTTATTTTTTCTATATATAACCTTACATTAATTCAACACCGTTTAACTATTATATGCATATATACGTGTTGATAAAACATCTACTGTTTACAGTTGAAAAACAAATCGAAGATCTGGCCAGTGAAAGGAAAACCTGTAAGTATGACAAAGCTACATCAAATGACTTGTTTCATTCTAGCCTTTATCTTTGCACTTTAAGTGGCGATCTTTTCAACGAATGTTCATTGTTTGTTAAAAATAATATCCATTTATTGTTCGTTTTGTTTTTAGAAAAAAATATTTAAATGTTTCAGTACTGCAGCAAAACAAAGATCTTGAACAGCGGAGAAACGAATGTAAGTTTTATTATTCTTGTTGTCTATAATGTTGACTTGTAGTCTTGTACATGTACAGTCAAAAAGCTATTGTGAGCAAATGCTTTTCGTTTGACACATTGGCGTCTAGTAGACTCATCAGTGGATATAATTACTCTCTGGATACGTCATAATACTTAAATATTATTTAAAATGTTATACTTTTCTTGAAATATGTATATTTTGTCCTTATTACAATTGAATTTGATGGTAACTCACCAGTGTTAACACTGAACCACTTTGTACGATGTCTTTTAAGACCTATGTACAAATTAAACCCTTTTCCTACCATTAGACTCAATCTGCAAACGGATGATGGGCATTCGAGAAATTGAAGTGATGAAAAATGGAGATAATTTTATGAATATACAACATCTTTATTCTTTGTGTAATTTTCTAAACGAAATAATTCAATCATTACAAATGTACAACGGTGCCATAATTCGATTATAATTTGTAACATGCAGTTGAAGAACTGACGATCAGTTTAACGGAGGATAATGAAACGCGTAAGTAGAAATATATTTTGATTTTATAAAGGAAAAAAAAGATCAACAGTTTTACAGATTTAACAACAGCACTAAATACGAGTTTATACAAGTTATTCATAAATATACACTCGTCAAGGTAATTTTGGATGTAACAGCTACCTCTTGCCGGTCCGATAATATAGTATATTTAGAACGAATGTGATATTAACATGCCAACGTTTTATATGGCTGAAGGGTTAGTTTTATTCACATTTCACAACTAGATGTGTAACATGTTTCTCACTATCATGCGAAGTGTTTCATGTTCAGTTGAGATAATCGTTCGGTTAGTCATCGAACTAAACACAAACATTAGATTGCAGTTTACAGAGGTTTCAGTTTCATTTTGGCTTTGATATAAAACAATGTTTTGTTCCATATCTTTTGATCATTTCAAACAAAATTTGTCATTTCAGTGAAGAAGACGACTTTAGACGTGCAAAGCAGGATGGTCACTTGTAAGTGTTTTTTATATAGATAAACATCATTCATATACATTCAAGTGTTGATTTAATAAATATTGGTACTGCCCACAATGATGAGGGAGTAAACGTATACCCCAAAACGTAGTTTATGTTCACAACAAGGTAGTTGTTTTCCAGACAAGTTTGATTTTCTTGTCATTCACTGAGGAGCAAATTTTAAACTTGTTCCTTCTGTTAGAATCAACTTTAGAAAATATACATGGAACTTTATATTTTCTGTGGTATATTTGTTCGAATCCATGTATGCAAATGACCCGATATGCAGATATGTGGAAACTCCAGTCAACTTTTAAAGTAATTTTATCAATGTATTCAATGAGAACAAATCTAATAAGCTAATCTTACTGGCATTCTTTCAGTAACGGAAGAATTGAATGAAAGAACTAAAGAGAAATCAGAAGGTAAGTATTGAATCAATTACAAGTTCTATAAATGATATTGTATCTATATTATGCTAAATTCACTCAATTTAAAGGGGCAGTAGCACGTTTTTTTCGCTCAAATAAGTTGATGAAATGTATTTGAAAATTTTTTTCACCAATAGTAAAACATCCTTCTTTCTTCGGAAAATAAATTTTAAAATGAGTGTACATGTTTCGGTAAAGCCATGGTAATCATTTTTGTAATACAAAATAATAAATTGTGTTTACAATAAAATGGCCGCCATGCAATTTTTGCTTTATATGCAACATAGTTTTTACCAATACAGATAATTGGTTTGTGTAATAAGATGTTTTACCCTCTAAAGTTAGTTTAAATGACATAAACTATCATTATAAATTGGAAATTTGAAAAAATAAATTTTGCAAAAAACGTGCTACTGACCCTTTAACAATGTCAACTTGAGGTTTGCAATTAAAAGAAAGAATTTGAACTGTCTTGAATGACTGTTGTAGCTGACAAGAGAATACTTGAAGTAGAAGACCTACTCTCTTCATCCATGCGACACTGTGAGGAGCTACAGAGCCGGGTACAGCACCTGGAACAGGTATTGTTACCATTGTCATAAACACATAAATATCAATATCACGAACACATAATGCCACCACTGTCAAGAACCCGTATTGTCAACAATATCTTAAAATGTATTGATATGACTTTCACTAACACATATTGACATCACTAGCACAAAGACACAGTGTCATCACTTTCACTAACACATATTGACATCACTTTCACTAACACATATTGACATTACTGTGACGAACACATATTGCCGTCACTTTCACTAACACATATTGACATCACTTTCACTAACCGTATTGACATTACTGTGACGAACACATATTGCCATCACTTTCACTAACACATATTGACATTACTGTGACGAACACATATTGCCGTCACTTTCACTAACACATATTGACATTAATGTGACGAACACATATTGCCATCACTTTCACTAACACATATTGCCATCACTTTCATTAACACATATTGACATCACAATCACGGACACATAATGTCAAAACTGCTGCAAACATATATTGACATCACTGTACATCCATTGTGTTGTTGGGTGTCAAATATGCCAAACGTTACAAATGGTCTTACTTTATCGAGAAGTATCAACTGTTACCGAAAACTACCATTTTGATGATACTCGACTTAGTATATTGACGATATGAAGGTGTGTGTGTTCGAACGTATTAAAGTCAAATAAAATTTTATGAAACACAATGGATGCACCTTTAAGAAACAGCTTTTCGAAAGTTTAAAATAGTTGTTTGAATGAGTTAAATACATATTGCTACAAAATACTGTTGAAGGTTCCTTGTTGAAGACACAAAATATTATTGCAGACTCTACAAAACGAAAAACAGAGATTGGAGACTGAGATAAGAAACGGTGACCACAAACACCAGGTGGAGGCTGATAGTGGTATGTGAGATTATTGCGCCTTGGGTGATTGAGTTAAATGTTTACCTTGGGATAAAGACTTCTATTTAAAATCAAATCATTTGGTCAATTTTTTTGCTATTTTACTTTATTGGGTAATGCGTGCTCGGTGTTTTATCTTGAGTTTCTTTTTCTATCACTGTTAATCGTGATAGTAAAGACACTTTCACATCCTGTACTCCCTATAGATGTACGTAGGCCTACTATTTGTATCAACTCCATTATGGATGTACGTATGCCTACTATTTGTATCACATCCTGTACTCCCTAATGGATGTACGTAGGCTTACTATTTGTATCACATCCTGTACTCCCTAATGGATGTACGTAGGCCTACTATTTGTATCACATCCAGTACTCCCTAATGGATGTACGTAGGCCTACTATTTGTATCACATCATGTACTCCCTAATGGATGTACGTAGGCCTACTATTTGTATCACATCATGTACTCCCTAATGGATGTACGTAGGCCTACTATTTGTATCACATCGTGTACTCCCTAATGGATGTACGTAGGCCTACTATGTGTATCACATCGTGTACTCCCTAATGGATGTACGTAGGCCTACTATGTGTATCACATCCTGTACTCCCTAATTGATGTACGTATGCCTACTATGTGTATCACATCGTGTACTCCCTAATGGATGTACGTAGGCCTACTATTTGTATCACATCGTGTACTCCCTAATGGATGTACGTAGGCCTACTATGTGTATCACATCGTGTACTCCCTAATGGATGTACGTATGCCTACTATGTGTATCACATCCTGTACTCCCTAATTGATGTACGTATGCCTACTGTTTGTATCACAGCCAGGACGCAGATAGAGCACTTGGAGTCCGTTCTGAAGATTTCCAACCAGCAGATCGAGCGAATGAACACGGAGCTAAGAAACCTTCAGCAGACCAACAATGTCCTCCAGGAGGTTCGTATTACCAAGAATAATGTATAACAATTTGAGAGTTATCTCCCTTTCAGAATAGTGACAAGATAACATGAAAATAATTAATGAACATTAGCTTTTAAAATATGTTAATCAACCTCTCATCCATCCTCTTATCTTTGCATATGGGCACTTTCTGGGCCAGAAATAGAGAGTCGTGATTGGTGGCTTCAAGCGGTCTCTTCCCCGTAAATTTGACGTAAAAATGACGGTTGATTTAACTTAAAGTTTATGCAAGGATATTCTGATATATAGCATACTAAACGATCTTCTATTTAATACCATTTTTATTAAACGAGTTAATGATTTTGTATAAAACGAGCGAAAGCGAAAAATTGCTCTGAAACTGTGATTCCCGCAAGTCCGATACCATTGTGACGACGTTGCTCCATGTGTGACGTCATAACCGCAATTTTGACGTCATACGTGCTTCGGTATTACACATGTTTCATATTGCCGTATAAATATTACTCTGCAGTATTTTACACGGGTAATAAGACTCTTACTTAACTTCATCTTATCCAGTTTCACAATTTTTCATCATAAATATCCAACTGTGTCGTTTTTAATGCATTCAGTCATTTTATCTTTCCCTTTTTCACCAACAGAAATCGGAAAAGAACTTAGAAGAACTAAACGTTTACAAGTCTGGGGTTAATATGAGAAACAAAGAACATGAGTTGTCAATATGAGAAACAAAGAACGTGAGTTGTCAATATGAGAAACAAAGAACGTGAGTTGTCAATATGAGAAACAAAGAACGCGAGTTGTCAATATGAGAAACAAAGAACGTGAGTTGTCAATATGAGAAACAAAGAACGTGAGTTGTCAATATGAGAAACAAAGAACGTGAGTTGTCAATACGAGAAACAAAGAACGTGAGTTGTCAATATGAGAAACAAAGAACGTGAGTTGTCAATATGAGAAACAAAGAACGTGAGTTGTCAATACGAGAAACAAAGAACGTGAGATGTCAATAAGTACATGTATCAAGTACATAAGTATAAGCTTATTTTTCCCTCAATGGTTACAAAACAATGACGCAAATACATTACTACATCTGTATGAAGTTCTTTGGCGATGGCCTTGGCGTTGTATTTTGGCCGATGACGACGTCGATGAAGATAATGGTGTCGATGAGTATCGCGAAAATGTTTTGATGACGATGACGAATAAGATGATAATGACACTGACTTTGACAATGATGATGATTGACAACGACGAATTTAACGACGACATAACAATGATGGTGATGGTGACAATGACTACTATATCATTTATAACGAAGACAATGATGATGATGGTGTTGATGTTGATGATGATGGTGAAAATGCCACTTCCACTACCAATGCCAATGACATTGTCAGTGACAATGACGATGATGATGATGACAATGATACCGATGATAACGACGATTATGACGCTGCTGTTGATGATAATGATAGAGCATCCTATGAGGACTAAAACTCAACACGAATCAATTTAACTGAAGCAAATATACATAACTGAAAAGCAATTAACATTTCATTCATTTTCTCTGATGGCTAATTGATCTAGTTGTGTATCCACCCTAACATCTATCCTTACCACACAGTGCTGTTTCTGCCTCCGACCTGGGAGGAAATGCCTGATACTATGAACTGTAAGACGGTCCCCGCACCTCCAGACCAGTACCGGGTGGTGGAACGTCGGTTCTTTGAGACTTTGGGCAACTATCAAGCCAAAATAATCAAGGTACATGGACTTTCGTATCTATTTGTTGAGATATATACATAACTGTTTTATTTTCAAGTGGTCAGTTGATCTTACAACTGACGCTTTTAATAAGTCGACTGTGCCACCACGGCGCTCAGAAACGCAAATTTATTATAGCGTGGCTATTATCCGTCCAGGCATCTCGAAGAGAGGACCGATATTTTACGAGAGACTCCATTTTATAGGCACGTTTTTGAAGTAACCAATCCTACTCGGACTTACATAGACTGTAAGCCCCGAGAGTTGAGAACACCCCTCCTTCCAGAGTTTACAATCTCTGGTAAATCCTCGTAGTCGTGGTTTCTCCTATACTTATTTTGGAATTATCGAAATAACTTTACATATCAACTGTGAGGAAATGTTTGTGAAAAGAAAAATTGATATTACACCATAGTTATGATTATTGGAAATATTTTCAAACCATTGTGCTAAATCAAAGACAGCATCATCGTTGAAGTAACGCATAGACCGGAATATTAACTTGCTGAACAAATGACTGACTACCTCATCAAGCAAACTGCTGCGAACATACTAATTGATTATCTACGGAGTTATTCCCCTGAATTGCAGTTCTAAAGATTCTGAATAAACAACTTAACAGTGTCTGTCTATTTTTGCTAACGTTAAAATGCATCCATTGTGTTTCATAAAATTGAATTTGGCTTTGATACGTGTCAACATACGATATGTGATGATTTCAGTTCAAATAAGTTCACTCAACTTGAATATTCATCTTCGATCGCCAAATATATCATAATTAGTAGTTTCCAATTAAATTCGAGTAACATCTTTATACATGTCCAGAAACCGAAATTACACGTCCCATTTACATGCACAGAAGTTATATGACCTATTAAACATTATCAACACAAATTTGTCTTACGTTTGACTAATTGACGTGCTTATATATTTGAACTATTATATGACAATTAGTTTACCTGTAATGTGTTTGTATTTTCTTAATGAGAAAATTAGATTCAACATCTTTCGATTTGCATTATCCATAATTATATGGATGATACTACAAGTATTCGAATTCACACCCTCAATATCAATAGCGCAGCAGCACGGTATAGTTACGATCACGGGACTTTCCCATACTATGTCTGGAGAGCAAGATGATGCATCAACAGTTTCAATGTGTCAAAGTTCTATATATGTCTATACTTCATCCACTGCAGATCGACCAGATCCAGAACAAGTGTCTGTATCTACAATACAAACTGAAGAAGGCTCAGATAGGACACCACAGCAAGTCGTCCAGAGAACAGCTCTTGTGGCACGGAACTTTTGGGGAGGCTGTGTCCGGTATCACAGTAAATGGGTTTGACAGAGGATTCCAGGGGTTCAATGGTGAGTTTGATAGAAGCTTCCAGGGCTTCAATGGTGAATTTGATAGAAACTTCCAGGGCTTCAATGGTGAGTTTGATAGAAGCCTCCAGGGGTTCAATGGTGAGTTTGATAGAAGCTTCCAGGGGTTCAATGGTGAGTTTGATAGAAGCCTCCAGGGCTTCAATGGTGAGTTTGATAGAAGCTTTCAGGGCTTCAATGGTGAGTTTGATAGAAGCTTCCAGGGCTTCAATGGTGAGTTTGATAGAAGCTTCCAGGGCTTCAATGGTGAGTTTGATAGAAGCTACCAGGGCTTCAATGGTGAGTTTGATAGAAGCTTCCAGGGCTTCAATTGTGAGTTTGATAGAAGCCTCCAGGGCTTCAATGGTGAGTTTGATAGAAGCCTCCAGGGCTTCAATGGTGAGTTTGATAGAAGCCTCCAGGGCTTCAATGGTGAGTTTGATAGAAGCTTCCAGGGGTTCAATGGTGAGTTTGATAGAAGCCTCCAGAGGTTCAATGGTGAGTTTGATAGAAGCTTCCAGGGGTTCAATGGTGAGTTTGATAGAAGCTTCCAGGGCTTCAATGGTGAGTTTGATAGAAGCTTCCAGGGGTTCAATGGTGAGTTTGATAGAAGCCTCCAGAGGTTCAATGGTGAGTTTTATAGAAGCTTCCATGGGTTCAATGGTGAGTTTGATAGAAGCTTCCAGGGGTTCAATGGTGAGTTTGACAGAAGCTTCCATAGGTTCAATGGTGAGTTTGACAGAGGATTCCAGGGGTTCAATGGTGAGTTTGATAGAAGCTTCCAGGGCTTCAATGGTGAGTTTGATAGAAGCTTCCAGGGCTTCAATGGTGAGTTTGATAGAAGCTTCCAGGGCTTCAATGGTGAGTTTGATAGAAGCTTCCAGGGGTTCATTTGTGAGTTTGACAGAAGCTTCCAGAGGTTCAATGGTGAGTTTGACAGAGGATTCCAGGGGTTCAATGGTGAGTTTGACAGAGGATTCCAGGGGTTCAATTGTGAGTTTGACAGAGGATTCCAGGGGTTCAATGGTGAGTTTGATAGAAGCTTCCAGGGGTTCAATTGTGAGTTTGATAGAGGATTCCAGGGGTTCAATGGTGAGTTTGACAGAGGATTCCAGGGGTTCAATTGTGAGTTTGACAGAGGATTCCAGGGGTTCAATGGTGAGTTCGATAGAGGATTCCAGGGGTTCAATGGTTAGTTTGATAGAGGATTCCAGGGGTTCAATGGTGAGTTTGATAGAAGCTTCCAGGGGTTCAATTCTGAGTTTGATAGAGGATTCCAGGGGTTCAATGGTGAGTTTGATGGAAGTCTAGCCAGTGATGAATATCGACAATTTAAGACTTGCGAGACACTCCAGATTGAGTTCACTTTAATTTCCTGTACCGACAGCTGTACCAAATATCTGTTTGAATTTTGAAAGTTTGAAATTGAAAAGGGTAACCTTTACTATGTAACGTATCAACTCAGAATGAGAAACTTATAGCTTTGCCAACATCCTTCTTAATGTTTCAGGCACGATGTACGGCAAGGGGGTGTATTTCTCCACCACATCAGATTATTCTGTCAGTTACTCAAAAGATGACAGGCACAAGGAAAAATTCATGTTCTTAGCCCGAGTTTTGACAGGGGATGCAACGTTTGGCAAGTCCAACTATACAGTCCTGCCTATTAAGGATTTCTCCTCCTTTACGAGATACGATTCTCTGGTGAATAACACAAACCCTCCAACAATATATGTTGTTATGAATGACACCCAGGCTTACCCCGAATACCTTGTGAAATACGAAATCACCGGATGAAGGAACAGAGACTCTCCATTTACATTCCTTCCTATCAAGAAGTTCTTCTCTTTTAGGAGATGCGATTCTCTTACTACTAACACAGACTCTCCAATAATGACACCCTGGCTTACACAGAATACCTTGTGACATATGAAATCGCTTGATGAGGTGACTAGGGCATACGTGACTATGACCCTAGACTCTCCTAGACTATGCCAAACATGCTATACGACCCTAGACTCTCCTAGACTCTGCCAACCTTTCTATACGACCCTAGACTCTGCCAAACTTTCTATATGAACCTAGACTCTGCCAAACTTTCTATACGACCTTAGACTCTCGTAGACTCTGCCAAACTTTCTATATGACCCTAGACTCTGCCAAACTTTCTATACGACCTTAGACTCTCCTAGACTCTGCCAAACTTTCTATATGACCCTAGATTCTGCCAAACTTTCTATATGACCCTAGATTCTGCCAAACTTTCTATACGACCTTAGACTCTCCTAGACTCTGCCAAACTTTCTATATGACCCTAGACTCTGCCAAACTTTCTATACGACCTTAGACTCTCCTAGACTCTGCCAAACTTTCTATATGACCCTAGACTCTGCCAAACTTTCTATACGACCTTAGACTCTCCTAGACTCTGCCAAACCTTCTATATGACCCTAGACTCTGCCCAACTTTCTATACGACCTTAGACTCTCCTAGACTCTGACAAACTTTCTATATGACCCTAGACTTTTCCAAACTTTCTATACGACCCTAGACTATGCAAAACTTTCTATATGACTCTAGACTCTGCCAAACTTTCTATGCGACCCTAGATTCTGCCAAACTTTCTATACGACCCTAGACTCTTCTCGTACATTCCTTTAGGCCTATATCAAGCATGTCTTCAGTTCTCCTTTACGAGGTCCTATTCTTTGGTAAAAAAACATATATATACACAATAACAAATATTACTATAAATATTACTGTATAACACACTTTACTCATTTACGAGATATGACTTGTGAGTCATTTAAGATGAATTTCCAACTTTGTATATTATGAATAATAGACAAGTTTACTGAGAATAATTCACGTAGATAACACCTGTTGAGGTAGATATTGTTGTGATCATTCAAACGCACCCAATGTTATAACTATAGCACCAACATTAAGAAATATAGCTATAGCTGAGTGCAGAAATGTTCTAAGTCAGTTCCATGATACGATTTCGCTTTGAGATTTCAGATTAGGCTTTGAAAGAGAGTTGTATTCTGACATGCATGTATTTATAAAATTAACTCTTAAATTATGTTTTATTACACTATCTTCACTATCAGCTTTATGGATTTTTGCGACTATTTAAATGAATCTCGGAAATGAAACTTTGTAACATTTAAATCTTACATATATACGTATATACAAACATGTAAATTTAAACATGAATAAAAACAAATAGGACAAACATGAACTTTTTTAACTGTAAAATCAATGTATACCTTCAACACTAAATTTGTGGAGACAACAACACAACACTCCTGAAACAACACCCCACATCAAAGGGCAGACCGCTGGTCCCCTTCAATTTTCAGAAAGTCGCCTGAACGCGAAGACCTCGTACAAATCAATATACTAACAACTGTTTGAGAGGCATTCAGGAAGTTGGTGTGATGAAGAAGACAAAATTTTATGGATGATCAAGTTAGGCAGAAATTAAACACGTATGAAGGCATAGTAAATTTACTTTTACTCACGTGTGTATATAACTACCATAAGCAATATTGCATATGTGCAAAGTTCGCCGTATAAATAGGGCTATACTCAACGTCAATCAATTCAGCCATGTTATCAATAGTGATAAGCTAGACTCTAAAACATAGAATATTTATACACTAGTGTGTGTGTTGATTAAACTCAACTTATCTCAGTTGAGAACATCCAATCGTTGGTTTAAATACTGGTGTCTTTACTTTAATAACATTCGTTTATATGTTTCCATTAACAAACTCTGTGCATACTTCACTACAGTCAGTTAAGCTAATCCCAAGCTCTCTAATTAGAGGGCTAACCCATTGAGATCATAGGGTATGTTGGTGGTGTTGTTTTAGTTAACCCTTCATTTACTGTATGACTAATGGGACGTAGGTGTAATGGGCGTAGGACTAATGGGACATGACCGCTGCGGGGATGATTAACGCAAGACGAGCACCAAGTCAAGATCATGACGAGGAGAGCTCCGGGGGGAGAATCGTTCAGTTTCCAATCCTTTTTATTAGAGAGTCCCTGGTTTAACCATTGTCCATGTATATCAGGCCACAGCCCACAATTAATTTCAAGTAGTTCTATCATCATTGTCTTTCTAATACAGCCAATTCCCTATATCTCGTTGGACATTCAGCTTTTGCACACTGACTTACCTGCCATAGACCACTTTTCAGTCAAAAATTGAGCATAGGTTTCGTGGCATTTTTGGCCGGTAGCCAGGGTAAACAAATGTGACCCTGTCTTCAAGGTTGGCCCGTGACCCTCGACCTTCAATTTGGGGTCACTTTGCCTGCTCACACCAACACTATAGCAGTAAATCTAAGACCCAGAAAAAATCACACACATACTACAGTATCAGACCTTTCATTTGAACCATCACATGTCACAAAATAATATTTACAAGTACGAGAAACAGCCACTACACTAGGGACTACATTGCCTCTGAATTGCTTCCGGGTTGAGAAAATACGAATGGATATATATTTATTCTATATTTTTAATAGACTATAAGTATAAATGGAGTAAATGATATATAATTCATCTTTATAAGATCTATTATGTGTCTGATCCTAATAAATATTTTCATTACCACATGTTGATTAATTTTGTTTCCGAAACATTGATTTTGTTTCCGAAACATTGACTTTGTTTCTGAAACATTGACTTTGTTTCTGAAATATTGACTTTGTTTCTGAAATATTGACTTTGTTTCAGAAACATTGATTTGTTTCAGAAACATTGACTTTGTTTCAGAAACATTGACTTTGTTTCAGAAACATTGACTTTGTTTCAGAAATATTTTAGACGGTCTGCTCTCCTGTACCTTATTTTTCTCGACTGATTTCACCCAATTTTTTTAGTTTTATTTTAAAACAGTGGATGGAAAGATAGCTGTTGAATATTTAGCAACATTTTTAATTTGTTAAAAATGAACGCAAAACCAGTTTAATTTCTATTTCCTTGACTATTCCATTTTTACTCGTGTGAAAATGTATACCGGAATGATATATTTTATGATCTGAATAGCCATGACCGGAGTATCTACACTTCCTGCTTCTTTGTACACACACAATGTTACCAGCATCCTCTATCAATTAGGATATAGTTACCATATGATGAACAAGTCGACCAATTTCATACCAATTGATTGAGGGGAAAGTCGAAATATTTGGATATCAACCATTTGAGGGACTCAACTCAAACAATTTGGATGTTTAGCATTTGGGGGACAAGTCGAGCAAGTTGATATCAGCCATTTGAGGGACTCAACTCAAACAATTTGGATGTTTACCATTTGAGGGACAAGTCAAGCAATTTGATATCAACCATTCGAGGGACTCAACTCAAACAATTTGGATAGTTAGCTTTCATAAACAAGCTACACAGAATGATTGAGATATCACTTTTATATGGATTTTTAATTGTTTAAATAGTGTTGAGCATTTCAGGAATTGCTGCAAACATTTTGGGAGCGTTTGTATTGGCAGAAATACAGAAAACTGTACCCGGCGTCCGACTTTTGATATATATGGCAATTCTTGATCTCACTTTCAGCTTGCTTATCTTCCTCTTCGTGACGTTCCTCGTGACAACGCTTCACGTAGTGTCGTCAGTTTTGATGGTATACATGTATATGATGACAGTTGGGTTCTTCTTGGATCTTATATTGAACGCGTTTTACGTCACTGAAATTTTCCTGACTGTTCTGATTGGTTGCCAGAGAGCACTAGTGTTAGTTGCACCACTTCGTTATAACGCTATTTTCATAGACTCTTTCGTCAACAAATGTTTGCTCGGAATTTTGGTTTTCTCAATAGTTTTCAACATTCCACAGGGAATGATATTTACTTTTAAAGATATTTGGGATGCTGCCTCCAATTCTACGATCACAGTGGCTGTACCAAACCTAGACTTTAAACAGTCGTTATTTTATAAGATATACATTCACCACCTGGCATTGATTTTTGGTATTATAATACCCACGACAGCTCTTGTTGTGTGCAACATTGCCATCATAAGGGCCATCAGAAAGCGAGGGAGAAGTACAACTGTCATTCAGACTGGATTTGATCTTGCTCGCACAAATGTTGCAATCATTACATTGTTCATCGTAACGTGTGTCCCACTATATGTGTCAAGAATAACCAAGTTCCAAGCTTCACTCGTCTACATCGCTCTGATGTTAAATGTACTGAAACCAGTAGCCACCTTCTTCATCTACTGCCTTGGTTCACGACTAGTTCGCAACACGCTCAAGAAAATCTTCAAATGTAAAGCTAATTTGGAGTTGGATGAGATACGATTGCAACAGATTTCAAACCCGATCGTTGGTGACTCGCATCTGGAAGAAAATAATGAAACACTTGTAACATCTACTTGAAGTTGGATTTCCCCACCCACTTGAAAGATCAATTTTGTACCAATTCTCAGCTGGACTGAAGCTTGATCCTCCCTTTAACTGCTGGTGGATGGTTTCAGGAGTATTTGTGAAACAATCAAAGGGACGGCTCTATCGGAGGATTTTTTTGAAGAGTCATTCCTGATTATATATAAACTCCGTTTATACCTGATTATTACACAATCCAGGTGTGACGTATCCCTGAAGGTAACTGCTTTCGATTTGACAATTGGACAAAAAAGTAGCGGACATTCTTTCTAAACAACGTTCATAGACGCTTGGAGTGCGGAAAACCTTTGTAAAGAGTGACGGGCCATTGTTTATCTGTCTAATGATAAACTGTTTATATTGTTGTGAATATTCTATCAATACATTAATTTCACCAAGTTGTAACATTAGTAAAAGTTACAACGTTTTTTATTTACTGTTTCGCGGATCCCCTTCAAAATGTTCCTACTCTCTGGTATTTTGCTAAAAACTTCGAGTATCTTTATTGCTTAGGTGTAACGCCTACATGTATTAATAGTAAATTGTTTTACTTAGTTAATCAGTAAATTAACATCAATTTATCGAGTTTTGCTTTTCGATTCTTTATGTAACCCCATACGGTGTTGCTGACCCCCATAGACAAACGGCGCCCATTGAAACATGACAGCCAGTATTTACCCGAAATTCTTATCTTGCCTTGGTTAATATTTATTTTGCTTCTGGATTTGTAATGTAACATAATATAACCTTGTATATTGCAAAGAAAATATCTGAACTTTGAGGAGGTCGATTTGATAGAGATATTTGTGACGTCACCTCTTTTCGAACCCCTCATATTCTGTAACGTAATAAACACATCCTAGATGTCGGGGACGATATCGAAAGTTCAACATACATTATCAATTTCGAAAATGTTTAATTGCTAAAACTTAGTATGATCGCTTTATTGGTAATTTTGCAATGAAATATCAGCTTTTCTGATGCGGTGTTTTCCAGCAAAGAATACTTCGTAGACAAATATATAATATAATTTTGTTTGTCATGATAATGATATTTGAAATCACTCTCTTACGACAGTGGCAAATAATTACATTTTCAATGAAAAAATATGAAATATCTTACTCATTTCACTTGTAGTTATCTATTAAAAATCACGAATTTTATTTGACAAGTCATTTAAACACGTTTATCTGTGTATCTGATGTGTAGGCCTACTTCGCTATAATTAATGGAGTACAATGTATAAAAAAAACAACTGTAATCAAACACATGAACATGTATTCACACTTTACATACATCATTAACAACTTTAATTAGTTTTATAATTTCCTAGTCTTGTAATTTGATATCCGTAGATTGTAGCAGTGTTACTTTCTCGATATCCCGATATCCCGTTATAAAACTCTGACCTGACTGTCTGCGAATCATAGTTCTGTAAGGTACCAAGTGGCACTTGGTTCCTTTCTGCACAAAAAAATTCTGATTAATTCACTTCGTACTTTATTTTTACATGATCAAATATTTCAGTGATTACTGAAGATAGAGTCTAACATTTTCTACACAACATGGAGAACATTGAAACAATCAATACTTTCTAAAAAACGTGAAAAAGTGCCCGAATGCACTTGGTACCTTTCTGCACCAAGCCCATGATATATATATATATATATATATATATATATATATATATATATATATATATATATATATATATATATATATATATATATATATATATATAAATGAGTCGTTTCTCACGTGAAGTAAGGTTATATATAGAAAAAAGTAAACATCAGATGGGTTTAATACCATATCATTCACCCGTTTATGAAACATTGCGAGCAAGAAGTACATTTGTTGAATTTCCCGGGCCATAATCCATTCAAGGACAGTCTTGTTGTCGTTTCGTTACCTTGGAGACAAGATTTCAAGTACTTCAAAACAAACAAATTCCTTGTGGAGAAAAAAGATAACACTACACGAACTAGCGTCACTAATCTGTTTGTGTTGAGGATTATTTGACAGCAAAATTATGTGTTTACAAAGGATAATAGATATTATATATCAGTATATGTACTTAAATAATGTGGTAAATCAGAAGTATATATTAATCTTTTCTTACAACATTGCCAATCTGTGAACAACTACAACTTGACTGGCAGATAAGTCTAACATTGGTTTGTAGGATACGTTCTGACTCGAGGTTATAGTTTTACGTGATAGTACAATGTCAAAATAAACTATAAACTATTGTATAACGCTTCTCTTTTGTTATGTGAAGCTTCTTAAAGAAGATGTAATGCTCCATGGCAACTTTCATTCATTATAAGGATTAAAAATATGGTAAAATTCGTTGAAATGTAGATTTGTATGTTTAATCACCAGTTAAAAAGTTGCTAAACACGTTGAAATATCATAATCAGGGATAATCAACTACCGGGGGTGACGTCACATACGGCAGATACGCTTCAGTGACCACACAAACCTTTTTCAATCGAATGTTTTAAATTGGCGGTGTTTTTAAAAACTGTATATAAGTAATGTAATATATATGTGGTAATATATATATCACACAATCTGCAACAATACAAATTCGTGTACTTTCTGGTCGATTCCCTTACGGTATTAAACATCACATCCTCAGAATCAGGTACCACTCGCTACCGCTGACTATCTCAACAGCTTATCAATTCGGCCATCGATACCTCGACAAAAACGAGGTCCAACAAGTGATAGTTAACCATTTCTACCATTAGTACCCCTCTGACAGATGTTTCTAAACATTCTGAAGACTTAAACCCGTGTATGTCCATGTAACTAAACGTTCGTTAATTGCACAAATTACTTGTACACAAAATGGAACTATATTGCTTTTTTGCAGTCCGATTAAAATTGACTGTTTTCCGGGGAATAAAAATTGCAAAATAGTGCATCTACTGGGATACGAACTCATACCGTTCAGAGGTTTATGCGCAAAGCATAACCACATGGCGTTGCGGGCTTTCTTCCTGCCATAATACTAGCAGCCGCGATATAAGTGAAATACTCTTGAAAGCGGCGTTAAACACCAACTCACCTCACCTCAGAGGTTTATGGCGAGGAATCTACAGAATCTATTCGTATCCCGGTAGATGCATTATTTTGAAAATGTTATTCCTCGGAACAAGGTCGATTTTAATCAGACTGACTTTTTTGTAACACTCGTCTGACTTTTTGTAACCAAGATATTTATATGTACAACCATCACAGAGACGTATACTCAATTTGAACGGAACCTTTATTCTTTAAAAATAATCCTAAATCACTCATTAATAATAAGTTCATGCTTCACAAGAATATATACGTCCAAAGATGTATTAATCTCTGCCTAAAGTTTTCAAGATCTGTTCTGGAAGTGAAATTGTGAAACACATTTTGAGTTTTGCTCAAGAATTAAGATAGAAGTGCGAACAAGATTGGGACAAACCAAAACACAAATTTCATTGAGCTAGGCCTTATATGTACAGTTTTGGAGTTCTGGTCCGGTAACGAAACCCGGACGCACAGACGGACCGAAGGACGGACGGAGTTCATTTCCATATCCCCAACAACTTCATTGTGGCGCTGGATAATAACCAAGTTGAAGTTTAATGTAAAACAAAAATATGATCCAGTCAATTTTCTTGATATTATGCGCTCGGTTGTTGAAACTCAAAACAGTTTTAGCGAATCAAAATCAAATCAACAGTTTGGTGCACGTGGTAAACATTTCATGTACAATGTACACGGTAGCCGTTTGGTTTACATGGTAACCTTTAGATATACATTGTAACGTTTGTTGTACGTGGTAACCGTTTGATGTACGAGGTAACCGTTTGTTGTAAGTGGAAACCGTTTGGTGTACGAGGTAACCGTTTGATGTAAGTGGAAACCGTTTGGTGTACGTGGTAACCGTTTGGTGTACGTGGAAACCGTTTGGTGTAAGTGGAAACCGTTTGGTGTACGTGGTAACCGTTTGGTGTACGTGGTAACCGTTTGTACCCCCGGTGTTATTGCTTGCAGTGAAAGTTAGTTGACAAACATTTATTTTTTATTTTTGGACAGGTATGATGATATTCAGATTTTAATTCTTATTTAAATTGTATCTTTTCTTCATTTTTGGCTAAACATGTTTATCGTTCATGGTCATACTATTAAATACTAGAAAACCTATACAATATTCACTGTTGAGGTTGACAAAATTTATCAGGCAAAGCTGCATTACAAAATCAACGTTTATTAAGTTAATGTACACATTTCTACACTATTTTGCAATTGTGTGGCTTAAGGTTGTTCATCATACATTTTCCGGTTTCATCAGCTTCGGTGGCACATTACAAAACATCACTCCGACTTTCATTTGTACAAAGTTTACATTTGTCTACTAGAAACTGTTAATGGTACACTTGTCCTGGTTATATTCAAACACGTTGATCGAGCCGCATCTCCCCACGTGGTTGCCGTTAAGCGAGCCGGGCTTTGATCTGTCAGCCAATGAGGCGCTTCCATCACATACCGCGCCTTGGTTAACATTGTTTTCCCATTGGTCCTGCACTCTGTAGGCCTTCACCTCGAAGAAACCATTGGTCGTGTCGTCACAATGCATACAAGTGTCCATTGCCCAATAGTCGGCGCCAAATCTGAAAAAGAGACATGGAAGGGTGAGTTCGATCTAAACGTTTCTGATTCGGGAGATATTACTGGGAAGAGGTTGTGATTTCATTTGGAGATGACAATAATAGGAGCGGGGTAGAGATCTTTCTACATATTATACTATCAGGATTAGTTAGAATGAAAACAAAATGACGGAATGTACCTAAGTAAAATATCTGGTAAGTAAAATATTTTGACGAGTCCCTTGATATTCTACTTATCAGTTTCCACTGAACCTCAAGTTAGATTGATAATAAGCAATGAAGCGGACAAACAGTTTTTAATGGCTTCCAATGAACAAAAACAAGTTCCCTTGTAACTCGCCGCTCTTCTATCACTGCCTAACGCAAGCCTTGCTGCATTTCTTTAACGTTTCTGTTCTAGCGTAGCATCTGAACTGTTAAATTCGGGCTGTTACGCTATCACAGAAAAACTAACGAAGTGTAGCAAGGCAGTGGTGAAAACTGGCGCAGGTTACGACATGCAGGAGACGTTGCACATAAACAAACTCACGTGTTCAGGTGATAGTAGTTCGCGGCCGAGGCCACGTTGGAAGTTTTAGCTGCAGGAGAACCCCCGGGCATTTCAGTACCACCGTAGGGCCGCTGACCGTCACTCGAGGTGCCCCAGTCCAGGAAATTGTCTCCCCCGACCCAGTAATAGTACCTCAAGAAGGCGTCTTGGAGAGCGGAACCAAACGGCTCCCCTGTGTGGTTGAGTCTGACGGTGCCTGAATTTTCTGGAAAGAGGATCTACAACGCTTTAAAAAATAATAATAATAATAATTGAACGTTAATGGTCAAGTGTTTTTTTTTTCACAAACGATGGTTGTAGGGTTAAGATGATACATTTCACATGTGCACATATTTTTATATTTGATATATCGCGTATGTTTCACCGTTTCTGTCACTGACAGAGTGACGGCATCAAATGTCATAAATATCAGATAAAACGCAACACTCGTTTCTGGTTAGGACCAGGCATTTGGTATGAGTAGACACCAAAATGTCAACGATAGGCCGCTTGAAAATAATCATTACTGGGTTTAAACCAGTCAAGAGAAGGCGAAAGTTGGATGTTTATGGGGAGAGGATTCCAGAGAATCATCAGCATAACTAAATGATCGCCTGCCAAAAGATGAGAGTATGAAGGAAAGAACTGTGAGGAGATGCTGGTTCTGAGATCGTAGTGTTCTGGGAGGGATGAAATCAGTGAGCAGATCAGAGAGGTAGTCTGGAGCTGAATTGTGGATACACTTGTAGACGATGCTGAGGATCTTGATGTCAATCATGTATCTGTTTAATGCTAGTCGACTCTCTATAGTGACGATATAAAGGTGAAAGTAGTGATTATTTATCGAAAACCGGACAATGCACCGCGACTGGTACGCGTCAATTAGTAAAACGTTATTTTGGAAAGTTTAACGTTTATGTAACAGACAAAAAGACAATTGTGAGTTGATAATGTTTAATAGGTCATGTTAATACCGTGCATGGATATGTGACATAGAGTTTCGGTTTCTGAACATGTATAATGATGTTGCTCGATGTTCATTGGAGACTAGTAATTATCATTATATATTTGGCAATTTGGGACGAATATGCAATGGGGAATTATTAACTGAAATCAACACATGTTGTATTTTGGCGCGTAGAAAGTCAAATAAGAAATTATGAAAAGCACTAGATCTCACTTTAAGTTGGATTATTATACCTTAAATTTGTAAGAATACCATTGGCCAGTTCACAGCACGTGATCGAAAACTATTTTTGTACTCTCGGACCGGACCTGTGGTCTCGGTCAGGTCAGACCACCTCGGGAGTCATGCCTCGAGTCCTTGTATTTCACATAATGACCTCACCATGAGTAATTAAGTGTATAATGTATGAATAAATCAAACAGAGCATACAGTACCTCCGCCACCCCTAAAGAAGACGTTATCGGTTGTTGTAAACTTCAGCATCACCACGGTGCGAGAGTAGCCTGAAGATGAAGAAAATAGTATAGCTTCCGAGTTATCTTTGGAATTCTTAGCGAGGGACTGCTAAGTTAATGTTTAAACACGTAACATAAGTTATGTGGATCATTTCACGTAAAAAATTCTTTTTTTGATTTAGGAAAAAAATATATCGAATATAATTTTTATAAACAGTTATTCTGTTGTTGTTGCCGCTAAATTCCGAACAAAACGCGGAAGCCATGAGAGGCAATGACAGGGTATAAAATAAGAAAGTTTTTCTTGTAATGTTCAGTTTAAATTGACAGAATAACACTTTTGGGCTGGCTCCTTTTCAAACTTACTTCATATTGGTTTTTTTTTACAATTACCTCTCAACGAGTAAGGATGACATTTGAGTCACAACATAGTTCTAAGTTTTCTCCTGTCATGAGATTAAAGCCGATTTATTATATACTTAAACAATTGAAATTGTGTTGTTATCCTAACGTTACAGTCACTGTACCTCAAAGTGCCGAGAGCATCTTAATCACTAACGGGTGACTGTTATATAGAATACCCTATTATAAATAGGTAAATCTATGATCAGTGATACCATATACACATACTGTCAGGTATCAGCCAAATAGTAACTTACATGTAGGTACAGAGTACAGCGTTTTAAATGTGTTTAAAGATGCACTTATGCTTCGAATTCATTTGAAAGTTCATGTTGAAAGATACTTAATAAACTTGGCATAGTTTCATCTGAATGTCATTTAAATGACTACATACGTGACTGGATAGAACATAATGACAATATTTACCATTCGTGCACGTGTAACCAGGGGTTGTTGTTTGTGGGGGAGCTGCTGTTGTTGTTTCTGCAGGTGCTGTGTCGGGAACTTGTGTTGTTGCACCAAACGCTGCAGTACCACTGGCCTGTGTTGTTCCATCAGTATTTGGTATGCCGCCATTTTGTGTAAAGCCGCCATTTTGTGTGAAGCCGACATTTTGGGTTGTGCCGCCATTTTGTGTTGTGCCCCCATTTTGTGTTGTGCCCCCATTTTGTGTTGTGCCCCCATTTTGTGTTGTGTCCCCATTTTGTGTAGTGCCGCCATTTTGTGTTGTGCCCCCATTTTGTGTTGTGCCGCCATTTTGGGTGACACCGTTAGTGGCTTGCGTCGTAGCTCCGGTGTTTATTTGACCGCCATTTTGGGTAGTTCCTGCGCTATTGACCGTGCCGCTATTTTGAGTTGTACCACCATTTTGTGTAATGCCACTGGTTTTGGCAGTGCCACCAGTATCCCCCACTGCCGATACTGTGGTCTGGGAAGAACCTGTTGCTTGCTGATTATCTGTAGTCTCAGTTCCCAGGGTACCTGTACCCGAGGCTTCTGTGGTACCCCCAGCACCCGCGCCGGTTGTATCCTGTGTGGTTCCTGTTCCGGTGGAGTCGCTGGTACCGGAAACGTCATCAGTAGTCCCCGTGACGTCATCGGAAGTACCCGTGACTCCATTAGTAGTACCTGTGTCGGTATTGGTGGCGCCTGTGACTGTATCGCCTGTTGGCTGTGTTGTTGCGGCTGCCACCGTATCTACAGTCCCGCTACCCCCGACTGAAAAAAAACCAAAAGGGAAACGGCTTATACGTCACGTGTTCGATCAGGCTACTGCCATGCGCTGAGGGGAAACATTGTAGAGTGTGACGTCATGGCAGGTACCAATGAGCAATTATTTGTGGATTTTGCATGCTCGGGAATGTTGATTTATCCTACCTGTTAACCCCACGCCAACTCCGACTGCCGTTCCCGTGATGACAACACCTGCTACCACCGCGATGACAATCTTAATGAGGGGGGAACACGCACCAGCCTTCACAGCAGCTGTCCCAGCCTCAGCTGCACCTGAAAGTAAAACGTTTGAGGTGACATAAGGTGGTCTATTTTCCATCAGAAAAAACCTAGGATGAGATTGGTGTATTGTCCAAAATCATTCTTCAGTCATTGTCAGTAAGCATTGAATGTGTTATAACACAAAAACGGCGATATGGTTTCTTTGTTACCCAAGCCTTGACGAGGGAGGATGATTAGCAACGGGGACAATAAGACATGTGATACTCTGATACTGTCATTTAGTTGTAAAACTGCCAGATGTTTATTTAAAACAAAAATATACTAAGGATAGTAAAACAGGCGTGAACTAATTATTTCGAATCAATCTATTAACCATATTGTGTTTTACAATAATATGAATGCTACAGCGAATTCAGCTCCCTAAATTTGAGATGTTAATACCTAAAGCGCAACGTCACTGTCAAAATCACCATCCATTAAACACGGAAAGTTTACATATAAACTGACAACATATTTTTTATACCGACAAAAGTTAAATTCCAGCATACAACAGTGAGATGTTTGCACCTCGAACGAGTCTTCATCTCTCTTCAAATGAGTCAAAATTTAAAAAATGAAAGAAGATCCTCCCCTTCTTGAGTTGCCCCCCCCCCCCCCCCCAACAACCAAAAGGCCCGTATTATGGGTTATTGCTTCTATGTATAGTTTCTTGGTATAGGCCCGTATGAATAGTGCCAATCTCAAAGTATCTGCTGATGAAATAGTCATAAACCAAGAGGGAACAATTTTCAAAATTTCCTTTTCAACAAATTTGAATAACGATCTGTTTTATAATTGGGTGAGATTATAGGGATTACTTGAACGTAAAATGAGTATCATGGATATTTTATAAAATCATATTGCCACAAACTTATTTAAAAATAATAATGATGCGGAAACTTTTATCGCGCTAAATCCACAACATAAAGGGTCAAGCTCAAAGCGATAACACATTATTACCCTGGTATAAGGACAAACATCGTTCCTTTTTTTCATTATCAACTCCCTTTGGAGTATACAGCCTGAGCTACCATTTAAGGCGCTCGAAGGTTATATGTCATTGCCTGCACCTCCACACCAGGTACTCAATTGTACTGCTGAGTGAACAGAGGCACATTTCGAATAAAGTCGCTTACTCAATGTGACACCACGAGCCTCTCAACTCATGTCTCAGTGTGGGGCAGAGTAAACTTATGTATATGTATACATGTAGTTTGAAATGTTAACTTCGGTCAATATTGTTACGGTTAATAGTCAGGTATGAACTTAGGTTATATTATAGAACATTCAGTTATAATATTTAACAAGAAAACACGATTTGCTCAGTTTAGTCACATACGTGCTAAGACATCACAGTGTGCATGATACACTTAGCACGTTATTATTGATTTAAGATAAATGCAAAATAAGAATAGATGAATAACTATAATGAAAACATACGAAAACAATAACATAATGATAGATGTTAAAGCGTAATGTTTTATAATAAGCTGAGAACAATGTTTCTTTCAATGTAAGGTTACAAAATTATCAAATTGCTCATAAACATAATCAAATATATATTTCACAAACATTTTCACCTACCAGCCTCCATTTTGACAGGTATTATCCGAAAGTTAATAAGCTAATAGAGACAGATTATGGACAGTTTGGTATATATATAAGATCATATTTTGTTTGTTTGGTATCCAGAGGAACAACTAAATATAAATACACATGAGACGGTTAAAAGCAGTATTTATATCAGCAATGATGTCGTTTCCATATTTGGAAAGAGCGGGTGGAGCTTGTCTATGCTGTCGACCAATCACAGCTGATGTACTTGTCTTTATCCACCTGAAGAGCACACTAAGTAGTCGGGAAACAACATGTGCATCAACAGATAAGTTGTCACCAATAACATTTGTTTTGTATCATTGAACCTACTTCTACATGTAAACGGTCTTGATAAATGTACATGTATAGATGGACGTTGTTCTGAGCGAGACAAACTGCGCATTCATATACTAAATCCCAAAATACAGACAAAAATATTAAAATCCAATTTTTAGGACAAAGTTTTCGATTTCTAACATGTTTCATCGTCTGACTGACTCTTTGATGAAGTCAGTAATTGAAGCAATCACAGTTCCAAAGAGCATTTCAATTAAATGAATGTTTTATCAAATCATTTGTTAAAAGTGTTTTTATCCGATTTTAAAGGGAGGTTGGGAATTTGACTCTTACGGTCGACAAATCACGAGTAAAACATTCAATGAATTTTCAGTTTTATCTGAAGCCTATTTAATGAAATGATGATAATAGACATCGATAGCTAGGTCATAAATCTCCAGAATACAATGTTTAAGGTATAGGTCAATCGGGAGCATCCCTGTTTATTTATTTATTTATGTTATTAATACTTGATGAAAATATAATCAAGTTTCATACTATCACTTCATGTAATATTTTGATGACTTTAGACTTGACGCTTTCAAAAAGGGAAAGCGCACATTCAATAAAAAAAAACCAACGAAAAGTGAAGCCATTCGCTGACACTGCGAGTGTAGAAATATTTGTTAGGGCATAATAAGACCTATATCATAGGTCTAATGATACATTATTTCAAACTCTATGGAAATTCAATCGACACACGTTTCAGTAAAAGTTGTAAACATAGTAAAAAGTGTTATTTTCTCATTTCACGTAATGCGCAAAAACAAAATGGCGGATTATCCGATAGAACCATCCCTTTAAAGCAATGACGACTTTAAGATGTTGGTCATGTTCTTAGACATATTTACACGCATGTCGCAATATCTCTCGAACCCAGCTTGTATTGTTTATGTATCACAGTTGCTAAGATATCTCCGAGAATAATTCTCTATTTCAGAGAGCGACATGCTGTGTTTTCAGCTCGTGAACAAACTGTTCCACAAACCGACATCCAGAAATTCGTTCGGCTGTGTTATGGAATATAAATATCACTGAACAAAGATACTTCTCTCTTTGGGTGAAAATGAAATGAACATGTTTAATGCCCCCAGTCAATGTTTATTCATATATAGATGTTCCGAGACAAATACATGAGAGGGTATAATACGAGTGGGTTAAAGAATGGTAAATGTCCACCACTAGGAATAAACATAGTATTTTATGAACCGTTCAATGGTGATTACGCCACTCTATTGTGTTAATTTCAGTTGATTTTTCTTAAGAATCTACTGGTCATTGATTGTCCCAGTGAGGGGTGTTAGGTTTTGATATTTTAAGTATTGGCCAACCGAGTATATTTTTCGAGATTGATGAATTTTGTCTTGGTGTATCTGAATGGGATCTCAAAATATCGCATTTATGAACCTGGATTCGAACCTGCAACCCTTCGTTTGGTGGTCAGCGCTCTTATCCATTAGGCTACAAAACGCTGTTACAAACAATCCTATGTTTTGTAAGAAGAATCCCGCGTACTCTTCTAGACTGCATAATGGACGAAAACTTAAATTACACTTGTGACGTCATCCTATTGTTCTTTCACTCCATTATTTTTAGTAATGGAGAGTTACACATCGCATCATATTTTTGAAGTAGAAATTTAATTTCTTTAACTTTTTAAAGCAATTTCGATAAAAGAGCAATACTTTGAGTGTAATTTAAGTAGGGTTATATCCTCGTAACTCTTCATTCCTTAACAATAATGGGCCTTGGCTCCATTATGTTTTAAGGACAGATGAGGTACTCGGACATTACCCTCTATAGAATGGAAAGGCATGAGTCTCATTGCTTCGCGTGGAAGTTTTACGCTTCACGTGCGTGGAAGAATCCATTTCATGAGGGTCGCAGCTACTTGTACCACATCCGATGAATGAGCACCGAAATTTGCAAAATAATTAATTTTGGGGTCACATAATTGGAATTTATTGTTTCAAATGTAAAATAATCACATATGCATGTTGCGTGACGTCGTACATGGATTAAGATGGAAAATACGTTCGCAGTGGAATCCTTTAAATTCAACTCGCCTCTTCGGGGCTGTTGATTATTTTTTACGAATCAACGGCTCCGAATGCATTCTCCATTACAGGATATTTATCTTTAAGAAACAAACGCGCATGGTAATTAAACCATTTATCGAAGATCATATCGTACAGTATAGATCCTGTTTCAGCAGGTCTAGATACACTGAACACACACATGAAACTAAAAGTATTATAATGTATTATCATAAGGATGAAGGTACAGTCAGACCCGTTTATCCGGAACCCGCATATCCGGAAGCCCCGCTGTCCGCACCATTTTCAAGTAAAACGACTTTTGTACTGTAATTTTAAAAAATGCACAGACTAAATTGTACTCTAGTTTACAGTGTAATTAACAAATAAGTAGACTGTAATTAAGATATTGTAAATATGCAGTGTAATAATTGCAAAGTGCCTGCAATTTAGTTCTCAATCGTTATAAGTAGTTCATTTAAAAAATTTACTCGGTGCCAAGGAATTCGAGACATACAATATCAAGAAATCGGTCAAGTGAGGCTACGGTAAAGCATAGGTACAATTGTTTATAACAGACCTAGTACCACAGGGACACTATTCTTTAATTCCAAACACAAATATTTCGGAGATATTTAATCGGATGAACCGCCAATACCGCACACTCATTCACCCTTAATTACTTTCGTAAATAAAGAAGCGCTCCTCGAACGTATCAGTTCCCAAATTTGGAGGGTTTGGAGTTGCGAAACTAGAACAGTGTGTTTGTGTAAAGTTAGTCACGTCATTGAACAAAGATAGTGTTGTTTAACCGCCCAGGAAACTGGAAGTTTATATAATTTGTGTAATTAAAGACTTTAATGTCTACTTAATTCGAGAACAATAAAGTCACACAGAAATTGATAAACGTAAAAGTTGAGGCGGGCCAACTTCCCAATGTAAGGCATAACTCTTGCCAGTTTATATTATCGACTGATTTAGGCCTTGCAGTATTTCCTCAAGATATCGTATATGCATTTCAGGTGCAGCGATCCACTATCTTGGCACAACAAAGCGAGGGAAATACTGTAAGGCCTAACTCAGTAATGGACTTGCGTTTGGTTGTTGCAGGCGGGGTGGAAATTTTTATTTTTTATTTTTTTTATTTCTTTTTATTTAAATGGGAGGTTTGGGGTTTGGGTCAACTATGGTCAAATAAAAGTAGATTCATGTTTTCGAATGTACGCAATCGCCACAAATACTATAATGCATGTGCCGACGTGTCGAGTAAACATATACAACATGTGTCTGAGCAAACAGGCGATAAGTTTTAAATAGCTCTTATTACTGAACGGATATGTGTGAAACTGTTTGAAATTCTCTATTGCAGAGCGAATATGTGTGAAACAGTTTGCAATTCTATTGCAGAACGAATATGTTTGAAACAGTTTGGTAATAATTTGTTGAGAGAAATAAATCGCAGTCCGAGCGTTTTTAAAAAAAACAACCCGTTTAAACTTTACATTTGAGGAGCTTGAAAGAACAACTTTAGCAAAGGAACCATGACACCAAGCGCCCGGATTCTAATGTATATCTACAGTGGTAAGAACAGGAAGTTTTTCTGGATAACAACTTCTTTAATGTGAAAATACACGACGTTTCGGAGTACATACTCCTTCATCAGGTGGAATGTAAGGAGTGAGTATGTACTCCTGATGAAGGAGTGAGTATGTACTCCGAAACGTAGTGTATTTTCACATTAAAGAAGTTGTTATCCAGAAAAGCGTCCTGTTATGTAACACTTCTAAATGCCCTTCAAAGACCTGATCTACAATGGTGTTCATAGAATTCTACCTCAACAATGAGCACTTTGTCTAATATCCAGCACGAGTCCGTCTATTGGTGGTACACTTTTACACTGACGGAACCGTACGTTCCATGCCCCGATATAGCGTATCGCACGTTCGTGAAGTAGGTATTTCCCGTGTCCAGGTACCCATTTAAACAGCTGGGTGAACTGAACGCAATGCTATTAAGTACCTTGCCCAGACGGTTTGACACCAAGACGAAACACATTTTGCGTCTCCACTGGGATTCGAACCCGGGCTTTTGTCGTGGCCCTAGCACGCAAACCACTGTACTACTGTGAGTGAAATATTCAAGATGATCTTAAACGAAGTCGTACGTAATACCCATTCAATTCAACATAAACTGAAGGAAGGTAGTTTGAGAATTTCATAGCTATTTAAGTGTATGAAAACTAGTATATACCGGTAACCTGGACGACACTAGTTAGGGGTATATATTGACAAGAATAACGATGTATTTACACTTCACATATCAATGCACACGTACAATATCCCTAACTTATTGTCCAGTATATTATTCATTGTGAAAAGGAGTACCCATTCACCGAGTATCATTTATACGAATTCAAAGTTCATTCCAAAGTAATAACCAACTAAGCAATTGTAAAATAGGTCGGTGTGTCGTCAATCTCTTAGCCTAGACATCCTTGAAAGTCTAACTCGTGCGAGTGTCCATCACTGGCTATGTTCTGCTGCGTTTTCTTAACTTGCGCTAGAGTAGCGTTGCGCCGTTTCTGAAGTTCACAATGCGTTAGCGAAGTAAAGTAAAACAAATGCTTATAGGGGCAATGGCACGTTTTGGCAATATTTTTTCAAATTTCCCATTTATGATGGTAGGTTATGTCCTTTATATTTACTTTAGACGGTAAAACACATTACACGAACCAATTACCCGTACATTGTAGTGGTATAACGATGTTGCGTATAAAACAAAAATTGCATGGCGGCTATTCTATTGTGAACACATTTTATTATTTCGAATTACGAAAAAGATCCCCAAGGCTTTACTGAACCATGTACTCATTTTTTAAAACAATTTTGAGAAGAGAAGGGTTTTACAATTTGGCAACATATTTTTCAAATACATTTCATACTTATTTCAGCGAAAAAACGTGCTACAACCCCTTTAAAACAGTTTGTACGGAGTCATATGGGAGAGAAATGTCATGGACAGATGTTTAATAGAGCGAGGGTGTGGTTTCGAGTTGGCGTTGTAGAAAGTGTTTTTGCATTTTAGCAGACTTCTCAAATTTGCCATTTATTATTAAGTTTATACAATGTATAGTAACGTTAGAGGGTAAAAAACCTCTCATTACACGAACCGACAAGCCTATCCATAGAAAACCGTTATCGTGTTGGGAGAAAAAGGTGCAACGTAAAAAGCTACAGTTGTGATGAAGTCTTCAGTGCGAGAGATAGATTTGTAGGTCTCCTTCAATTTTGAGAGTTCAGACAGCAAGACAGCGTGGATAGCTATTCCATCATGGGGTCATAATTGATATCGCCATAACAGTCAGATCCCTTGAACTACCTTCGAGCGGCCATTTTAATGTGAACACCTTAAAATGGCCGCTCAATGGGGAAATGGGCTCCCATGGCTTAATCCAACCATGTAAATTCGTTTTAGAACTTATGATTCAGGAATAATATTTAACCATTGTAACAATTTACCTTTGTGAGAACTTTATTTTAATAAAGCTTACGCGCTACTGCGCTTTTAAAACATTGGTTACTAGAACATGGTTTCCGTTGAAAGAAACCTCATGTGGGCATCTTGTACGTACATGTTTACGTTTCCAATCATTACTTGCTTAATATACTACCCGGCACAAAATGCAAGATATTTTAATCCATGAATGAGGCGAGTTGGAGTTTAACGCCGCTTTCAAGAGTATTTCACTTATATCGCGGCTGCTAGTATTACGGCAGGGAGAAAGCCCGCATCGCCATATGGCTATGCATTGCGGTGAAACCTGCGAGCAACGGCTGAAACTAGCGAACCACGGGTGGTACTACTCTGAAATTCAGTGTAGCATTGAATCCAAACCTTACTGCGTGTAGAACAGTTCTCTACTGCAGACAAAATTACCGTGCCCCTGGCGGAATTCGAACCTCTTCATCCGAAGCCGAACGCGCTAATAACCACTGCGCTATCCCGACCATTAATCCATGAATGAAGATTGAAACCCGTTACATCGTATATACTACCGCCAACTAATATTATTTTGAAACTGTCCTCACCTTCCGAAACTTAATAGGATGTGGGCTTTATTTCCTTGGTTCAAGTAAATTTGGTGTCGTTTCTTTTGTCCGGTAGTTTATATGGATGTTATATATTCAGACTTCATCCACAATTAGCTTTCAGATAAATGATGCAGATTCAATTCACGAAATTGCTAATCCGTGACTAACAAAGTGAAAGAAAGGCACATGATCACAGACATTTTTATTCTGAAGCAGCTTCACCTACACATGGCCATCTTGGCGCACATTCACAAAATCATTCACAACAACTCCAAACAAATAATATGGAATAAGGTAACAGTTCAGTCTCGTGAGTGTGGGTCAGTCTGACCAATCGGCGACCAGCTTCTGTCCGGTTTCGTCTGGTCATGAGCCTCACCCTGGTCAACACTTCCGAGCCGACATGCGCGCAGACGTTACACTTCCGGTATTGTCAGATGGTTAAGCTGCGCCGATGTCACCGTTATTTCTGGTAGAAGGAAACCTGAAAGAAATATTCAGGCTTGGGCAATGTTAAATTTTAAAAAAAAACAGCGAATAAGTCTTTGGGTTAGGCGATTTGGCGTTTAACGCGGTTTTTCAAGAGTGTTTCACTTATATCACAGCTGTTGGCATTATTGCAGAGATGAAGTCCATTGAACCTATAGCTATGCATTGTGATAAAGAGTATTTCAGTTATATCGAGGCTGCTAGAATTATGGCAGGGAGAAAGCCCGCAACGCCAAATGGATATGCATTGCGGTGAAACCTGCAAGCATCGGTTGGAACTAGCGAGGTGAGGTGAGTTGGGGTTTAACGCCGCTTTCAAGAGTATTTCACTTATATCGCGGCTGCTAGTATTATGGCAGGGAGAAAGCCCGCAACGCGATGTGGCTATGCATTGCGGTGAAACATGCGAGCATCGGCTGGAACTAGCGAACAATAGGTGGTACTGCACTGAAATTCAGTGAGCATTGCACCCAAACCTTACTGCGTGTAGAACAGTTCTCTACTGCAGACAAATTTGCCGTGCCCCTGGCGGGATTCGAACCCCGGACCTTGATCCGAAGCCGAACGCGCTAACCACTGCGCTACCCCGCCCCTGGAACTAGCGAACCATGGGCGTTACTTCGTTGAATTTCAGTGTAGCATTGCACCCAAACCTTACTGCAGTTCTCTACAGCAGACAAACTCGCCGTGGCCGCGATCTGAAGCTGAAGGCTCCGTCCAGCTCCATATTAGGGTGAATGAGTGAGTTATTGTTTAACGCCGCTTCGGCAGTATCGTAATTAGCGGCGACATGTTTTGGGAAAAGTAGGACATTTACACCTCAAAATTCCACTCTTAATTAACGTTCACGAATGTGCAAAATGATTTGAATGGTAGATTTTAAAAAGATAAAAACATTGACTGACACAAGTTGTGTTCAGAGTTTTGTTCTCAACGTGCTGCAACTACTTACGTTTTCTTATAGACCTTTTGCTTCTCCCCAGAACACAGGAAGTCTGTAATGTACAAACATACATTATACATACGTTTTCTAAGATTATACATATGATAAATACAACTGAGCCATATACTTTTTTGTCAGTCAGTGTATATACAGAGGACAAATATTTTATGGATGATCAGCTTCTTTATTAACAATAGCGACGTTTCGGTATAGATCCTTATGCCGTTATGCTTGATAACGGTATAAGGATCTATACCGAAACGTCACTATTGTTAATAAAGAAGTTGATCATTCATAAAATATTTGTCCTCTTCATCACACCAACTTCTAGAATGCCTCTCAAACAGTGTATATACACTCAAGGGTTAACAAGACTCCCGTTTTCTGTCCTCTGTAAAATACCATTCTCTTCCGACAGATGTTATACCATTTAGAATTTCGATCCTTAAGTGACCTGTGGTCAGAATGACAATACAGGTATTTCACTACATCGCTACAATGATTGTCAATATTGAGCTGCTGATCATCACAATCAAGGTCCCAGGTAAGTGGGTGACTGCATTGGTCTATGCGCTATCAACAGGCGAGAGTTGTAATAGCGATTTTCTTGCAAATTAGTCTATTTCCATCGGTGATCGGGTACCAACTCAGTTCCGTAAAACTTGGTGAGGGTTTAAGGCAGCTTTCAAGAGTATTATCACTTACCCGCACCTGTTCACAAACCGAGTTTTAATAATACGGCATTAACAAAATGTAGAGCATATTCATGACGTAGCATGTCGTGCAGAGTATTAAGGAAATACATGCATCATGCTCAGTGAGAACTCAAGTATTAACTGAAGCTTTTTTTCAGTAGTGAGTGAGTGAGTTGGTGTGTTCAACGCCGCTTTCAAGAGTATTTCACTTATATCACGGCTATATATATATATGTGGCTATGCTTTGCGGTGAAACCTGTGAGCATCGGCTGGAACTAGCGAACCATTGGTGGTTCTACTCTGAAATTGTAGCATTGCACCCAAACCTTGCTGCGTGTAGAACAGTTCTCTACTGCAGACAGTTGCCGTGCCCCTGGCGGGATTCGAACCCCGGACCTCTTTATCCGAAGCCGAATGCGCTAACCACTGCGCTATCCTACCCCTTTTCAGTAGTGAAGCAATGCACTCAAACTGAAACTTATCATTTACTGGATTCAGCTTCATTAAAAATGCAGACGTACCGATATCAGGTAGAGTAAATGGGTGTTTTACCCTCTAAACTATATATTGTATCAATTTTAATAATAAATCTCAAATTTGAAAAAAAAACAATGCCAAAAACGTTCTGCCATGCTCGGTTACCCATGGTTTTATATATGCTCCGTTACACTCCACTATATAACGTGATATAGTGAAGAATAACTGAGCATATATAAAATCATGAGACTGAGCATATATAAAACCATGGGTAACCGAGGATGACGTTCTGCAGGCAAGTGGACAAAACAAGAGTACTAAAATTTCGTCTTTAACCTTGTCTTTCAGCGTCTCTTTAAGAGGCTTGCAGTTTATGTAGATACACCAGTGTCCCTTGTATTCAAGGTACACTGTAAGTGAACAACATACCCCATCGCATAGTGATGAACAGATCGTGATGTTACACTTGAAAGCTACAGCTTTAGTTCCCTGTAGCCCGTAGTAGTCGAAGTATGGACTGTACGCGTCCAGTCCTTTAGTTGTGAAACCAGTGTGTCGCTTGAACACTACACCATCACCGCATCTGAAGCAATGTATATAAATTTAGATTTAAGTTTAAATTTAGTCAATAGTTTTAGCATAATCCAAAGGCGTTTGAGGTGAGGCGAGGCGATTTTGGGTTTAACGCCGCTTTCGAGAGTATTTCACTTATATCACGGCTGCTAGTATTACGGCAGGGAGAAAGCCCGCAACGCCATGTGGCTATGCATATCGGTGAAACCTGCGAGCAACGGCTGGAACTAGCGAACCATGGGTGGTACTACTCTGAAATTCAGTGTAGCATTGCACCCAAACCTTACTGCCTGTATAACAGTTCTCTACTGCAGTCAAAATTGCCGTGCCCCTGGCGGGATTCGAACCCCGGACCTCTTGATCCGAAGCCGAACGCGCTAACCACCGCTATCCCGCCCCTCTCCAAAGGCGTTTGATGGGAATCATGCATAATGCTGAGAAACAACTTGTGAACGCACTCTGCCATTGCCCCAGAGCTACTTTCTAGTTAAGGTTATTAATGGCCTTGCGCAACGAGACCAAGGGCACGAGTAGAGATCCCCACACGTCACCGCTATTGCAGAGTTGAATCGGAAAAGATTGTAAGTTGTCCAGTACGACAAGACTTCAATTCTCTCTCCACTTGTTGCAAGTCAATTTCTTTCGTGAAGAACAAACTTGAAGGGCGGTTGGAGTTAAGGTCTACAAGAATATTAGTTTAACATACGGGGTCAAACAATCCATCCAAAATCCCTGAAAAAACAAAATATGCATTCCGAAGTTGTCGCTCACCCAGCCCTGAGTATGGAGTAGCTCTCGTTCCCCAGTGGGTTGAAAGCGATACACGATGTTGGACGCAGTCCCATCTCCGAGGAGTTGCCTGAAGAATAACATACATATACATATATCTATATGATATTGTGAACTTTAGGAATCGGACCGAGTTGAGTCTCAAATGCACTTGCAAATGCAACAACGCATTGAATGTCAAGGTACAGATTACGAATCATAACATAAGTTCTGAATTCAATGGTATTATACAATACCATACCATACCATCTGGTGAGTTATATTCAAATGACAAACCTTAAAAATGTTACACGAAATACAATGTTTGACTTCAGGACAATGCAGCAAATCAAACTTTACCATTTGATGTCAATTTCAGCTGTACTTTTCTCCCTGCAACGATGGTATCGGCTACATTAATGGCGTCGCCGAGAATGTCGACGAGGGTCAAGGTCAAGGACGAACTCGTGTCAAGGCCGTTGTTGATCTGCATTTCATCGGGAGCACCAAGGCTAGAAAAAATTAAATTAAATTGGGTTTCGTAATGCATGCCGACCTAGTCGTAAATTCAAAAATTGTCAATAACGAACTATCATTCTCTGTCAAAAGGTTACTAATACTCCCTTCAGTTTTCCGATCCTAACCTGTTTTTCGCTTGAAATCGAGGGTAGAAATGGAGTTCCGATTGGTTGCAATTATTGAATCTAGTTGTGCAATCAGCGACGCCGTTGAAAAGTGACATTTGCCAATGACACGTCATAATGATAAAATAAACGTAAGATAAACCTTTTCTGTTTAATGTGTATTCCTCGAAATTTGCTATTTGATCTTGTGAAAACAATTAATTTGAAACTTGCTTATAAGTAAAGACCAAATCAGCGCATGTGCGTTATTTACAGATATATTCAAAGGACATATGCTAATGCGCAAGACCCTGAGTGAAATGCCCTAGATCTTTGAAGTCCCTCAGTCGACTGGGCCGTTGAATGATAAGTTTTCATTGGTTAAAAAGCAAGGGTACTGTATGAGGTTCCAATTTCCCCCGCAAGGGAATTTTGCTGGAGTCCTCGCGTAATAGAACAGAGGTTAGGATCGGAATTCTGAAGGGAGTAACCAAAGAAAATGACAAACTATGCAATGAGTGAAATCTACATGTCAGGTTATTTTCACTTTTTGCGAGCTTGCCACTAAGCGTGCGTTTTCTCGCAACGGGTCGTCTCAGAGCGATACTGACAATACAAATGTTCATACAGGGAAATACCCTGTTAACAAGAAGCTTTATCATAGACGAACTCATTA
Source organism: Gibbula magus (assembly GCA_936450465.1). Lineage (NCBI taxonomy): Eukaryota > Metazoa > Mollusca > Gastropoda > Trochida > Trochidae > Gibbula > Gibbula magus. Next base: position 21,799,883 of record OW388298.1, on the reverse strand, counting down.
GTAAATTACCAGGGGAAGACACCTCATGATCATGTAATCTTAGATTCAAGTCATGCTTACTATTGTTGTTGCCCGAAAAGGCATATCCTCGTGCTTTTAATTATGCATTAAGTTTTACCAAAATTACATTTCAAAAATAATTATATCTTAAAAGACGATGTGGCAAGTTTTTTGGCGTATTATTTTTTCCTCGAATTTATTGCAGAATATAGAATCTATTGTTACGTTAGATGGTAAACATCTCATTCCACGACTCTAATTATATAAGTCTCGTTAATTATATAAACCGCAACCATAGAAAACGGTTATTCGTATTAGAAGATGCGAGGTATAAAGCGACAAGGACTAGGAGATTGTGACGGCAAGTCATGACTAGGAGATTGTGACGGCAAGTCATTGACTAGGAGATGGTGACGGCAAGTCATGGACTAGGAGATTGTGACGGCAAGTCATGGACTAGGAGATTGTGACGGCAGGTCATGAACTATAGTCCGTCAACCTAACTTTTGGAACACGGTTTTTTGCAAGTTGCATTTCAACATCACACACTGCCAAACTGTAATTTGTTCCATCCATAATTATATATGGCGACCTAGTGGTGCTGAATTTTTCTTAATTAAAGATCCACACACCCCGACCATATCACTTTTCGGTTTTTATTCAAGCATATTCCAAGATGACGAGGATTTCACTTGATATTTGTCAATTCAACCAATAAACACCTTTTATAACGCCTTTTTAGAACGCCGCTCAATAACGCCTCATAAAACTTTAGCCGAGAGCGAATTCCGCTTGCTTGGCCTTGTGACGTAATACACAGGAGTCGTTTGGCGTCTATATATACACGCCCCGTAAAACGTACTACAAATGGCAACAGATGTCAACACTGTTTAGTACTGGATGTGAACATTGCGGGACCCGTAATTCTGCAATGTGTTTTGGAACAATTCTTATCGTTGCCCAATATGGCGGCGGCCCGCATGTCAGATGATGAAGATGTTCAAACGTTCCAGAGATCTATTACACATTTCATACGGATTATAGCGGTGTTAACACGCCTCATTCATGTTGAATATAAAAAAAAAATCACATTCGTCCTTATGCAAAATAACAAATATATCAATGTAGCGATATGTAATAAGTGATGTAGTTGCGTTATTGATATTGATATATTTATATAACATGCTAGGAAATGGTAGTGGTATTACACTGAATCTAAGTAATTGTAAATGTCAAGGGAGTACTAGCAAGTACAGCATCAGCTATCAACAATGTCACAATATGTGTCAACGTGTTATGTACATGCATGCACGTGCATATCAAGGGAACTGAGTTAGACGTAAGATTAACAGATTGTGTCGAGGAGTGGAAAACATGCTCTCAAAAGATGCACAGGACATTATTAATACATGTATAATATTAGTACATGCGTTTTCAAAGATATAATCCAAAAGACAAAAGCACTATTTCGTTAAATTGCACCACGAAACGTACACTTCATGCTACAAACGTTTCTAGAATGACACTTCATCGTATTATCTCCCTTGACAATGATGCAGGATCTGATATTGAAACCCGCATTGGTCGGGGACCATATCAAAACATCCTAAGACAGGTAAACTGGATGATTTTAATCGACGAGTTGTGAGGGATGTAATTCGGCGCTTACATAAGTCGAAGAGTCTCTTCTAGAAAGTTGAAAAAGATACATGGATACCATGATCATCTTGGAGTATCTATAAATACACAATATGCAAGTTATTGCTCAAAGGTACATCCATTGTGTTGATAAGGGTCATATTGCAAACGTTATAAAATGTGGTACTTTATCGAGAAGTACCGACTGTTACCGAAAACTACCATTTTGATGATAGTAGACTTTTGACGATATGAAGGGACAAGTAGTGATTTCCGATCGAAAACCGGACAATGCACAGCGTTTGGCGCACGTCAATGAGTCAAACGTAATTTTGGAATCTTATTTATAACAGGTGAGGTGAGGTGAGTTGGGGTTTAACGCCGCTTTCAAGAGTATTTCACTTATATCGCGGCTGCTAGTATTATGGCAGGGAGAAAGCCCGCAACGCCATGTGGCTATACATTGCGGTGAAACCTGCGAGCAACGGCTGGAACTAGCGAACCATGGGTGGTACTGCACTGAAATTCAGTGTAGCATTGCACCCAAACCTGACTGCGTGCAGAACAGTTCTCTACTGCAGACAAAGTTGCCGTGCCCCTGGCGTATTTATAACAGACAAACAGATAATGTTTAATATGTCATATAACAAATGGGCATGTAAATGGGACGTGCAGTTTCGGTTTCTGCGCATGCATAATAATGTTACTTAAATTTAATTTGAAACTAGAAATTTTGATATATTTGGCGATTGGGGATAAATATGCAAACTGAGTGAATCTATTTGTATTGTAGACAGCACACGTGGCGAGTTGGAACGTATTAAAGCCAAATACAATTTTATGAAACATGGATGCACCTTTAAATACGGATACCCATTCAAAATCTTTTAAGTTGAAATACGTCAAATGACGAACATATTTTTGGAATAATTGTGTGGATCATGTCATGAAAGTAGAAGAACAATACTGGCAAAAGGATGGGTTAAAACCCAAACCGATGATCATAGATTTGAACTCTGAATATGACACAAACATTCAAGTCGGGGTTGAATCTGCATCTGAATACATGTAAGTTTCACCTCCCTTTATTATTTGATGTTTGATAAAGTCATCAAAAACATCGTTACATTTTCATACAATTTTTTAAAAATCTGTCTAAAATGAAAAAAATGTTTATTGAAACGATCCCTTCCCAGCATGACATTACGCTACCACGAGGTTACCCAACGTGCACGTGCGACACACACTGACATTGTTGATAGCCGTTCCAGTACTTGTCCGTTGCTGTTGTCATAAACTTTGTGATAATTTCTAAAGTAAAATCTTTAATAATTTAAACTTGAGAAATTCAGCGCCACATTAGGTCACCATATATAATAATGAATGGAACAAATAGTTTGATATTGTGTATTGTTTAAATGCAACTTGCAAAAAAACCGTGTTCCAAAAGTTAGGTTGACGGACTATAGGAGATTGTGACGGGAGAGTCATGAACTAGGAGATTGTGACGGCAAGTCATGAACTAGGAGATTGTGGCGGCAAGTCATGGACTAGGAGATTTTTCAGTGACATTCACAAAACGTTCGTAGTCCTAAGATTTTGATCATAGTTAAGATTAGGCTTTGAGTCCTTAGAGCTACGAACATTCGAGAATAAAGACCCGCTGGTAGGATATATATGTTTTGAAAATCTGACAAGCATGATCGATTTAAATTTCAGTCCGTGACCATGGACTTTTTAACATCTAGTTTCATTAAGTTTCAGCGGTTGAACTGTGCTGACAACATAATTCCGTCTTAAGGGGCAGTAGCACGTTTTTTTGCTAAAATAATTTCACCAAAAGTAAAACATCCTTCTCTCTTCGGAAAATAAAGTTTAAAATGAGTGTACATGTTTCGGTAAAGCCATGGGAATCGTTTTTGCAATACAAAATAATAAATTGTGTTCACAATAAAATGGCCGCCATGCAATTTTTGCTTTATACGCAACATAGTTTTTACCACTACAGATAATTGGGTTGTGCAGGGACCTTATATAGAGGGACTAGCAACTAAGCAATTAGCTCGCGGAGCTCACCTCGTCATGGTCCAACGCACATCTTGACTTGGCGCCTGCATTGCGCTAATAACTGGCGTAGCACACTAGTATATCCAGTTAATCACTATATAAACAATTGTGACTGTTGACAGTTCAAGACAATCGGAATCCAAAACTTTTACTTTTACCTAAGACAATAAATTCTTAAATATTAAGTTAGCGAAAGATGAATAGTTTTCGGATGTAACTGCGTCAAGCTGGTATTTTAGGGGAAAGAAGCCAGCATGTAATACGCTCGTACTTTGCAGTTAAAATAGCGAGTCAGTCCACCATCTTGTCTGTAAGGAGCGTCAATGATATGGGTAATGGTTCGAGGGAAGTCCAAAACTTTTACTTTTACCTAAGACAATAAATTCTTAAATATTCACTTAGCGAAAGATGAATAGTTTTCGGATGTAACTGCGTCAAGCTGGTATTTTAGGGGAAAGTAGTCAGCATGTAATACGCTCGTACTTTGTAGTTAAAATAGCGAGTCAGTTCGCCATCTTGTCTGCACAGAACATTGAGGATATGTTTCTTTTCCCCTTGTACTGTCTTTCCTACATTCATGTAGAATGTACCGGTTCGAAGGGGAAAATAAATTTGAAACGAACTCCTTGATGAATGGCCTTTCTGTCATATTGTAGCATCAGCATAAATAATAAATAATAACTTTTTTTAATATAAGTTCATGTTTTATTTTATTTTTTTCTTAAGATCAATAAAACGGTAACCAACTTAAAAAATAATAGAATAATACATGTGTATAACATCAAGTATTCCAAAGCACTAGGTAACCTAACATTGTATATATATTCTATGTCATATCACATTTACAAAATAAATGTGCATTTTCGTAATTTTGTAACAATCATATATAGCACACCTTTGAGTATAATAATTTCTTTATTACCAATTCTATTTCATTTGATTCACGTAATCGTTCATCTCTATATAAGGTCCCTGGTTTGTGTAATAAGATGTTTTACCCTCTAAAGTTAATTTAAATGACATGAATTATAAATGGGAAATTTGAAAAAAAAATTGGCAAAAAACGTGCTACTGCCCCTTTAACTTACGAGTCTGCAATGGTTTGTTCCTCTGTGTCCATGTACTCGTGAGGGTCAAAGGTGCACGTGACCGTGTACATTTCTCTGGATTGCTGTAACCGCCCACCCTCTTCACCATAGGACACCGATATGGGCAGCTTGTAAACTTCGCTTCCTTTCATTTTCTGCAACAGGAGAGAATTGTCAAACTGTAGATAAACATGTTGCATCCGTCACTCCAGTCCGTATCCGAAGTCGTTCCTTACCTCTCCAACCAAATCCCAAGAGGTAGCAATTTCAGGTCAATAGAAGCAATTTTTAGTTTATACAGTTTTGTTTTCCAAATTCACATGATTTTCAGTCTTGGCGATAGGTCATAAACACTTCTATCCCACAATGCAAACGGAATTAAGTCTATAGGACATTGAGCAGTGGGATGGTTTTATGCGTTCTCAAATAATTGTTCACTTAGAGAATACTCATCAGAACAAACTGCACACCTAAAGTATTGCATAAATTGCTGCTAAAGCACGTGCAATGTCGTGCATGTGAGTAGCTGCATTTGGTGTGAACACAACTCTAAACTGTTCAATGTTACAGGTTTGGTTTTACGACACATCATAAACTGACCACATTTTCAAAAGATGGCATTATCTTGTTTGGAACAGTCTAGTATTTAAGTGACCACAGTAACACTCAAGGGCGGATCCAGGATTTTTGAAAGGGGGGGGGGGGGGGGGGGGGGGGGGTCAGGACCCAAATCTTATACATGGATTTGAAAGGGGGGGGGGGGGGGGGGGTCCGGACCCCCAGGACCCCCCCTGGATCCGCTAGTGACACTGATGAGTCCAAAACTTTTTTGAAAAGGAACTGTTTCTGGTTTGATACAAAAGTAAGCACCGAAGTGAAAATTTCTACCGCTAGGGCGTTTTCGAGAAAGCATTCAATACCAGCGAATCGTTGTAGAGTGAGTGAGTTATTGTTTAACGCCGCTTCGGCAGTATTGCAGCCATTAGCGGCGAGTAATCGTTGTAGAGATGCTTTCATCGGAAGATAAACATAGGCTCTGTGGGAAGTAACTGTCTAGTGGTAAATATAAACTTACAATAAATCTACAAAACGACGACCCCATGTTTGGATAGGACACATACAGCTCGAAGTTGACTCCGTCAGAGCTGGACAAGTTGGCTTGACCGGCCGGACAGTTCGCGGACACTATGACGTCAGGCAGGTCAGTCACCACGGTAACCAACGCATCGGTCTTGTGATCGCTGATGCAAGATGGTCGCACTGAAAATTATCACAATGGTACAAAAGAAAATTCTCATTTTGAAAAATCGTAGGTATTTTGAATATTATCGGTGAGGCCAATTCAAGCCCGTGATTATCTGCATGATATGGCCTCGTATCTCTAAATCCCAGATGAGTGAGTCTTTAAAGGGGCAGTAGCACGTTTTTTTGCAAAATTTATTTCTTAAAATTTCCCATTTATAATGATGGTTTGTGCCATCTAAATTTACTTTAGAGGGTAAAACATCCTATTACATAAACCAATTATCAGGAGTGGCAATAACTAAGTTGCATTTAAAGCAAAAATTGCATGACGGCCATTTTATTGTGAACTCAATTTATTATTTTGTATTACAAAAACGATGCCCATGGCTTAACCGAAACATGTACACTCATTTTAAATTTTATTTTACGAAGAGAGAAGGATGTTTTACTATTGGTGACATTATTTTTCAAATACATTTCATCGACTTATTTCAGCGAAAAAAACGTACTGCCCCTTTAAAATTTTTTGCCAAACATTTGCCCAAAACTAAAAATACTATACATATATAAAAGGGAAAACTGAAGGGGTAAAGTAAAAGTTAAGAAAACCCTCTTGATAAATATTTACTGTTAACATTTCGAATTTAACAAAATCGTGAGTTGTATATACACGTCACGAAACTCCGATATGACAATTTAAGAATTTGAAATTGTACAAACGTAAAAAAACAAGATGTGTTTGTTAAACACGGATGCCCCCGGATGTAGCAAAGTTATGGCCAAGGTTAAAGTTTTCTGAATATTGTCCACTGCGGCAAGGTCAAGGTCACAAGGTCAAATATGATTACCTCCTCTGAAAGGTCTCATCACAAGGTATGCACATGCCAAGTATGAAAGCCCTAGCTCCAAGGTCAAATATGATGACCTCATCTGAAAGGTCTCAGCACAAGGTATGCACATGCCAAGTATGAAAGCCGTAGCTCTGAGCAATCCAAAGTTATAGCCAAGGTTAAAGTTTGTGGACAAACACCCAGACGGACAGAAAGACGGACGGACGGACAGGTGAAAAACAATATACCCCCGGAATCTCCGATTCGGGGGCATAAAAAGCCGTACCTTCTAGAATGTAGCCATCCGGCCGGTCGCCCTTCGCCTGCAGCTGAATAGAGCGGAATCAAGTAAATACTGCAGAACTACCTATGTCAGTGTTAATCAAATGTTCGTAAGTTTTGCGAACCAGGTAATATTTTTTTTTAAAAATCAGTAACTGCAATGGTTACAAACATTTTTAAGATAAACTTAAAATCAATTTTTCATCTTTGAAAATTAAGCAAGGGAGATTCGGGCAGTGAATTAGTGAGTGAGTGAGTTATTGTTTAACGCCGCTTCGGCAGTATTGCAGCCATTAGCGGCGGTGAATTAGTGAAGGCGGAGCAATTTAAAGGTTTAACGCCGCTTTGACTTATATCACGACTGCCAGTATTGAGGGGAGAAAGACCCGCAACAGCATTGCGGTTAATATCCGGTTATGCATTGCGGCGAAACCTGCTACAAAATTTTCAATAATGTTATTAAAGTCGACGATTTCAAATCAAGCTAAAAGACATTAATTCGACCATAACTTGTTGAATAAAAATTAGTTATCCTCGACTAAAGTAACCTGTAAGTCTACAACTTCCAAACGCAATTAGGCTTCATTACTGGCCGATTTAAGCCTTGCAGTATTTCCCTCGCTTTGTTGTGTGCCAAGATCTGAGTGAATCTCTGCATCTGAAATGCATAGTGGGCCCGGATTTCCAAGCACAATACTGCAAGGCCTAAATTAGCCAGTAATTTAGACTTGTATTTGGAAGTTGGTTAGTCTATGGAAATAAGTTCATATTCAGTGAATATAACTGGCATGGGTCTGTAGTATCGATTTGAGCTAGCGAACCATGGGTGGAAATTCAGTGTAGCATTCACAAAAACCTTACTGCATGTAGAAGAGTTCTCAGACAGAGTTGCCGAGCCTCTGGCGGGATTCGAACCACGAAACTCTTGATCCGAAGCCGAACGCGCTAACCACTGCGCTATCCCTGCCGCGATTCTAATTCTAAACGCCTTCCGAAGACGTGTAGGTATATTCAATTGATGGAGATGAGGTGAGGTGAGTTGGGGTTTAACGCCGCTTTCAAGATTATTTCACTTATATCGCGGCTGCTAGTATTACGGCAGGGAGAAAGCCCGCAACGCCATGTGGCTATGCATTGCGGTGAAACCTGCGAGCAACGGCTGGAACTAGCGAACCATGGGTGGTACTACTCTGAAATTCAGTGTAGCATTGCACCCAAACCGTACTGCGTGTAGTACAGTTCTCTACTGCAGACAAAGTTGCCGTGCCCCTGGCGGGATTCGAACCCCAGGCCTCTTGATCCGAAGCCGAACGCGCTAATCACTGCGCTATCCCTGCCGCGATTCTAATTCTAAACGCCTTCCAAAGATGTGTGGGTATATTCAATTGATGGAAGTAAAACATGTTGATTGCAAGGTTTGCAATTTGTCATAAACTTATGTTCAAGAATGCAATACGCCCGATACGACCGGTTACAAGGCATAAACTTCGAATTCTTGACATATACGACAAGACATAGGCCGCAAAAGAAAAATGGAACATTATCAAATTGAACAACTAAACCATCTCCTGAATATAATCTTTGAATATCAGCAGTAACCTTTGCCAAAATAATGCAATGAAAAATAAAGATTTTTTTTCTAAAATCTGATAAGGGTAAATACATTTCTTAATAAGAATAAATAATGAAATGCAATGCCGATGCAAATACAATAGAAAGGAATTGTGAAAATGGATCATGACATTAAAACTACTTACCAGAAACAATGCAAGCAACACCCAAGTTCTACACCAATGCGTGCGATCAGTCGGCACTGAAGATATCATCGCTGTAATCTTGTACTAATGGCGTCTTAAAATGCAGCTCGTGCAAAACATGCGAAGCACGAATCTCGTGCAGCACGTGCGCAACCAAGATTAAGGTTGGTACAGTTTTGTTTTGGTTCGATTGATGCTGCCTCTAGCAGGTTCAAGCCCATGATGTATGTTTATATCATAGTCCAAATAGTCTCCATATTGTTGGCGCAAAGGACTAATGGAGGCTTACAGAACAATATATTTAAACTTAAAATAAGTCACTTCCAACTAGAGTTCGAACTGACTATCCAATTAATGTACATTTATTTTCATTCAGATTGCTGTGTCTTATTGTTATTGTTTTACGAAATAGATTTCATAATGTGTTTGTTCACTGGCTTATAAACGGTTTGAAAGGTGCAAGTTAAACTTATCTGGTGTAAATGCCGGAGCTTGTCGACGAAGGTAGTGCAAGTGATCTGACTGACGTAACGATAGGCCTACCTCTGAGTATAGTTTTAAATATGATACAATGGTAGAATGGTCATTCATCTTGCTGTCTGAACTCTCAAAATTGTATATGACCTAAAATCTACCTGTCAGACTGAAGAGTCTCACAAATGTCGCTTTATACGTCGCACGGAAGAGACATTTTCTATGTTTATGGCTTATCGGGTTATATAATGAGATGTTTTATCTTCTAATGTAACAATATAGTAAATAAACTTTGATAATAGATGACATATTTGAGAAGAAAAAAATATGCCAAAAATGTGATTCAGCGCCTTTCCCTAAATAGATAAAGCTAAACTGAAAATCATATCTTATTTTCTAACTCAATAAACAGTAGATAAAGCATAAAAATAATATATTTATATTTAGGATGTGTTTATTCTGAACATGCACATCCTTCAAGAGCACATGCACATACTTCGGGGATTTTGGAATACGAAACTGAGGTACATAACAGGAATGTAACGACTCGTTGCACCTTACACTAGTTACAGTTCTGAACAGTGTACTACGCCAAAATGGGATAGTCCAATATACGTTCGATATCATGACACATTTTTAAATCAAAATAGTCATGACGTAATCAGTGACCGAAATAATAAAAGCATTAATAAATCAAACTAGCATATGCCAACACATATATCATTCTAAAATGGGGTTGGTAGTAAAAATGACTATTCTAAAACTCTAATGTAATCTATGCATGTATATTGTTATTGAACTTTATCTGACGTGGAGGAACGTAAATTGAAATTCTAGTTCAAATTACAGGACAGAAATCACAAATCGTGACCAGGACTCAAGAGGGAATGTATAAACATACATCTGAACATCGTCGGGTCTTCAATTTCATTATGCTTTATCTACTGTTTATTGAGTTAGAAAAGAAGATATGATTTTCAGTTTAGCTTTATCTATTAAGGGATATACACTAGGTAGCTAGAGACAAACAATACCCAAGTAAACATACAAGTTTGATTAAACGGTAATGTATCTCCAAATATCGAGAACAACTGGAAAGGCAAAGACCCTATTTGTTTGAGCAACTTCTTAATATATAAACCAGTTTGCCTTTGTGTGAAATAGATAGGTATACGCACAGGGGTATGTATCGCTTAGAAACAGCGTTTGAAAGACATATACCCATACAGACCGTACCCTATTGGGTATATGTCTTTCAAACGCTGTTTCTTAGCGATACACACCCCTGTGCGTATACGGGTATTGTCCAACATCAGTCACTGAAGATGTTTAGGTTGTACGTACACATACCACAAAATATAACTTAGCAACACGAAGTTTCATTGCAAATTTTAAATTATAAAAGATTCTCAAGGGTCAGGGAACCTACATGTATACCTAATGTTTCACTTGTATATATACCGTTCCGTTATGAAAAAGAAGACGAAAAATAAAGCTTTTAGGGCGTGATCCACGAGTCACGTTGCAGAAAGCAGAAAGCTCCAAGGTAATTATAACTCACTAGAGTAATATTAGTGCAATGTTAACATACATCACTAACATACATATTAACCTTAAGGTTGTTTTGTCTCGTGGCCCCAGGTCACTTAATTATATATGTAATTTAATAATAATCTCATTATAATTTCATATCGGGTTAGTCATGAAGTATACTACAAAATTATGATACGACATGACCCTGTGGCCTTATTAACGGATTACTAGACAACCAATTATACACTGATCAAAGAGCCTGTGCATTTAACAATTCTTAACATTTAGGTTTTTAAAAAGGGAAAACTATACTAGGACATCGCGTGGGACAACTAGGACATGATAAGGACATGGGAAGAAGTCGAAAATGCCACGCCATTCTAAAAAGGCCCAAAAAATAAACATAAATGTGTCTGTTCTTTACAGGCTGACAAAAATGATGCGATGACGATTTACGACATTTGTTTTTTTCGAATGAAGAGATAAATTCCATTTTATACAAACTTCTCATCGGTTAAAGACACATTTTACACAATTATTTGTATAAATACAGCACAAACCCTCTTAAATATGTGTTACTATTCAAAATGGTCAATAATCTCACCCCTACACTCCATCTCAATAGAAACTAGTGAACATTTTTAGGCTAAAGAATTAGAGTAACCTGAACCTTTCTTTAGTTAAAACCTAGAAAAAAAAGACCTGAGGCGTGGGTTTGAAACTGACGCGGGCGGAAACCAGAAACACATTCTCTTTTTTTAGGCCTAAGTCCATCGTTTGTTTTTGGAGGTACTTCACATCGTTTATTCCTACGTCTATTCTTACGTCTATTCTTATGTCTTACAAAAACCTAAAGTGCTGCTGGTTTCATGTCAATTACTAATAGTATCTTATGAGGTTTTTGTACCTTGATTTTGAAACGTATTAGTTTCAGTTTTAAAATGTTTTATACATTCCACAAGAAAAGCCGGAGGGGTGAACAATCCTAGTGCCCCTTACAATGTATATGAACAATGTTCCTGTATAGTGTTAGCAATGTAGCTGGATACACATAGACAAGGGAATTATTTAACAAGAATAGATTATATATAACATCATAGGTACCTGAATACTTGATGTATGGCCTAAAAAATAATTTTAAAATGTTCTGGTCTTTATAGGCTGACAAAAATGATGCGATGACGCGATTTTTTTGCGACATTTTTTGGGGGAATGAAGAGTTAAACAAACAAAATTTATACAATTATTTATATAAATAAAGCTCAAAACTTCTTACTATTCCAAATAGTCAATCATCTCACCCTTTCACTTCATCTCAACAGAAACGAGTGACATTTTCTATGTCCAATGGTTTCTGAGGCTAAAAAATTACAGTTATCTGCCCCTTACTTACAAGGGAAATATTTAACAAGAATAGATTATATATAACATCCTATGTAACTGAACACTGGGTGTATTCGTCAGTTTATTGTTTAGACTACACTCAAACGCGAAAGAAACGTCACCATATACAACATACATGATAGTTCAATCCACAAGTGATATGTACGACTGAAACAGAGATACATCGTGTCTCTAGAAGCCAACTAAACCAAATTTAAAATTTAAAAACATTATCTGTTCCTGAGAAACACACGTTTTAAAAAGCGTCGTTTTCAAATCTCCTTAACTAGACGAGATTTGGCTTGTTTTATCACTTCCTACAGTGCAAACGCGTCAAAACATCTAAGTCCAAGAAGGTTATTTATGTCCACTACATCATTTATCAATTAAAATTCTACATTTTATGAATTTTTAAGTGAAATGCCAAACATTCTGGCCAAAAAACATTTTGAAAAAACGATATCAGCACCCCAGGAGTACTTAAATAGATTTAGAAATAAAAGTATTGCATTCTGATATATGAAATTGAGGGTACCTCTTTACAAATCATGTCCCTATCAAATGCAAAAACATAGAATTTCTCTGGCAGCTTTATTTCGAGTTATAGGCTGTTGAAAATGCGATGACGTTTCTTTTGCGGTTGAGTGTAGTACTGAAAAAAAGTTGGAAATTCACGTAGTTACATAGAAATCAATGTTAAAATCATGGATAAGATGGTCAACCCATTTGGTACGGTAATGGTGCGTTGAAGTCATTGTCTAATGATAACATTCTAAACTCATTACGCCATATCATTAAAAAAAAATAACGTTTTCTTTGATTACAAAACGTGTATATACTCCAGATGGGCTATCTGTCACACAGGTGTTTGCGAAGTAATTATGAATACCTAACATAAACATTTGTTTAGATGTGTAGACTTGCCTTCGGTGATATGTTACTAATTGCAGTTATATCAAGCATGGTCGCATAGAAGCATCATTCAGCTTATGCCATATTAAAAGGTATACCAATTGCAATTAGCAGTAAGCAGGTAACGCGCGTGTGTGCTTACATAACAAGCAGCTGCAGACAGTGACAACACAACTTGCAAACATTCATAAATGTATTTATATATTTTGTAGAATGTTTTTGAAAACAAGCTTAACAGGTTCTACATATTTAACATATATTTGGTAATGACGTTAACAAAAAATCGTTGATCAATTTGACCCCACGCTTTGTATTTTATGAATGCTTCATTTTGGCTGGGAACGAAATTGATGAATGTCTCCGTTATTCTGCGACATATTGTTTTATCATTCGTGTTTAGATTTAAACTATATAGCATTGATAATTGAGGTTCATTTATTATTGTGTGAACGTCAAAAATATATGTTTGTACAACTAAAATTATCGTATGCTAAGTTACAGCGATGAAGGAGGTAACTCTGATGTCTAAACACAATCATTCTTGTTTGTAATACAAACGTCAGGTGGTGGTTATGTTAAAACTATTAAACATGTTAGTCATTTAACATTGGCGTAAAAGATACAATCGTACATCTAAAGAAGATAGTGGTTGAATGTAGATTTTTAAAAGATAGTTTGTATCTGCGAGGAAAAGGAATAAAATCCTATTTTCAAGATTTAAATGTCAAGGTAAATTGTTTGGATGAATGGTTATTTAAAACTTTTCATTATTCATGTGAATAACTTACGAAATTATTACTTTTAACGTACTGATTTTTTTACCAAACCAACTATTGTTCTTGTGTTGAAACTATTGTACAGATTATAAGTTTCAAGTTCCTATTTGGTTGCAATGTTGACTTGTTCGCTTTTTTAAAAATTATTCCCTTTTTGTAAAAACAAATATCCAAAACATAAAACAACTTTATTTTAGTGTTGTTTCTAAACTTCAAGATATTTGTTCTATAACATCACACTACTTGTTTTCTTTCATATTACTTTTAGTTATAAGACAACTTTTGTCGTTATAATAACATCTGGCTGTTTCTTAATTATGTTTTAAGAACAAATGTATATTTCTGTCTAAACCTTTGCACCATGTATAGAATCATAGGAATAAATTCCCCCACAAATATCATGTGTTAGATTGTGAAATTCCCAGGGGCGTGTATCACTTAGAAACAGCGTTTGAAAGACATATTACTATATAGACCCTACCCTGTTACTATATAAAAGGATAAAAGATATATGTCTTGTATTCCTTTACAGTCATTTCAAACAGGATTTTGGTTATGAAATGTATCTCAACATCAAACAAAATGCAATTAGAAAGGTCATTTCCACTTACAGATCATCGTCACATTTATTTAAATTACAGGTCGAAGTCGGAAGATACCATAATGTTCCAGAGGAGGAGAGGACATGTTTGCACTGTTCATCAGTAGGCATTACCATCATAAACTGAGGTGCAAAAGAAACTATATCACTTAGTTGTTTTCCATTAATTCAATATTTTAATGAAATTAGATGCATTTGATTATGGCACGATACAATAACATCTTTCGGCAGTAGTTTGAATGACTTACTTAGTGATTTTTTTTATTTTTTAACTTACATATCATTATTTAAAGTAGACAGGAGTAAGAATTGAAATTTACAACAACATGACCCCTACCATGTTTAAAATGTTGTAAATGTGTGCATGACGAGGCACATTTATTGATTTTCACACAGAGTATGTCTTATATGTCGATGAACAGTTGTGTTTTGTCAGAATTATTTTGGGGGAATTTCAAAATTTAAACTTTTTAATTTTTTAATTATTTTTTTTGATAACTCGTAAAGGTATTCTTTGACTGATTTAATGTTTTGGACTAATTTGCCAAACTAGTCAGTTTTTGAATACGACGTCGAAAACTCGAGATATGTGACTTTGAAAATTATACATATGATAAATACAACTGAGTGATATACTTTCTTTTGCACCTCAGTTTAGAAGACGAATATCATGATGTTATTCTAATCTGTCCCAGATACAGCAAAGAACGTAAACTTTACATTGATAAATTTTATTTGCAAAATCCTAGTGTTTATAAACTTGTTCAATTATTTAAATGTAATAATAATAAAACGTTTATAAAGTTAGTTAAATATTTGCTTCAGTGTAACATAATAGGTTATCACGCTACATAAATGCCCATGTCTACATGTATCTATTACTGTACATTTCAGACGAGGAACCAGTTGGTTCAAGTCTAAATAAAGGTCTTGTTCTGTTGTTCTGTTTAAACGCGATACACGCCCCTGTGGTCAAATTTACTCTGTAGACGATGATTATATCCCAGTGGATCAATCTTTTATTTCAGAAGAAACGCCTTCGGCTCAAGTAAAAACTCAACAAAAAAGAAATTTGATGTATTAATGACTCGTGTCTGTGATCAAAGGAAATAATTTCATACAATCAGAGCATCCCTAGTGTGGTGTGTCTGAACCTATGTTAAAACATAAACAATATAATTCAGATTTGTAAATATAATTCAAATTGTAAATATCATTCAAATTTGTAAATACAATTCAAATTGTAAATATAATTCAAATTTGTAAATATAATTCAAATTGTAAATATAATTCAAATTTGTAAATATAATTCAAATTTGTAAATATAATTCAAATTTGTAAATATAATTCAAATGTATTCAAATTTGTAAATATAATTCAAATGTATTCAAATTTGTAAATATAATTCAAATTTATTCAAATTTGTAAATATAATTCAAATTTATTCAAATTGTAAATATAATTCAAATTGTAAATATAATTCAAATTGTAAATATAATTCAAATTTTTAAATATAATTCAAATTGTAAATATAATTCAAATTGTAAATATAATTCAAATTGTAAATATAATTAAAATTTTCAAATTTAATTCAAATTGTAAATATAATTCAATTTTTAATCATAATTCAAATTGTAAATATAATTCAAATTGTAAATATAATTCAAATGTATTCAAATTTGTAAATATAATTCAAATTTATTCAAATTTGTAAATATAATTCAAATTGTAAATATTATTCAAATTGTAAATATTATTCAAATTGTAAATATTATTCAAATTTGTAAATATAATTCAAATTTGTAAATATAATTGAAATTGTAAATAATTTAAAAAATTAAATATAATCCCATTTTTCATTAATCATTTAAATCGTGCTATAATCAAATATCAAATTTCTGTTGACATATTGAATTTAACGAAGAACGCCGCCTGTCTTAATCAATGAATGTTGTAAATCCATAAACGCCGCCTTCATCACCCATGTTACCCAAGTATCTAATGTGAAATATCGTAACGTATCGCGTTTGAAAAGTAAATATGCATGTGTTCTTTATAACATGTAGTTCTGGGATATCCATGCCAGTCACTGATATAACTAAATGATAAATGAAATGAAAAAAAATATCATATATGAACATTATATAATGCTTATTTATTCACACTTCATAAACAATATGCGTATGTATGTTATATCGGATATCAAGCCGCTATTATAAACGTCTATTTACAGCTTTCTTGCATACGTGTATATTGGACAAAAATAGTTCGGGATATATGTAAATTTTTAAATTATAAATAATGATCTGTGTTCACTGCCAACCATAAGAATTCAAATATCCGTTATATTGTGTCCATTATACGTCATATATTCCCTAGATCCGATGCAAGGGATTTTATGAATGCTTCATAGTAATAATTCCCGATTGACATGTAGATGCAGCTATTGCGACTTCTGTTGTCTATATATCCCGACTGGTTTGATAAAGGAGAACATGGTGAGGTGCTCCAAAATCATTCTCCCTTCACGTTTCAATGAAATATGGACAGAAAAATGACCAATGCCAATGTCATATAGATGTTTTAGCTTAGTCATTATTTGATGTAGGCGAAAAGCTTCTTCTTACCACGTAGTTGTCGATGACTAGGCATTATAGAATCTCATGATGTTTTTTCTCAGACAAGTAGGAGGATTCACGCCATATACATTTTACACGAAAATCGCCAACTTCCTGAAAAGCTAAGTAGGCTCCGATTTCCTGTCACGGAAACCTTCAGGAAACGCGGCAGGACCAGCACTGGGAGACTGACAAGGTTAAGTAGGGAAGCTATTTCTCAGGTGTGATGGAATAATCTAAATAAAATTAAATGGTACTTTTTTCAAATTCGTTCTGGTGGACCAATGATAGATGAATGACGCACGTATAGAATCATAATCTTTATTGAATCATGACAATCGGTTGACAAGCACTAATAACAAATGGATAACAATGATATACATATAATGGACATTTCAAACATCTTATTAGCTAACAATACATTTCAAACATTGACATTGACATATCATAATAGCACTACGCACTTGGCACATTAACATAGCATTTGCATCACATCAAAGTTTATACAAAGAGAGACATCTGACGGTCGTAGTTGCCCCTGATGACGTCTTGCAACAGCTGGTTCCTGTCTTTCCTCCAAAAGCATGGCTGGTCACACACAGTCGGTTGCGTTGGTTTGATGCGCAGTGGCTCGCAGGGTAGACTGGTTGTCTGTCCGATGAACTGAGGAACCTCGTACATCTTGAAGACATCTTGTTTCTTTGGAGTGTTCCTCACAAAACCCTCACTGCGTCGCTTCACCTTGGTGTAAGTGTCCTTTGGTGATGGTTGATGGGATGGCAGTTGAGAGGACGAGACAAACTTCACGGGAGAGAGATAGTCGGCGGAAGTGTTGGGTTCGCACTGGACAGGTGCTCGGAAGTATCCCCGGGCCGGATGTGGTTTCTGGAAGACAGGCGTGGCCACCTCGTTGACCTGGCCGTGCTTCTGCTTGATGGAGGGTTGACGGATGAAGTCGGATGGTTGGCAGGATCGGTTCTTCCGCCGGGTTGACGTGCGATGTATGGTTTCGATGTCGGTGTCCTCGCTGAAGAAGCCGCTTGAAGCATCGGAGGTACGGGAAACACTGCTACGTAACGAACTGTCTCTCACTAGCGTCACTCTGCGGTGATCGTTGCCGGTGTCGCTACGGGCCACGCTGGGTCTGCGTTGTCGGGGACGACTCTGACGATCACTCTTCATGTCGTACTCGTAGTATTCGTCATCGTCGGAGTCGGAAATGACGTCGTAGTGGTCGATGATCTTCGTCGGGGACCAAGGCTTCGCTGGACCTTGATCAAAGCTCAACTTCCGTCTTGAACTGGAGGTACTTGGTGGACGGGGCTGGTCGATACCGGGAATCTTGGCGATGGAGTACAGAGCTTCTCGGGGCTGAGGGTCGGGCCGGAAGAGGGGGTACTTCCGGGACTTTGACGGCAGGGAGTTGGTGCGAGTGTAGGTGACGAACACATCATCGTCGTCGTTCAGGTCGGCGATCTCCTCGTAGATGTGGAGTGTGTCGTCCTGTGAGACCTGGGGAGCCTGGGGCTTCGTCCTCGACTGCTTGCCCTTCTTCATCTTCTTCCTCAACCACTTCAGCATGATGAAATCTGGAGTAAGAAAATATAAAACATAAGTAAAATTGTACACATGTATATGACACAAAGACCAAAGAATAACCTAAATGTACAAATGCTGATTATTTGCAATTATCTAAGCACTGGCTTCGAAAATCTAGACCCTGGAAAACATATATTCACTTTTCATACCAGAAAACACACATGATTTTACTCCAAGCGACCTTTAAATAAGCTCCCCGGAGCTTGTTGTCCTATCCACACTTGAAATTCATGAATAAAATATATCACTAATTGCATTACAACAACAAAATAAAGAAAGGATAAGTCCTTAATATCTTATTAACTTTAAGTACTCCAAGCTGAACAAAATTAATTTGGAAAAGAGCAAATTCATTTTCTGTCTGTCTGTCTAATTTTATTAATCCCCTAGCGGCCGGCCGGGAGAAACGCCCAGGGGACGTTTCTTCAAGGTAAACCGCTTTCTTAATCTTTCACACCTTCTGCACTTGATTAGCTCAACGTGAAATTCATAGTGTTAATTTAAAAAAGGTAATAAATTATTTATGTCTTAGAAGTTAGTGATAAACTGAAGTATTTACAATATTAACTGTCTGTGTTCCAAGGCATAATAAAGTAATAAATATCTTAGTATTACGTAATAAGTGAAACGTGTGTGGGAAAATATTATATAGGTAATTTTGTTGCAGCATGGTAACCTGTCATCAATGACACCTTTATCATTTAGATAGTCAGAGACAATATCTTTACCTATATTCTATATGGTGTCAAAAATAATTTGGTTTGTATCTACATGTAGAAGATTAATGACAGGTGATACAAATGAATATCGTGGCTAATAATATCAATTATGTAATAACAGTATTTTTGTTGAATATGATCTTTAAACATTAGAGAGAAATTTAAATTTCAGAACATTATTAAACAGTAAATATCTTTTGCGTGAATGTTTTTATTTGAAATTATTCTTTTTCGGACGATATCAACAAAAGCAGTCTGATTATAACCATTTACCCTTACAAACCGCTTTCCTAGTTAATGTAATAAACTTGGGGAGAGATATTTATATAGGGGTAACCCTGTTTATCAATCCGCCTTTCCATGTACCATTTGGAAAATAAATACCGTTTAAATCATGTAATGAACTAGATTGATAAGAACTGACACATTAATTTCTAATTAATCAGATATGTTTCTGAACAACACCAGTCCGAGAACTTTGATAAGTTGATAAGGCAATACATACCTTATGTATCAGTAAAAGTATCCAAGAGTATTCAACGTGTATCCAACAATTGACAAGACAGCAGAGAAGTACCGAATGAGAATGCCAGCTGCTCCAAGATTCGGGGTATATATGCCCCACTAGACAATAGATGTAATAACAATCCCCCCGTCTTCCAATCAGCTACTAAGTATTCTAACTGTACCTAAGGGGTGTGAGTGCACGCATTAGACAATGCTTAATTACTGAAACAATATACCTGGGACGGGATCAAAGTCGCCGACCTCAGGTAACGTCCCGTGAAGCGCGACGTGAGAAGCGAGGGGATTCCCCGTGAGTTATGGCAATCTCAGTGTTTTCATTGCTCGAATTTGAACAATGGCGTTGAACCAATCAGCCGTGAACCCGATGGTCTTAGAAACAATGGTTTAGAGAAATAATGGTGTTGTTATTGTAAGATGTGGTTAAGTGTTATAATATTAGGTTCTGATACATTGTTTTGGAGAGTCGTTGTTTATATTGTACAAATTGGGAAATAAAGGAATACCTATGTTGTAACACGGTGATTTTACGTGTGCAGTTCGGTCTAACTTCAAATGGGTGATGAAAAATATTTGGTTTGCATTCAGACAGGGCGCACGGTATGTCTGATAGATTGAAAATATTGAACAGAAATGTATTGAGTAAGATCATGGATACTAATTGTTTATGTCTGGTGTCTGAGAGCTATTAACAACTAAACTCATTTGAATCTGAGGAAAGTTAAGTTACGTGTTTGATCTTTCAATCTTTTTGTTCAAAGATCAAAATAAAGATCAAATGTGCAATAACATCCCCTACTTTTAGAAATGTAAATGTAGTACATAAAGCAGTTTTCTTGAATATTGTTAATTAATTGGAGGTATAAAAGAGTACATATCTTCAGAATTTCAGAACATTATTTAACAGTAGATTTCTTATACGTCAATGGTTTTATTTGGAAATAATTCTTTTTCTGACGATATCAACCAAATCATTGTAAAGTCTGATCATTACCATGTTACCCATACAAACCGCTTTCCTAGTTAATGTATAATTGTTTATCAAAAAGTATGTCAAACTTCAAGAATTGCTTTTTGTCAGTGATGACGAATAAACATAAATTTTATACATATATATGTCCAATGCCTTTCTTTTGAAATAAATATTGTTTTAAACCAGTAGATTTTAATGATAAACATCAAGTTTCAAAGCATATGCGGGTGAACATTTCCATTTGGAAATTTGAATGTGAGCAGTTGTTTCACGTGAATTGTGACATGTTCTGTATTTAGTTTGAGAACATAATGAACAAATGACAATTTCACGTTGATAAATATGACCATTTTTCTCTCAGGCCAGCTATCATAAACAGAACACATTTTATAAATTGGTAAATCGTTTTGAAAAGCTTATAAAGAAATGAACTGATTCGAGTATTTTCTGATTTATGTTATTATGTAATTATGTATGAAGATGTACGTTATAACGTTCCAGTGGTAAAATACTTGTGTAGGCCATTTGGAACTAATGGAATGTTCGTGTTTATGTATGAATATAATTGTATATTGTATGATAAATACAATCATAATTATTAATGTTGGTATCACCATGTTGAAAACTTAGGGGAAGACACTATAATGGAGGAAACCTTGTTTGTCATTCCCCCTCACACCAATGCAATTGTATGTCATGTGGATATCCTAGTTAGATTAAAATGAACTTTATTCACAATTAGTTGACAATACACTGTGTTCTTTCTGTAATGATGATGAGTTTATGTCATGTTTATTGGGAATGCGAGGAAACACACATTTTTTTGGAACGTACTTCAAAATACATACAGATATTTAATTTCACAAAATGTATATCTGGTTTGGTACTTCAAGGGCTGACCCATTACTTAATCACATTATCTTTGCCGCGAAAAACACATTTATATTTGCAGCCTAAAATTTATTATGCCAAAATTTAAAACATTTGTTAACATTTTAAAAGACATATTTACAGTTGAAAAAATCTTAAAGAAATCATGACTTTGAAGTTTCTCCAAAAGATGGCTTCCTTCATTCCCAATCTTTAACCCAGAGGGAATGTTATATACTTGTATAAGCTTTGACAATCATGTAGATGAAACATACTGGGAACAATAAAAACTTTGGAAAAAAATACTTTATTCACAGTGATGGTAAGTTATCATCGTTAGAGAAAACAAGCTAATTAATTTCATGTAACATAATATCTATGAAATGTTTACATATGACTTGAAATGTTTACATATGAACTCTCACTCACGTGTTAAATTTGACCATGTCAATTTCTCTATAATTGACACCTGATGAAATTGACACGGGTGACATTGAGATGTGATTCAATCAGCTGATATTAACACTAATTAGTGATCATCAGCTCCATTATGCGGTGATCCTTTTGAAGTCAATATTTGCATGATGAAAAGCGCCATGTATTATTGCAACGCAAACATTGATCATTGCTTCATTGGACGGATTAACCAGACAATGACGTGTATTAATCCCTTCGGTTGAGATAATCCTTCCAGTATATGGGATCGGAGGAAGGAAAACATCTTTTGTTGAAATGAATCTTGTTATTTCATGCCCGTAGTTCTATGGATGAAGACAAACGGATGGTATATTTTGTAAGTTGCTTTTAGAAATGGTGTGATGAGGTGTTCCAAATGGGCAATTTTAAGGTAACTGATATTTTTCACTTAAAAAGCTATTATGTTCGTACAATATACACAATATTTATTACCTTTTCCTTTATGGAGATGTTAACTTAATAGACATATTATATATGATGTGAATCCATGTACGGAAGTGTCCATACAATATGGATAGTATTTGAAAGGTGAGTTGGTTGTATTTTCAATTCTAAAAAATAGCAACTAACAATAATTCTTTTTATTATTTTCTCGATATGTATAAAATATTTATTTGTCATATTGCAGTTTGGTTTAAACGTGTTGCAATTACTTTTCATTGAGTTCAACGTTTGGTTTAAACATGTTGCAGTTACTTTTTATTGAGTTCAACGTTTGGTTTAAACATGTTGCAGTTATTTTCATTGAGTTCAACGTGTGATCTAAACATGTTGCAGTTACTTGTCATTGAATTCATCGTTTCTTTGTCGTTTATCACACTTTTTGTTCTGAAACTTGAAGGGGCAATAACACTTTCCCCCCTGAAATAAGTCGATGAAATGTATTTGAAAAATAATGTCACCAGAAGTAAAACACCCTTCTCTCTTCGCAAAATCAAGTTTAAAAATGAGTGTACATGGTTCCGTAAAGCCATGGGAATCGTTTTTGTCATTGAAATAATAAAATGTGTTCACATTAATATAATGTAATTTATACGTTATTACCACTACGGATAATTGGTTTGTTTAATAAGATATTTAACCCTAAATATAAATAACATAAACTATCATTATCAATGGGAATTTTGCAAAAAAACGTGCTACTGCCCCTTTAAGCATGTCTTGTTTTTTACCTGCTTTGCAATCCATTCATTATTGGAAATTAAAATCATATTTCAGTTTTGTAACATTGTATCACATTGTATCACCAGAATGATGAAACGATAAAATTTGTCACGATCAAGATAGAATATTTCACTATCTGGTTTAAACAATATTTATTCTTGTACTCTGGTACAGGGGGATCAACAAACAGGGTTTCCCCTATATAAATGTCTCTCCCCAAAAGAACAATAATACAGGATAATTACATCATAAATACTATCAATATGTACATTGGTGTAGAAAAACATAACATCATTTTTCAAAGATATTCATGAGAAACGTTTGCTAAGAGAAATAAACTTATGAACAGACTGAGTTATTTGTGTATTAATATCATTTCACTATTTCAATATAACAACATTTAAAACACAAGTAGTTCAGCTGTGTTACCATAATTAAACACAGCTGCAGTGTCTAATATCAATTGCAATTTGCAACAGGTCCTGTTGCCCTACTAACATTTAAAATATAAAGCAATATCGTAATTGCAATTAAGTCTACCTCACAGGCTAGGTTCACATAACACTTGCACCCTGATCCCTTCTTCTTCCAAAGATACAAAGGACTGATTAAGAACAAATGACTACAATTTAACTTTATTTCATACTATTTGTTATTTTAATATCATCAATACAAAAACAACAGGACCAGGTAGTATATGGATTCGAATTCTGAGTCTAAAGAGTTATCTCCCCTGATTAAGATGTTGCTGCATCTTGTCTGAATGACAACCTAAACCGAATCTCAAGCTGGGCAGAAAAAATGCAAGTTGATTTAAACATATTTTATTTCTTTCAAGAAATGGATTGGTAAACAAGTTTTTTAAAAGTTTATATGAATACCGCTCCAGAATACAGGAAAGTATATGTCATGGTGAATTTACAGTACATCATAAATTTACAAAAATACAGTAATACAAGAAATAATGAAATTCATTGTACTTACTCACAGTATAATATTTCTAAAGACAACTCAAACAAATGCCATTAATCTTCATCAGTATGTATCAAATACATTAGTTAACAAGTAATTGTTGGTTTAAACATATTTATTTCACAAAGAAGTGGATTGGTAAACAAGCTACAATAGCTTATCTGAATATCGCACCAGAATACAAAACAAACAGCATATATCATGGTGAATTTACAATACATAATACATTTACAAAAGCCAACAACAATACAAGTAATAATGAATTCATAATACTTAATCAGATTACAATATTTGTTAAGAAAACTTTGATCAGATGCCATCAATATTCATCAGTTAATACCAGATATAGTATAAGTATAAGTAAGCTAGTTTTTAAATCTGCCTGTTAAATTTACAAAAGAGTGTATTGAAATTAAAAGTTCTTTATTTACAGTAGAGGAACAATTTGGATTTCCCAATAGGACCGATTTCAAATAAAATCCACTTTTGTAGAAAACATAGTTTCCCTTATATCACTAATAAGAGGACATGAAAAGAAAAAGTGAATTGAATCTTCATAATTGTAGCCAAAAGAACAAGCAGGTGTTTGAGAAATGAATCTTCCATGCTAATGCGCGTTTAGGTCACTGCATTCAAGTTTAAGACGAGAATGAATTATTTGACATATTATGTCTCCATAGTTCAGGTCAAAATGGCTATATGTTTCGGATTCCTGGACAATTATATTTTTGAAACTTAATAAAGATGGCGAATTTCTGTGTTCATTTGGTAAAGAGGTCCATAATTTAACGGTATCCGAAAGGAATGATTTCCCATAATTAAAAGTTTTACAGTTTATTGTTTGAAGTTTTGAATCATCGCGAAGGTTATAATCAACTGCATCTGATATTTTAGGGGGTACAAGATTACTAAGGTAATTTGGGGTAGTGTTGTTGACCATATATGACTGCAATATTCAAAAACAGGTAAAATAAATTGTTTATACATGGCTTCCAGTGTTTTCCAGTTTAATCGATATTTCACCATTGGTGCAACCCTTTTGGCGATGTCGTTAATTTGATCATTCAAAGAACAGTCATGCTGTAAAATAAGACCCAAGTGTTTATGACTTTGAACCGATTCAATAACGTTATTATTTATGGTAAGGTCAGCCATTTGAATTGGTTGCAATTTACGGGTAAAGCGAATAGACTCTGTCTCTGGAGGATTGGGGTAATATGTGACCATTTGGATGTTCTACAAACTACTCTGGCAGCAGCATTTTGGAGTTGTTGTAGTCGAGAGAGAAGTTCCAAATAATAAGCTATTGCAATAGTCAATTCTAGAAAGCACAAGTGACTTGGTGAGAACTTTAGCGCCGTCAGTAGTTATGAGATGGCGGATGTGGAGATGGATGTAGCTACTCTACAGAGATGGTTCACATGTTTCTCCATGGCAAGACAAGGATACAGATACACATCGAGGTTCCTGATATTGGTTGAAAGTGGAATATCCGAATTGGCTATAGTGATATCTGTACAGTCGATCTTTTTCAGACGATGTGAAGTGCCAATCAAAATAACCTCAGTCTTGTCCTCGTTGAGTTTTAGCTCATTTGTCCTCATCCACGAACTGACTGTCCGAGTCCACTGGGTCACTCTTAATTTGGATGTCTGTGCATCTTCAGGTTTGAAGGAGTCAATTAGTTGGAGGTCATCTGCAAACGTGTGATGATTCACGTCAAAATTGTGTATGATCTTCTCCAACGAATTTGTGTGTAACACAAAAAGAAGTGGACCAAGGACTGAACCCTAGGGTACACCACACTCCAAGATCATTGACTCAGATATGCTTTCCGAGACTAGTACTGCTTGACTATTCCTGCTCAGATAGGAGTGGAACCAGGCCAATGCGAGACCTTCAATGTTATAAACAGGTATACATTGACTAGAAAAACTATTTGTAAGGGTAAAAGAGTTATGAACAGAGTCTGCAATGTGTTTATTGATATCGTCAGAAAAGGAATAATTTGAAAGGAATAATAAACTTGACATAGTTTGTAAACCGATCAAATGTATGTGCTTTTAGTTCGCTGCAGCCAAGTCTTAATTAACAACAATTTGGTTGTGTCTAGTTTCACTGTTTCTGAACACATGATGTACATTACATGATATATTTCGGTCAAAGTGTTTCTCAAACGAGACAAGGGATATTCTATTTATTATATTATGATGTTATCCTTGTCATTACGTCCGAAAAGGATAACATTAACACGGTGACTTCATTGTCATTGTGACCATTGTTTTTTTACATCAAGTTATATCAGTCACTTGTCGCATTGAAAATATAACTCATTTTCACTGTAGCTTGATAGACAGTCTATTTCACAGATAAATCCCAGTATTTCATTATCGTCATATAATAAATACCAATCTAATTCTTTATGGAAATAAATATGTTTAAACCGTATAAACTGGTAAAAGTAGAAACAACACTCTAGTTTATTAGGCCCCTTGTTGATGTCCTACATATAATGTATTACGGCATAATATATGATTAGTAATAGATATTTAGCTTACACTTATCATGAGTATATTATATTTATATTTTAAGGTTATGATGTCAATGTATGTGTGCTCTGTGTGTATCTGTGTATTTGTTGGTGTGTTTTAACGAATTATATAACAGGCCTTTTGTCTCACAGGCTTCATGTCCGGATACTGTTATTATTACACAAAAATTCTTCTCTTCTTCTTATCTTCTAATCGGCACACTAGACTAGATCAAAGTTGCCGCCCTCAGGTACCGTCCCATGAAGCGTGACGTGAGAAGCGAGGGGATTCCCCGTGAGTTATGGCAATCTCAGTGTTTTCATTGCTCGAATTTGAACAATGGCGTTGAACCAATCAGCCGTGAACCCGATGGTCTTAGAAACAATGGTTTAGAGAAATAATGGTGTTGTTATTGTAAGATGTGGTTAAGTGTTATAATATAAGGTTCTGATACATTGTTTTGGAGAGTCGTTGTTTATATTGTACAAATTGGGAAATAAAGGAATACCTATGTTTTAACACGGTGATTTTACGTTTGCAGTTCGGTCTAACTTCAAATGGTTGATGAAAAATATTTGACTTGCATTCAGACAGAGAGCGGGGTATGTCTGAAAGAGAGCAAATATTGAACAGAAATGAATTGAGTAAGATCATGGATACTAATTGTTTATGTCTGGTGTCTGATCATTTGCTGAAGAAAGTTAAATATCGTGTTTGATCATCCAACCTTTAACTTAAGATATCCAAATAAGGTCAAATGTTTAATTAATGCTGTTTATTGTAAAAACAATGTCTGTTTATTTCCAATAAAAGGAACCAGAAGGTAAATAAGAGCTTATGTAAACTACCGAACATGCCATTAGGATTGTAGATAGAATTTACTGCAAGCTGTTCAGAGAGAAATATAGTCCCTGTCAAGATTTAAAAGTGCCATTCTAAACAATACTAATATTTATTTTTATCATATTGTGACTGTACATTAACCGTGTTGTTTGTCATGAGTATGCTTTGACTGAATGTAATTTGTTGAATTCACCTTTGTAATCTCAGCTTGTTTACCAATCCATTTCAATGACGAATAATATATGGATAACCCATGATACCGAGGATATGGTAAGGTTGTGGACCCTGATAGGAATGACTATCAGGGTCTACAACCGTACCATATCCGAGGTAGAATGGGTTATCAATATTATCAACCGTTTTTAAGTGTAAAACAGGCTTTTTACGTGTTATCGCGTTATATAGAGGATCCCTGGCGTTATATTGAGGATTTAACTTTAACCCGAATTACTTAAACTTAAATGCAGGTACCAGATTCTGTCAAATCATACATTGCCGCCTCAAGCTTGATTGTAGTGATCTAAATGCACACAAATATAATCGACATATATCCGAAACAACCAGGTGTTCATGTGGTCACCCTTATGAAGATGTAATTCATTATCTGTTTATCTGCCGGAACTATCAAAATCTAAGAACAAGTATGTATTTTTACAATCAAGGATTCGACCTAACGACAATTTTATACGGTAACGGTAACTTTAGTAATTTGACAAACATTAACATTCTCAAATCCTTACATCAGTTTATCAACCAAAGTAACCGATTTTCGTGATATCTCAATAATCTGAACTACATGTATTTTGAAACTAATCTGTTTTATCAATAGCTGCAGGCAACCGTATCACTAGGCATGACCAACATCAATTGATTTGTATTACGTACTCGTTAGTTTATGACTTACAAAGATTTTGTTTTGTCTAGTTTTGAATAAGTTTTTGTATCATATTTTCTACCTTGTTTTGTGTGTGACCAGTTTTATAATCTATGTACTGGAGCGGCGTTCAAATAAGCCTTAAGGCTTGTTCGCCAATCCAGATTTCTTCTTCGGAAATAAAACTATGTTTAAACCATATTGAGGATCCCTGGGTGATGTCAGCCGCGCTATATGAGTTTCTTTTGTACCGTGATATCTCATTGTTATATGGCTGGTAGGTTGATAAAATATGTGATTTAAACATATTTTATTCATGAAAATAATTACATGAATATGGATTGGCACAACAAGCCGTGGGCTTATATAAGTGCCGCTCCATCAATTACAAATACAACAAAAATCAATATTCAAAGGTATGATACAAAATCAATAATCACATATTTCCAAAAAGGTAGACAGTAGTAAATTAAGGTAACATATACATTATAGGAGTTTATGATAATTTAAATCTTTGCGAGTCTTGAATAAAGTTATGGACAGATTCAAGAATGTTCTGATTTATTATTTTGTTGGAATATTGATCACCATAAAGTATTGAATACAGATCAAAACCATTTCTATAAAAATATTTATCTGATCTTATAAAGTTAAAATGAGGGCAGAAAAAGAAGTAGTGGAGAGAATCCTCCCATGGATGTCCACATGTACAGTCTGAATATAAAATATGTTTAAACCATTTGCAAGAATACATCGATAACATATTTTACACCAATGTAATTGTATGACACGTGGATATCAAGGTAAACTTATAATAAAAAAATTAATAACCGTGATGGTAAATTACCATCGTTGAAGAAAAACTACTTAGTGTCAAATAACACAATATTTTACTTGAAATGTTTTCAGATGAACTCTCACTCACGTGTTAAATTTGATAATGTCAATTTCTCTATAATTGACAACCTGGTGAAATTGACACGGGTGACATTGAGATGTGATTCAATCAGCTGATATTAACACTAATTAGTGATCATCAGCTCCATTATGCGGTGATCCTTTTGAAGTCAATATTTGCATGATGATAAGCGCCATGTATTATCGCAACGCAAACATTGATCATTGCTTTATTAGACGGATTAACCAGACAATGACGTGTTTTAATCTTTTCAATCCCTCCAGTACATGGGGTCGGAGGAAGGAAAACATCTTTTGTTTCAATAAATCTTGTTATTTCTTCTTCTTACTTCATGAAGACTCTTGTGGCCAAGCATGGTTCGATATCTCTAAATGAATATTTGAACGTTAGAAATTGTCATTAAAACTGACTTGTGACACTCAAATAAACTATTTCTGTCTGTCTGTCATTAAAATAAGTTATTGAAATAGAAAGTAAAGGAAACATGAGTGTATTTTCGGTTTGTAAAATCAAGCCTACATGTACGATGACATAACACTTACTTTATTTTAATTATCTAATCATATTTATTTTGATTTAAACGGTATTTATTTTCCAGATGGTACATGGTTTAAACAATATTTATTCAGGTACTTTCATGTACAGGGGGGATTGACAAACAGGGTTTCCCCTATGTTAATGTCTCTCCCCAAATACATACATTTCAACAGGATGATTACATCATAATACATACACATAAACAGATTATCAAAATATTGTCATCAAAATAAAATATTATGTTCAGTCGAAGCGTTTTGTAAGAGATATAAACTCATGTACAGACTGGATTATTTTTGTATTTATAGAATTTGACAGGTTCTTGTTACCAAATAAGACAGTGTTCAGGTTATGCCCATTAATGTAAAATAAACTTGCATGACGAATATTAGCATAATTTGGACAAGTGAATAGGTAGTGATGCGCATCTTCATACGCATGCCCACAGGAGCATCGCGACTCGTCGTTAATAAATCTATCGAAGATGGTACATGGAAAGGGGGATTGAACAGGTTTATATAAATATCTCTCCCCGTGACGTTGACAGGATTCATACATTATAACATGAAACGTACATTACAATATTTATTTTCATTGGATTTGATAAAGGCCGATTTCAATATTTCACCAGAATACACCAACCACCCGAGGATGTATTTCACTGCTTCTTTGTGTGTTCCAGAATCTACTGAATAAGTGATAACATATTTTCTTATAAAGTTGGTTTTTCGCTAGAAATAATCTTATATCGATCATCTACTTTGAGTTCTGTAAACCCAAATCTGTAACTCAGACAATTGTACTAAGGAACAATCTGTGATACTTGAAATTTACAATTAGACGTTCTAAGAACGATCTGTGGAGCTGTGAGAGGAACTAGTCATGAGAAATTATATAAAGAAACTAACTTCATACCATTAGCAAAACGAAGAGAAATAAAGAAACTAACTTTATTCTACAAAATGAATAATAACCTCACTCCAAATTGCCTAGTTGATCTAATACCACAACGCGTTTCAGATCTAAATTCTTACAATCTGAGAAATGCGGATAGTATTCGCAAAATCCGTTGCCATACAGAGTCGTATGCCAGTTCTTTTTTACCAGATACGATACGTTTATGGAATAATTTACCCATCGAAACTATCAACTCACAATCAGTAAATTCCTTCAAAACCCGTTTACAGACCACACATGAAACTATTTTCTTTGATAAAAACTTTGGATCTATATTCTGCCAAACTATCCATGCTCGTCTCAGGTTGGGTTGTAGTGACTCAGGGACCTTATATAGAAGAAGAAGAAGAAGAAGAAGAAGAAGAGTTTTATTCAGTATGTATGGCCAAATGACCAAGAGTACAAAAATGAAGGAAATATTGAGCACATGTACAGGTGGTGAAGCATTATACAGGTAAATTGTGTTTAAGATAAATGGCAACATTTTTCAACAGTTTTACATCTTTTGTTGTGAGTAACTGGTTAAACTTTGATCTGGTAGGATTTATAGTATAGAAATTAGGGATGTACAGTGATCGTTGTTGTGAATAAAATGGACATATGAGCAAGAAATGATACTCATCTTGAACAAGATTAAATGTGCACTTATCACATTTAACAGAGTCAGTAGTTACCTTATTAAAGCGACACAGTTGTATCTTAAGTTTGTGACTCTTGAATAACACGCGTAAAAGATCTTTGTCATGGCATAACTCTAAAATATATTTTTCAGGCTCAAGTATAGATTTATAAGATGAGTAATGTTTTAAGAATGAGGAAGAAGATATTTTATGGTATCAATTTTGGATATCTATATCCTTACATCTTTGTTTAAAAGCACTAATAAAACTTGTAACATCCCCACACACTTGTGATATCCACACGTAAGAAAATCCTGAATGAAATAAAAGAAGTCGGACATGAGATACCCAAGTCCAAGTACCATTGTCGTCATATGATTTTAACATTTCGTAGGATGCCTTTGGATATCGGCAACCTTCCATGTGGAGTAGTCTACACCAATACTTAATACAACGGGAAAAATAATACACGCATAGGTGGCTTCTCCCAGTTTCACCAAGCACAACATTTGAAGATACATTTTTACTGACGCAAAGATATCTATTGAAGTATAAACTCTGTACTTTTCAATATTTTCACGATATGTAAAACCCCATATTTCTGCACCATAAAGCAGAATTGGCGCGATTTTACTGTCAAATATTGTAGATGCAACACTAAGAGATAGATTCTGATAAGTTTTAAATAGAGAAAATATTGGAAACGAAGCCTTTCTTGCTTGTAACGCTAATGTTTCACATGCTTTGGACCAGTTTAATCTGGATGTGAAAATGATACCAAGATATTTGTAATGAGATAAAACATTCATACTTATACCATCATACAACCATTTTTCTGATTTTCTGAGATATCCACCATTCCTAAAAACTAGTATAGAGGATTTCTCAAGGTTAACTTCTAGACCCCATTTGAGGCAAAATGATTTTAACACATCAAGTTTCTTCTGCAAACCTATTACTGTGTCATCGATGAGAGTTACATCGTCTGCAAATAACAGTAATACTATATCATTAATATCGTTGTTAACAAATATTCCTCGTAAACCACATGCATGCATCTCATCTACCAACTCGTTAATGAAAAATATAAAAAGGACTGGACTTAAAATGCAGCCTTGGCGTTGTCCAGTTGTTGTCGAAAATAGCTCTGTGCGCACATTATTTATTTTCACAGAAGCAGATACTTTGTTGTATATATCTTTAAGGATTCGCAGCATTTTCCCATGTACACCTTTTGAAATAAGAGCATATAACAGCTTATTTCTGTCTATGAAATCGAATGCTTTTCGGAAATCTATAAAGGCTGCATAAAACCTGTGTTTCGGTTTTCTTAAATATTTCTTACATAAGGCCTGCATGACGAATATATTATCAGCTGTAGAGTAGTCTGGTCTAAACCCTGCTTGACATTCATGTAGAATTTCATTCAAATCCAACCACACACGTATTCTGGCTTCAAGGATAGAGGTAAATAATTTCCCCATTACATTTAGTAAAGAGATGCCGCGATAGTTGTTCTGGTCATGTGTATTACCTTTTTTGAATATTGGAACGATCAATCCAACATTCCAACTATCAGGAAATACGCCACTATCTAGAACAGCATTAAATAACATTTCTAAGTAGGGAACTATAAATGGAGCGTTTTTGTAAAATTCGGAGGGTATTCCATCAATACCTGGAGATTTATTTGACTTTAAAACTTTGAGTGCGTTCTGTATTTCTGTCCTAGTGATTGGTTCAGAGAGGAAGTCGGTACTATCACAGTTCAAACAGAATTCATGGATTGACAGAAAGTCATTAACGTGTTCATTAAATTCAGCATTTATCTCTCGACATGTCGGGTTCAACAATTCCTTGAAATATGTCACCCACGAATCTGCAGTTACCGAGATATTTTCACTATAATTTCTCAGAAGAGATTTTATCTTTTGCCAGAACTTCTTACAGTCACCACTTGTTGCTACACTCTTAATCTCATCAGCAATACTATTGTTAAACATTCTAGTTTTCGTTCTGCACAGCATACGAAACTGTCTTTTTGCTTCATTGTATATGTTTAGATTGGCATTAGATCTGCATTTATGGAACATGTTAAGGCAATAGGATTTAAATCTTTTAGAGTTTTCACATTCTTTGTCGAGCCATTTTGGTTGTTGATTTACTTTAGGGAGCTTAAAATATCTACATTTGAAGTGGTTTCCTATAAAGTGAAGAAATTCAACAAGTTTTTTGGTTGCACCATTGGTATCAGAATACACTAAATCAGTAAACTCATCTTGTATACAATTAGCTGCGGCAGACGTTGCTAACTCATTGAACTGGTCTAGTCCATCATTGTTCCATCTAAACTTAATGACCTTTTCACACATGTCCTGACCATTAGCTACTGCTTTGGAATTATCCTCCCACTCATCTATACACACCTCAGCGATACATGATATAGGCAGGTAATCAGAGTCTGTCCGCGAATGTACAAACATATCCATGATGAAATAAAAACAACTTGTTGACGCCAATATGTAATCAACAAGACTGGAACCATTATATGTGATACATGTTACGGACCCAATGTCATCGCCTTTTTTCCTACCGTTAACTATATGTACATTCCACACCTTGCATACTTCGAGTAGAGCTAGGCCAAACCTATTGACTATCGTGTCCTGTGTTGCTCTAGTCTCGCTGAAGTTATCGGGGCGATACAAATCTGACAATGGTAAGAAGTTCAGGTCACTATCATTTTTCCAACAAATAATCATCGTTTGTTCCCACTCTAGCATTAAAATCACCAAGAAGTAGTATAGGAATATCGTCACCATAGTCTGCTCTAATATTACCTATTTTAGAATCAAGTTCATCGATGTCATTAGAATCTGAGTCGGCATACAGTCGGCATAACGAAGAGAAATAAAGAAACTAACTTTATTCTACAAAATGAATAATAACCTCACTCCAAGTTGCCTAGTTGATCTAATACCACAACGCGTTTCAGATCTAAATTCTTACAATCTGAGAAATGCGGATAGTATTCGCACAATCCGTTGCCATACAGAGTCGTATGCCAGTTCTTTTTTACCAGATACGATACGTTTATGGAATAATTTACCCATCGAAACTATCAACTCACAATCAGTAAATTCCTTCAAAACCCGTTTACAGACCACACATGAAACTATTTTCTTTGATAAAAACTTTGGATCTAGATGCTGTCAAACTATCCATGCTCGCCTCAGGTTGGGTTGTAGTGACTTGAACGCAGATAAATTTGATAGGTATATTTCCAATATTTCGAACTGTACATGCGGATACCCATGGGAAACTCTCTCCACTACTTCCTTACTTGCCCCTGTTATGACTTGATTAGATCAGATAAATATTTTTACACAAATGGTTTTGATATATATACTATTCTAAAAGGAAATAAATCTTTAAGCAAAAGAACAAATCAGCATATCCCCGAATCTGTCCATAACTTTATTCAAGACTCACTAAGATTTAAATCACCATAAGCTCTCTTACAACATGTGTCTTTGTAGATATTTTCCAATTACTGTTTCGCTTTTTGACTTTGTGGAACTATTTGATCACTGATTTTGTACATTGATCTTGATTATTGATTGTATTTTGTTATATTTTTTGTGGAGCGGCACTTCATAAGCCAACGGCCATATTCATGTAAACTTTTTCATGAATAAAATATGTTGAAATAAGTACATGGTTTCAACAATATTTATTCATGAAAATTAACGGATTGGTAAACAGCCATATAGCGCCTATGTAAATACTTCTCCTATACAAGTAATATATAACACAGTATTCATTCATCAATACTGAGAAACATACAACATTTGATAACATATTATTAATAATATGATAGTAATTATGTCATCGACTTAGCAAGGAAATTAACTAAGAGTAACGTTTAGTTTGGGTAAAATAGTAATGCAAAAGCATTACATCAATTTATAATCCAAACTAAACGATTTTATTAGAAAATAACGTAGTAATGATTACTGTTTCAGAAATCATAAATGCATCTCACCATCGTGTCCTTAACCCGTTTCATTTTGTATTTGTATATTTGTGTTTCCTTCGATATCTTGTTTGATGTTTGATGTTTATAAATTATTTTGTATATTTATTTATATTATATTATTATTATATTGTCATGCTAATGTTTCATCTACATGTGTATGCTGGAGCAGTCTTCACATAAAATTAAACTGAGCTTGTTTACCTTTTTTTTATTTTTTATCATGAATGATATTTTGTCAAGAAAATTTCGAATAATTGTGTGTGTGTGTGTGTGTGGGTGTGTGTTGATATCTTGGAATATACATTTTTAAACTATTTCCTTGTGTTCAACTCCACACACATACTTATATATGTGGTTTAAACATATTTGTATTTCAATGAAAATTAAATCGGGATGGGCAAACAAGCAAACATTGCTTATGTAAATGCCACTCGAACATATAAGTAGTTACACATAACGTGACGTAACATGGACAGAATAAAAAAACACATCCAATATACATGTATGGTTTAAACGTATTTAATATCAATATATACAGATATGGTGGATTTAAGAACAACCAATGAAATAAATTTGTTTAAACCATTAAAACATTAAAGCATTTTTCATGTTTATGTCCAGTTCTTGTATGTTTGTTTTTACATGTATGTACTGGTGAGGTATTAAGATAAACAGTTCGCTTGTTTACCGAACCAGATTCTTTGTGAATAAAAATATGTTTAAACCATACACTCTCAGATAATTAATAATCCAATAGAAATTTCATGATAATAGAGATATATTTTTCATAAATTATTTGACTTGAAATCAAAATCTACTATTGAAAGATAAAACAACATGTAAAACACAAGCAGAGGAGATCATCAGCTGTGTGAGCATAATTAAACACAGCTGCAGTACGTGTCTAATATTAATTGCAATTTGCATCAAGTCTTATTACTAATTACTACTTACATTTACAATTGCAAGCCAAATGATAATTGCAATAAAGTCTCCCCCACCTTAGGCTAGGTTACATGAAGATTATATATGGTATCTACATGTGTATGTAATATTAAAGAACCAGCAAAACCTTGTGAGAAAATTATTAACGGATATTTTGGGATGAATATTTAAGTCGAGTGGGATGATGT
Organism: Gibbula magus; assembly: GCA_936450465.1. Lineage (NCBI taxonomy): Eukaryota > Metazoa > Mollusca > Gastropoda > Trochida > Trochidae > Gibbula > Gibbula magus. Next base: position 21,762,927 of record OW388298.1, on the reverse strand, counting down.
GAGTTTGCATGTCGAATTTAAGTTCAAATGGAAGTTCGGCACGTGTCAAGCCAAATAAAGAATTATGAAAAACACTGTGTATATATTTGAGAAAACAATTAATAACATTTTATTAAACATTTTATGAATTTTATATACATGCATTAAGATTTTATGGAACTTTTATAAAAAGTTTTTTAATATTTAATGAAAAGTTCATAAAGATTTAATGAAAATGCCATGTCTTTAAATTTCTGTTTAACTTAGCCTTTTTCTTGCCTTCAGAACAACAGCACATGTACCAATGAGGCGACACACAACGCCAAGTAAACAGCTTTACCTTTAATGGATTTGGTGCAAATTTATGTGTAGGGATATCATATTTCACTTTTATTTCATCAACGTGTTTTCAATTTTAAGACCGGAAAGTAGCTATCATTGTCATCGATTAAAAAAAAACATTTTGAAAACGACCCGACCCCCCCCCCCCCCCCCCCCCCCCCCCCATGTTGAACCAGCATCAAAGGACGCTGGATGACCTACCCAGGACAAACAACAACCTGGAAGGATGGCACCGGAGACGTCTCACCGGCATGGCCGCTTGTCATCCCAGTATATGGCGCTTCCTGGAAGTACCGAGGTTGTCAGCAGCGACTCCAGGCAATAGACGCAGACTTCCCAAACCGATAACAGAGGAAGAAGAAGAAGAAGATAGATAGTTTATTTTTGTGTCACATGCTAAAATTCCATACATAAAAAACATATTAAAACAGTATTATATAGCACCCGGCCATTAGGCCTATGAGACAAATATAACTTTTTGTTCTAAAATAGATGTAAAAATGTAAAAGTACACACAATGTACAAAACCTTAAGTTACAAACCCCGTATCCCTACCAATCCCACACACGGACTTCCTGAGGAGTGTAGCTCACATTATCACACTTTGAATTTGAATTTGAGCTGATACGGTTTTGGTGGGTACATTGATCTTTTTATAGTTCTATTAGTACCAATAACGATACTGCTGATATTAATGCTTAATATGATGGGATGATGATGTTATGATGAGTATAACATGGTTATATTTGGGATAACACTACCTTCAATAGTACACATTCTTGCGGAATTCGAACCCACACCCTCAGAGTAAAGGCAACCATCGCCAGCACTGACAGTACCAACAGCTTGCCACACTATCTAAATGGCATGTATTTCTAGTGTGTAACCTGAATGAACATATGAAAGTCAATTTAACAATTTTAATTTTTTTTAACACGTGTAACCAGTGAATAACAAGTGAGTAATACATCACAAAGTTAAAATATTGTCTTTGTGTGCTTTTTCATAATTAAATGAAATTTGGGTGGGTTTTTTCTGATGGAATTTGAACTGATATCATCACGTATAATATTATAGCACGTATCAAATCCAAATAACAAAAGTTTTAAAGTATGTTTACGTATTTAAAGAATTATGTTATTTGCATCATCTTATACTGTGTTTTTCCCTTTGATATCGCAGTCAATTTGGAACCCTGAGAACGGATATAAACATTGCAATGACAAATCATGTTAATCATTTTGTTTTGAGTCAGTTTTTCGTCATCCATGTCTCTATTTAACTTCGATTCTCTCTGTTTTGTGATTCGATAAATCAGGAAACAAACAGCCCTATGACATAACACTTGTCAACGTTGAAACAAACAAGGCTAAACTACAATCCAATTTAACGATTGGTGTTTAAGAGAACATTTGACGAGCTGATATTTAGGTTGTCATTTCCCATGTATAGAGTTTACAACATCTTCATAGTAATATATATCATAACAAGTAATCAGGTAACACTTTGTTGGCTAAGATTGTGATAAAGGCCACACATACAAATAAAATAAAATCGCGAAAGAAAAGTTGTATTGTTTCTGCTTTTAATTACTATTAGACACGTATGTAAGCGTAAAACACTGAATTTTAAGAAATTCGAAAATAAATAAGCGCTTTTATTATGTGAGCATATTTTCTCAGCGATTTCATTAGTCGAGAGGCGATCACGTGACCGTCGACAAAAAAGCATAGTGACTCCAGTCCGAGTCCGACCAAAAGCCGTATTGACTTATTGTCAAACGATTGTTGCATGACGTCAACCGATTGTTGTATGACGTCATGCTATTGTTATCATGACATCATTTGACCGTAGCCCAAGCTGTTCAAGCCTTTTTACATTTAGGACTGTACATATTTCATTGTTTTCCGTTCGTTTCTGTATTAAATACATAATAAAACAATTGTAGACTGGTGAATTCGGTCAATACCTGTTTTACTTCGTCCTTGGTCAATATTGTTTTCTCGGGTCCATAAAAACAGGTATTGATCTCATCACCAGTCTATAATTGTATAATGTACCCCAAATGCCAGAGAAAACTAAAATGACACAGAAAGCGTCCATAAAGAAGTAATGTTCCTTAGTGAAATGCAATAGTGAAGATAATGTAACCGTGTATAAACTATTTATTCAAAATCATTTCGAGAAGTCACTTTGGTATAGTTTTAATGTGGTTATATTGAGGCAATTTATTAAAACGTCAAATAAAGTGAAGAAGTCGAAAACATATATATTCAAATATATTTTATTACAAATAAAAGGTGATGTGAAAACGTTAACAGTGGTATTGACACAGTGGAATTATTGACGTAATTACATCAATTTTACTACCAGTTATAAAGTTTATTTGTAATTTCAAATGCATGTCCAATCCTCCGTGGCAGTTGGTCATTTATCGATTCCTAATTAGCGCTGGACAAAGAACCTCCCGTCTGGCCTGGTCACCCGACTTCTAAATTTAAATGTTCTCTTTGTTGTGCATGCAATTTACAATGAGTCGAGACGCTATCGCGACAGACTCGCACTGACCAGCAACGGAGACGGGTGGACAGCCGTTAGGCTCAGCCAGGCTGCTGCTGGGCTGACCAGTCTACACCCTGCGCGCTAGACTCCAACACAGCCTTATGTACATTTAGTCCATCATCGCCCCGAGTCGGACACAGCTTGGAGAGAGTCTCCACGACATGGTTTTGAGAAGGACCCTGTAGTGTACTCCAAGTTGTGAGTGTAACACCGGCTCGGGAATCCACGAAAATAAAGTAAAAATGGTCGACCAACAAACCAACAGTCTATTCAATACATCGCCGTATTCATCGTCCCTCGTCGACGAAGTTCCCTAGACGTTGAAAGTATTTTAAGAGACAATGAGGGAGAAATAGTCTAAATAACGAAGATATAATTTATATATTTGCTGATATTTTACGTGTTTATATTAATATTGCTAATATGGTTACGATTGTAACTTTTATTACTGTAATTATAACTATATGTTATAATGTTACCTTTATTAGTTATAACTATGATTTATTGTTACCTTTATCAGTTTTAATATGATTTATATTGTTATTATTATCAGTTATTACAAGTGTCACAATTATTACTATTAAATTATTATCACTTCGATTGATATTGTTAATTTGTTACTATTAGTATGTGTTGATACTGTTACTATTGTTTCTTCTGTCACTGTTCATACTCATTTTAACAATCAACGTGAATATCAATTTCCAAAAGTAGATCAATGCAAATAGTTTAAACATAATTGCACAAATAAGTGGATTGGTAAACAGGCTGCAATAGCTTATCTGAATACTACTCCAGAATAGAAAACAAAAAGCATATATCATAGTGAATGTACAATACACAATACATTTACAAAAGCCAACAACAATACAAGTAATAATGAATTCATAATACTTAATCAGATTAGAATATTTGTTAAGAAAACTCTGAGCAGATGCCATCAATGTTCATCAGTTAATACCAGATATATAATCTTAGTAAGCTAGTTTTTAAATCTGCCTGTTAAATTATAAAAGAGTGTATTGAAATTAAAAGTGCAAATAAATGCAAATGAACCCATATTACTCAAAGCGATGTACTGATACAAGGAATACAACCCACACACTTGAAATCAGCAAAGTAGGAGAATAGACAAAATAGACAAAATAACGACCCAACGTGTTAAAGTATTTAAACTCAATCAATGTGGTTTAAACAGACATCAGAACTTTCCTACAATCTTACTTCCGTGTCATCTTCTATTTCAAATTGATTTCATTTGTTTAATTCTCTCTAATTCCTTCCTTGTTCTAAGACTAGTTAGTTCGGACGTGAACACTCGCCTGCACTTAGATCGGTCACAGGAAAAGAGGAATAGTTGAAAGGTTCTCTGAGGTCGAGCCAACAATGTAATGAAGTTGTCGGTCGATATAATGTTTGTTGTTGTTGCGTGGCGTTAGTTTAGCACGGGATTAATGGTTCTTGGTGTTTAATGAGTTTCTGATCGTATCGAGGTGACTCCTGGGGTTAGAATATTACACTCGATTAACATTTTATTTTTTGACCCTAAAAGCTTTTGGAAAATTTTAATTTTAATCGAAAATTCCATTATATGTACATGTATTCAATTCAAACGCATGGTTTTCCTTATGAAAGTATTTGTTCATATGGATAGAATACATTTCTTCCAAATGTATTGACGATTTTTTCATTAAGTGTTTTTGAATTATGTTTTTTTTAATTTGTATGTTTATAAACAAAGTAGATTAGTAGTTTAAATTAAGTGTTGTAAATACCAGTTGATACAAGTATTTGTATTTGAAATCGTGTTATGTGCTTGAATTAAAAAATAAATAATGAAATAAAATCAGATGTAATGTAAATTTGAATTGGTTGGGATAGTCATTACATTGTTTTAAAACATATTTTTGTCATGTTTCGTTCCATATTTTACAAATTACTTATCTTTTTGTTATAACTGTATTGTTTGTAGATACTTGAAGGAAATATGTTTCACCCCGATGATTTATAAAAACAGTTAATTATTCAAAGCTTAATTTAGAATATATTTGATCTGTATTTCGTTTTTTTTTTGTATATAAAAATGGTCATATTTAACTTGGATGATATGAAGTATATATCATACCACTTCAAGCGGTTGAGATTTTGCTAAGTTTTTTTTTTATTAAAGAAGACAAATATTTATGGATGATCAACTTCTTTATTAACAATAACGCTTTTAATAAAGAAGTTGATCATCCATAAATATTTGTCTTCTTCATCACACCAACTTCTAGAATGCCTCTCAAACAGTTTATAAGTTTTTTATAGGTGAAATTAATGAAATTGCAACATTTATCAAAGTCAAAGTCATATAATAAACGTAATATAAATTTTACATATCTGATAAAAAGATTTCAATGAAAGTGAAGTAGCGAGATCAAAAGGAAAAATGTGAATGAAACACGCTCTAGTCATGTCATTGATGAACAATTCTGATAAAGTACACTTCGAACATTTGTCAGTTTATAAATATAAACCCATTTTGATCAGACATAATGTGCTACTACCTACATATGTATATGTGTATTATGTACGACATGCCTATGTCTTTTCAGTATGAAAATAAATATTGACTGATTGACAGCAGATGTTTATTTTACAAGAAAGTAGAGAACATTTTGCTAGTCTGCAAGATCAACGTATCCCTTCCGTCCAATGGTAAATGGCATTATGGGAATATATACAATACTTTGTTTGATTAATTAATTGAAATGAAAAAAGCAAGTACATGCACAAATTGAATTTGTATGTATATTTTATACATACATTGTTACTGTGACTTCTTTATTGAATAACTACAAATACACCCGAATATCAAACTTTCAAACTTCGAATTATTAACTATAATTTTGAAAGTTAGATTAGCTCAAATATGTTAAATCAGAATGTCAAAACTTTAATAGATATTAATATCTATATCAAAACCAGGCAATCACAGAATACTTGAGCACATTTACCTTTGAGTTCTTTTAAAATGCTCATTTGATTTTAATAATAATAATAATTATTGATAAACCACGCAGATAAGGGGAATGTTCAAAGCGCACGCATATACTATAGTACATTATTACCCTGGTGTAAGGACCGTTAGAGTCCAATGTATGGCAGTACGCAACCTCACTGCCAATTTAGGTGCTCGGTTTAAAGAGAGGTTACTGTCCCCTACTGGCCGCCATCTTGATTTTTATGCAGAACAGGAATGTCCTTTCGAATCTCGAATCACAAAAAAAACAGCAAAAAAAAAACCAAAAAAAACCCACGAATAGAACCACCTCTTTACGATTATATGTCACATTGTCTCGACTTCTATCCCATGATATGGCGTTGTGGGGTTCCTCCCTGACATAATACTAGCAGCCGCGATATAAGTGAAATACTCTTGAAAGCGGAGGTAAACACCAACTCACTCCGTCTCCCAACTCACCTCTATACAAGGATTCTTTGGTTTATTTGTTCCCATAAATGATCACAAGCAGCGATAAATACAAATATAATACATGGTCAAATCTCAGTGGGTACAGCAGATACACTGGTGAAGCAGCATCACATGATTAATAATTAATGTATTATCAAGGGAAATAATTAAATTAGCTTCAATATTGAATATTGGGAATAAGGGAAACCATTATTTTGTTAAAAAATGTATAATATTTTACCATTTCTTCCGGAAATGATTTTGTCGATAGTGTAGTTGTTTTTTCAGAACTTTCAGGAAATTGCAAAAGAAATTGTAGTATTTTCTTCAAAACACTTATGTAGGTAAATCTTTTAGCAGAAAGCAATATGTGTAATAATAATAGGAATCAAAATCAAACTTTTTGTTATTTCAAAAGCCCCTATATTATCAATAATACCAGGTTCATAGTTGTACAGTTGGGCGGTAGAGACTCACTTTGGATAAGCCATGTATCACGTTAAGAGTTAAGTTTCACATGTCTTGGTGTGTGGTAATGAATCAACCCTTCAAACTCAAGATTATCCTGCTATGTTATGGGTCACTCTTAACTTTTACTGAGTTTTATATCTTCGATATGCATTGTTTTCAGGGGCATTTGTTTACTTTGCTTCCTTGTTGAATTACCACAGAACAAAATGTTCAAAGTACTAAACCTTTCAGAATATTCATCACAAGATGTTAAAAAACTTCAATTGTAGGTACAAATAGTAATCTTCATTCTGATTTAACTATAAACCTATTTCATGAAGGTAGTTAGATGCACTTTAAACTGCTACAAAACACTGCATTTCAGGTTTGTTACTTGTGATGGATACTGCACGACATCAAACAACCAAATGTTGGTCCTGTTGCCCAGTTCCTTCTACTACCATGAATACCAAACAGACACACATCAATTAGAAACTGGAACAAAAGGAACTCGTCTTCTAGAAACAGGAAGTATATGCCAAACTCCCATTCCATATTTCCATATTAATTGCGTTTAAATCAATTAAGCTTTCACTCGCAGGGAAAGTCCAACAAATGAGCATGTCCATGTATTTTCCTGCGCCGTGTTAAGTCTGGCAAATCGTTTTGACGGGAGAACAAATATCATCTTGTTTGTCAAGGCTTCAAATCATGTTGACATGCCGCCATTTTGTAATCACGTGACACTAGCTCCGCAGCAAATGGTTTGAAGAAGCAGATGACAAGCTCGGTATGCAAGTGACAAGATGCTTTGGGTTTAGATCGGATTCGAACCTCGGAACAAGCAGTTGTTATAGCTTGCTGGTTGTAAACGTGACCGCCGAACACAGGAATATGAAATTGGGACAGCGAATATGTCGGATTCTTATAGGAGACGTCGATAACATTACATCCCTTTGGCACCTGCAGTGTTAGTTGCAGCACATTGGGAACTACGTATGAACCTGAGGCAGTTTAGGGGTTAATGGTGTTTTTCGTCCCCTGACTGTCTGTTAGAAACGTGATCTGAAAGCATCCAGACACCTGTAGATGGTTTCATTGTAATGGCTACGTCTGTATGGCAGATCCAAGGTAGGTGAACCCTTACTTGTAGTATCGAATTTTATGTTACATATTACTACAATTTGGATATCTTGAAGCACAAGCATGTACAGACGTAAATTCAATTTCTTCGATGAAGTTTGTCTCTTTCAATAGAAATGTCATTGATATAACGTTGGACTACCTTGATAACAATTCTTAATCAAATAGAAATTTGAAGTAGATTCATATCTTAAGATGGTTGTTTTTCGATCCTTGGTTTTCGTTTGGTACATGTTAACATGGGTTGATGACTGGCAGAAAGTTGTAGCTCGTATGGCTCAGGTAACTGCCAGTTTATAATTAATTATCTGAACTGATCTGTGGCATGACACCGTACAAGATATTTTATTCATGATGTGTTTATTAGGCAATATAAGTGGGTACCTGGTAAAGGTTTTGTTGGAGGTAACATTCAAAGTCTGTCATTGTCAGTTTGTGTTAGACCAATGTAATAATGCGACGGAAACCTTGAACATGAAATTGGCAGTGCTTTATATAATAACCTCTTAATAATTGTTATCTCATTGATTGCTTCAGAGAGAGACTTCACACCAACTTCAGACAGTTTGCTAGAGAAGGAATATTATTTCAATTAGACAAACTCAAGTCATTGTTTAGAGTTTGTAGGCCGTTGGCCGATATAAGTCATTGTTTAGATTGTGTAGGCCGTTGGCCGATATGCGGTAAGAATACAGTTGTTTATCATCTAAATTATAATAATAACGAGTAAATGAAGAAATAGTGACTTAACAAGAAAGACACTTCTATACTGGTCGTAGACAAGGACGACACCTTTTGCCTCCTTTTTTTATTATGAACTCAGTGTCTTGTTTTGTGCTGGTACTGTTTTACAATGAAGACGTGTATTGTATTCCCTTATGATTTAATAATTCATTGTTGTCCACGAATACATCAGGTGAGTCTGTATTCACATAGTCATCACAAGTTTACCACAAACGAATCAAGCTTTATCCAACGAGGAAAGCTTTTGGTTTGTTATGGTACATAAGTATAAAGTTGGTACAACTTCAAATTCTTAGATAAATTGACATAATTAGCTTTTCCTAGATCTTTATATCCATATATTTACAACTAAATGGTTCATTCCGTCAATTTAAAAAAGAGGTTTTCTAAGATAAGTTGATAGTTGAGGCTTTAAAGAATAGAACCAAAAACAGCTGCAGATCTAGAGTTGCCAGGTTATATCTCAACCCATTTAGTGTTTTCTTAAGCTTAGTTTGAAAAGGATGATACACTAGAAAATATGTTTGTATATGACGCATGCAAATATGCAAATTTAAACATGTTAGACATTTTTCAAAGGGTAAATACATTTTATAAGAGTATAAGTAATATACCAAATGTGTAAAGCAAACACCGACAAACATAATCATAGAATTGTGTAATTGAAATAAGTCATAAGTGTACAGTTGGGATAAAATTGCTGCATACATTATTTGTTTTAAATGGGAACTCTCTGAGCCCAACAATAAAATGATAATCAGATAAAACCGATCAATAAAATTTCAACATAGATAAAACAAACCCTCATCAATCAATTTACTCTACACATTAGGTATACAGACCAGGGACCAGATTTACGAAGTCCTCTTAGTGTTAAGCGAGTCGTAAACACACGTTAGCACCGACTTACTGCTAGCTTAGTAACTCTACTCTCAGAAAAAAAACAATTATAATAAGATCATAGTACAACATTCCTATGTATAGGTGTAGTATGGTCCATCAAGTCTTTCACATTCAAAAATGAATATTTAAAACAACCGTATAAAAGGTACTTAAAATTGCAAATATGGTTCATGGCAAATATTTTTTCAGGACATGACAAAGGCTATAAATATATGTTTATTTTGCATTTAAACATGATATTAACTAGAAACATTCAGTAAGTTTACCTCAAATTTCCAATATATTATTTATAAGTAAACATTCAATAACTTTCTCCTAATTACAAATATTATATTACACGGGGAAACGTTCAGCAAGTTGACTTTAAATTACAAATATGATATGAACAAGGAAAAGTTCAATAAGTTTATCTTAAATAATAAATAGGATATTGACAAGGAAACGTTCGATTAGATGACTTTAAATAACAAATATGATATTAACAAGGAAATATTCGATAAAAACTGCAAAGCCAGGAAATAGCTCGAGTTCTTAAACGGAAGTGTAAGTTGACGCGGTTGCTCAATTAACATGCAAATACTAAATATGGCAGCGGGGATTAGCAGTGTAGTTTAAATATTCTTCTCTAACTGTGTTTACCTGACACGGGGGTACTGTGTGGTCGTGGTCAGTGCAAGGGAGGTTGAGCGGTCAATTCTTGACCAAATAAAAAGGTCAGGCGGATCTAAAGGACTAAATGCAGGCGCTTAACATATCTTTAGAAAGAGCGACGGGAACAATTTGACCGACAACTTCAACTGTTTACATAGGATTTGTGTTTTCTAAACGAGGTGAAGTTTATAAATAAAAACGAACTTGTCAAGTGTTCATGAATTGGTTTTCTATAAAAGTTTAATGAATTAGGAAGATTTCGAAATACTAGAAATATCGATAATAATATGAAGGGGATGAGAATACCATTACACTGCTGTATTGTGTGCAACGTAATCAAACCCTTTTTTATTTGAAATTTAACATTTTCGTTATAACGTTTATTATTTCCCAACAGTTATAGGAAACATCGTTATAACGTTTATTATTTCCCCACAGTTATAGGAAACATCGTCACAGCTGCAGCTGGGATGTTTCTTCACTTACTTGTGTTTCTTGGTGAAACATCCTGTAGTTTGGGATGTTTTTGATATGCGAAAACTAAAGCGATAATTTTGCATGTTCGCATTGGAGGACGCAATTGAATGTTACATGACATAACGTTATACTTATATAATATATGCATGTAGAAAACAGTAACAGTTTTGTTAGTTATTTGGGTCAAACTTTCCAAACTACAGTTTTTATTTTCTCCAGTGATCAAAATCGTCAATCATTAACTATGCATTGCTTCTTACACTAATTGTACTTGTGATGCATGTGTTTTTATTTAATCGATATGGAAACTGCTAAAATTTTATTGATCAAACTTGACCCTTCATTATGATAAAGTTACATCTCTGACCCTCACCTGAGATACACAATGGACGATTCTTTCACAATGGAAGCAAATATTTGTACATGGTATTTGCATATAAGATGCACAAGAAGATACACAATTTCTGAATGAAACTATATAACTTTCTCGTATATATATTTGAACTGATTTTTAATGATTATCAACTTATACGGCTTCACAATCACGACTATTGGTATCAACGCTCCCCAAGCTGTACAGAGCGTTTATATACTGAGAAAAACAAGTTAAGGACCATTGGATTTTCCCCATATTCTGAAAATGTGTGTCATTGAAACAAGATTATGAATAATATTTTGATGAACGTCATTGTGAATAATGAACCAAAAATTAGCATTTAAATGTTTTTAATCAGAAATGTATAGACGTTTTGAGTTACGTGTACGGAATCTCAATTTGTTTAATCATCTAAAACTCGATTGAAATCAACTTCATTGGCGTGTATGCCCATTTTGTGCATTAATAACGGCTTAGGACCGTCTTGAAAACCTTGAGGTTATGAAACAGTTGATATGGAATCTGATTCAATCCAGCAACAAGGGCGTTAGCGAGCTTATTTAGGGCTGTTGGTGACGCGGGACATTTTGAAATGCGACCTTGAAACAGTGGTGGTAGAATGGGGCTTAATTTGCAAAATTCCAATTTCTCAAAATCAACAAAAAATCAAATGGTCTTGAAACTGTTTAACTCAGTATAGAATCTTCCTCATTGTCCTAGGCATCTTGTCCTCATTCAGATGTATCTATTTTAAGAGAGTGGAATTTCAGCTATTGGGATACAGTGCAATTGGACAAGGAAAGAGCCGATAAAAGGTCAACTGAGTTTGATATTAGAAATACGTGCCATTTAAATAGTGAACAAATCTAACATTGTTACATTTGGGGTGACACCAACTTCAATATTACAAATTTTTGTACGTTTTTCGGTCGAGTCTCTTGAGTTTGATATGGTTAAATTGACCGATGGACATAGAAACGTTAGCTATTGAGACGGTGCGGTTATATGAAGGTTATATGTTGTATAATGTCTGTCTGAACAGAGGGGTGAAGGTTATATGTTGTATAATGTCTGTCTGAACAGAGGGGTGAAGGTTATATGTAGTATAATGTCTGGTTGAACATAGGGGTGAAGGCTATGTGTAGTATAATGTCTGGTTGAACAGAGGGGTGAAGGTTATGTAAAGTATAATGTCTGGTTGAACAGAGGGGTGAAGGTTATATGTAGTATAATGTCTGGTTGAACAGAGGGGTGAAGGTTATGTAAAGTATAATGTCTGGTTGAACAGAGGGGTGAAGGTTATGTAAAGTATAATGTCTGGTTGAATAGAGGGGTGAAGGTTATATGTAGTATAATGTCTGGTTGAACAGAGGGGTGAAGGTTATATGTAGTATAATGTCTGGTTGAACAGAGGGGTGCAGGTTATATGTAGTATAATGTCTGGTTGAACAGAGGGGTGCAGGTTATATGTAGTAAAATGTCTGGTTGAACAGAGGGGTGAAGGTTATATGTAGTATAATTTCTGGTTGAACAGAGGGGTGAAGGTTATATGTTGTATAATGTCTGGTTGAACAGAGGGGTGACGGTTATATGTAGTATAATGTCTGGTTGAACAGAGGGGTGAAGGTTATATGTAGTATAATGTCTGGTTGAACAGAGGGGTGAAGGTTATATGTAGTATAATGTCTGGTTGAACAGAGGGGTGAAGGTTATATGTAGTATAATGTCTGGTTGAACAGAGGGGTGAAGGTTATATGTAGTATAATGTCGGGTTGAACAGAGGGGTGAAGGTTATATGTAGTATAATGTCTGGTTGTAAAGAGGGGTGAAGGTTATGTGTAGTATAATGTCTGGTTGAACAGAGGGGTGAAGGTTATATGTAGTATAATGTCTGGTTGAACAGAGGGGTGAAGGTTATATGTAGTATAATGTCTGGTTGTAAAGAGGGGTGAAGGTTATGTGTAGTATAATGTCTGGAGCATGCTGTATGATACAGACACGTGAGCAATGTAAATGCATGGCATGCAGTGGGAATTTCATAAACATGTAAATGTTTTACCACTACCAAAGACTTACATAACTATAATGAATGGCTCGGGGCAATAAGTCGGTAACCCACAAAATGTTATTTTTTTGTGGGATACCAAATTTGATTAAATATCAAACTTAAGCAAAATCATGATAAACCACATAAATAATCGATAGTGAAATATATAGTGTCTTTATATAAATTAAATCGTCAGAACTTTTGTAGTATGATTCCTGCGACTGTTTGACATAATTTGGATCACCTTTGCTATCATTATCATAGGTGAGTGATACAATCACATTCTTGCAATAATGTAAGAGGATGAAAGTGCCTTAATCTTTATCCATAATATTGGAATGATGCAACGCATCTACCATTGAACTCAGGGGAGATAACTGACTAAACTGACCATTCGCAGCCAACACATTAGGATTATCTAAAACAATCATGTGTTGGTTATCGGCTTGTTGCCCCGTATACGTACTGACAAATCTGAGGGTCAAATGAGACCCGGGCTACGTTCCATAACAGCGAGAGCTTACATTGCTTATTGATCGCTCAATGTAGCGCTCAAGTAGCGCTCAATTAGCGCTTATTCTCTCTTGAACGACACAGTGCAAATTCCTTAAAGTTTGCTCGCCTTGCTACGTAGCGCTAAAATGAGCAATCGCGTTCAAGAGAGGTTTAAAAGTAATCGCTAATTGAGCGATTACTTTGAAACCTCTCTTGAACACGCCCTGGTCTTACTCTTACTATACTTGACAACGCTTTCGATGTTCCAGTAAACATACCAGATAGGAGTCATTAACAGAATGTCCAAGGTCTTACGTTGAGTAAATAATGGTACACAGGGTAAACGTGCAAACATGACAAACCTGAGTTCTGTTTTTGGAGCTCACGACATCTTGGAGCTGATGTCAAGAAATGTCGGTTTGTTTTGTGCAGCTTTGTTTTGTGCAGGCTTGTTTTGTGCAGGCTTGTTTTGTGCAGGCTTGTTTTGTGCAGGTTTGTTTTGTGCAGCTTTGTTTTGTCCATGGTACGATTATTTACTTAATTATAAAACAGTTAAATGGTTCCTTATAATTTATGGTCTGTTTTGTGTAGGGTTGTTTTGTGCAGGGTTGTTTTGTGCAGGATTGTTTTGTTCAGGTTTGTTTTGTGCAGGGTTTTTTTCAGGTTTATTTGTTCATGTTTGTCTTGTGCAGGATTGTTGTGTTCAGGTTTGTTTTGTTTAGGTTTGTTTTGTTTAGGTTTGTTTTATGCAGGTTTGTTTGTGCAGCTTATGTGTGAGAATGATTGTATTACACATGGACATATGAAGTTTCATTTTTTTAATATAGTTTTATTGACGTTACAATGAAATTCAATTTACATGATATTTGCACTAAGAGTCACATGTAGGTGAACAAACCTACGGTACGCAGCTGTATCCTTTAATGTCGCTTAAAAATATCATAAAAGCATGTAGATGTCACATTAAATTTTCTTCTCGATATATATGTAACTATGCCTCACAGTTCGAAACCACATGACAATTATAACTATCTTAGCGCTAAGAGAGTTTCTGCATTCCGTACCAGAGCCATGTTCTATTCACAACCCCCTTCTCATTCTCTTTGCCCATGGGTTTAAGAAGGTGCTATATTTATAGATTTAATCCTTCGAATTATCCCAAAAACTCCTTTTATCCCTGCAGTGCTATTCTTGGAACTGAAATTTAAGTACCGGTCAAGGAACAAGCCACTGGTCAAGAGGTCAAACACGGTTGATGATGCGCCCGCGAGATCGCATCCTCTTTAATGCTATACTTCTTCGAAGGCGGAAATCTTGTTGTCATGTTCTTGTTCAACTTCCCACAGCAAGACAAAACTCGCGCCATTCTCCGTCACTGGCTAATTTAATATTTGTTGCATTTCTTTTGTAGTAAAAACCCAGCTATCGTCGCAATATGATTTGTGATATCGCAATATATCGCACCAATGCATTTGAAGTAAAATTAAATTTAAATTCTTGCTTTTAGGCACAGACACATGGTTTAATTCTCCAAAAAATGTTTGATGTGCAGGAATATGTGTTGGGCAAATGATTGGAGACATTTTTTTATGTAAATATCATTAGACTTTGCTTACATATTTACCTTAATAACTTGTTGTATATAGTTTGTAAGATCTGAAAGGCATGTTATCAAATATTTCATGTTTAAATCGCATAACGATGTATAAAAGCTAAATGTAGAAGTCATTCAATATATCGCAGTATTATTACAATATGTGTGCTGTATATAGCAATATATCGCAATATGAATTTTGCCACAATATCCAGCCTTAAGCGTCGGCTTGGACTGACTATGCCTTTATCGACATATACGCGAGAATCCGTCAACCCATTGACTTTGCTTGTTCTTTTGCTTCTATTACACGTGCATCATGAATACCTAGTTATTTGCCATTTACGTTTTATATACATGTAATCACGTGACTTGCCCTAAAATATCCGGCAATACAATGTAAATGGTTAAATTATATGTAATTTATGTAATATAAATCATGGAATAGTTTGTGGTGACAAATATACAAGTAGTATACATTTTGTTATTCCTCAAAGTTAACAATCAAATAATTATTTGACCTAATAAATGTCACATTGCCATAAAGAAGTACTTATAAATGTTCATGCGTAAATGAAATTACGTTGAATAATGAAATACATATCATATTTCATACACTGTTATCCTATATTTAAACAGAATATATTATATTTTAAAAGGAAAATATTGTTTTATACATATTTTAAAAAAAATAATAAATAAACCCTTTGTCATAATGTAAAATGTCCTGAAACCTAATTTCCCCATTTAGGTGAATACGCCTAATGTGTTTACATTTTCGTTAAAATCTAAAAGTAGAATCGTATGTGGTTAGGGTGAAAGATTTGGATCAGAGTTAGACAGAAGAGGCTGGGTGCGTATTCCAAATACTTGTACAAGATTCTGGTGTCTTTGATTTTAAGGAATTTAAATTTGAATTGCCTGTTTTAGGATAAGCCTTTGATCAGAGGCAACAATGCGATTGCCGAAATAAAAAATACTTTGTCAAGATTAAAGATGCTTTTTTGACGCGCAGACGTGCGGGTTAGCGACATCGTTGAAAGGTTTGTTTGGTATTTGGGAAATTTTGGCCTACTTTGTGTTTGGGGAAGAGAAGGGGGGTTTTGGATATTTAAAAAGTAAATTAGAACACCGATGTTTCCTCGTCAATTGATTTTGTTTCCGTGATTCACTGTTTGCTATAATTTGACAAGACGTGAGCTTTCTGTCTGTGATTGACATGTTTGACATCCTGTAAATATCAATCTGGTGCAGCTGCTATTGACGCCTTGAAGTCATTTTGTGACTGTTCGTAAATAAACGAAAACACAGATGATTCATGGAAGGCAAATGTATAAACACTTTATAATGTTAATGATTTTTTTTGCAGAATTGTTAATACAGTGCATCATCCATTATTGATCTTCGTAGAAGAAAAGCCAGGATTGTTTAACCTGTTTTAAACATTTAAACTCTAAACGCTATTTTATTTGTTTTAATTTCTAGACAAGTCACATTAAATTTAATTTACTACTTAGAACGTTTGAAAATGATGTTCCCGTTCGAAGGATATAACGATGAGCAAATTTTATTGCTTTTTAAAACTCTTTTTCGAATACTTTCAAACGTTGTTCATAAGTCGACGTTTCGATTACACACGGTAGAGAAATTAAGCGTTGAAAACAGGTCTAACGGTAAAAATCACACAACAAATGTATTTCAAACAATAAATTTTCATCAACAAATCAACTGTGATCGGGGTTATTCTATTAGAATTGTAGAAGATATGATGAAAGAAACTATTTCTATTGAAGTTTATCAATGGTATTTATTATGCTGTTCCTGGTGATATTAATTAAGCTGGTGATTATGAGCACGACAATGATGATAATGATTATGGTTGTGGTGATTATGATTATGGTTGTGGTGACTATGACGACGAGGATTATTATTATACCGTCATTTTTCGGTTATTTGACTTTGACTTTGATTTGGATATCTAAATAATTTCTTTCAAATATTTCAAGTCCAACGGGCGATAGAGTGCTTCATCAAGTACAGAATACATAACGCCACTAGTAACAGCAAAATATGAGGTAATTATAACCTAACATCGCTTTAATTTACAAGCTGTTGTCATTTTTTAAAAACTTTTGTCTGTTGATGTTTATACATGTATCTTGCGTTTTAATTGTCACTGAACGTGCAATAATACGATTTCACATACTGAGGTATATGAATCCATTGTATGATTGTCTATGAAGTAAATAAATAAAAAAAATCGTAGTAAGTAATATAATTTTAGTGCACGCTGCCATGTCAGAGGCCAAAGTATATTTGACACTGACCCACTGAAACCATCAATTAATCTGTTACCAAAGAACCAGTGAATATTCCCTTCTGAAAACAACAGTAAAACACAAACAACAGATCTCACATATCAACACTTCCTCGCGCTCTTCAAAGTATTTAACATTCACAGAGTTTGATACGGGGCAACACTTGAGAACATAAAAGGAGAGTTTCCCCTCTTTTTAGCGACCAAACATCAACGTAAAGCTGTAAGCACATAGCAAAGACAGCAAACTTGTAAAGTTTATGTTTTAGTATAAACAAACACTTATGGCTGCTCCAGACAAAAAGCTTCGACCTGTCCAGTTCGGTTTGCAAAGTGTTTCGTCGATCGTTAGGTCGCAACGCGTGTTGACATAAGTTCTCGAGAAAATGACCGAAGTGTTTTTTGAGCGAGCGCATACAATATTTTGGATCTTTTACAGTTAGGCTACCATTGAATATGGTTGTCAGAAGCTTTAGATCAATGCGCTTTGAACTGAGACGAGAAACACCTTCACCACGATGAAATGTACACACATATAGTCGGGAGAAACGAAATGCACGGGAAAAGCAAGCCCCACGTGCATCGTGATGATCATGAAATGTCAGAGAAAATCGATTACTGTTATCAATGTGTTAGACTGTCATTAACGACAGGATAGATGTTCCTTAATCGTGGACGGACTTTTAAGGAATTGAGTTTTTTTTTCAATAAAGGTAAGTTGTTTTTGTTTCAACTTATCGTTTGACTTCTGTAGTAATCGTCTATTTATGACTCATTTAATTTTGTGTGTAGTATCATATATGTCATATTTCACAAATTCTTAAATGCGTTGGTATTTTACTTTCATCTTAACACTTTCACAATATCATTACGTACATGTACATGTTTATGTATATTCTAAAAATAAGAACCACATGACGTTATATGTTCGAATGGCATATGCCGAAACGTACGTAAATTCTGAGATTTAAGTATACAGATTCATCAACTGTTACACCTTATTTAATCGTCACTGTTTCAAAGTATTGAAATGAAAATATCCCATCATGCTTTATGCAACATTACTAGAAATACTTACATTTACTAATTTGAAATCTTTGTTGTTCCAACCCCAAAGTAAGTTTGTTTGAGTATTAAATAAAATAAAACATTGTTAGAAATATTCGACATTCCCCAACTGCCAACGTCGCTCGCAGGTTTCACTGCAAAGTGTGGTCCTGGTGACAGGGCGGGATTTCTCCCCGTACTGTCACTAGCCATGTTAATTATAGTGAAATACTCTCCTCAACCCTCAAATGACATCACAGCACATTATGCGAGAAACCAAATGAAGCGCTCGTAAATTATTACAAACAGTTCAAGAAACTATTAGACGATCAAATTTTGTTTAAAGTTCGAAAGGAAGAAAATCGGAACAGAATCATAACTTGATAAGACAGTGATAAAAGAAGCAAACATCTTCATATTAAAATATTACTATATATAATAACATATTGATACTAATTTATTGTATCATATAATGTAAATTTATTTCTCCAGAATGCAATATTTAATTGCTATATGGATCATAATATAAAGTGTTAATACTTAAATGTTGAACATTTGGATCATCTTTTGTATTTGTCGATTATATATATGTTTCTATCGCGCTACTGCATTTATTGCCAAATATTGAATTGACGGAGGTATGGCACTATATCGATTTTTATTCCTATTCAAATATCGTCTCATATGGACAAAATAAATGCAAATATTGTAATTCAGTGTTAATGCATGGCTCAATACGGTTCTCAAAGTGCAAATATTTGGTTTGTTGTTTGGATATTTACACTTATGTAGGATTCTTTGCACTTATGTCGTATCATCGAGCACGTGAATGTTTCAGACCTATTTCACATACTGGGAACAAGGAACATCTCACATTGTCAACATGTTTGTAACAAATCTCGAAAGATGTAAGCACGTTTGTAATCCTTTTGTGAATTATGCAAACAGAAAGAAACTCGATTAAATAATGTTAGATTCCATTTTGAAATCAGTTGCATTCATATGTTTTGAGATCATATTACGGACGTAAAAAGTGACGCTACACCTGTTTGTTATGTAAATATTTTGAGAACTACACTTTTATCATTTCTAGTAAAGGCTGAGAAACCTTTGAAAACGATAAGTTTAATCAATCGTTCAAGCATACATGCATACATACATGATACATACAAATTAAACATACATACGTACATACATAAATACATCAAACATACATACATACATACATGCATACATACATACATACATACATACATACATAAATACATACATACATACATGTCGATACATTCTACAAATGCACACGTCCATCTGCATGTATATTATACACATATTAGTGAAAACATTCAATGTAGATTGTTATCGAGAATTTACGTAAAATGTTCTAATTATTCTTGCATACGAGTGCGTCATATAAATACTAATAAAATAAAACGATGGACATTATTTGTTATGAGCACTTTTTAAAAAAAAAGTTGGACGTATTCTTTTTAACCCTTTACGTAAATAACCATAATAATAATAACCATAATAATAACCATATTAATAACCATAATAATGACAAATAACAACTTCCAACGCAAGTCATCTCTCGCGCCACTTTCCATCACTGGCTAATTTCAGTATTGCTGCATGTCCTTAAAGGGGCAGTAGCACGTTTTTTCGATGAAATGTATTTGAAAAATATTGTGTCCAATAGTAAAACACCTTTCTCTTTCCAGAAAATCAAGTTAAAAATGAGTGTACATGGTTCTGTAAAGCCATGGGAATCGTTTTCGTCATTCGAAATAATAAAATGTGTTCACAATAAAATGGCCGCCATGCATTTTTTGCTTTATGCGCAACACGTTTATTATTAATATGGATAATTGGTTTGCGTAATAAGATGTTTTACCCTCTAAAGTTAATTGAAATGAAACAAACTATCATTATAAATAGGAAAATTGAAAAAATAAATTTTGCAAAAAACGTGCTACAGCCCCTTTAACTGTTCTAAATGAAAAGTGGCGCGAATTGTGGCTTGCGGTGGAAGTTGGACAAATGAAGGTAACATTTATTATAAAGATATCTATATGACGTTGAACTACTGTTGAATTGGTTCTGTTTTCATTAGTTTTCAAAGAAAAGTGAACACTGACATGAAACGATCTTGTAATTCAAATGATTAAAGATGTTAGCCAATGTAACTTTATGAAAACTGTACATATCACTGTGCGAGGCTTTTTATAGGTTGAAATTTACATTTGGCTTCGGATATAGAGGTAAGTAAGGGCTCGGTAAGTTTGTCTGCTAAAGAGAACTGTTCTACATACAGTAAGGTTTGGGTGCAATGTTACACTGAATTTCACGGTTCTCCAGTTCCAGAGTTCACTGTAATGTATAGCTACAATAGTATTGTGGGCTTCTCTCTTCTCTCTGTATTAATAGTAGCAGCCAGGATTTCAGTGAAACACTTTTTAAAACAATATGTTATAACATAAGCTTTCAAGTTAATAAACTAATATCGAAATAATGGCATAAATTATACGTTTGGTAAACAAACATTCATTTCAATGCCACTCAATTGAACAACCTTTTCAAATTATTTTACACTTGATTGATTGAAATATAATTAACTCGATAACGCATGAGATGCTTGCAGTCAAATATTTATGCATTTGATAATTTTAGAGTTTGATGGGTTAATGTCCTGTCCCACACAGAGACGTGAGTTGTCAAGCTTGCGGTGTTACCTTGAGCAAGTGATTATATTCAAGCACCTGGTATGGAAGTGAAGCCAGTGTGGCATATAACCTTTATTCACAGCTAGGTTGCATTCTCCCAGTGAGTTGAGAATGATAAAGGAACGATGTTGGTCCTTACGTAGAGGGTAATGTCCGAGTAACTCTCCATTCCTTAAAAATAATGGAGCCGAGGCCCATTATTTTTAAGAAATGGAGAGTTACGAGGATATTACCCTACTTAAATTACACTCAGAGTTTTGCTTTTATCAAAATTGCTTTAAAAAGTTAAAGGAATTAAATTTCTACTTAAAAAATATGATGTGATGTGCAACTCTCCATTACCGGAAAATAATGGAGTGAAAGAACAATATGATGACGTCACAAGTGTAAACCAGGGTAATAATGTGGGTGTGCTTTCAGCATGCCCTTCAGTGTGTCGAGTATTGTACAAGTATACTCATTATCATTCATTTATTCATATTTTGTTAACAGTTTTGTAAACAGGGCCTCAGAGTGTAATGTTCGTTGAACTGTTGAATAAATGCAGTCAAGTTGAACTGTTGAATAAACGCAGTCAAGTTGAACTGTTGAATAAATGCAGTCAAGTTGAACTGTTGAATAAACGCAGTCAAGTTGAACTGTTGAATAAACGCAGTCAAGTTGAACTGTTGAATAAATGCAGTCAAGTTGAACTGTTGAATAAATGCAGTCAAGTTGAACTGTTGAATAAATGCAGTCAAGTTGAACTGTTGAATAAATGCAGTCAAGTTGAACTGTTGATTAAATGCAGTCAAGTTGAACTGTTGATTAAATGCAGTCAAGTTGAACTGTTGAATAAATGCAGTCAAGTTGAAATGTTGAATAAATGCAGTCAAGTTGAACTGTTGAATAAATGCAGTCAAGTTGAACTGTTGAATAAATGAAGTCAAGTTGAACTGTTGAATAAATGCAGCCAAGTTGAACTGTTGAATAAATGCAGTCAAGTTGAACTGTTGAATAAATGTGGTCGAGTTGAACGGTTGAATAAATGTGGTCGAGTTAAATTGTTGAGTAAATGCAGTCAAGTTGAACTGTTGAATAAATGCAGTCAAGTTGAACTGTTGAATAAATACAGTCAAGTTGAACTGTTGAATAAATACAGTCAAGTTGAACTGTTGAATAAATGCAGTCGAGTTGAACTATTGAATAAATGCAGTCGAGTTGAAATGTTGAATAAATGCAGTCAAGTTGAACTGTTGAGTAAAATGCAGTCAAGTTGAACTGTTGAATAAATGCAGTCAAGTTGAACTGTTGAATAAATGCAGTCAAGTTGAACTGTTGAATAAATGCAGTCAAGTTGAACTGTTGAATAAATGCAGTCAAGTTGAACTGTTGAATAAATGAAGTCAAGTTGAACTGTTGAATAAATGCAGTCAAGTTGAACTGTTGAATAAATGCAGTCAAGTTGAACTGTTGAGTAAAATGCTCGACGGCTCCAGCATCTGCACGTTTTCTCGCCTGTTGATTTCTTGTTGCACGGTTCTCTTCGCGAGTGGACAACATTCAGGTATTTTACGTACGCTTTCAAACTTCTCAATGCTAAATCTGGTTTCATTGGCTTACCTCCCTTGGGTTGTAAAACTTATTTTTCGCATAGGATCTGGAAATTGGGACACGTGTAGTACAGTTTAGTAATTTAGTAATTTAGCTGAGATTACTTCAAATTGTTCATCGAGGATTTTGTAATCTGGAATTTTATTAGATATTATAATACTTATGAAAACAGAAATATAACGAAATTGTGAAGTCCTGCGCTAGAACAATATGTCTGTATTGGTATTACATTTTCCTTTAACAATTCCATTACAACCTTATACGGGACATATGTTTTAGCTGGCAAGGATTTCGATTAGAAAATAGAATGCTAAAAATGTAGAAGTTTGATAATGAAAACTTCATTCAAACTTCGTTGATATCTTCGTTAGTAAACTTGTTTAATGATATTTTCTTTGGCTATTTTAAAACAATTGTTTATTGTTATCAAGGCTAGTTCATCCATAATTATAAATAATTAAGCATTAGACATAATGTTCCTTAAAGAGAAAGGGCTTCAGGTGAGACTTGAAACTTTCCAGGGTTGGTGAAGTTATCAATTCCTCTGGAAGAGAACTCGAGAGGATTGCAGCCTGAGTGGAACATCGCCTGTGTCCGAAACCACTTGGGAACGATAAAGAGCGACTGAGCTTCAGACCGTAGTGATCTGCTGTACCCTTCAGGCATTTATATGTGAGTGTAAGCACTTTGAAGTCCGTCCTAGCTTGGATTGGTGCAGTGACATTAGAACAAGCTTTATGATTTATCTCCTTTTTCGAGCACCGATATATCGATATCAATATCGCCATCACAATAAGTGTTTATCCAAATATAAATAATGTCAATGATATTTTTCATAGTGAAATTGCTAAAAATTGATACGAAGAAGTTTTCTACTTTTTCCTAATTATGCACGACGAAATCTGATTTTATATTCAAATATAAACTTTATCTAATTTCTTGTATTTGACACATGAAACCAAAATATATCATGTGGTGTTGCACAGGGTCATATATAGTCGGGCCGGAGGACGAGAAAAAAATATATCATCAACGATAAGTCCTTAATTTCTAATCATCAAAACCGTAAAGCGATATGACGAATTCACCAGCTCATGCCCGGGTCCGTTTTAGATTACATGTCTGAATGTTGTCATCATATCGTCTTATAATGTCTTACATCACCCAAAACATTTTCCTGTAAAGCCGTTAAAGATCAAATTGATTAGGTACTAAAAAAGATATTAATTTAACGCTTTAGAAACTATCATTTTTCAAAGCTGAGCAAGAAACTAAGCCATGATTTTTTTATGAGAAGAAATCAATTGAAAAATGACGGAAATATAATCACCTACAAGTTCCTGTCTGCTAGAACAAGAAGTGACCAAGTTACAAAACCCACTATACTCAATGCCTCGGATCGGCTGAGAATTATACAATGGCGGACCTTGTAACCGATGCACTTGTAAGAACACAGGTACGGCAATTAAGCCCTTCTCTTTTAATTTATGTGCGATCAAATCAACGATAGAATGGGAACACGATGGATTTAAAGATAAATCAAATGGTGTAATGGGAAAGGTTATGTCATTCTAAACCAAACATTCCGTTTCTTTCAACTGTTTCTTAAAATGCAATCGCTGAGATCTATGACGTTTATGCAAGTCACATGTAACCCACGTCAGTTCGTTTCAGTAATGTCACAAGCAAACTCCACACTTTACACCTACCCGGTTTGATCACGGCGATGCGAACTTCTTCGTTGCGTCAAAACAAACAGCAGTTGGGGGAACTATTATCCAAGGATTAACAAAGCTGATTCAAATGCATGGGGATTGTTTTGTCTCGTATGAAATATTGTTGATGTAAACATGTATTACGACTTCAAACATTGATGTGAGGATATTACATTATATTTCATATTTGGCTTTCACATTTGGAAAGAACTTTGCGATGGCTTGTGACACTGTAGTTTTCAACTCAAACGGGTTTTGCAAACAGTGAGAAATACTGTATATTTTGAAAACGTTTTCGTTTATAGGGATGTGAGTATTTGCTATCAACACGTGCTGTCTTGTACGGAACATAGAATCACATATAATGTCAATATGTGTTTATAATACGTGTCACCCTAAGGCGTTCACATGTTGAACATTATAGAATTTGAAAATATGTTTTATGAGTGAAGATTTAATAACTGGACTGAAATGTGCATTCATATCTATTTTGTTTCATCTGCTAAGCCTTGAATGGGTGCTTCCTATCACATTCCATATTTAGTCGACGCATTATTGTTTGTTATTTATCACTTGTGAATAGTGTGAATCAGTCATCAGTTCACGAGTCTTTAAATTACTTTTGTGACCTCTTCCTATAGTTCTTTCACTCCATTATTTTTCAGTAATATTACACATCACATTATATTTTTTAATTAGAACTTTAATTTCTTTGTATATCTAAACCAGTTTGATAAAAATTTAAGTGTAATTTAAGTAGGTTAATGACCTTGTAACTCTCCATTTCTTAAAATAATGGAACTCGACTCTTCGGGCCTTGGCTTCATTTGAGAGTTACTCGGAAATAAACCCCTACATAATCAAGACCCGGAAGTGAGAATTCCAGTACCCGAAGGAAGGGAGATGACCTAATGTTATTACCCATATGGTTGAAAATAACCGAGTTGATATTATTGATGTGAGCACATGTGCACATATAACGTTTGCTTAACAACCATCGTTTCTCCGCGCCTTACCGTATTTTATCGTCTGTGACGTCATAAAACGAGTGTTCGTGACGTAACTGTAGCTTGTCGTAGCAACAGAAGTGGGCCGTTTCCTTACTATTTTTACAGAAATAAAAAAGGAATAGAACGGGTAATAAAGAAATTATTACACTCGGAAGTGTGTCATATGACTTTTACGACTCTCGTGCAAATTTCTGTATAGCCCTCGCTCTCGCTCAGGCAATACAAAAATTCACACTCGTGTTGTAAAAGTTATATGACACATTTCCTCGGGTAATAATCTCTATATATGACATATTGAGAGTTTGATATATATCATATTGCCCAACTCTGTTTGGTGGTTCGTACTCTCACTCAGAAAAAATAAGTATTTATTCTGAAAATATCACTATATTATTAAATATTGAAAAGGAGACTTATGAGAAATGGGATTTACGCTCCTTTTCAATATTTATTTCAAAGTCTAAGACTAGTTTACCACTTGTGAATTGCTTGTTATTGATTAATTACTCTATAATATACTTATAGTGTATTCTATACAGTTTTTCATTTGTGAAAGAATCACTATGCTGTTAGAACCCTTGACCTAAGGCTCCATATACTGAAATAAAGAATTGAATTTGAAAGGAATGCTCCTCAGATGTATGGCAAGTTAATAGTTAATTAATTAAGTACTTTCTTATATTGCAAATTCATGTTTAATGTTTTTAATATTTCATATCTAAGTCAGTCTAATGAAACTATAAACGCATTTACAAATTTCACATTCATATATCTATCCTTTTTATAAATTGTACATATGTATACTGTATAAGCAAACTTAAATATGCGCATTCACGTGGTACTTGAACATGGCTCATGCATTGATGAAAACGCTGAATGCGTAATACATGCACACAAAGACGCCACACATACACATGGTTTGAGAAGTTAAGACGTTTCATCAAAAGAGCGCATGCACATATTGAGATATGTTATCCGGTTATTTACTTGTCAGTGACAAAGAAAGAACTCCTTTCAGAAAATGCTTAAACATCCCTGTAACACTTGTGTCGTTTTTTTTATATTTCGTTTATCAAATATCCCATAACACCTTCAGTCTGTCAATGGTTTACTTTGCGGCCTTTTGTAGACCGCTTGAAAAGAATTGTTGGAGAATAAGCAAATCTCAATTAAAAATGTCGATGCAACGTTAATATAACCGGTGTGTTTATATTTGTCTCTGGTTGTTTGTTTTCACAGCGATCTCTGCTAAAATAAATAAAGTCTTTATTTACGAATGTATTTCCTTCGTTAGAACTTGCACACTTCGGACTTTCGTGGATTGTGTTTTTTTTAATATCTGTTGACGATTTCGGAATGATTTTGTTTATCCTGATTTTATTTAGTTTTGAACAAATGAATGGATTGGTATAATTTCGGAATGTCTTTATCCTGGTTTTATTTAGTTTTGAACAAATGAATGGAGTGTTATAAATAATTAATGTATGACATGAACAAACAATTGAATTACTTGGCAAGTGCACTTTACACTTTGAGTTGATTAAATGTCACTTTTTATCACGTGAGACAGGCATCTTCTATATCTGAAAACGCTTTAATGATCAACGTGGATGAGCACATCAATAAGAGTATTTCTCCATGGACAAAACTTGCATTTTGCAAATGCGCATTGAGTTAATTTGTTTTCTTGTTTGCAGTGGAATCGATTTTGAGGTTACAGGTTGGAAATAATTTAGAAATTAATGAAGTATGTAGATTTCCCTATGGATTAATTCCAAATTGAATCTAGTTTGCTAAGTTTATTTTGAACATGAACATTGTGTCTTTTTTTAAATCGCAAACACAACTCACAGATGACGAAATCCCAATCATTAACGTTTACTAATTACCTTTTCTCTTGTTGCGTTCTTTCAGACCAGAGCTAGTTTATGCATCAAACGATTTCGACGCTTCACGATGATTCAAAGGTTAGATACTAAATATTACTAATGATATCACTTTTTAAAGACCTGTTCAATGTAACAACTAAACCTATCCATAATGAAAGTCAACTCCATTTTGCAATCATTGGCACTTTTAGAAACACAGCATCAGTTTTGGTTCTGTGGGTCACAGTGTCTATATTTTTTCAAATCAGATCGATATTGTGTCTTCACAAATATATTTGCAATAAGGTGTTGTTACATAGAACCTTTAAAACAGTTAATTACATCTTAAATGATCTGATAACCAATCAATCAAACGCAATGTTAAGGGATTGTGCATGTGACACTCAGAAAATATGGCATATAAATGTACGCTAATATCAGATGGCTACAATCGGTATTAAATATAATTCAAATAAAATGGCGAAGATAAACATACAACTAAACATGATGTTAAGAAATTACGCGTGTGATACTGAGAAAACTACTGAAAATTTTACATTATATCGGTATTAATAAAATCAATTTAATTAAATATGCCATATGTATGAAGCTGGTTATGACAAGTTTAGCTTACTTTATTCACATTTGATTAAATGTTAAAGTTTGATTTAATAATTGATATCATAAACATACCATCATACCATAACGTTTGTTAACTGATAAACTATTAGCGCTTAGCCCGTCTCGTTATATGCATATCATGAATAAATAACTTCGCATCGGTGAAATTGTTCAGAATCAAATATAATTATTTTCAAGACAGATAAATGTTTTAATTCAGAATTATTTTTGACAAAACCAAGATAATTATTTTCAAGATAGATATGTTTTAGAAATACTGGCCATTTAGATCAGAGTGAAGAAGTATAACATGGTTATATTTGGGATAACACTACCTTCAAAAAGTACAAGCATTTGTACTATTGAAGGTTGTGTTATCCCAAATATAACCTTGTTAGATATGTTTTAGTTTGACAAAACCAATAAAACTGTTATTTCTAAAAATCAAGTTCATG
This sequence comes from Gibbula magus, assembly GCA_936450465.1. Classification (NCBI taxonomy): domain Eukaryota; kingdom Metazoa; phylum Mollusca; class Gastropoda; order Trochida; family Trochidae; genus Gibbula; species Gibbula magus. The sequence continues at coordinate 21,734,358 of OW388298.1, read as the reverse complement.
CAACTCAAAAGCACTCAATATCAGATTTGAAAATCTTAAACTATTTAATATTCAAACGAAAGGATGGCGATATTGAGGGTTCTAGCAATCTTCACCGAGCCCTGATAATCATTCCAAACTCGTACACACGTCAAAGCGTTTGTTGGTTTTCTTTAACTGATTCGAATAGTTTGAAATATCAACACATTTCTAAATGTTGAAGGGTTCTTGTTGAGAGGAGATAATCCATGTGAAGTCAGGGATTATCGGCTTATCGATCCCCTCTCTTGAAAAAGGGGGACACGAAATTCAGAGCAGCTGGTGTTAGCTTCAGAAGGTTCGACTTTTGTTGGTTCTGAAGATAGTTGACTCCTGTCCGGCAAGAAAAAAACACAGTGTTTTATTTCTCGGCAAGGCTTTGAAGGTCAGAATCATGGTCAAGGTCATTTGTATTCATTTCCAAGAATCAAAATCGATATGAACTTTTGAAAATTGCGTTTTAAACTGGATAATCCCTCTAAACAATGATTATTGAATTATAAGGCTGGATATTGTGGCAAAATTCATATTGCGATATATTGTGATATACAGCACACATATTGCAATAATACTGCGATATATTGAATGACTTCTACATTTAGCTTTTATACATCGTTATGCGATTTAAACATGAAATATTTGATAAAATGCCTTTCAGATCTTACAAACTATATACAACAAGTTATTAAGGTAAATATGTAAGCAACTTCTAATGATATTTACATAAAAAAATGTCTCCAATCATTTGTCCAACACATATTCCTGCACATCAAACATTTTTTGGAGAATTAAACCATGTGTCTGTGCCTAAAAGCAAGATTTTAAATTTAATTTTACTTCAAATGCATTGGTGCGATATATTGCGATATCACAAATCATATTGCGATTATTGCAATATACACTTTGTACCGATATATACCGGTATATCGATAATTTTGCACAGCCCTATTGAATTACTCTAGATTTTTGGTGTAGGGTGTGTTTTTGAAGTAGTTATCATTATGTTTTACTTGAAATCATGCAATACTGCTATTTAGGCTATATTTTATTGAAATATTCTGGTAAGGTCTCGCGTAGTCGTTGGTAGAGTTCCTTAGTTCGAGACTCTTAAATGTCTTTATTACTCAACCGTGGTGAGATCACTCATTAGATAACAATGAGGTGATTACACACGTGTGTGTTACCACCGCGTGCTGCCGTAACGTCATAATCGGCGCGTGATGCCATAATCGTTTTTGGTTGACGTCACAATGTTAGCAGCGCGACTGCAATAGCGGGTGACCTATTTGCAAGTCAGCGTCGATAAAAACGATTTTTTAAAAATTCAACGCTATTTACATCATTGAGTTATAAATAAAATACTAAACTCTGTCCCGTTTGACAGCATGTTTATGAAACTCGTGAATGGCATCTGTATTTATTTTATTTATACCAAACCATCCACTCGTTTAATAAACATGTTATCAAACGGGACATCGTTTACTTTTCTATATAGATCTGTTGTTGGTTTGCAGTGTGGTTCGTCTGTCTAATGATATTATTCATATTCATTCATATTCAGCACAGTGCATGATTCCCTTATCCCGATCGCAGCTTGCAGGTTTCACTGCGATGTATAGCAACTACGTTCTTGAGAGCTTTCTTCCAGCTAAAGAATCAAGTCCAGTATCACCCTTCTTCAACAGTTCACGACATATCATTGGTGTACATCAGTACTCATCTAATATACAACATGATAATCCATCCGACGATACACATACTGTTTTTTAACAAAGGAGGAAATCGAATGTCAAACCTTTGACAATGTAAAAAATCTCCGAATGCATAAATTGCAAGATAGGAATTTCAGTTAAAGAACATTAAGGATTTATTAAAGACGTTTAGAAATCTTTATTGGCAATAACGCCGTTGACTGTATTAACTCGTAATGCATATACAGATATTTACTGCACAAAAGCGGGTTAGGTTTTGACAGGCACTTTTTTGACACGGCAAGTAATAACCGTGTTCCTTGCAACGTGAAAATCCGTGATTCACGTGCAATTTGTAGTGATATTGACACGGACTGAACTTGCATGGCTTTGACGTCTACCGTTGGGTACTTTTGCCATATCTCCGTTCTAATGCACGTTCTAATTGTAACAATTCTCCGTGTTGCACGAGTGTCATGTAGTTCTCTTGCATTGTGCTTCGCCTGACTGTAATCTTGTATATTTCACCATGCTGCACGCATGACCTACAATTCTCATGCATTTGGCTTTGCTCGTCTAGCTTCCATCTTGTTTATAATCAACGTATTCTATTTGTTTTAGCTATTGGGTTGGGTAATTTACTGATTAATTGATTTTAAAGTACAATTATTTACATGTTGAATTCCCCTATTCCCTTCTAAAATACCCCCAGAAGTATTGTTGATGATTTTTAAATTTCAATTTAATTTTACAATAAATGAACGTGCATCTTATCAGTTATTATCTTATTACCTATCCAAACCGCATGTATGTATCCGATTTATATATACCTATACAATGTATAATTGGTTCGTTTGGACAACCTGAGGTATGGCAGTTTCAATAAAGTTGAAACATGCTCCTTTCCCCACAATCATAATCTTGATCATTCTAAACAGGAACTTTCAAATGATTAATTCCATTTCACACCTCCTTAAATCAAAATGTAGCTGAATATGACACGAACTCTACCTCTAGGGTCATTAGAGGTGTCTAAATGATATTTTCTCAAATCCCATGGCCATAAAGTGTCTTTAAAGGCCATTTTAGCTTTTCCGTTCTTAACGAAACGGGATTTATGGCCCAAAGTAGTAGTGTTTCTATTCTATGGAATATGTTGCCTCTTTCACCTGTCCTCTGACCAATTAATCAAATGTTCACCTGGACGAAGTTAGGGGCTGGACAGTGGTCAAATGGTCAGCAGACAATAGCTGATGGCTGGGGTTAAGGGAACATATAATTGTTATAGTTCAAGCAAGAGTGGAGTCGGATATAGGCATCTGTGGGTCCGGTTAAAAAGGACAAGTTAAAAATAACATCCTTGGAAATATTTTTAGAGGTTTGTGAGATGAAAATTGACAACTTCTGTGCATCAACAACTTCCTGAAGAAAATGTAGCTGGCCGAAATGGTAGACGTTCTGTTTGTTATCTTATAATGTTCATGTTTAAGGAAAGTCAATGCATTACTTTGTATATGTGAGGTCTAATCATAAATATGACCAGTCTGTAAACAATTTTCAAAATGATTTCGTTCCTTGATAAAGACATTTCTGGTAGTGTAGAGCACATAGGGCATATTCTTTAAAATAATAACCTCTTTGAAATTTGCAATGACATATTGAACACGAAATTTACAGCTAAGAGTAAAATAGTAAAAGTCGCAGTAGCAGTAGCATTATTAGCAGTAGTACTAATAGTAGTAGTAGAAGTAATAATAGAAGCAGTAGTAGTACTAGAAGTAGTATCAAAAGCAGCAACAGTAGTAGCAGTAGCAGCAATAGTAGTAGTAGTAGTAGTAGTAGTTACAGCAGTAGTAGCAGTAACAGTAGCAGCAGCAGTAGTAGTAGTAGTAGTAGTAGTAGTAGCAATAGTAGTAGTAGTAGCATCAGCAGTAGTAGTGATATTTATAGTGTCGGTAGTAAAATCAGTAATTTCAGTAGCAGTAGCAGTATCAAAAGTAGTAGTAGCATCAGCAGTAGTAGTGATATTTATAGTGTCGGTAGTAAAATCAGTAATTTCAGTAGCAGTAGCAGTATCAAAAGCAGCAGCAGTAGTAGCAGCAGTAGTAGTGATGTTAATAGTGTCAGTAGTAAAAGCAGTAATTTCAGCAGCAGCAGTAGAAATATCAATATCAAAAGTAATACCAAGAGCAGAAGCTGAAATCGTAGCATAAGTAGCAGTACATATAAGCAGTACAGAATAGATATAAGCACAACACACTCAGCAGTGTGAACTTGTTCTGTGTCTGTGTGGTCTGTACCGACTCCCCTCTCGACTGTAAAGAACACAAAACATGCTGTGTTTCACAGCTGTGATGATACAACGCTGAAATTAGCTCCTTCTTGCAACATGAAACACATTCCTACCTGATCGCTTGTGTCGTTTAGCTGTGACATGTGTTGTACATCGTCTGTTGTTTATATTTAGTACGTATAACCTATGTTTTGGATAATTATAGAACTCTGTATTTTACGGACATTCTTTCTCGGTACGTGTTACGGACATTTCATTACTTTGTAGTCTTTGGCTTGGACGGTTTCGCGTTTTATTGTTTGTTTTATACAGGCGATGTGTGAGGTATTTTACACTAGTGCTTATCAAAAGACGATTTGGTCTGGTTTATTTTCGCTATGAAGAGATTTATTTGAAATAGTGTCTTGTATGGCTATTTACATGGGTAAGCTGTTTTGGTAAACAACATAACTGCTAAGACTTAAATTTCTATTTTGAAAAAAATTATCACATTATTGTCTTGTAAATTACTTCAACGTTGATACTAATCTATTATTGATGAATATCCGGTGTGCTGTTCCATCATCTGCACATGGATTATGTGAAAATGTCCATCAAGTTAATGAAATAAATGCATTGCTGTAGCGCGATTAAACGTGAATGGGTTTTTTTCTTTTGATATCAACATTCTCAAAATGTCGGTAGAAAATGCAAGAATTATTTAATTAAGTTGAATATACTGGTTCTCCTATGACTTTGAGTTTTGAAATATATTTTGCAAGACCATTTCGTGCAGCATGAATGCATTCTGACCATCACTGAACATACACCTTTCTTCGTTTCCAAAACTGTTCATTAGTACACGTGGGTCTTCCGTGTCACAACAAAAAATAAGGTGCTCCTTTGTAAAACTGGAGAATGGAATAAACTTTGTAGCAATTCATTTTTTTCAGACTTAGTAAGAAAATAACATTGATGTAAAATATATTTTTCAAATAAAGGAGTGTTTTCAAATTTGTTCTTTTATATACAACACTCAAAATATTGCTCGCAGATTTAGCCAAAACATTTCCATAATGAATGTGAAATTTACAAAATTAATGAAAGATGATGAAATCCCGAGAAAATTCGGATACACGTTACATTCTGGTTCGTAGTGGCATCTTATTGATTTTATCAATATCGATTAACAACAAATGAGCCATGCTTTGATGTCAAGTCTTTAACCAATACGGAGCAAGTTAACCAACATTTCGTCAAAGATTCATTATCCTTTTGTTAGCGTTCGATGTTATCAATAAAACATTTCCTTGTTTTACGATGTTCCAACGCTATAAACACGCTCTTACCTCCAGGTTATGTGATATTTACAACCACGTGACGCACGTGTTTATCGTGACAGCTGACAGCGTGTATATTTCAGGAATCGTCTGATTAACAACCTGATAATGTACGGAAACTTGTTTTCATGTGGTTTATTTAAAGTTAATATTGAAAACGGGAAAGTGCATTGTTTGAATGACAAGTTAATTCAATTAGATATTTGGAAAATTATTGTAAAGGTGATGATGCGATTTGCGATTATGAAACCCGAAAATGCTTGTTTTAATAAAATGATATTTGAATTTGAAATTTCGGGAATGGGAAAAACTTATTGCTGATATCTGAATTTTTTGACACTGTACAAGGAAACATGGGTCATTTGCTTTACTCTTTAAAATAATCACACCCATTCATTTGCTTTACTCTTTAAAATAAACACCCCCCATCATTGTTTTTACTCTTTAAAATAAACACCCCCATCATTTGTTTTACTCTTTAAAATGTACACACCCCATCACGTTCATGAGCTAGTACATGTATATTAAATGAACATTTCCGAAATGTATGTACTGAGTGAGATGGTCTCAAATGTACACGACTGTTCACGTGCGTTCACTTATGAAATAATTTTGTTCATATACTGTTTTACCTGAAGTAATTTTTATCTGATGATTTAAAAGCAATATTTTGGTAATGGAATTAAATAAACTGTCTGCTTCTTGTATGCAACAGACCGGTTTAATCGAAAATGAAATTTAACTTTCACAATGAAACTATTTTGAAATTTAGAAATGAAACTAAGTGGTATGCAAAGTGGACACTGAGTAGCGGAATACGATATTTGAATCAGTCTTACATTAAACAATATTTGAATAATATTTTACTGCATGAAGTGTATAATACATGTGAAATGTACATATGGGTGGCAGGTGACAGCCTGTACATTTCAGAAGGATGTAGATTCAGAGTGATAACGTACATAGCATGTGTCAAGTGTTTTGCCTCAGGTCCTGATGAAATATTGAAATGGACATCGTTCATGAAAGGTGTGAATAACGCGTCAAAGGGGTAACACCAGGAAATGAGATAAATCTTTACCGTTCTGATGATAATGGTATTTGATGCAACACATGTGATGAAAATGTAATGCTATAGCAATCGACAACACTATTTATGATTACTTTTTTCGACACTCTTTGTAAACATATGAACTTTCTAAATTATAAATTGTTTACCCGCATTTTATTTCCCTTGTTGATTTATACGTCAGCACATGACGAGAGTGTATATAACATAAGCAAGGCATAATTATTTTAAAAATGTACTTTGAGTAGGCGTATTACGGATGTATTTCAAATAGACAAATTGTCGATTTCCTCCAAAATGAATTTCCCCACGTGCGATTTTGGTGTCAAGGTGAATGGAATAAGAGATCCAAGACAACCGAAGATGAAGCCCTATAAAGTTGGACTAGCTCTATCAGTAACTTTACTAACGGATTAAACCATACCTTCTCCGAACCGAGACAAACACGATTGTCTGAAAGTTAATTCCATTGGAAATAAATAGGGTAAATATCAAGTCTTATCAAAGGTAACTATGACATCCGAGTTGTGTTTGAATAAAGATAGATACAAGTTACATTGGCTAACCTTTGAATTTTACCTTGAACGATCGTAAACAGACTTCTGTCTCTGACATGCATGAGTCCTTTTCATCAAAACGTTTACAATATAATTATCAAATAATTAGGAGTTCTCAAAATTATATATTAAAAATTATTCTAGAGCCCTGTTTATACGGCGAACTTTGCACATATGCAATATTGCTTATGGTAGTAATATACACACGTGAGTAAAAGTAAATTTACTATGCGTTCATGTGCGTTTAATTTCTTCCTAAGCAAATGGGCTTCCAACTCTTTTAATATATGAATAGAGAATTCTTAAAACATGCCAATTAATATTTATTAGATGTAAACTAAATAAATGACATTGATTTATATTTGTCAACATTCTTTTGACTATATCGCCCTAATTATAATATGATGAAAATCGGATAGATTAGATAGATAGATTTTGAAGGTTATCGCGTGCAACAATGAGATTATCCAATATAGAGAATTTGAAAAACAGTATTAAGAGTTTCTAAAGTTCTCTAATACATTTTCTCAACCTGTGTGAAATCACTATGTCTGTATACGACGAAAAGTGAAAATACCATATTAACTCACGGTAGTAAACATTTGCACCTGCCCCTGACTAGGTACAAATTTGCTTACGGTAGTGAAAAAATCGTTATGGTAGTAAAATATACATATGTGCAAATGCGTCAATACGGCGATTTTTGCTTATATGAGCAACTTTGCATATGTGTAATGCTTTACTCATATGCAAACGCTCGCCGTATAAACGGGGCTTTAGTTATATTCTCGATGTTTGATGAGATTAACATATTTTATCTCATGTTATCTGTGAGCATTTATTCCAAACGTGTTTGTGATAGCGATAAAGATGCGGGACAGCGCAGTGGTTAACATGTTCGGCCTCGGATCCAGAGGTCCGGGGTTTGAATCCCGCCAGGGGCACGGCAACATTGTCTGCAGTAGAAAAATGCAGTTAGTTTTAGTTGCAATGCTACAATGAATTTCAGCTCAGTCAACTCATGGTTCGCTAGTTCAAGCCGATGCTCGCAGGTTTCACCGCAATATACATAGCCACATGGTGTTGCTGGCTTTCTCCCTGCAATAACTCTAGCAAGCGTGACATAAATGAAATACTTTTAACAGCGGCGTTAAACCGCAACTCACCTCAATTCAAAACGTGTTTGGTTTGTGTAAGGTTGACTTCAGTTTCACGGTTTCGTTCCTAAATTGTGAATTCTTTATGATTATATCATTCAGAATAGCCTATAAGTAAAAAGGATCATTCAGATTATGATGCATAAAAAAGAAGTCAAAATACAAGGACGAGATAATTTAACAAATTTGAATGAATGTCATGTCCCGCTTTGGGTTCTTATGGTGAAATCACAAGGACCAGTTGCATTCAGCATGTTCAAGGGAATTTTAAAACAGAGAGAAGAAACTAGCACCAACTTCTCATCTAAATAATGATTGTTTCATACAACAAATTAAAGAAACGTCATCATACAAAATAGATATTTCAATCCACAAGTGATAAATAAGATTGAAACATAGTTACACCTAGACCTCAGAAGCCAGATAAACTAAATATTTACTTTTTATTTTTATTTTTTTTATTTTTAGAAATTGTTATTTTTTAATCTCCTTATCTAGACAAGAAAGGAGATGCAGAAAGTGATTCATGCCGACCTGTGGTAATGTTGTGTCAGTAAAATTAAAGTCAAAGAAGGTTATTATGTCGACATTGTATTTTGCTATTTACATTTAATCTTTTAATAACTTATTTATCTAAATGGCAAAGTTTCTGGACTACAACGATTGTTGGAAATACGATTTCAGTACCCTAATTGTATTTGAACTAACATACAAGTAAATGCACCGTTTTATGATATGCCTATCAAATACATGTAAAATCGACTTTTTACGACAGGAGAAATTAGTGCTTTACTTAAATATATAAAGAAGATTATCATAAATAAAATATCCTTGTCTATATCAACCTCTTTACTCTGAACAGAAACGATGAGATAAACCTGCCATCACCGATTAATGAAATGTTTCATAGATACATTATGTGCAATAATTCACGTCGTAGAAACAAAATAATACATACATTTCACAACTTCTTTATTGTGAATAGACAAAATAAGAAAGAAAACGCTATCATCTGGTAATGACATGTTACCTATATTGTATGTGCAACTTTACAAAATGTATAAACACGTCATGCAGTAATAACAGATGTGTGAATACTAATTTCTTTATTATGAACATACACGGTGATTTATTTTGTTATCATGTCACGAAGGAGTGAGCACACTCATCTCAATGAGCGATTATTTTTTAAACCTCTCTCGAACGCGATTGCTCAATGTAGCGCTACGTAGCAAGGCGAGCAAACCTCGAGGAATCACACTGTGTCGTTCACGAGAGAATACGCTATATTGAGCGCTACATTGAGCGCTCAATGAGCGATTATAAGCGTTCGCTGTTATGGAACGGAGCCCTGAACTCATTCCAACTGTTGGAGATGTTAGCATATGCTCCGTAACGTTCTGTTTGTTCACAAGAAAGAAGTTGTTATCCCGAAAATATTGTTTTCTAATGTATTCCATTTATAAATGCCCTTCAAAGGCAAGAACTAAAACAGTCCTTTAAAATAAAACATCTAAGATAATAATATACCGGAAGTGCTTCTATCCAATATAACTCCAGAATGACCAGAATCGAAATCACAATATTTACACAAATGTTTTATCCCCTTTTCGAACATCGCCTGTTTGCACTATAGCTTTGACAGGTCAAAATGGCCAAAATACACTGACCATTCAATATGGGCGCTTCTCCCGTCGATGAACACATACACATCAGCAGAACGATGACCGCTTGTTTGTCCAACGTGATCATTTGACCAACCAGGTCCTAAAATATGAGGAACATTGAAATAATATTCGATTTTTGGCTACAAATAGTATTCGTCAATAGTTTTGTGGATAACTTCCGCTTAAGACGGCATATTTAAAAAAGACGTCTTACAGTAAAATATTGTATTCTGTCATTATGGGAGGATATTTCCAGTGTTAACATCGTCATGTACATTTCACTGATTCCATTTTGAGGCTCTTTTTGTAAAAAAATTAAACAGTTTTGCAAATTGACCTGCATTTTAAAAACTTCAACAAATCAGACTTTTCTTCCATTTAAAGATACTGATCAAGTGCATTGTGAACTTTAGTTTGAACTTGAAGTTTCAAGTTTTGGGAGTTACATTTGCACGCCTCACTGAGTATCACACATACCATTCTGTGCGTGTATCATAGCATTGTGGTGTCATCATGTTTATGACGCCACTACATTGTGATGTCATCAGACTGTTATTTTGCGTCATTGCATTGTGAGTCATTAGTTCATAATGTAAAATATTATTGTCGTTTCCGTTGTTGTTGTCATGTAGTTAACATTCTGCATACTCCAAAAAGTAAAGAACGACATCTTCTACACGATATCACTTGAACTCGGGCCAGCGGTTTCCAATCCATCATCCTCGGTTTTGTTGTACGAAAATCGATAAAACTGCTTGACATTCACGTGCATTGTCATGGAGACGACGCATTTGTATATTTCCTGTCTACACGTATGTTTTTTTCATGTATTTCGTGCTAATCACGTTTGTTTACATTTCACATGTCCGTGGACTACTTGTCTTCGGTCGGCACTTTGAGTTTCCATGGAAGTCACGTGCATTTCGTGCTTGTGTGTATTGCATCTCGCCATACCTTTTTCATGTCATGCTCTTGGCAACGAATTGCCTTTTATTATAAGTAGACTCAGCCTATTTTTAACCAAAGATCATTTTTCAGTTTGGACAATGATTTAATTCTCAAGCAGGAACACATATGTATAAACGTAAAGCTATGATAATGAAATTGATAAACTAACGACTCAAAACTGTATTATGATTTTGATATAATACAATCGTATTAAACGAAATGATGTGACAGTAATTACACAAGAATATGTCAATAAAAGATTGAAAATAAAATAGCACATTCAAACGTATTTTTCTTTAAGGAGTTTTCAAACATATCACTGGAAAGATTGCCATTTCAAGGATACGGCTTTTCGAAATAAGATCGATTACAAAAACGTGAAAGCCTTATCTCAACAAAAACAAGGATTTGTAGAAATTCACAGCCAGGTGTAAAGCGCTTCGTGGTACCAATGTAGAATTTTATCATAGTTTGCAAACTAAACATACAAAGACGAGTTCAAGAGGCAAGGCCGACGATGCAAAATTTGTTCACATTTTGACACATAGCAAAATACGATTAAAGTGAACAAAATATCACAAATCTTTGTTTTGGCAACTTTGGAGAAAAATGAAAACAGGTGATATCAAAATTTCAACTGGGTTCGAAACCAATCGATTTCACCTGGGTTTGAAGGTTACCTTGCGATTTCGTGCTAAAACTCCTAACACTTGCCTCCCACCCAAGCGCGATTCTGAGCCAACAGAGGCAGCGAGTTTTGTTTATTTATTTGTTTATTTTGGACATGCTCGGCGCTTCTGGCTCAAAATCCTGGTTTTAGGATGTCCCAGTCTACCTTAGGTAAAGAGGTGTGACACTTGTAGCTTTATACTGAAAATCTCTCACTTTCTCTCATTTGTCAAGGTGTGCGATAGAAAAGGTTGGATATTGTTTTCGTGGAATATGTATTTATATTCGAATGGATGGGTTTTATGCACAAAAGGTATGAGGTTTACTACTCGTTTATATACATCATATACAGGATTAAGTTGGTAAAGGTGATATTGTAACCATGTGGACATGATGATCATAGCGAAAACTTGGTCATTATAGCTGTCATCAATGTCAAACATTGTAATCAATGTTATATGTTGTCATCACTGTCAAACATTGTCAAACATTGTCATACATTGTCATACATTGTAATACATTATAATACATTATAATACATTATAATACATTATAATACATTGTCATACATTGTCATACATTGTCATTATTGTTTTATATTGTTGATCATCACATTCTCAGACTTCGTTGATTATCCATAACTAGTAGATCAAAAAGGCTCAATAAACTCAAACCTATCACGTTTCCAGGTAAGATTGTATAGGACTATTTCTAAAACTCGCAAAATACGATGTTCATTCCTAATGCAGGATATTGACCATCCCAAAACACACTCACATGATAACCCCTATACCCACTTCATTATTGTCCATTGAATTGCTTTCATGTACATTTATATACACAAATACACTACTTATTCTGAATTATTATGCGATCGTTGTAACTTGAGAACTATTGAAGATGAATTTCATTTTGTTCTTGTTTGTCCTCTCTCCAACACAGCAAAAGTTTGTGGAACTTTTGTCTAATAAAAATGTAAACATACTTAAAGGTTTAGCTATCTATTTGAAAAGAAATGTGTATGTATGAAATTAAGCTCGCTCACCGAAATGTACATGTATAGCAAAAATTGTTGAAATGTACATTATTTTTGTATTTGTACTCTGGGCCATGTGGCCTCCAATGCTGAATAAAATCTCTCTATATATATATAAGATTTTATTTTATTTTAAATATTCACTTAAATGCATATAACAGTCATTCACATAAAGTGAATCGCAGTCAACAGATACTTATACATAAACTGCCAGACAAAAGAAAGTACTCACCTCAGTTTAAATGAATTAATTGGTGGATGTGGTTGAAGTTTAGTTAAAATATCTTTACTTTTGTTTAATGAAGACAGGGGTAAGAAATGAAATTTTCACCAACATGACCCCTACTTTATCTGACATTTTTAATTACTTCGCAATAATGATATTCATGTTTTGGACGTTTCTCTTTCACGTGTGTCAAGATAAACAAAATTACATTTTTTAAAATTTTCCTTACAGGTTGATGACACGACGAATTTTGATCCAGAAGAAACAGCATCGCTGTTAACAAGGTAACATTTATATTCTTACACAATATTAGCATTACCACCTTTTGTTATATGTTGAATAAGTCATGACATTATTACATAGAGATTATTACACGAGGAAATGTGTCATATGACTTTTACGAAACGAGTGTGATTCCCGAACGAGAGCGAGGTTATACATAAATTTGCACGAGATTCGTAAAAGTCATATGGCACACTTTCGAGTGTAATAATTTCTTTATTACCCATTTTATTCCATTCGGTTAACGTAAAAATAGTCAGAAAACGGCCAACTAGTACTTTGCGTCGGCAAGCTACGGTGATGTCACGAACAATCGTGATATGCAGACGACGAAATACGGTAAGTCTCGGTGAAACAATGGTTGCTAGGCAAACGTGATATGCGTACATGTGCTCATATCAATAATATTAACTCGGTTATGTTCAACCATATGGGTAATAAATGTCGACATGTTGCACATATGTGATAATACATACAGGCAATTTTCATTGGATGGTTGAGCTAACCACGTGACTTCGGAATGCGGGACTACTTTTTTACAAACTGATTGAGTCACGAACGTCATTAAAATTACCAAACTCTTCACAGTGTTGCTACGTCTCTCCTCCAAAACTTTTATAGTTGATCAGCCCTGCGGACGAGGTTGGAAATGTACAAGAACCTTTTTCATAAGCCCCTGAATCCCCAAATCCCCAAATGCAGGCAAACAGGGTGCGTTTAGATTATGTCAGTTTCATTCTTCCTCATTGTGTCAACTGAAGATGGTATATATAATCGGTCATGGAAAGTCGACTCTCTTTTCGAGAACACACACATCAATAAAGAAAAGTGTTTGGACAAGCTGAACTGTGCAATATTCGAATAGATACATTATCATCCAGCTGAATGTTAACCAATATGACCGTTGGATGGGCGTTATCGAAAATCATCGGCTGTAGATGTTAGTGTCGTGATGTTAGGATAACTGATTCAAATGTATAATGACTTTCCTCATTTCCTCAAAACCATAATAAAATGTTATTTTCAAAGTTATTCATTTTATAATAAATCATTCACATAAATGTAACATTATCTTCATCTGTACAAATATCATCTTTCTAACGTATGCCACTACTACAACAAATTGAGAAAGGTTATTGTTCGTCGATATGCGCTCATCTGTGAAACGTTTGTAAATTTTGCCAATTTGTTGCAAATGTAAATCACTGCTAGATATTCATATAGTTTTCACTTTCGTAATAAAATACGTCAGTGTCAATTTGCGTCTTAACTGCTTACTATTGACATTTTCTAACGAGTTTTACTTTAAAAGTGCCGTTAGAATTGGCATGATAAGATCTCGTCCCATTCAATGCCATCTCGTCTCATATCGTGTAATCTCGTGCTACTCGAGACTTGGACAACATCCCGTGACTTAGAACAATATTGTCACATAGCAAGAATTTCCTTCGGGCAATGCATCTCATACAAACATATGTTTATCTCAAAATCAGCTTTTTAGAGAAAACAATGTAGGTAAAACATAACTCTCGGGCTTGAGATGCTACAAGACTTGATTACAAGATAACAGTGATGTACGCTTGATTTTGATAACATCTATTACCCCTTGGCAAAGGTTCGTTTTCCGGGCATAAGCCAATCCCACTTTTTACTAAATGACTAATAAATCGGAGCAGTTGTTCCCGTGCTGAAGTAGTATTTACCATATAAGGAAAAGAATTAAATTGACGATACATCACGCCAATTTAAACGATTTTTCAAACAATGTTAAAATATTTTCATTATTAACCTACAAAACAGTTTTTCATCTCATGCAATCAATTATTGTACTGAATCACCTTTCCGTAAGTAAATGAAACGCGTTTCATCAACGATATTTGATAGGACGTTGGTTTCATGTAAAACAAACATTTGGTTTCATTATAAAATTTGTTTAATTTTTGCGCCTTTTTTGTTGACAGGGGTTCCACAAATATTATTTTAATGCACAAGCAAAGTTCTTTACTCTTCTAAAACGGTGTCACTAAAAACCGCTTTGTTGGTTTTACGTCACACAAAGCAAGATGTGTTTGTTTTAGCGGAGAAAGAAGGAAGCCATTTTGGTTTGATTGAAAATTTCAATCACTCTTCAAACGAAAACGGAATTTAATATAGTGTATGATTGTGTCTGATAATAATTATGTTTGCTAACATGAACTGTCTTTGAAGTGGAGCAATCAATGTCATTGTCAGAAATATGTTGGACCATCTTTTTAATTAGAAAACCGTGTCAAAAACATTTTGTGAAATCGTTCTTTTTGTTGTTCATTGACGACGTGATTATCTTGGCAAACCATTGGAACTGTAACGAAATCAATGACGGTTGATAGAGTACGTCTTGTCTGTGATTACGCGGTGTGATATTACTTGGGTCACGCCTGTGGGGAGAGAATGTGGGATTATATATGATTTATACATCCTCTGTTGGTTTGGAAATTGGGAAGATATGTCTTGTTTATCCTCTATTAGTCTTGAATATGGATATATCTGATTTGTGTTTCCTTCTTTGCCGGGTTTAGAATGTGTGAAGATATGACTTGAGTAAAACCTGGATGTCGAAAATGTGAAAAGATATCACTGGTATAAGATCATGAAGTTGAGAATGTGGGAAAATATTACTTGAGTAAGTGGGAATGTTGAGAAAGTGGGAAGTAACCTATGGGGAATATAAGGTATACACATACACACTCTAACTAATTTCTGATAATCTGTAACTGGAATGTGTTCCAGCCTAATGCCATCGGTAATCCATTCACATCTGTTCCATTGATTTTTCTTTTAGACATTTCGTGATTTTTTTTAATTTGAGTATTTGAGTATTGCTAATCCATACCAATTCAACATACATATAGAATACTAAACGATGTCCCGTTTGATAACATGTTTATGAAATGAGTGAATGGTTTGGTATTTTAACGAGCGAAAGCGAGTTAAATACCGATGCCATTCACGAGTTTCATAAACATGTTATCAAACGGGACCGAGTTTAGTATTTTATTTATTACTCAATGATGTAAATAGCGCTGAATTGCAAGAAAGTCGTTTTTAGTGACGTTTACTTGCAAATAGGTGGCCCGCTATTGCAGTCGCGCGGCTTACATTGTGACGTCAACTAAAAACGACTGTGACGTCACGCGCCGATTATGACGTTACGGCAGCACGCGGTGGTATCACACACGTGTGTAACCAACTCATTGTTATCTAATGAGTGATCTCAACACGGTTGAGTAATAAAAATGAATACATAACTATTATTTTGTTATTATATAGCCATGACAACCGGATGTACGCTTGTCTTAGACCAACTAAAGGATCATGGTTGGTGGGCGTGTATCCTGTGTTAACAAAGACTCTACATGTATGTTTCGATTACATATATATATATATATATATATATATATATATATATATATATATATATATATATATATATATATATATATATATATATATATATATACATATCACCCCTGAATTATTTACATAGTTCTTTCTCCGACAGTTTGGCAACAGAAGCAGTGTTTGGATCGTTAAAAATAAAATAAATATTTCAAACCAAGATATGTCTCAGTACAACGAGGAGATTAGATATGACATTTTAATCGAATAACGAATAAGTTATCAAAGAATAAGAGATACTAAATTTCATCAAATCTCATAGTCTAGCATAGTTCGATACCTAGCATAGTTCGATACCTAGCATAGTTCGATACCTAGCATAGTTCAATACAGGTGACACAGTTTTGACTTGGTAACATAGTTTATAAATAATATATTCCACTTTAAATTTTTTTACAACGGATGATCTTTACAGTATCTATACCTAACGAGCCCAGGTAATCAGTTTACTTAATAAATCCCAGCTTAGGAAAGTCCTTTGATCTCACATAGCCTTACAATATCTCAGCATTTCCATTGATTACCTTGAATAAATCAACCCGGCTAAAGACGCGCGTTTTCCTTGAACGTTATAGATAATGCTACTTAGATAGTATTGATTCCAGAGTCGTTTGATGTATTAGTGGTGGATCCTTGGAACATGTTTACATGTTCATGATTGCATTTTATCAAGACCTTGGTCAATATTAAATTTTAGCAATACCTATTTCAAATTGACGATCTATCGTTATGTTGAGATGTAAGTAAGTGTTTTCAAAGTAAAATTTACATCTTATTTTTTTTTTAAAGTGACTTATAAATAGAGGGTACAATTTATACAAATACACTACTCAATACAAAAACCAAATAAGTGAACTCGTTTGATAAAAATTATTACACGGGAATGGGTTTAGTAATCATATTACTCACTGACATACAGAAATCGAAGTCGCCTACAGCGTGGCAGCAATAGCACTGGAAAACATATGACTCTCATTACCATAATAGTTCTAATATGATGACGTCATGTATGTCAATCACTATCACTATATACGTATCGTGGTGTTACTTCAGTGCATAATTTTCCTTAGAGACATACAGCATCTTGATTCAATGAGTACTAAATAACATATTTTAACAATTTTAATCTATTGAGATCAGACGTTGATATTATATATAATTTTCGTTTTGGCATCTTATTTGTAATTTTATTTGGCATGTGATAAATTTAGGGTAAAGTTCAACAAAACTCTTTGAAATCTTTAAAGATCAAACGGGGATCTATTTCAGAATTGATGCCATTGATTTAAAGACGTCCGTGATACATCTTCTTAGGGAGATACTTTCCTTGTTAAACTACGTGATTAATTCACTTTGAATTTTAACAATACCTCATTTTCAACATCAAAGTCAGAGGGAGTTCAACCTTTACATGTCTATATTGATTTCAGGGATATTTTGACGTTGAGAATTTTTTTCAGAAATCAAGTGATTAATTAATGTTGAATTTTAACAGAAACTCGTTTTAAACTTTGAAGATCAAAGGAAGATGTACAGGAAATCAATGAACCATAAAATCCTAAAATCAATTATCACATCTTCCATCTGTCACGAACTAACATCCAACAGACTGTATCATTATACTTGATCTTTAAAATCAACCCCAAAGTCACTTGTTCGTCAAAATCACAATTCCATGACGATCTTTAAGAGTTTAAGTCACTAGCTCAGCCTTGCGCAAGGACGGTTTTCAATGGTCCATTCTTCGTTCAGCGTGGGAAAGATTTAGCAAAGGGCATCCTTAAGAAGTCAATAAAAACTAAGTTCAAATAAGATACAAATGTAACAATGTAAAAATCTTTATCCAAAATCAGTGTCTAATTATTTTTCTGAAAGAAGGGTCCTTGGTGAACTATGCTCAATAAGGGCTGGTGTGTGATATAACTTTGTTGTGAACATGGATACACATTGTTAAACACGTTTCTGTTTACTTTAGTTGAAAAAACAGATGTCCTGTTTTGAAAAACCAGGAAATGATTTTGACGACTTTTAGATACTCAACATGACAATTTCCTTAAGATTTGAATCGTTCTTGTCAGAAAAACAAGATCATAACAATATAATATTAACATATGTCAATGACATTGTCTATTTGTCTGATTGTTTTGAATGATTTCTGCAAATTGTCAAGTTTGACATCCTACAGTAATTTTTAGTCAATTCCATCATTAATTGTAATAGCAATATCTGTCTTTCTGTCAATAACTGTTTAACAATACGAACGTCTGTATTTGAAAATTGAAATCAAAGGGAAATTAAGGGACAAACACGTTGTTAAAATTGAATGAATCATTTGTCAGATGTGATACTAAAACTCGCTTGTTCAGGCAGATAGACATATAAATACATACAGATAGACATACAGACATACAGATATACATACAGATATACATACAGATAGACATACAGACATACAGATATACATACAGATATACATACAGATAGACATACAGATATACATACATATAGACATACAGATAGACATACAGATAGACATACAGATAGACAAACAGATATACATACAGATAGACATACATATAAACATACAGATATACATACATATAGACATACAGATATACAGATAGACATACAGATTGGCACAAATAGACATACAGACACTGAGATAGACATACAGATATACATACAGACACTCAGATAGACATACATATATACATACAGATATACATACAGATAGACCTACATATAGATATACATATAGACATACAGATAGACATACAGATAGACATACACACATACAGATATACATACACACAACCAGATAGACATACAGAAAGACATACAGATAGACATAAAGATAGACATACAGACATACAGATAGACATACACACATAAAGATAGACATACAAATAGACATACTGACATACAGATAGACATACAGATAGACATTCACACATACAGATAGACATACACACATACAGATAGATATAAAGATAGACATACAGATAGACATACGGACAGACATACAGTGATATAATTCATTATAGTTTACGTGGTAAAAGCGTATGTACGGCGTCAAAGATTAACCAGCAATAGTGTTCACGGTAAACATGAAATAAACATGCATAAAGTAGCAATAGTAGACAATTGAAATATTAAATAATTCAAATACCATCTAAACTTGTTTCTTTCTACCAAACATACGTGTGACAGTGAACTTAAGTCATGAATGAGAAATAAAATATGACTTTCTAAATCACGCCCATGTATAAAAAGCAGCACAATTCTTTATGACAAAAAACGTATTTATTATGAATTTGATATTTATAATTTTAATTAAAGTTTATTGACTTAACTATTCCTTAATGCAATGTCATAAAAGCAGCACAGTTCTTTTATGACAAAGAACTTGTTAATTATGAATTTGAAATTTATTATTTCAATGTAAGCTTTATTGACTTTCTCTACTGGGATAACATGCTTTCAAAACGCGTCTCTCACGTAAATCTTCCTTAATGCATGGTCACAAAAGCTTTTAAACTGATTGCTATCTCACTTTGTCTATTTTTTATTTGGGAAAACACTTAACTTGAGAGGAAAAGAGATTTTATCAGGGTCCTCAACACGCTATGGGAAAACATGCCCATGTGTGTGCTTCGATGGATGAAATTTGATAAATTATTTGCATTTTCTAAATCTCTTTTCTATCATATGAACTTAACACACTATTTTTATACTTATTGCTTTTTACAAATATATAATATCATTTTATCTTTGCCTATCATCTTAATCAACGTACCATATTGCTGTATACTGAAAGTTTGTTCACCTACATGTTTATTGTAACAATAACATTGCATCACATACAATGAATCATCTATGAGTAAAATCATCATTCTCAAACGTATTTTGTGATCACTGGTGCATGTTTATGAAATTTTACATAATGAAATAGACAGAAGGGGTCAAATTTTGAACATTAACATTTCATTAAAATAATAGTTTTCATGTATCTAAATGAGAACGATTTCATCACAAAGACATTGGATGAGTATAAGGGGACATATGAGATGTATGTTTGATCTCAGCTGTGTTTGAACACCCAACTTTAACCTTAAAGGGGCAGTAGCACGTTTTTTGCAAATTTTATTTTTTCAAATTTCCCATTTATAATCGTAGTTTATGTCATTTATATTTACTTTAGAGGGTAAAACATCTTATTACACAAACCAATTATCCACAGGGGTAATAAGGGTGTTGCGTATAAATCAAAATTTGCATGGCGGCCATTTTACTGTGAACACATTTTATTATTTCGAATGACAAATATGATTCCCACGGCTTTGCTGAGCCATGAACACTCAGTTTTAATTTGATTTTCCGAAGAGAGAAGGGGGTTTCAGTATTGATAAAATAATTTTTCAAATCCATTTCATTTACTTATTTGAGCGAAAAAACGTGCTACTGCCCCTTTAAACTGCTGGTAAAACTAAGCGTCGAACCACGAACCAATGTAAGGACTTGAAAGAATGAATTCATTAAACAAGTCATGCGTTTTGTTATGGAAACTACATACTTGGTTGATGAAAGTGCGAGAATTAAATATTCAATTTCTAATACAGAGTATATTTATGATCTTATATGATATGGATGATCTCAGTTAATGGTATTAATCTTGTGTAGGCATGAGCTATTAAAACATTTAATCTCTCAGTCTACAGGGATAAACAACTTTCTGATGATTTCTCTGAATTATATTATTTCATTTACCACGTTTCTATTTTGACAACCGAAAAACAAATAATTGTGTGTAATCGAATATCTGACTCACGTATTTGTGTTAGCGAAAGGTGGCCTATTTATCTTGGATACCAAAATATTGGTTTAGGTTGTAATCCATTTTAACACTTTTCAAGCTCTTGGCTTATCTCGACGATTTTGTTGACCTTTTTGTTCAAATATTGAGTAGCATTTCCGGTTTTGCACGTGCTATAAATCTTTTGTGTCATTTTGATAACTTCATTCTTGTCACCACAAACAGTTCAAAATCCTGACTGTCAATGAATTTATATTTTCAATTAAATGATATGGAAACGTTTAACTGTATTAAAATCGGGGTTTTGATACTGGACATGTGTATGTTATTGAAAATCTATAGCTATGCCTCCGTGGACATTGCTATTAAAGTATGAACTATTTTAAAGTATTTCTTAATATATATATTATTACATTTACCAGGCCGGCTGTTCTGTAAACCTCGTAATGCTAGGAACACATTTAAGAATTCTTAGGGCTACGAACATTTCCAGTGGAATGGCCCTGAAACGTAAATGCACCTACTATCTATATATTACCCTAATACATTGTCATATGTATTATCCGACGTATTACCTTAATGAAATCCGCATGCATTACCCTATGCATTACATAAGGTTTTATCCTGTGTATTGCGATATGTATTATCATTTGTATTACCTAATCTATTGTCATTGGTATCACCTTATGTATTACCCTGTGTATTGCCATATTTATTGTCCTAAATAATAGCTTATATATAGAACTCTATTAGTATGTATTACCCTATGTTTAACCCTACACATCACCCTTCGTATTATCCTGTGTATTATCCTGTGTATTACCCTGTGTATTACCCTGTGTATTACCCTGTGTATTATCCTTTGCCTATTCATTAATGTACATATTCATGCCTATGCTGAAATCAACCTTTAATGTCCATATTCATTGTTGAGCTTACAGACGCCCCTGCAGTTGAATATATCAATAAGAACATAGTAACATATTACATATATCATTAGTGGTCGACGGTTGGTGTGTACGACCAGCACATAATTCACGAGGTTAAATGATGAACACAAACTACATGATATTCCCGTTCAACTGGTAGATTGTGAGATTTAACGTGATGAATATAAGACGTCAGTCCACATGCGTCTCCTGTAATTAACATGAAAGAAGTCCTATCCTTGTTAAGTCGACCTTCAAACAAGCGTAATCTTCAGTCAGAAGGTTTTCAGCTTGTTATGATTTGATGAATGACATTCTAGACCAACTAGTAAGGGATGGGCTGGGGTTCAGTTCAAAGGTCAAATTGCATCCATTCAAGGAAGCGTGTTCTGTGAAGTGACAGTCAGGTATAAAATTGCGCAAAATTACACACCAGATCTTGAATGAAATATACATATGTACATTTCACCGCTTTGATGTTGTAGTATATTATATGATGGTGAGCACTAGCCCCTGAATGAAATATATACTTGTAAAATTCCTTTCTTTTATGTTAATAAGAGATTACAATAAGACGCGGAAGATTATTTGAATGTAAATATTCATTAACACATGTACGTTAATGTTGATATCAGATTATAACATAGAGGGATATATTTGAATGTACTTATACCCATTTACATGTACCTTTATGTAGATTATAACATAAAGAGGAAGAGGTATTGCATGAAGCGTACCGGTGTACTTTTCTGTACTTATGTTGTCTTATGATGACCATCATATTCCCCCACAAATCATAACTTGCGCAAGTATCCATCACTGGCTAATTTAATCATTGCCGCAGTTACTTACCCTTTCCTAGTGTAGTGGCGCTCTGATACGATAGCACAGACAAGTAAGGAACCACAGAAAGGCTTAGATAAGACAGTATTGGAGACCGGCGCGAGTCAACATTTGTAGGGGATGTTGGATAACCATATGTCACAATTATCGCAAGTATCCATCACTGGCTAATTTAATCCTTGTCCCTTTCTGTGCTAGTGGGGGCGGATAGCGCAGTGGTTAGCGCGTTCGGCTTCGGGTCAAGAGGTCCGAGGTTCGAATCCCGCCAGGGGCACGGCAACTTTGTCTGCAGTAGAGAACTGTTCTACACGCAATAAGGTTTGGGTGCAATGCTATACTGAATTTCAGCGTAGTACCACTCATGGTTCGCTAGTTCCAGCCGATGCTCGCAGGTTTCACCGCAGTGCATAGCCACATGGCGTTGCGAGCTAGCGAACCATGGGTGGTACTACGCAGAAATTCACTGTAGCGTTGCACCCAAACCTTACTGTGTGTAGAACAGTTCTCTACGTAGTCGTCAAGATATGTGATACATAAATCTTGGTCAACATTAAGAGACACATTTAGAAGCTACATCGATATATTTCTGATTTATTCACAATTAGAAGTTGACAGTAAATTAGAATTTTGGCCTGTGTGGAAATTAATAATACATACAAGATACATGACTAAGTTGCCTATATCAGAGACAGTCCAAGAGACAGTGAAACTCCGAAATACATACATCACGACCTGTTTATGTCAATATTTGAATACAGCCCTGGGCTCCGTTCCATTACAGCGAGCGCTTATAATCGTTTATTGATCGCTCTATGTAGCGCTCAATTCGCGCTCAATGTATACACGGTGCGATTCCTCGAGATTTGCTCGCTTTGCTAAGTAGCGCTACATTGAGCAATCGCGTTCAAGAGAGGTTTAATATAGCGCTCAATGAGCGATTATAAGCGCTCGCTGTTATGAACCTGAACCGAGCTAATGCTTATCTGAACTTATTTTTAAACAGTATGAATTAATTGAATACTAATTAAAATATTGTTCAATTGATAGTTTTAAATAGTCTGATGTGTACGTCACATATGAAAACAAAGTGGCTCCGATCGATATGTCTCCCGCTTTTGGTGACGTAGCTAGTATAATATATTAATTACCTCTATTCACAATTGCATAATCATTCAAAAAAATGCAACAAAAGCATAATGCAATTATTCAAGTTTTAACAGCCAATTTAATAATAATATTTGTTCACCTTTCTAATTATCTCCTATGGTGACGGTCTGATTATTGTAAGATGAGGGTCGATAAGTTTAAACTCAACAGACCGTGACACATTTGATACCGTTAAATACTATTAAACTCTGTTTGATCAATGATCCCTGATCGTTACGTATCATACGCTCAAAATATTATTAATGTTGTTTAGGCAAAGCAAAAACATTCTCGGGCAGCCGCGTATCACTTTATATGTGATCATGACAGCTTTTAAACATGAAACATTTTAAAAAAGAAACATGTAATATTTGGTATTATGCTTCGCACACTAGTTTATATTGTTTATATCTGTCAATGTAAAATGTAAATCTCACACTGATGTGTATATGTACTACATATTGTACTCATGCGGCCTCCATTACAGGAAATAAACTCTCTCTAATGGTCATTTTAAAAAAGTAAGTTAAGAATTTGCCGCATCACTTTTGATTAGCTCCAAAATCCATCTGACCGGCAAACATGTGGTCTCTTAGAACAGGTGCGCTTCCGTTTTGTATACTTCTACTTCCAAGCTATACTTTGATGGAAACAAATTAAATGTACTCCTTCCTCGTCATTGTGTTTTCCAATAAAATATAAACTGACGGGCAAAACACTCACTTGTTTTCGATTAAATCAATATTTTAAAGAAATAAGATGTATTTGATTCTGGCACGATACAATAACACCTTTCGGCAGTAGTTTGAATGCGTTTGAATTGCTGACTGTTTTATTTTTTAACTGAAATTATTTATATCACTATTTAAAGTAGACAGGGTAAGAAAGGAAAGTTACACCAATATGACCCCTACCATGTTCAAAATGTTGTATATGTGTGCAGGACGAAACACATTTATTGATTTTCACACAGAGTATGTGTTATATGTCGATGAACAGTTGTGTTTTATCAAAATTAATTTTGGGGAATTTCAAAATTTAAATTTTAAATTAAAAAAAATTCAAACCGCGTAGAGGTATTCTTTGACTGATTTAATGTTTTGGGCTAATTTCACAAACTAGTCCGTTTTTTAATAAGACGTCGAAAACTCGATGTTTTGACTTTGAAAATTATACATATGATAAATTCAACTGATCCATATACTTTATTTTGCCCGTCAGTGTAGAAGACTTCCGCCCTCGTCACTTTTAAAAAAATCCCGAGAAACATTTAACTTTTTATGCAGCCTTAGTTTTAGTCGTCAGAATAGCAATGGTTGAGTTTAGCATTATGTATCATACTTTATAACCGCAAATACAAAAATATCAATTGTTTTTTTTACGTTTGATTCTTGATTCATGAATCATTCATTATTCTGTTATTACATAATTGACCGAAATAATCGATTAAAATGATTTTTTCAGTAACATTAAATATAATATAGCAAGCATGATTCATATATGAATTATGTTTTAGATGAAGAAAACTAATGAACAAAGTATTCCAAATCCTAATTCCGATTGTGTTGTCACATTTGCATCCTTTCGAAATAGCGTCTTATACTAACTCCTTGTTCATCCTTCAGTTTCAAATCATCTATGCACATTTGTTGATATCTTTGTGTTTGATTTTATATTTATATAATCCACATATGTTATACTATCCATAAAGTAGATCATAAGAATGATCAATAAGGTCTTGTCATGCCGTAGAAAACCTTTTCACACTTGTAGCATCGATGGATGGATCCTCACTGTTTTTAATGTTTAGCTCATCTGGCCTGAAAGGCCGATGGGCTTATGGCATGGCATGGTGTCCGGCGTCCGTCCGTCCATCCTTCTGTAAACTATTCGCGTTTTCGTCTTCTTCTCTAAAACCACTTGGTCTAGGGAGCTGAAATTGTGTATACAGACTCCTTGACCAATGGGGATTCTAAATTGTAAATTTGGTGATCTTGTGACACCAAATAGGGTCACAGGGGTCACGACCTTAAATACCTGTTTTCATCTTCTTCTCCAGTACCAAAAGGTCAAGAAAGCTGAAATGTTGTGTACAGACTCCTTGGTCAATGGGGATTCTCAATTGTAGAATTCGGGACCCTGCGACCCCAAATATAGGTCACAGAGGTCATGACCCGAAAACCTATTTTCATCTTCTCAAGAACCACTGACCCTAGAGACTTGACATTTCATGTTCAGACTCCTTGGCCAATTGAGATTCTAAATTGTAGATTTTGTGATACTGCGACCCCAAATATAGGTCACAGAGGTCATGACCTTAAAACCTATTTTCATCTTGAGATTTCACGTGCTCTTCAAAGGGAGGTATTTAAAAGGAAACAACAGTGATGAATTAAAACTTCAAGTGTCTTTAGTTGTAGGGGATTTTATCTCTGGCCTCAGAGATAAGGCAGAGGAGCAAGGACCTATTTCATCTTCTGCATTTAAAGTGCTTCCTATTTGTTTGTACCTCTCGTCAAGAAGTTGACATTCTGAATTAGTGAATGTATATAAAGCCCGATGAGCTACAAAGCCATTTGCTCTATTCTTAATTAATGTGCGCATGTATTTGTCAAATTGTCACATATAAAGTCAGAACGGGAAGATTTTCTTGATTACAACTTCTTTAATGTGAAAATACACGACGTGTCGGAGTTTATACTCACTCTGATGAAGGAGTGTTATCAAGAAATCTTTTTTTCTGACAATGATAAGGCTCTCCAACACATGATTCCATCTGTTTAAGTCTGTTTAAGTCTAAACACTTCCATCATCTTTAAAAAGATTGAAATAACCCATAAATTACCGGTTGAGATAACCCATAAATAACTTGCCCTCTATTAACCTCCCGCCTGACTTGGCAGTTATGGTGAGGATTTAGATGTCCATTCAAACAGTCAACATGACTGACCACATGAAGTATCTGACCATTCAACTGGACTTGGTGTAGCCAGTGGTCATTTATCTATATGATATATGCATCATGTACAAGGTAAATGTTGGCCCTGGTGTCCGCCAACATCTGTGTGAGTGTGTGATTATGTGTCTAGTCTCGTGTGAGGGGTGGATAGTAGAAAGTTATATCAGTAGAGAATTAATGAGGGAAAACTTAGAAGAGGGGAAACAAGAGAAAATAGGGGAGAAACATGCCATAGTGCAAGGTATGAACACAGGAACAAACTTCTGGGGGAAGGTAACACAGGACAGAGGTTGAATGTATATCATCTGTAAAGCGCAGTTGTAATAATTTAGTTGGTACTTCAGTAAGCCTCAGTTTTGTGTGCAGACCTATCATTTCAAAAGTGTATTTCAGTCAGCGCAAACGTTCATCAGTGAGACTTAACGATTTGTAAAGCAACTTATCTTAACCCCGTTCCATAGAATCTAGTCCCTTTCTCATACTGCCGTCTTGTCATCTATCTGTCATATGTTGTTAGATATGTAAATCACTTATGTATAGACCAAGGAGAGGATATTCTAAGTTGGAGAACTTGTTCTTAATCCTTTTCACAATGAATAAAATATGTTTAAACCAAGAGGTTACGGGTGAGTATATTAAATACGACTAAATGAATAAAAATGGTCCGTTATTTGGACAAAAAAGCAATAAAAGATACCTATTTAATCAAAAGTGATAACATTTCTACCTACACCAAAACAGCAAATTACGAAGACATATTGTAGTTTCATAATGTTAGACCATGGGAAACTATGTGAATTTATATAGAAATCTACATATTTCGCATATCCCACATACAAACAATACATATAAACATACACTAATCCAACACCTTGTGAAAAGATTACAGAAGTATGTTTAGCAGTAGAAGAGGGGTTGTAAATAACAACCCTGTCTGACCCTCATAGTAGGTCGTATATCACTGCGAGTACAAGCAATGCAGCCCAACTCTGTGTTGTACATAAATTGAGGGGGTCAGAATTTCTACCGTTATGTAACCCTAACCTACAAGAGGGGCGAGAAAACTCATGGAATTATAAAGGAGTGGCTGGTTATGACGTCAGTATCTCGTCAGAGAGTTTAAAGTCTGACTTATAATATCTGGAAGTGTAAATATTATTTTGAAGAATGGAAACTTGACAATATATCTGAAAGAAATGTATAACGATATAGGAAAGTCAAATTAGTCTAACTCAAAATATTTTCCTTTAAATAGCTACTTATGACCTCAGTTCTTAAGAATCTCTTTGAACAGTTTAATTAATCATGATATCCCGGAAATAAAAGAGAAATTAGAATCGACCCGAATCAATACAACCAAATTGTGTCTGATATTTGTCGAACTAAACTTACGGGCAACAGAAACGTCCCCATACAAATTACAAGATATTTCAATCCACGTGCGATAAATACGAATGGCATGTCTTCAGAACCCAACAATACTAAATATGAAGTTTCACAAAACTTTCAAAACATTATCTGTTTATATTTCTGAGAAGCACACGTTTTAAGAAATCTCCTTAACTGGACAAGATAGAAGCGTCAAAAAGCGAGTTTTGGTTTGTTTTGTGACGTCGTACAGCAATGATGCGTCAAAAAATTCAACCAAAGAAGGTTATTTATGTCGACGACATCTTTTATTAATTTATTTTCTACTTTTTAAATTCGAAAAACTTAAATACCGAACATTGTGGCCACAAAACATATTGAAAAAGCGATTAAGCACCCCCATGTGTATTTGAACGTAGATAAAAATAAAAGAATCATACTTTGATGTATGAAATTGTGAGTACTACTTTACAAAACATCAAATCAAATACATTGAAATATCTTCTTTCTCCGACATCGATAGTTAATTCTATACTCTTTTAAAAATGAAGGAACGTTTCTTTTGTACGTGAGTATACTGTTTTTAGTTATATGGAGTAGACTGTGAAACCGAATTTTTATGTCTAATAATATTGCTAACATCAAAGGAAACGTTTAAAAAATATATCTCATGAAAGAGAAACGAACAAAAAAGCATGGCCTGGGTATTTTGTAAGACCCCTTTTACACAATATGTTGTTATTATTATACCATTAACAAAGTACGAATTAATCATTTATCCTTCTGTAATCGACCGGATTTCCGTTGGGAAATCAACAGTTAAACCAGTAACATTTTATTCGGTAAGACACATCGATATATCGATAATTAGTACCAACGTGAATTTACTTCTAACTGTGTCAACGGAAAAGAACCGAATATCACAGCATATCACAGAACAGAACATTGTTATCGTTAAACTGAATCAGAAACCATTAATCTCTGGATCAATAAAGCCCAAATTACAAGCGCAATAGGCCCTGTTGTCAAAACATGATAAAAAGGAGGATAACATCTTTTTACCTGTCTATAATAATGTAACTATTTCAACAATATGCAATGAAGAAGTTATGAAAAACGTTTTTAATCAAAAGAAATTGAGATATTAATGACAGTGGCAATCGATTATGCTGATATGCAATTTCTGTGATGGGTTTGGATGTCTGAAGTCTTTAAAGGGAATTTTATTTGACATGTCTAGTTCATTGAACAGTCCTGTAATTTGTTGCCTGTGGATAAAAGAATGTGCTGCGTTGTCATTGATATAATAACTACGTTTAGCCAGCTATATAATTTTGCATTTTCCCAATAATTATGTATGTTGCATTTGCGCATACATAAGTGTGTTTTTTGTCATACGTCCATTGATTGACAAAATAATGTTCTTTTTATGTTTTAGGTGTTTTTAAAAATATTTTTCTGTACATTGTTTCAGTTCAATTGTGATTTCAAGTTGTCAACTAATGCCAATGTCAATGGTTTCCACTTGGACATGATTTGTTTGGGGTGGGGTGGTGCTTAATTATTTTTCTCTATATATATTTTTCACCATCGATTGTTGGTAAAGAAAGTCAACTGAATGAACCACAAGTCTTGGAATTCATCAAAATGTTAAACGAATCAAAGCTATGCTTTGTAAAGTCCAATAGATTTCATAATGCATTCTACCAACAGTCAACCGCACAAGAATGCATTACGAAAAAGATGAAACGAAATTTCTATGGGATTCGTGATAAAAGCGAAGGGCGGAGTAGAGAACCGTGTCTGGTTCAACTCTCGTAATTGATTGCGCGGGGTTCATTTTACACTTCTGCGCATGCTCTGTCCAGCTAATGGGGTACTCACCCCCAAGAGATATCATCCCCACCCCCTAATCCCCTTTGGGGACAGAAACGCCCCCTCAAATCCCAGATAAAATCTTTTATCCACTTACCACTGTGTCGCCGTAAGCACGTGAATTGTTTAGGTAAGATTATTGTGTGGACATAATGGACGGATAATGGAGGCAATTCTGATAGAAAAACATGGTTAGAGATGGCAATTACGATAGGGCACCTGTCCATTGAAGGGAATCACGTTAATTCTGTGTCGATCATTATTTATCTAAGGTTCTCTTGTGACTTATGTCTGTCTGTAAAGTGCGTAATAACATATTGTGGTATCCATCAATACACCGTTGTGGTGTGAGAATCGTGTATGTGAGTGCAAGGTGTTTAATTTTGAGAATTGAATATTTTATGAATAAAGCTTCCAATTATACAAATGGCATTTTCAATTAACGGAATTATTCAGACAATCCATTCGAAAGGCCGGCGAAATATATGGCATTTAAAGCAAAAATAAACGCCGAGTGTCGAAATCTGTGTCAGTTTTGTTCTAAAGACGTGAAATGGATAAATAATAGACAGAAAGTCTGATTGAGTTGACAAAATTGAAAATATGCCCTGGACGATTGGTAAAATCCGCCTTTCAAATTTTCAGAAAACGCTTACGATATCTGTAAGACTTTCACAGAGAAGATGTTAAAACATAGAAATGTTTGCATTTTATCTTTGCTAAAAACCTTATGTTAAAAGAAATGTAATACTGATAAATTAGCTCAGCATTGAGTGAGCATTGCCGTACACAGTCATACGTGTATGTCCAAATGTTGATGTAAATCGCCATTAATTTGAGAATCCCCATGTATCTGCAGTGTTGTTTCAATCCACTGCTTGTCTAAGCACCTTATACATCGTATCACTGACATTTTATGATTTGAAAGTTGATTGTTGATCATCTTTTTTCTCATCCGGGCACTGTCTGTCGATATTGCTAGATTTAACTCATATTATTGGCTGGTTATTTATAGATATATACGAGGCGACGGTTGTTTAAATAATCAGTGGAATGAAGTAGCCTCGGTAATACGTTTACCCTAATGGGGCAGGATATCTGAGAATATAAAGTCAAATATGTCCACATGTACTTGTGGGAGTCATTAAAGATATACGTAGCGCACCTCCAATCTACTCGTGACAAATTCACACGCATCCAAATCTATTAGCACGCCTCGTGCGCATTTCACTTTAACAAACTGGAACATTTGACAGGTACGAAATTTACAAGCTTGTCGATTGCAATTGTACATATCGTGGTGTCACTCACTTCGGCTTAGGGTTGCTGATAGCGTGTTGTCGATATCGCCCGAGGAGCATGTTGCACGGACTATAGTAAGTAGACAGGCGATCAGATGGAGATTCCCAGGGGAATAACGATATATCCCCTATCCTCTTCTCCCGCTCGTCTAGCCTTACCCCCGGGGATACGATATGTGTCGCTAACTTTGGTATTTTAAATCTAAGGGACTCAAGTATTGTCAAATCGCAATCCCACTACCGTTTGTTTTTGTTGTAAATTTCGATCACTTGAAGAACAAGGCAATCTAAATACATTAAGATCAACATTTTTTAATATTAGATTGTACCATGTTGTATTAAAGGGGCAGTAGCACGTTTTTTCGCTCAAATAAGTCGATGAAATGTATTTGAAAAATATTGTGTCCAATAGTAAAACTTTCCAGAAAATCAAGTTAAAAATGAGTGTACATGGTTCTGTAAAGCCATGGGAATCGTTTTCGTCATTCGAAATAATAAAATGTGTTCACAATAAAATGGCCGCCATGCATTTTTTGCTTTATGCGCAACACGTTTATTATTAATATGGATAATTGGTTTGCGTAATAAGATGTTTTACCCTCTAAAGTTAACTTAAATGAAACAAACTATCATTATAAATAGGAAAATTGAAAAAATAAATTCTGCAAAAAACGTGCTACAGCCCCTTTAACATGATATAGAACGGTCCATTTACATTAATTTAGATTAAGAAAAAAAACCCATATACCTGAATAATCGTCGCCTGAATTCAATAGAGACTGTATAAATACAACCAACCTATGTGTAGGGATTTCTTAGTATATGGACAGCAGGACAGAAGAAATGAAAGCTTGAATATTTTCGGTTTGAGAATTCGGTAAAATTGGTAATTTAATTTTGTATCTCAATATTTATTTTCTCAAGGTATAAATTTGGCTTTGACACTATCACATTATATGGTATAACATGGATTTTGTTGAATGGGAATACTTGCAGATAGCTACAGTTCAATGTTAATTAAAAAAATGCTAACCTTACTATTAAAGTGTTAATATGTTGTCCAACACCCTGTACAACAATTTCATTTTGCCTGAAAAAACGCACGAAAGTCATGCTTATCGTCGAAAAATTTGAAATGTACATCAAGATATCCCAGGGAGACCACGATGCACATCGCATTCTGAAATCTACATCGAAAATAAATGAGGCACTGCATGGACATCATGAGATACGCATGCTGCACGTGCGACGTCATGAGTAGGACAACTCGACGTCGGCCATGAGGGAAATCACGTAGAGGGGGATTATTGTTGATTCTCGAGGGAATTGTAACAACCCTTTCTCTCACATATGTCTTGACTTTCCCTGGGGAAATGATAAACATCTCTGACGTTGGTATTTCTAATGTTTCTACTTAGATTTGACCATAGGAAGCCAACTAAATTAACACTTAGGGGCAAAAAAGCCACCCGGGGAAAAGCCACCTAGAACAATTGTCACCTAGCACAAATGCCACCTAGGACATGAACCACCCAGTTATTTTATAATATTTTGATGATAAAAATGACTATGGTGAGAGAAATAAGTTGATTAGTTGACTGATAAAATAAAATAGTTTGATGAAAAACATGACTTTGCTGAAAAAACCTTACTTTGCTGAAAAAAACTTACTTTGATGGAAAACTTACTTTGATGAAAATAACTGACTTTGATGAAAAACTTATTTTGATGGAAGTCACTGACTTTGATGAAATAAAATAGTTTGATGAAATAGAATAGTTTGATGAACATGACTTTGATGAAAAACTAACTTTGATGAGAAAAAAAAACATGGATGAAAATCTTCAAACGTAGGAGTGTTCTGACAAGTTTGCATGTTTCTTAAGCCTATTTGAAGTGTTTTGATAGTTAACTTTAATATGAATTAGATCATTTCTGGAAAATCCAACTAAACTCAATTTGTAATTATATAGAAATATTTTGTGTTTGACTCTGTTGAAAATAAGGTAAAGTTTCCCTTAGTGTACACTGTATTTATCATAATGAATTTATTGTTTAGCATATAGTCTTTGTCTTACTTCACTAACACAAAGTAAAGAAGCGTAGGGTAAACAGTAGCGTGAAACAAAGAACAAGCTTTGCTGCATATATATGTTTATGACTGAAATTTTAGATTTAGGTGAACGAATTTGTCTTGTTGTCATATTAAATGAGATGACATGAGTTCAGGTTTAACGTCACTTTCAAGAGTATTTCACTCATTATGGCTATGTTGTTAAATTAATACAAATCGCTTCATCTAAAATGAAATATACAACATAAGAATAGCCAGAAGATTTATCTTTTTAGTATTTCAATTTAAGTCAGATCTTAACTTAATTTTAGTTTGGGACTTTTGTTTCAGATTACATCATATTAAAGAATGATTCTAGACTATGTGAAATGCTCCTTAATAGGTCATAGTGTGACATCTGCCCGAGTTATGAGTTCTGCGCATTTTGGATGACACCATTAAATTAGCAAGGTGTTATAAATGTCATTATCTGTTCATGTCGTCCCCAAACCCTTTTCGCCTAGTTTCCAACTTTCCGGTGATCAGATAGTGATTCCCAAGAGAGCATTGTACCCACCCCCAGGCAACATGCCTCACCCAGGGGCTCGAATGATACCATCTGTGACGTCTGTGGGACACTTGCTGAATATAGATATGATTATTACTGATGATATAGATAGGAAGAGTGCCTATCTAAATGTCGATGGCGCCATGTTTATTTTCGATCATCCCTGGGTACAATCTTATGAGAGCAATTTTGACATAAGCTATAAACTTCAATGAACTTGAATGTTAATTTTATTTTTAAGCATTGGATAAGGTAAAATATATCCTACAGTTGTTTTATGTGTTAAGATCTATAAATATATTTGGTCAATTATGTATATTACATAGATTTATGATGAACAGATTACAAGCAGTATGCAACACCAGTGTTTATGTTGGTTATGATGATACTGTTGACATTGATGATGACGTTTTATATGAAAAGGGGATGACAATACTGATGACAAATAAAACATTGACAACAACACTTGTTGACCAATAATCACAATCGTCTTTTAAAACAACACTGAATATAAGTCCTGACATAAGCAACTTTTCTATTTCAGTCGCCCTTAAGAAAGTTCACTTATCTTCACAATAAAAATAATCTTATTCAACGTTCCTTGAAATGTTTGGTTGTTTATGGAAACACTTAATCATACGTGCAACTACCCTGTTTTTGATCTTTACATTTCAATATAAAAACTATCGTTAGAGCCTAAATGTTTGCAAAACAGAGCCACTGTGACATATACCAAATGGAAAACAAATTATTAAACAAAGAAAACAAAGAAAACGAACGGATTGAAATGAAACTGCCCATAATCTAATAAACCTTTGTTTTTCAAACTTAACGCGTGTATCTCTAAACAACGCTGTATTCGAGAGACCTGGGTTGAAGTTTATTGATTTTTGTTTATCTCAGAAGAACTTTGACGTTGAAAGAAGCTTTGAAAGAAGTCTTAGTACTTTGAATTTTAAATTTGGCTTGTGACGCTGAAAACAAGCTGCGTCTGTTGATGTTCTTTGTGTGAAGGAGGCAAAGACAGGATAAATAAACATTTCGTTTTATCTATATAAGTATACTTGTCTCTTACTCAAGGTCACCATATAGAGTCTTTGAAGGAGATTTAGGAATGGTATGCATAATAACAATATTTTCTGGATACAATGTTTTATGAATAAACTCCACACTCCTTCACCAGGTGTTTGAATGAATATGTCAAATTGTCTGATATTTGTTGTCAGTGCAATGGAAGTACTGCAATAAAATTGTTAAGGAAATCTAAAATATACCGACAAAATAGTTAGGGATATATGTCAATATTTTTTAATTTTTAATACAAATGTTTTTAGTTATTGTCAAACTTAATTATTAATCGTATAATTCCAGCATGTCCAGTTCTTGGTTTGGTGTAGGAACTTTAAAGTTGGTCAATATACCTCGAGGTTGTAGCTGTAAGTGACTATAACATTTCTGAAAAAGTATTGTGTTCATTTTATTCTGAAATTTAGTAGAAAAGCCCGAATATTTCAGTAACATTGTCACAAGACCATCGTTCAGCCACTACGATACATTATGAACAAGTGAAAACAATTGTTACACATATGGCTCCATATAATATCACTTCCAACTGTGAAAGGAGCAATATAAATGTCACAATGGCTATCCAGAGCGCGTACTCTTTACCTATATGGTAGGACGTGTCGTTAGCTTTATTGATATATTTAGGCTGAACTTAGCGACACGGCTACACTCCCATTCGCTGTAAGGAGCTCAACTTAATAGTCAATGAAGGGGAAGGTTATAGATTTTATCGCTTATATTATCGTTGTAGGCGATGTCAGGTGTTTAGAAATCCGGGATTTGAACTCTGACATTTTTAGGATGGACTTGTTTTCATCAGATGTTTCATGTAGCCAAAGGCGTTTTTATGTTTATTGGTTTTATGTATTTTTCAAAATGTCTATTTGCCTAGTAGAACAATTTATTGCATTTTCGCACTCCCATTCAGTATGAATAAGATTATGACACATCTATTTCTGTCCGTATTGATGATACAACTTGTCTGGTATATTGTTTTCCATTTCATTTAATTCAAACAATACTTTAAAACTGACCCAAATTCATAAACCACGTGACTCTGGTGCGGAACAGGAAAACTAACAACTCTTTTATTTTCCTCTTCAGGATCATAGATAAAGCTTTTACTTGCATAGAACAAGATAGGAAAGCGTGAGATTAAGATAGGAGAGTGTATATTGCACCGTCTGATACCCAACGTGAAAAGCATGCAACGCGGTGAAATAAAATAAAAGTTTGTTGACTTGATTTTTGACTTCGCTACTACAAAACAGCAAATTGTTTATTAGTTTTATGATACGTAATGTGTTACCATGTGAATATTATATCAGTGTATAACACAAAAATCCAAGATGGCGGATACTGCCGTCAGAACTTTCCCTTTAAGGACCCATATGTACCCTTGTATTGACTTTAAGCCGTGTGAGTATTGATTCATACACACATGTCGGGATTACACACAGATTCATTGATTGAGAGTTGTATGAACATTTACTGCAAGCAATTTACGTCAGTACAAGTCTCTTCTTCAAACGCCAATAAACCCTTATAGGAAGCAGGCAATGAACCAGTTCATTGGAATATCTGTTACGGTTTTATTGAAAGACAAATAGCAAATGGTCAATTTCATCAATTGGGTTTGATTACGTCATCAAATAGGTCCAAATCAAACCTTACCCAAACCATATCCGGTTTACGTAATTGATTTCCGGAAACTAAAAACCTGAACAGCCAATGAGGCTGTTTTATTTCTCTAGCACATGTGTGTATTACATGCACATGTTTGTCTCAGAAGTGATACTTCAATGAATCCTTGAAGTGCCATAGATCTTTGAAATTGTTTTACGATATTCGCAGCTCTAAGACCGGTTTATGACATCTGTTAAAAGTGTGGTGTGTAATAAAATTTTCTCAATCTAAATGGTATAATGTCAATGACAAATAGCAATAAATTTTGTATTATGGCTCTTTGAGAGTAAACCTTTTCAAAATCCTTTTCCTTTTAATGTATATCGTAATTTAATTTTGGATAATCGCCCGCGAACTTTTACCATTTTATGAAGTAACAGTTCAACCTCGTTTAAATACAAGAAAAATAAAATACACAAATAATTATTGTTGTAACGTCCTTTAGACGTCGATGTTGTCTTAAATGGTTTAAAACTAAAATAACATAGAAGTCATTCCGTGAAAATTAATTTATTTCATTGATATTTTTTTATATTTTTTTACGTAAGACAATCAGTGTTTTTTCCATATCACCTGTTTTAAGAAAGTATTCAAGGGCCACCACAAATGTGTTTTCTCTTTTAAAAACTTGAAGAATGGCTTTTAGCCTTTTTACGAATATATATTAATAATGGCACTGTGTATAACTTCATTCTAAACCAATATCTTCAAGATCTAGAAAAATAATCATGAAAATTGACACTCATCCGTTTATTTGTAGGAAAACTGCCACCCAGGGTGAATGCGGATGTTTGCAGTTACAGAAGCCGATTGTCAATAAACCGTTACGTCCCATTACACAACCTCTTTTGTTGACAGATGTCTTCAACGTGAAACTGACATCCACGTGTAGTTCGTGCTGATTTAACTTGCAAAACATGACAAGCATAGGTGTTGTTGTTGAAGTTGAAATGCACGTGCTTTTCATGGTTATCGTGTTTTTTTTCAATGACGTATCCTAAAGATCAATATTTTCACGAGTTAGCCATGGAGCTACGTAGATATTGAAATGCACGTGCGTTTCGTGCATAGATGTGTATATTTCAAATATCGTGCACAGCGGCGTGATAGTTGAAACATGTGCTCTTCGTGTCAATTTCAAAGCACACTAATAAATATCATCATTTTAGTCTGGCATGTGTTCCTTGTTTGTGACCAGTGTTTATTTTGAAATTGTTTTTGCACGTGATACATTAATTGTGTTGTTATCTGGATTTAGATGATATCGATAACCGATAAAGCCAGTAGAATTAGTTAAATGATTTACTCGTCCCTTCATTGTGCTTTAACTACACGTGGTCTTCCAGTTCAGTGGTCTTTATTCCGTATTGGTTTCAATAACAAAACTCAAATATTTCAGCCGGCTGCTGCATAGGGATCCCATTTGAAACTGACATGCACGTGCTTTTCATGCTTTTCACGGTTTCGGAAAAAAACGGACAATATTTTGTGTTCTTTTCAGTGCTTTCGTGAACAGTAACAGTGTTTATTTCAGAAGTCAACACATCATATTAGTACCATACCCATGCACGTGTAATTCATGGTTTGAGTTCAAACTTTCCATTGTTCTTCATAGTATTGTTAACGTCACATAACAATGATTCGTTGTTGTTACAGATTCCAAAGACCTCGTCCACAGATATACCAAAGAATTTCGATTTCGGTGAGTAGAATGTTTTTAATCTGTGTCAATATCTATACGCACATAGAGTGGCATTTGAGAACTGTACGGTGAACTGTAGAGTGTTGTAGTTAACTATGTTGTTAAACTAAGTCCAAATGAGAAACTAGAACGAAAGGAATAAAAGTGAACTTGACTTGAACAAACTACTGTACTATATGTCCCAGTCAAGGATGAGCATGCGCACATAGTCTAAAGAAGGTTTAGGTTGAATATATGTTATTTGTATGTATGTACTCATGTGTACATATACACTGTCGGCCAAAAGAAACGCCTACTCAATTTTCCTAAAAATAAAAGATGAAATAATTTCTGAACTATAATCACTGGTGTCACCACGTTATGCTGAAACAATATGTTTACGAAAGTTAATTGAAATCGTGAAACAACTGTGATTCGAGTCAATAACATTGATGAAAACCACGCCCTGTGAAGACCACTATTTCTGTTAGATTCACTTGCGCATCGTAACCATGTGTATCTATAGGTACGGGTACAGGTGGTACGCCGCTACGAAGGATCGATGTAAAAGATAGGAGATGCTTCCATTGCCCCAACTGAATAGAGTCGGAACTCCATGTTTTACTCGAGTGTCCACATAAGAGAACATATTTTAATAGCAGCAGAGTGTTTTATACCTCGTTTTACTCTCATATCGGTAATTGAGAAGTTATCACTCCTTTAAGCTCTGAAGATCTAAAATATGTGCCAAAACTGCTTTAAAATACTTTTAAAACGCCAGCAAATGTTTTACAAATAGTTTGTGTTTATACTCATTTATTTGTATTCGCAATTGTCGTTAATATTGTATTTTCTTTTATTGCCATGTAATAATATAATCATAACTCCTTTGGAGAGGCATATGTCCATTTATAATCAATCTGTACTAGTTTTATGTAATTATTCATTTTTATGTACATATGGTGAGACGTTAATAAACTGTCTGTCT
The DNA here is from genome assembly GCA_936450465.1 of Gibbula magus. NCBI lineage: Eukaryota > Metazoa > Mollusca > Gastropoda > Trochida > Trochidae > Gibbula > Gibbula magus. The sequence continues at coordinate 21,694,713 of OW388298.1, read as the reverse complement.
GTCTGTAGCGTCACCACCACTTCAATACGAATGCATGCCTGTATTGTTGCTCCTGGTTGTATGAAAATCTGTTTCAAATGTTTTTCTGATCACGCACTGGTCGAAAACTGAACAATGCTGTTGTCTCATTTCAACAATCGCCATTCTTTTGTGACGTGACAACCTATGAAATTCATATATATTATTCAGAAATGGTGCAACTTCATAATTCTATAATATTGCTCAACTTACATTTAAAAAATATTTAATAATAGTACATACTTGCTTTAAAACTGAATAACTGAATTGAGTTGATTGATTTCCTCAGTAATATGACTTATTATCCTACCTCATGTAAGAATGTCGATCTATGATTGGTCCACGTGACCCTGAACAAATAACCATATTCACCCTCACCCAGGTGGATAAATGTCACCGAGGGTGATAAAAGCCTTATACCCCGCTACCGAAATAAAGCGTGCGTCCACGTCAGTCAGCCCATGTCACATGATACAGTTTATTTTGACTCTAACCCAGATTTGTTGCTTCTTTGAGTAAACGATGTTCGAGCATTTCTGTTTGTTTTTAATAATATTTTGAGACATTCGGTAGGATAAAAACGTTATAACATTCAGTTGAGGTTTACATCGTGAATTATAAGACCCTTATTATTTTTTATTCTACTCGCCTCCGGCTCGTAGAATAAAAAATAATGCGGGTCTTATAATTCACGATGTAAACCTCCACTGAATGTTATAACTTATAATATAGTTTCGATTCCTTACCAGAACAATGTTAGCCTCGTCTTTATCAAATTTCAGTTACACTTTCATTTGTATCTTACACATTGATATAACACAAACATTGGTAGAAAAACATAAATTTAATTATAATACTCTTTTTTAAACTAGTTGAATAAATTGTGTGAAATTATAATGCAAAGAAGAAAATCTATGATATATAATTTACTATGAATGGTGGATTTTCATTCATTTCTTATACTAAATCACTAGACTAAACACATTTACGAAATATTTTGGTTATAAATAATATAACAGAGCGTTGACTTCCTCTTACTGTTGAACTGAACTTCAGAAGGATAAATTACCCTCAAGGTCTGTGTTCTGTGCAGATAATATCAAGTTTCCACGTTGGAATGCGTGCATGACATTATATTTGTCAGATCGTTATGTTAGATTACATTCAACCGTGGCTTCAAATCCTTATGAATAAGGAGGAAAAAGATATATGTCATTTGATATAATTTACATTTTTATTAAATTATTAATGTTAATCGTTTTTCAAATATAAATATAATTGATGACAATGCATTGTTCCAAAATATATATTCAAAGAGTGAGTGAGTGAGTTGGGGTTTAACGCCGCTTTCAAGAGTATTTCACTTATATCGCGGCTGCTAGTATTATGGCAGGGAGAAAGCCCGCAACGCCATGTGGCTATGCACTGCGGTGAAACCTGCGAGCAGCGGCTGGAACTAGCGAACCATGGGTGGTACTGCATTGAAATTCAGTGTAGCATTGCACCCAAACCTTACTGCGTGTAGAACAGTTCTCTACTGCAGACAACGTTATTGTAGACTCGATCCGTTGTGGTTTATATGGTTCATATGGTAAAGTATTTGGTTTATGTTTGATATATGATGATCTGGACCAATATTTTAGAAGCTCTCTTAGTGCTAAGATAGTCGCAAGTGCCATACATTAACATTGGCTTACGACTATCTTAGTGCTAAGAGAGCTTTGAAAATATGAGCCCTGGTTGCGATTCCCGTGTTAGACTCATCCGGGCTAGTACAAGAAATAGGTAATTGCTGGCTGTATAATGTCAAAGATAATGCTCTTACTTTGGTATTTAACTGATAAACAAATTGGAAAAGTTATTGTTAACGTATATACTTATAACAGAGAGGAATTATATTGCTCATATATGTTGACGCTGTTGTCGATTTTCATATTGTTAATTTGAGATAAAATACCTAATAAGCCATATACAAGAAAAAATATATACGGATTTGAAAAGTTGGAATAAAGATAAGTACATTACATGCGGTGTTTATGTGTAGATAAACTGTTATTAAATGACAAAAATTAAAGTACTGATTTTCATTACTCATATTTTATATCTTGAAAAAACGATTTTCTTTCTTGCTGTTATAATTATGATTTTCTCTTTTATAGCTTCATGTTCGATTGTGTAATTTGATCCTATCTTACTTTCCTACAGATGTTAACTATGATCAGATATAAGGAATCGGTTTTCATATTCATTATTTAATCACCTAATTTTTAAGGTTTCCACTTAAGATAAGAACATTCCTTAAAAGATAATCATAGATATTTATCATATTAATATAATCGAAATATTTTGTTAATTATGAATACCTTATCATATGCATGCTAATCTAGTGATGCTATTGAGATTTGAAATTTTAAAGAATTTAGTTTAATTTAGTCCTGCTATTTACTCAGTTATTTCAACATAGACATCGTGTGGCATTTCTGATAAATAGAAATATGAATGATATTGGTTAGAGTGACAAGGTGCTATTGTATTTCAATAGCAACCATAAATCCTTGTCTTTTAAAAAATGCTTAGAAGAAGGTTTAACAATGCTGACAGATACTTTATTTCTTTTTTTCTCTTTATGTATCACTTTTAAAAATACAATTTCATTTGACAAATTACGATTCTAGTTACCAGACTATTTATAATGCGACAAACAAGGAAGTAGCCACTATTTAATAATAACCACTTCCATAGCGATAAATCTCATCGGTATAACGGCTCTAAAGCTTCCTACACAAACAAGAAGATTTCCGCGCCTCTAGACACAGGAGCTATTGAGAAATAACAGGTGAACTGTAGAGCCCTCAGAAGTACAGTCTATCTGGCGCTTACTCATCTTTTAACGTCTTATATTGGTGTGACGCCACCGGGAATCGAACACCGACTGACGGGGCACTCTACCAACTGAGTTATATCCATGTTTAGACACTCGACTGTACAATGCCACCACTTTCATGTTTTAACAATTGAGACTAACTCAGCTCCGACCCACCTGCGATTTCCCTTTGCCAAAGTGTTTACAACTCAGTACGTTAACTATCCTCTAAGGGGATGCCTGCCCGTAGCACCTGCATGGGGTGACTTGTCTTACACTCAAACACTGCACTGCTACAAAATGTATTTATTCTGAAAATATCACCATTGTAGTAAATATTAAAAAGGAGACTGTAAGAAATGGATTTTTTTTCTATAAAAAAGGCTCCTTTTACCTATTTCTTTTTAAAAAGTCTAAGTGTAAGACTTATGCACATGCACACTTTGAAGAATATCTTAACTTTTAAATTCTGTGTAGCTCCTGTTGGTTTAACCCCGTTTTATCACCTTAACTAATCCCGACTTAACCTTCACTCGATGACTTAACCTTCACTCGATGATTCAGAGACAGTAAAGTGGGATTATGTGTGCAATAACTCACAGTTCAAATTCTTATGCTGTATAATTACTCATTAAATGAAGATTACAACCCGTGTGATCTCATGAAGAAATGAGTCTGAGGATTATCCGGCATAATGATGCAAATCTTACGTTCTTTGATCCTTGAAGTTGACATGGAAAGGGGAGAATTACCACAGTGCTTAAATTTGACGATATGTATTGGAATGTGTATTGTGTCTACGTGTATTTACTGTGGAATTGGCATTCCCTGCATCTCATCATTGACATTTACATTATTTAAATTTAGGGGGTACACGTCGTCTGAAACTTTATTATTACAGTAATAATATCCTTAGCTGATATCCTTCTAAAACAAACTGATATGTGTTAACTTATCGATAAGGAGAATAACGACACGGTGATGATAATACGACACTGTGTTGACAATAGTAATAATCATAATAAAGTCAGTTTCTATAGCGCTGTATCCACGAAAGCATCATGCTCAAAGCACTTGATGTTGTGACAAAGTGATATGGTGACAATTTGATATGGTGATGATAATGTGACACTGTGATGACAATGTGACAAGGTGACATGGTGACAATTTGATATGATGGTGGCACTGTGGCACTGTGATGACAATGTGACAATTTGATATGGTGATGATAATGTGGCACTGTGATGACAATGTGACAAGGTGACATGGTGACAATTTGATATGGTGATGGTACTGTGACACTGTGATGACAATGTGACAAGGTGACATGGTGACAATTTGATATGGTGATGGTGCTGTGACACTGTGATGACAATGTGACAAGGTGACATGGTGACAATTTGATATGGTGATGGTACTGTGACAAGGTGATGACAATGTGACAAGGTGATGACAATGTGACATGGTGACAATTTTATATGGATGTGGTAATGTGATTAGCTGTTGACAATGTGATATGGTGACAATTTGACATGGTCACAAGTTACAAGATGACAAGGTTTCATAGTGAGACGGTTGACATGATGACAAAGTGACAAGCTTAAGGTGACAAGGTTTCATAGTGACAAGGTGACATGATGACAAGGTAAGATAATATTGTTCAAACCTGTTGTTGGAGCCTTCTGTAAGTCTATGAGCGCCGACTGTGCTGACATACCGGCATTGAGTTAATGTCTGTCTACCCATCATGGGGTCGTGCTTATAAAGGCGTTATTTACTTTAGGTCTGTACTTGGTAAACTTTTAACAACCACGGAGATTGTGAATTCAAAATAAATGAATACCTCACTGACAAAAATGACATCTCTCACCCCCATAAAATATGTATATTGTCGAATCAAATCTGATTATTTGAATTGAAGATTAAATCACGACGTTAACAGTGTTTAGAAAGACGTATTACTTTGATTTAGTGGAATCTGTAATGTAACCAGGTGCACTTTATCTTGTATGACGGGCATTTGTCAAATTATATTTTTTTAAAAACTTGGCCTTGCATGGTATGTGATATCATAGATTTGACATTACCGTAACACAAACATTATTGATTTGCACGTGCACATCTTTCCAAAGATTCAGGGTTGATCTCAAGTTCATTTCACCCTATATCATATTTCAGTACCACGACCGAGTGCTTGATATTTACTATATAATGCGCTTTTAGGAGTCGCTTTTAGGGGTCGCCTTTGGCATTTCGACAATCCCTCTTATCCCAGATAACACACCCCCTAGTGGGCCACTAGTGGCAGGTAGCTAGTGGCTTGCCACTGGTGGGTAGCAAGTGGCCCACCGGTGTGATAGCTAGTGGGTAACTGGTGGCTGATAGCTGGTGGCTTGCCACTGGTGGGTAGCAAGTGGCCCACCGGTAGTGGCTTGCCACTGGTGGGTAGCAAGTGGCCCACCAGCGTGGTAGCAGGTGGGCCACTGGTGGCTGATAACCACTAGTGGCTGCCACCGGTGGCCCACCTTCTATCAGCTGGACAAACTGCTAGTGGGCCACTAGAGACGGTACTAGTGGCCCACCAGTGGTCCACCAGTTGTGTGTTATCTGGGATATAGTCAATACAGTAGTCTGTCTTCAAGACCCTTAATCTTTAAAAGCCGAAGCAAGTCTACAACTAGACTAAGCCTGTACCTTAATGAAGATGATATGTGACCAGATAACATTTCTTCTGACGTTCTGAAGAAGCGGTATATTTTCGATCGTAAAATAAAACTGCATTTCTCATTTCCGAATTTGGAATTAAATCGGGGTCAACTGATATCATTTGTTTTTACATATTCTGACAAAGTTCATATTCCAAGAGAAAGTTGTGTAAGGGCCTTACATAAGTGGGTTCGTCAACAATTGTCTCGCTGAGTCAGTGGCGGAGTCCCCCCACTTTTGAAAATATGTTTTGGGATTTTTTTGGACCCCAAAGGTGAATCGCCCCCACCGCCCCCTCCCCCACCGCCCCCTCCCACCCCAGTCGAAAATCAAGAGCAGGTATGTGTGGTATGTTACGCAGTTTTATACATGGTTTTCGTCGTACCAATTCAGAATTATCTATCCATTTGAGTCCACAGTGTAATGACATAACCAAGCCAATCGAAAACACTTTGTAGTTATTGAAAGGTAAATACCAACATATTTCTAAGACAAAATCTTATTCTTACCACATCTCGAAAATTCGCGGCGCTCGTGTTTTTTTCATCTTTGCCCAGGTCGCGTCACCTTCATTCGCAGGTTCTTCACGAAAACGTGTAAATTTCATAAAATGAACATTCCATCCAAAAGACATACTCCTTTCATGTAAAGTGAAAGTTGTTCAAACACAGCAGGCTATTTTGATAACTAACAAATAACAACAACGGAACTTTTGAAATAGATTGACATTGACCTGTAGCAACACACAAGGTACGAATTCACCTAAGCTTGTGGGTTGACATCTGTGTAGAAATACAACTCGCCCATTATATATCTTGTGTGAAGTTCGCTCCAACACCTCGCCTTTATCAAAGCCGACAGTCCCCTTAGAAGGAAACAACAACACTATTGTTAGACAACACCAGTTTCATGAATAAGCTATTTTCTCCACATAGGTGCGAAAGGTGCCTCAATTTTCACCTGTGCGCTAACGCCGCACCGAAAAGGACTCCTTTAAGAATAGCCTAACACACTCTCCCTACACTCACTCAGTCCAACACTAACTAGGGTAAAGTCTTTGTATATATCAACCTACATTTTAGCCCCAACCATAAACGCCATTTCCCCTAATATACCCTATTTAAGACACATGACTCCCCCCCAACTAAGCTTCCAACTAATAGAAACTAGAGAAAAGTATCCAAGAAAAACCCAAACACCCTCTCCTACATGCATCACATATCAATTCCTGACTCCGTTATCATCCCTCATAACACCAAGTGGAACTTGAGAAATCTATCACCTGAAAATAGATTCACCTATCACATTTCAATTCCCTCGCCCCTACTACCAACCCCTCCCAACAATCTTCCCCAAACCAAACTTACTCCCAGTCCCACCCCATAAAAAAACCTCACACAAACCGTTTTCCACATACTTAACACTCACATCTGCCGCTCAGCTCAGCTCAGCTCAGAGTTGCAGTCAAACATCCTAGAAGTTCCTCCCCAATAACAACACACATTTACACATTATGATATATGAATATATACCCTACCCCCACCTCACACATACTCACACACACACACACTCACACACGCTACTCAACCAACATCAAAAAAATTTTAAATTTTTTTTCAAATCTTACCGTATAAACCACTCACTCACTCTCTCACAAGGTAAAACCCTTAGAGAAGTAGACAGTTTCCATCTATCACACTAGAGGATAAAGGATCCTCCGCTCAAACAAGGCTCCTTTCTTTATCACAGACAGCCTACAACATGAATACACTGAAAAGGAGGGCGTTTGAAATATGATATTTCTGGGTTTCGCTGTTACGCTTTGTTATATAAGGAGGAAAACTTTCTAGTGTATTATTTCGCTTTATTCGATTTTAATGTCTAGGGTTTAGAAATGAATGCATGAGATGTACTTTTGTTAAGAATAAATTGAAAAACCACTTGACATATATTTGTGACAATTTGTTGGATTTTTACGATGATGTTCATGTTTCAAAACAGTTTTACGTTTCGTTGACGTTGACACTAAACACTGTAGCCTTTGTGACATTATTTTTTTTTAATTATTTAACCTGAGATTTTCTCATCTTAATATTAGTGTTATGTCTGGTTTGCAGTTACATGCACATGGCTGTCGCACTTACAAAGTTAACGTTTCCTGTGCAGATACATACATAAACCTTGGTAATTTCTCTCTCGGCACTTACAAATTGTTGAATTGACTTGGTACTTAATGTTCTCATATACCCACGTATTTATAAGTTTATTGAACATTACGATGTACCAATTCAGCAAGATACATATTCCAAAGCATTGTAAACTAGCGACCAAAATAACGCTACAGACAAAAATAGGCAAGATAGTTTAATCCACAAATGATAAATACGACTGGAACATTGTTACATGTTTATGTTTATGTTTATGATAAACACGCCTTTTTAAAAACGTCGTTTTTGTATTCACCTTAACTAGACGAGATAGGAGAGTGAAAAAAGTATTTTCCCTTTGTTAAGTCGTACTAGATGCGTAAACAAATTAAATTCCAATGAGGCGGATTATGTATACAACATCTTTTATTAGCTTAAATTCTATATTTCATAAATTTTAAACTTGAATATAAACCAATTTGTCGAAAACAAAACTCCTGAAATAGCGATTTTAGCATCCCATCGCTCCTTTGAACTGGCGTACAAATAGAGATCATTACATGATGAATGTAATCTTCAATATTTCTTCACGAAACGTGTTTATCAAAGGCATTCAACATTGTACGTAGCAGCGTTTTGTTTCTGACTCTGAATGTTGTAGCCTTTCTTTAGGTCGCTAGTTTATTTGTTCATATTTGACGAAGTACACAGACGCTTAACGACGTTGTTTAAATGTCAAATATATAACATTACTGTGGAATTAATACTTAACAATTACAAAATATTGATTTTTTACTTATCATTTAAATCCAAAGGTGTTCGGTGTCGGAAAATTTGGTGAAAGTGTTCAATTGTGAATAATTGATGATACTCTATATTTACTTTCATGAAGTTAATGTCGTGTAATATAAATGTATATATTTGTGTATATGTTCTTATGTCTCTCCTCAGAAGAAATTCTTTATTGACGTAGAACTTATTAGTTATGGAAAGGTTAACGACAATACAATAAAATATAACGGATGTTGAGGACCCCCACCTCTCCCTTTGAAAAACTATGCATGTAATATTGATGGCATCCATTGGTAACACCCCCCCCCCCCCCCTCTTTCCATATGTGACCCTCCCTTTTAAAAAAGTGACCCCCTACCTTTTCAATATGTGACACCCCCCCCCCCCCTTTTTAATATGTGACCCCCTCCCCCATTGAAAATTCCGCCTCTGAAATATTTGAATTTAAAAATGAAATTGAATTACAGCAAACTTACGAATTTATCAATAAATTTGAATGAAAACATAAATAATGAATATGAATATGTTCCAATTGTGTTTTCTTTATAACATTCAACACCTGACTATCCAATTAAAATGCTGATGCTCGAGGTGTTGATGTAAAATAGGCGTTGTTTATCCTTACTTGATGAACTTAGTTATTAATATGTCTATACAATATAATTGATTAAAAGTATAATATGTTCATTTCATTGTTTTTAATGAAATGTCACCTAATTGTCAGCGGGACTTAGCACGTGCGATCAAATGATCCTAAACTTATTAATGATTTTTGGTACACGTGCAATGAAGTGGAACTGGGAGGTGTCATGGTTGGTTGAACAATGCATGTATGCGAGAAAAGGAAACAAACGTTTGGCAGAAAAAACACACGTCGGGTTATTAACACCCGAATGGCAGTTATTGGTTGTTTACTCTCATATGAACATGCTGAAATATGCACGTGTCAATTACACTTTGAAGTGTTATGAAAACAACACGTGCTTGTAAATTCTCCATCAATGCATGTAGCTCTGACCCCCAAGGTGATATGATCCCGTGTTCATGAAAGGCATTTCATCTGGATGCTAATGTGTCAATTTCAATGCTGTGACACCTCGAAACAGTCGTCGCTTATTATAGGTGTATTTTTCTTAAACAGACCTGTGCTTGTTTTATGATTTTCAAGTTCTGAAATAGCTGGGACGTTATTTCTAAACGTTGTAGGTTTTAAAATGCTTTCTTGTTTTGGTTGCATAACTTAAAGGGGCAGTAGCACGTTTTTTGCAAAAATTATTTTTTCAAATTTCCAATCCATAATGATAGTTTATGTCATTTAAACTAACTTTAGGGGGTACAACATCTTATTACACAAACCCATTATCTGTAGTGGTAAAAACTATGTTGCGTATACAGCATAAAATGCATGGCGGCCATTTTATTGTGAACACAATTTATTATTTTGTATTACAAAAACGTTTCCCATGGCTTTACCGAAACATGTACACTCATTTTAAACTTTATTTACCGAAGAGAGAAGGATATTTTACCATTGGTGAAATTATTTTTCAAATACATTTCATCAACTTATTTCAGCAAAAAAACGTGCTACTGCCCCTTTAATTTGGCTAATGGATTAATATGTTCAGTTGATGAGCCGGTTTCTTAATGTACACACTTGTATATGTTTCTTGTATCTGGTAGGAGGGAGGGTTAGATTGGTGGGAGGAGGGCTTGGGGTTTGTTTTTTTGTCAACTCCATGTAAATTGACATTAAGTCATTGAAAGGTAGGTATTATTAAACGTGTTAGTTGTCCTTCAAGTTCAAATGGAATAGTCCAATATGTATATTTCAATGCCAAGTATCGGAACAAGTGAAATTGTCCTTGTTCTGATATCCGTGCATTTAAAACACATGCAAAATGTGAAAAGCGTGTATGTTCCTGCTTGCAATTCACTGCAAAGCGTAATCTTGTGCATTGCCGGGCGTTGTCTATAGCACTCGCTCGTGTTGCACGAAATCGTGTACATTTCTTCCTCTCCAATACGACTTGGTGTAAACATCTATGTGTGAATTGTTTGGCAGGAGTTTGTACCGCATTCTCTAGAAAACGTCACATTCCTAAGAGTAGCATTCCTTTCACGTCGTTTCCTTAAGAGTTTTAATGCCGATTTGTTTTGTAGACTAGAATGTTTTCTCTCAAATATTAGATTAGCAGTTTATGTAGACTCAGGATAATTTGAGACTCTATAAAATGATCCTAAATAATATGTAGTCATGATACGCTATGAACCATGGTTTTGTCTTTTGTGATACACAAATAGTATTAGGAATGCACATTTTATTGTTTATTTTGATTTACATTTAACAATAAGTGACTGTTAAAAATGACTTTTTGCTTATCACGTATTTGAACTTGAATTTGATATTTGATCAACATGAATAAAAAAATATTCTTTTTTATTCAAATATGTAGTTGTGTAATTATAGTTGATGTTAACCAATAGTTTTACACGTTCCATACGATAATAATAGCTAATTTTCGCCCTTTCCACCTAAGCCGAGACAAGCGTCATTTGTAAAGCCTAACGCAAATCTCCTGTCATTTATATAAAAGGGGGCTTAGAATTTCAAACTACATAATCGTTACCCAAACCAACCCTTAAACTTAACTAAAATCCTCGACCCAGTAGTTAGTTATAATGTAACCCGGATTTGTCAGTCCCATAGTCAACGTCAGTGAATTAATGGTGAAATAATTCCTCCCTGACAAGCGTTAATCCTGTTGAATTTAAAAGTCCCTGAAGATATAACCATTGCAGGGGGCTTTTGGGGATCATATAATCGGAGAGGGTTAAACTTTCATGAAGGAATTTAAAGTGGATGCTGGAAAACTAACCTTTAACCTGCTAAAGTCCACATGAGAGGACATAGATTTATGTGACAATGGTTCTCTAAAATAATTCTACTTGTGTCTTCGTATTGTTAATTGGAATATATGATCTCCTTTTATAAAGGTGTAAAATCGTTTGATCTGTTATACTTGTATGTGCATACTGCCATGTATACTGAACAACAGCTCTCTCTCTCTCTCTCTCTCTCTCTCTCTCTCTCTCTCTCTCTCTCTCTCTCTCTCTCTCTCTCTCTCTCTCTCTCTCTCTCTCTCTCTCTCTCTCTCTCTCTCTCTCTCTCTCTATAGTTCTCTCTCTCTCTCTAGTTCTCTCTCCCTAGTTCTCTCTGTCTAGTTCTCTCTTTCTCTAGTTTTCTCTCGCTAGTTGTCTCTCTCTCTCTCTAGTTCTCTCTCTCTATAGTCCTCTCTCTCTAGTTCTCTCTCTCTCTCTCTCTCTCTCTGTCTGTGTCTGTCTGTCTGTCTGTCTCTCTCTCTCTCTCTCTCTCTCTCTGTCTGTGTCTGTCTCTCTCTCTCTCTCTCTCTCTCTCTCTCTCTCTCTCTCTCTCTGTGTCTCCCCCCTCTCTCTCTCTCTCTCTCTCTCTCTCTATATATATATATGCAAAATACTTTATATGTTATACCGTTTTACTATATAGTATGAATGTGGATATGAACAACAGAGTACACTATTAACGGACTTCATACTTCATACGATTTAATACCTCTATGTAATGAGATAATGTATTCCAATTAACAATATGCAGACGTGAGTGGAGTTACTCTAGAGTACCATTGTCAAGTAATACTGCGCAAAGGGAGTTCATCCACGTGTTAAGCCACGGCACTTTTGGGTTACCTAATTTGCGTCCATTTGTTTGCCTCTTGGGACGATGACTGACATTATGAGGTAATTCCACAAACATGTGCTTTGAATTCTGTTGACTTCTGGGAATAATGTACCAGGCAAGAGTAATTGTGTAATTGTGTTAATGGTTTCTGGTTTTGTTCTTGGCTTCAACTGGTGAAGTGTCCATTCGTCTTTGTTTACTTAAATGTTTGACTTACTGAATAGGCAGTTTGGAGGCAGCTCAAACGAGTAATGTGATCGAGCGTACCCGCCAGCTATTTGAAACGAGAATTGACAAGTTTGTCAATATTTATACAAGTTCAGTATCTATCTAATTAAGTCAAATTTTGTTATTTCATGTACATTATGATTGAAACGTATGTACCTACTGTCGTGATTTAAGTCAAAATGGCTGTATGAGTACATTATAAACAACTACTTTCAAGACCCATTTTACATTTTACTTTTATGATAGAAACGTCAACATTTCGTAGATACCCATCAGGTCGTAAAACATCGTGTTTGTTTTATGTAATGTGAATAAAGTAACAGTAGATTCAGCTCTATTTACATGCATAATCTTCTTGGCACACCTGGAGTAGTACATGTATTGTTAGACTAACATTTAGTCTCAGAAATATATTTTTTCTTACCAGCAACATTTTACAAACAATTCAAATAGATATACCAAATGGAGCCCTAAATATGCCTTAATTTCAGAGCTGAGTAATCTAGACTTGCTATAATATTCTAGACTGGGTTGGTCGTCAATTGAATATTTTGCTCTAGGGTCTGGATGACAGACTAATGTATTGTATGCATTCTTCTGTAACAAAGTTCCCAACAGTACGTCACTCTAAACATTGTATCAACAAACTATTGTATAGGTTGATCATACTGGCATATAGGTATATGTATCTACAGGCAGATTCAAGTGTCACATTTCTCATCACGGTTCATCCAAGGTAATTTTGTTCATCTAATTCTCATCACAAACACGACATCACCGCCCAGGGTTTGACTTAAATACCAGGGTTTTGACAGAATCTTCTCAAATCGTCTTGATTTTATCAAGTCAACATAATCCCTTCTTGACACGATATCATTAAATGTACTATTGTCGTCACAACTGGTTTCCTTATCCAATCTCAATGCTATTATCTACACAACTATCTTCAACAAAAGTTAGATCCGCAGCTGATATCGTCTGTGTCGTGTCATCCTCAATGCTATTCCCCACACAACTGATTTGCATTGTCCAAAAAAGGTGTTATTGCCCTTACGACTTGCTCGCAGCTATTGAAACGGCTATAATTAAACCATGTCACCAGCCGCCCGTGCAGGGCTTAAGCTTGTTAGTAAGAAAGTACGATCATTCATTGCGTCCAAGTGATAGTGCCCCTCGGGCTAAAAGTGTTCATTTCCAATGAATGGCGTCAATTATGTAGGTGGAAAAGTCATTATTGTTGACAAATAATTATGTTAAAGTTTTCGAATCGGATTTACGCGTACTTTGTGTCAGGGCCAGTAACAACCCCACCTTAATTAGAACCAGTAGATAGGAAAACATTATTTCAAGGGATATGTCACAATCCTTGCACCTAAATGAGTCATGATTTTGTTTTCCTTTACTAATTGAAAATGCCAAAACATCTTTTTTCTCATTGATTCTTCATAAATGACGCGTGAAATATTTGTGAAGGCTAAAAAAGCAGGTTATCTTTGTTAGGGAAACTAATCAATTTAACACGTGTCCAGGTATTGACAAGTTGACTTTACGCTGAATTTAAACCAAGGCATTTTCATTCGTAATTTCAACTATTGTAATTAAAATCGATACCTCTTCTTGTGAATAATATATGCGAGGATATCAAATTTAAATGTATATTTCATGGACAGGCACTTAAGTGAAACGAGATATGCTCTTGGAAATGTGTTATTTCTAGTACAACTTTTCTTGATGACTCATCTCGAAGTGTTTACGTTTTGTGAATATTTAGATTTTATAGATACGAACGTGAAAGCAGATGAGGAGATCCCCTTTGAAATATTCAGAAAATAAAATAATAAACATAGACATATACATAATACCTGAAGTAGTTTATACTATAGCCAACTACAGCCACACAAAAGCGCACAATATATTCACATACTCTATACCATAACACTCGCCAACATTCAGTGCTTCAGATTTTTATTTGTAACTTCGACGAATGATAGACTCTCTCGTGCTAATTGACTCTGTAAAATAAGGGTTTGTCAAATAACGCATACGAACTCTGTACCACTCATCGAACGTGAAGCATTGTCGGTCATAAGGATAAAAAGGACTTGCCATCCCTGATTGATAGATTGAAAGGAAAGTCCGATTTAGCCATGAGAAGTTCAACAACACTTTCTTGACGAACTACAAAGATCACATATATCATAAGAGTGATCACTACATGATAACAATCTGTTTAAAACCCCTCCCATCCCAATTTGGTAAACTAGTTTTTCTTTACTTCAGTCTTGGGTATCAAAAGAAATATTGTGTATAGCTTCACATGGACAAACTTAATAACAACCAGCCAGAAAAAAGATTTTTCTAGCTGATATTTCTTTTGGTTCTTTGTTGGTTAAACGTCTAAAATTGTTTCAAAATCTGACATATTTTATTTCAAATTAACTGTGATGATGGGGTACAGATGTCCACGTGTCCTGGTTAACGCTGTATAGAATAATAGGGATACTAAAACGCTCATGTGTCGTTCTCTAAAGGCAAATCTCGTCTATAGGAGTAATAAAAAAAACTATAATAATTTGCTAATCATGCAGTCTCATGTCATTTCATTTTGTCAAAATCAGAAGAATTAAATGTGCCCACACTCCACCAGAAAGCTAGGGGGTTGTAGTAGCCGTATGGATACAAATACCCTGATGGAGTAGGTTGAACAAGTGAATGGATCATTGTCTTTTCTTGTGGTGTGTATATACAGATCCCTGAAATAGGATGAAACTGCCCCACACTGTGCGATTTGTAGCTTCATCTTGAAGTATCAACCTGGAGGATTAACACAAAATGCATGTACGACAAATCGATACGACTTGGATATTCTCACAGTGCAACTAAAGTTGGATACTACAAGTCGTAACTATAAATCGTACCGTGAGAATAGGATTAAAGACTCGATTTGTATCCGGGTAACTGCATGCGGTACTTTCTCCCATTTCTCCTCTATGCCAGACCAAATCAAAAACATGGTACGGTATTGAAAATACATGCCATTTAGACAATGAACATATTTAACATTGTTATATTTGGGATTTAATATTTGCATTGATACAATGTTTTGTATTTTTTCGGGACAATATTGGTGTATGATTCCACACCCACAGTTGCACGTACTACCTGTATCAACTGATTGTATATTTGGTACGGTAGTTCAATGTGCAGATGACACTAAATAAGACTAAAACGTTTATAAACACCAAATATATATGTACTTTTCAACACGGACTTATAAAGTAATCTAAGTCCGTGGTTTTAATCAACTCTAACATCTCATCGCACAAAAATTGTTTTTCACATTGCCTCCGACGAACTGTGTAACACATGTTAAACCAGAAGAAGTTAATAGCGTCCTGTTAGAGTCATTATACGTCTGGTACAATCCCTGTAAGTTAGGGATGCTAAATACAGCCCACAGCACAGGTGCAGATGCCGGGAATAGCCTCGAACCTCATTACCTCCCTCGTAACGCCGCCTAACCCCCATTGTCTCTGGGCTACGGACAGTTAGCAAACACAACCAGGATCCGGAGACCACCATCTTGAAATAGACATCTCTTGTTAATTGCACTCGAAGATTGACACTTTACGAGTATAGAAAAACAGCCGGCTTTGGTAACGTTGTAAAAAGGATTTTGGACGAGCTACTTGTACCCTTGATTGAACTTAAGTATAAAAACATCCCATTTACTGGCTGAATGATGTGGTAATTCATCCTTATTTGACGCATCTTGAAGTGGGCTCGGTTGCAATTGGGTAACAACGTGTAATTGACCTGGTCAGAAGGACATTTGTGTTTTAGCGTTGAGCATGTCACATTGTCTCTTTAATCGTGTATATGTAACTGTCCGATAATTTTTCTGGAACGGATAAGCGAGAAATGAATAAAAATGTTGAAGTGGATATCGGCTGAAATAGAATATAATGATATACAATAATAAATATGTATTTTTATAGAGTCTTATCCAGAAGTTATTTTCTGAACATGTCAAAGATTAAACGTCACTCTGAATAATATGTCTTGAAGATATGTGTCTTCAAATATGTTTCAAACTACCCAAAGATGGGCAAATTATCATGTAAATTGACAAAGAAGTAGCGTCAGAGCTTAAGATTCTTTGATCGTGATTGCAGAGAACAAGGGACTTTTACACACTTTATATTAGTTCACACAAGTACTCGGGGTTGTATTAGCATGTAAAGCACTAGTTTATCGAATGGTTCTGCGCAGCAGATATTGTATGCAAACAGATAAATGTTTTGAAAAGGGGAGAAAATGAAATAAATAGACGAGTCGTGTTTATTTGGGAGATAAATAAAGTGTTAGATATGCATGCCATGTAGATAGTCAAGAAATGTAACATGGTTAAGTCAAGAAATGGTTATAGTTGGATCAAACAATCTGCAATAGCACAAATTCGTGTACTAATAGTCTAAGTCACGGATAGGTTAGTTAGCTGTTGGTACTGTCAGTGCTGGCGGTTGGGTAGTCCAGCTTCAGGACTGTAAATGAAAAAGAGCCTTTAATACAGTCTAGGTTCTCCTTCAGCAAGTCTAGGCTACAGCAATTTACATGAAATGAGACCAAGAAATAAAAATGTTGAAAAGCATGTAACTATTTATTTAAAAAATAATATCAAAAATAATATGCTTCATAGACTAAATTTTAGTCTAGCGGTTGGGGTGTGTTCAAATCCCGCTTGGGACTCGTCCCGATAAAGTACAGAATAGTGTGATTCCAAATGTAATAATGTTATAAATATCGTGAATTTGAAAAGAAAGAAAGAAAGAAATCTTATACTGATTTTATCGCTAGTCAAATTTGAAGTTGGGTATTTGAATTTGAACACAGAACGTAATATACTGTTAAAAAATCAAACTACACAATATATGTTCACGTTTTACAACGTTTAAAGCATAGAAATGAGACTACATAAAATATATTCAAGTTTAACAACGTTTAAAGCATACAAATGCGACTGCATAAAATATATTCAAGTTTGACAACGGCTAAAGCATACAAATCTAACTGACTGTGGCGTTACTGAATCACGTCAATGATTCATTTAATGAATCAGAAATCAAAAGTTGATTTAATTAGTTTTGTCGATGTTCAATGTTGATTAGTTACAGTACATGTATGATGAACACGTTGTCAACACATCTTAACGTTCCAAACGTAACGTTTCACCAGGATAGATTGATCCTGGTTGGCTAATTTACATAAATGTCTAGTTCAAAGAAGTCATGCTTGCAAGCTTAACACGATGTGACGACAAGGTCATGTCAGCATAGAGAAAATATATAGACACATGTCGGTCTCTAATCATGCAAATTTAGATTGAAAATTTGACATTATAATTCACATCTTTGAATAATGTTAGATCATATTTAATACTTGAAAGGTTCGTGCTTGAACGGGGTTACCGAATAGCATAATTAGTTCTTTCATGTCAAAGTTTTTAATAAAATTCAAGGTTTCGTTATTGAAACGTCGTGCTTGAGTCATATGATGGCCTATAGACGTGATTTTCCTTCAAGTTCATGGCGTGGTGGAGTAAAGCGTTTAACATATGTAAAGGTCGAGTAAACGAAATAAAGTATTTGAGTATATTGTAGCAGTTGGAAGGTTCAATAATCACAAACGTATGGATTAAGTCGTCTTGTACTTAAGAGATAGAGAAGAAATTATTCATGTGTCATTTGGTCAATTTGGTCAATTTGGTCAATGTTGTTGACATCGCCATGGTAAAATGACTGAACATAACTGCATAAGAAAATCAAGTTCTACTGATAACATTTTCATTTCTGTTAACATACCCGACGTTTTGAAGTATATGGTTACTGCTTCATCAGAAATTCCTATGGAAAGGAGAAAGCAATATCAAAATGGTTCAAGAAATGAATGTTATTGAAACCAGAGTGGCAGATCAAATGTTCCCGTTTGAACCAAACAGTTGAATATATTCTGCCATTTCGCTCTGTAACTATTTCTACCCCATTTATTTACCAGTTTCCTAGCAGAAACTCTATGTTAAAATATGGAACACACAGTACCCGTGTCACCATTGTCCGGTTGTCCGGCAAGTGACCATTTTGTTTTCATTGAGCTATCCCTCCCACTCTAACCGAAGAGAAAAGTAGACATATCTTTCGTCATAAGAGTGCTAGACTGCTAATAGATAGTTGTATGCAAACAGTGTCATGTCCAGACCTCCAGAGTTGATTTAAAAGTAATACCATTGGCATTTACCTCCCTTTGACAAAATCATTTCACTTTTTTCACTTATTAAAATCCATTTTTAAATTTTCCGAAAATCACAATCGGCTATTTTATTTTCATCAATTCATTTTTAACCTCAGTTTGGTAACTGTAACATACATCCAATGTATTTCTGGGGTCGCCCCGATATGCCAGTTTCTAATCCCTGACTAGTTAACGAATATTGGATTATAATTAACGACACTGATTGGCAGTTGGTGCCAGGTGATATGTGAACTGTGTTCGTCATATGGCATGTGAAATTTTATACTAACCATGATAATGAGCAATTTATTATTAAAACTAATATAAGTGGTGAACTCCTGTCATTGGAAACTACGTATATATGGGGAAAGGAAAGGAGAAAGTATACATTGGAGATGCTGTACGGCTACTTGTAGATCAACGATCAACACCCTCAACAACCTGATCACCTCATACCATCAACGACAAGATCGCAGTGGACAAGTTCCTATCGAATTTAAAGGATCTTGTGAAGACAATGCCAGTCCTTCCAAAGTTGAGGACCAACATCAACCTACCCGAAGAGTACCAGAAGACAGAGAAGCGGCGCCTTCACGAAGGCCACTACACCGTTGTTGAATACGGGGATGCTGTCTCCCACTTAGTGGGTTTGTAATATATTATTGTAAATTTTGTCAAGTATTCGTAAGTGGATATATGAGTTTGTAATGAATAGATAATGTTAATGTTTTAATAAATATTCCATGAAAAATGATGGAAAATGATGTATATTTTACATGAAAATGTTTATTACTGACTGATTACTGATATATAAAATGTATTTATATATAATAATGTGTATGAATGTAAAACTGAATAAAATATTGAATCGTACTGCCTTTCAGTGAACTGTATTTTAATCCTCTGGCAGTCCCTTAATTAATCCTAATTAATCCGCACTTGTTGCCTCGTTAATCCTTAATTAATCCCATAACAAAGAAACTGGCGTAGTGGGGCATAATCGTATTTCTCAATGCTCTACATACTTTGAAACAAATTCAAACAGACCTTGAGCGTTATTCAGGTCATGTCCCATGCTTTAATAAAACTCCGCCCCCTTTCCCGCACATCACACTCATTGGCTGATTCTAACAAGTCACATGTTTCTATTTATATTGCTCATTGCTCGCCTGCTGAAGGCTCGAATGACACACAGTGTATTATCGCCCTCAGTTTTCTAACCCGAGGGGCAAGATTTCATGGCTCACTGCTCCGGGTGGGTGAATTTGAAAGGGCGAAGATAGGCCCCAGTGCATTACTTGAAACTCAGTCGGCTCCTGTACGTAAAGCGAGTCAGGCGGCCGAGGGACTAAGCGACAGTCGTAGAGTTGTGGAATTTAACAACGGTTTTCAAAGTGTTTTTCTTTCTCGTGTGTTTACGTTGAAGTCTGGATATTTCATTTGGATATTTAACTCGTTTTGGTAAGTGAATGTCTTACTAAAGTTAACATTATTGTTTTATGTGTTTCATTTTATGTTGTTATAATTTTACAAATTATGTGTATACTGACAGTGACAGTGGTATATGATTGTGTGGAATATTTTGGTTATGCATTTGTAATCCTTTAAAGTAATAACCAGGTTTTCTGGTTTGCACATTTCATCTTTCAACTTAAATGGTGACATTTTGTTGATAAACTCCTAAATTTTAAAAAATATCTAATTAGATTCATTAAAATTCTATAAATAGTCTTAAATACAACCCGAAGCCGAAACTTGACTTTGAGAATGTCATTTATTACTACATTCAAAGTAATTGCACGAAATCTATGTGGCCAAATGGTTGAACTTTGAGAATATTTAGCGCGGCCGATTGTGCCTGACTCTTAGGGTTGGGTTCGAATCCCACCACCGACTCGAACCGAAAACAAATACACGAATATGTACCCATTGGAGATAGTATGTTCCCAAATATAACAACGTCCATTTGTTCACCTTTTAAACTACATGCATTTCGTATTAAACATAGACTATGATAGAAACTGGAGCAGCATTGCCTAACCCTCAATAGCCATTAAACACTAGCAAACTCACGTAACGGAGTTACATTGGAGTGACATAAGACTAACACACGGTATATGGACCTCTCTCCCACTGGACCAGCCCCCACTAAGTGGAGGTTACACAGTCTCATAGAGACGTGTTGCCATCCATTACGTGTCTACGTAAACATTTGTACAGCTGAACATATTCCACGTTCTTAATTATGATATTAGCGACATATATCTTAAGATATTACATGTAATAGTTTACTCAATTATGATATTAGCGACATATATCTTAAGATATTATATGTAATCGTTTACTGAGTTGTGGTATTAATAACACCAAGAGCTTATATTAGAATTTAAGGTCTTATATGATAATATAAGTCCTTGATACCACATTTGGTGAAATTATGTTTTGTTGAATTATGATATTAACAATAAGTAATTAATTGTATGCGTTGAATTAGATGTGAGAACTTCGTGAAGACAATGATTAAGTGTTAGAGTATATCTGTCTGTGTATGTTTGAGTTGTATCATCGTTTTATACTTCAGTGTGCATGTTAAATCATTAATGTTAGCGTGCTTTAAAGATACACGTTTGTCACTAACAATATGCGGTACATCTTTCAATGGGATTGTTATTGTTAGTTTGTATGGGTATATAATGGTATACGTAATTTTGTGACTACATGATTCTTTCGGGTTGTTAGTTGGTTCGTGTTTGAATTCACTTACATAAATTTCTCAAACGTGACAAACATATCCCAATTACAAACAGAATTTAGCAGTGGATGAACATGACTCAATGACTGAGGACATATATATGTAAGGAAATGTGCTTTTCATACGGTAGGATTAAGTTTCATTGAATCATACGACTAGCTCAGTCATTTCAATGCATGAATCCACAATATGTACAGTAACTCGTTCCTACATTCATGCAGTGCTTATCCGAACCATTTGGAGGATTGACAAGGTAAACATGTCCCTTATATGAGGTGTTAAATTGAATTAAACAATCTGAAGCAATGTATTAAGGAAATCGACCCTTAACTCGTAGTCTAGTCCCTCTTATCGCGCATGCCTCGATATCGATGCTGGTTGAATGGGTACACCACAGCTCGTTCAATCAACTTGCAATATATCAGTGAAATATATCAGCTACTGACAAGCCCTATCTCTCATTCCGTACTGCATAGGCGTGAGGTATGGAGAAATGAACATGGCCTGTAATGATATGGACAGAGGCTGTGAGTTGTGAGTGAAGGGCTGATCACACGTGATGGTGAACGTTGGTTGAGATATGCGAAGCTGGGTATGTGAGAAGAAAATGGGTTCTGGAGTATTGGGGAATTGGATCTGAAATTATATGGGATGAGAAGTGTGCTTGAGATTGTTGGGAATTGTGTCTGAAATATGGGGAATTGTGTCTGAAATATGGGGAATTGCGTCTGAGATATGGGGGATTGTATCTGAGATGTGGTGAATTGTATCTGAGATATGGAGAAGTGTGTCTGAGATATTGGGAATTGTATCTGAGATAGGGTGAGATATGATGAATTGTGTCTGAGAGGGTGCATTGTGTCTGAGATATGGAGAAGTGTGTCTGAGATATGGGGAATTGTGTCTGAGATAGGGTGAGATATGATGAATTGTGTCTGAGATAAGGTGAATTGTGCCTGATATATGGAGAAGTGTGTCTGAGATATGGGGAATTGTGTCTGAGATAGGGTGAGATATGATGAATTGTGTCTGAGATATGGTGAATTGTGTCTGAGATATGGGGAAGCGTGTCTGAGATATTGAAATTGTGTCTGAGATACTGGCGTGGGAAATCCATGGATTTTGAAAATGATTTGTCTTGAAATTAACACTGGTTGTTTAGGAGATTTTTGAGGAAATAGTTATGTGAAATAAACATTGATTTGAGGTACTTGCTATGCTATGCTATTATTCGGAAATATACATGTTCTATAGCACATTATACGTAAGTTACATTGAGATGCACATGTGCTATAGCATATTATACGTAAGTTACATTGAGATGCACATGGCGTCGATGCAATATTTGCACTGGATTTGTGGATTGGAACTTTAGAACACTAATCATTAATATATGAATTATATAATGTATCATATTGGAAGTCTAAGTGA
The DNA here is from genome assembly GCA_936450465.1 of Gibbula magus. NCBI lineage: Eukaryota > Metazoa > Mollusca > Gastropoda > Trochida > Trochidae > Gibbula > Gibbula magus. The sequence goes on along the minus strand of OW388298.1, from coordinate 21,671,770 downwards.
AAAGTCACTGAAAACTGTACGATAACAAAAGTGAAATGATTACAAATAGCGATGCTTGGAATCTCAATGAAAACGTACACACATGTAATGAAGTATGATTTATTCTCCACATGTTTCTATATAACATTATTTTTTTTTACGAAATGCCTTATGAATATTTTATCCGGGCCATTTTACAAATATGTACATTATAAATGCCATTTGATATCGACACCGAAAAGCGCTTTGAAACTTAATGAAACGAAAAGTGTTAACAGTCTATATACAGGGGTCTGTCCTACAGAGCTGAACTGTGCCTTTTTGTCCAAAACTTGAAAAAAGGGACTTTAGAATGTCTAAAGTGTATAGTTTGTATATTAAAAACCAAGTCACGTATATCTTTTATATCAAAACATGTCCTTCCAGTCTGCTGGTGTCACCAGGTGTGATACAAGTCAAGCGTGAATATATGAATATATATATTTATGTCATTGACATATACAACAATACATCCGAAACCTTTGCGGAAAGGTTTATTGCAAGGAGTCAATTAGGTTGAACGAATAGGAAGCCTCTTTATAATTTGAGGGGAGGACGGCTTTTTTATGAGTTGCCCTAATCATGTAAATATATATTTTTTATATATCATATCCATTTATTAAGAGTTCCTGATTTCGCATAAAACAAGTTGCACATTTCAAACGATATTCGTGCATTTCGCACTACGTAACACGTTCTGTTGTTGCTATTCATGTAAGTGCGGTAAGTTGAGTTGTATGTTTCAATATCCACGCTTACCACATGCATGCATTCTACACCAAAGAGTAAACAATGCGTACTGTCGCCAAAACAAGTTGTACATTTCAACCGTTATTCGTGCATTTCGTGAATTCTGTGCCAAATTGAGAAGCAATCCATACAAAACGTGCTTCTCGTGCTTTTCGTGTTGTATATTTCAATGTACACGTTTACCACGTGCATTCCACACCAAAGTGTAAACAATGTGTAACATGCTGTACATAGTGAAACCATGCTGGTAAGGAGCACGTGAAATGAGCACAAGTGTTTCTGTCAGGGTGATGGATGAGCTCATAATGAGCCGTCACTAAATTAAGATTAACGAGTCAAATAATGAGCATTGTCCTTTAAACACAACGGCTGATTCCTTTGAAGTCGATTATCATTAATTGCTTATTAGAAAGGCTTAATCGCCGTAAGCCGTTGCACTTGTTAATCAAGACGGTGATCACAAAAGGAAATTGATAAGATTAAAGCTTTAAAGAAAACATCGCCGACGACCGATTGTTCATTTCACACCTCAAGAAGATATTCACAAGCCGATGAGTGTCAGTTATGTTGAAGAGTTAATGAGGCAAAGGCCTCTCTCTAGCTAGAATTAACACTTCTTTCGAAAACAGGTGACGAACTAGGAAGCTTAGTCCTTACTTAGGTAGGTGTTTTATACATATTCCATCATTTTTGTGCCATAATTAGGCTCCTAATAGGGGACGAGTATATCTCTGTGTTAACGTATGTTTGGAAAATGTTAACTTAAGTTGGATCTATACTCTCATTCCGAAATCTTTCCTTACTCAACTTTGTTTCCAACTCTTTGGATCTAGATATGTTCTGTGTATGTGTTGAATTGGTTCTTCCCTTAGTTTTGGTTCTTTGTATTTATCATTCTGATCTCATTCATGTGACTTTCTGTCATTCATGTCGCATGGCGTTATGAAATCCCAATCCCCTCCCTGACCTTATCATGTACTTCAACCATTGTAATATGTGTTACAAAGACTTGATATAAGTCTATGTGCACCTGTATAACGCTACACTCCAACCACCCCAACCCTCCCATCCCCCTCTTCACACCTGAGCGTGCTATAGATCGTATCTCCCCAACCTGTTCCCCTGTCTGTCCCCCCTAACTGCGGTTTCCCCCAACTTCCCACTCGAAGCCCCCTCCACCGATCTGACACCAGGTATGACACAGCAACCCCTTGTAGCCTGTAATAAACTATCTAACATCCAGATATAAAGATTTGTTACTCAAATTCGATGTATTTGTAGGGAAAGCTAGTCTTGAGCGTTCAGACGAGCGTATGCTTTAATGATCTTTAGTATATAATTCTGAGATGTGTATATTTTTAGTGAAGTTCTAACAACGTTTTGGTGAGGTTTTAATGAAGTTCTAGTGAAGTTTTAATGAAGTACTGATGAAGTTCCAGTGAGGTTTAAGTGAAGTTCCAGTGAGGTTTTAGTGAAGTTCCAATGAGGTTTTAGTGAAGTTCCAATGAAGTTTTAATGAAGTTCCAGTGAGGTTTTAATGAAGTTCCAGTGAGATTGTATTGAAGTTCAGGCGAAGTTTAGTGAAGTTTTAGTCCACATAGTCAACTGGCCAACATTTACATACAGAACAATTTGTAACTACAAGTTGTTACAACAAGTTGCACGGTGAGAACGAACCTACAGAAACATCCAGTCAGTTTGGTTTCTCCTTCCTTCCGGGCTGATGGCGATGTTTATTTAATTAAAAGGATTTCAGACAGACACTGGTATTTAGACTTCAGACACATATGTTCTTAATGTGTTTGTAGCACCTTTTAGTTCAAAAGCACCAAGGAATGTTGTTATAGGTTGGCCGTTCGACCTTTTTAGGTCAAGTTTGCAGAAGGAATATTTAGTATCAACAACATATTTCATTCTAATCACTCGTATGCAATACTGTTATTTGACACTGACGTGAAATTACCTATAAATTGTTATATTATTATGTACATTTTCATTGATAGTTTGCTACCATGATCTGTAAAAAGCATAAAACCGTCATAAATTTTAATTTTCAAAACAGGTCTGACTTTCAAACGTCTATACTTACTTACTTTCAAAGACAATATAGTGCATAGTATTAGTTTAGAATATGTGAACCTGTGTAACGCTATGCAATATGTACCTTTCAAATATTCAAAATATCCCTAAACTGTCAAAGATGCGTTTGGACTCTTTTATGTGACCTAGTGTAAAGGTCACCCCACACCCACACCTCCCTAATTTTCATTACCCCATCCCCAAGACCCCCTCATTTCCCCCCTCTCCGATCTAAAGCCACTCCACCCTGAAGTATTTCATTACGTTTATTTATTATAATGGGAATGTACAGCCAAGTTGTGTATCTCTCGCCACATCTCTCCTAGCTTTTGTAAAGCCTTGTCTGGTAAAGCGATACTCCGTTATTACCCCCGACTTCCTCCCTCCCAACCAGGGCGTCAAGGAAGGTACGGTATAAGGTTTAGTGAATACGGCGATAAATCATTGAATGATACTTCTACAGTATTGTAGGGATTTACGGATACTATGATAGTCGTGGTAATGTCTGGATAGCATTCAACTGAATATTGATTTGAGGAGTTAACTGACTGTGTGCTAGACTGCTGATTTTAGGCTTACATGTGACAATTAGAGTCAAAGGTAATAACTATAAGAAAGCTGTTTTGGGTATTCAAGAAAATCAGTTAAGTCTTGTATGTATAAATGGATTCACTGGATAATGGATTTAGAACTTAAATTATACTTTAAAGAATGAACACTGGTTTTTAGCTTAAAACAGCGAATTTTCGACACTGGTAATTATTAAAAGTGAGATGTTTTAAGTTAAGTGAATTTTAAAATGGTTTGACTGGCGGTTTAAGAGTGTCAACTTGATTATAGTCTTAGTGTTAATAGATAAAAAGGAAAGTGTTTTCTTGCAGTTTACATTATTTGTACTTGTTGATGGCTAATAATGACTGATTTTAAAAAGATTAATAAACTAAACATTTGCCTCTTTATAAGTTCAAACATGAATTCATGTCAAGACAATCGCCAAATTTATTAAATTGTTTTTCTTCATTTGGTTTACCGTTGTTTAAAACACACACCCTGACCCCAATAACCTGACATCACAAACCTGACATCACAATACACTTGACATCACAATCATGCAGCAATAGAAATCGTTATACACGTGGAAGTCCCAACGCAGAATAACTACACTGTTTTACTAACAAACCTTCCCTGTTCGCCTTGCTGGGAATTTCTCTAATTTCGAGCCGAGGTCTTAAACAAACGGCAGCGGAACATGTCCAGTGCCAGATCGAAAACTGAATTGAAATTTGGGTTGTGAGAAATATTTTCAAGTCACGTTCTGAGTTCTAGACACGCACGTGGAGTTTTGGCGATGGTTGTGAAATTTGAAATGAAACAATCAATTTGAAAGTTTGACCTTTAGACCCGTAGCAATGGACGCCAGTGAAGGTGAATGTTGACATAGTTGGAGAGAGAATTCTACAAATGGAGACGAAGTCATTACAGATCGTTAGCCACGTGGTTAGACATCAACACGTGATTAGTGTGTTTACTTTCATATCAAAATTCTTCTTTGACACAGGCAACTGCTGCTAACCAGACAGTCAAATATCAGTATTTGCCATGGGATTATTTTAATGCGTTTGTCGACCGCCGTCCTGGGAATGTGAAATCAACACCTTCTAGACGGGGAGTTATGACTGAACTAGGTTTTAGTAGGAATTATCGAAACTCCTTGTTTGCGCCTCTTTGGTGGCCTATGACGTCATCGACGGCGTCGGGTTTTGAACTTCAAATAAAAGGTGACGACTTTTTAAGAACACTGTCAGCTTTGGTAATCTGATAATTTGGCAAAAGACTGACCTAAAGTCAAAAGTGGTGATTCAAGCAAAATGATAAACTAAATAACTCTCCAAGTTGAAAAGTCCATTGAACTTGCTCAGATTGGATCTAAAATGTCAATTTCACTAATCCAAAAGGTCAAAAGGTTATTAGTGTGTTGTGAAGTTTGGATCAATCGATCTCCATGTTCGACGTCACATGGCGTTAATTCTGGAGCTTAAATCGTGAAGTAGTTCTCATCAATAGATAAGTCAGTTTTGAAAATCTCTAAAACATTCTTCACAACAAAGTTTTGAAAGGATTGAGTCAAAGTTGAAACGATTTTGTTTGTGTATTCTCACTATTCTGTTGGCGCCGAGTAGGACCATGACATAAGGATAGTCGTTAGAAAGATTGTCAGTTTATGAAAGTGTAGAGATCTCGTTAATGTGTTTGAAAGGATTTGAATCTAAAATGAGATCATTAATGTATTTGAAAAGATTTTAATTCAAATTGTCCATGACATGTAGTATTATACTAGCATGTTGTTTATATTATATTTCACTTATTACAAACGAAATCTAACTGCTTTACGCTCACTAAATATGTGTATACGTCTACTGTATGTAACTGGCGATTTTTATACCTTTAGAACTCCAATCTGATTAAAATCACGCGTGGCAAGGAAAGGAAACCCGAGGTCGAATCCCAATAGGTGCAATGTTTTATAACTTATTTTCCTCGGGAGAGAATCGATCATTTATCAGATTGTTCGTAACTTTTTCAAGATCAATGCATATAAGCTTGAAAAACTTCGTCATCTACTTGTGATGTATCATCTATCACATAATCTCCAAATGTCACTTCTGTAAATCCACATTCTGATCAATTATTGCGGTATCCCAATATGAACATGTTAAATTTGTTTAAAAGTACGTTAATAAGGCAAAATAAACAGGTTGCAGAATTTCTGCAATACCAAGTGTGGTGCCCATAGCCGGAAACATGTATGTAGTCATATATTCAGATTTGGGTTTTCGGGATTTTGTCCAGACAGTTGGGATGTTATTCGTCCACCTATTCATAAACACAAACATAAAATTTCATAGGAGTCTCTTATTATCCATATGTACATTTTATCTATAATATGCATATATCCAGGACATTGAAATACAATCAGTCGGGTGAAATGTACACCATATTGTGATTATGTTAATCACATTACCTGCGAAAGTTCTTGTATCTTTTTTAATAAAACAGAAACGTTTTTGTGCACAACCAATAATGCATACATTTACAAAACTGCACTGTTAAACCTTAAATGAGTGTAAAGGCAATACGGTCATTCGAGTAAAATCCACAAGACAAAAACTACTTTTTAAGTCTTTACGCAGACAACCGGCTTTAGAACAACTCATTAGTACGTTTATCGTAAAATCACATCTTTATCTAAATCCCCCCGCGACTTGGCGGCGTTGAGTCATGTCGCCTCACCCCCCTCCCCCTCCCGTCTCTAAATCAACGTTTATCGCGCGATACCACTAAGTAATGATACTTTAGCGATTTGTCCTTTGTGAGTTGATGATTTATCACCTACAGGTAGAGCTATGTGTCAACGTGTTGCTGATATTTCTTACATAATGTTTATTAACAAGGGTGTTATCAGAAGGTATCGTTTATTTTGCAATGAATCCGGGTATATATATCTTATATTTGGTGTACTTCGTATTTATGAGCGCTACTGTGAGGTAAGTGGTTTTCGTTCTGTTTAAGAAAAAGTTTACCTTTTTACCATTGGGGAGAGCATTTTTAATACTTCTTGGAAACAGTATTTACACTTTTTATATATTAATATTTTGTTTTCCATACGTTTTTATGACCCGACAAGAAATGTATATTTGACATAAATGTGGTTTCGTTATTCGTATGTTTATATGTTAAAAAGAGATCAAAATTTTATACATATTCTTGCATACTACAACAATACACCATTGTAAAAATGCATTTTTTCATTTTAGTCTCTAAGGTTATCATTGTTGTCAGTCTTTACGCATCTTTTAACAACGAACGTCTGTTTATCAACTCTTAGGTCGAATTCCAGGGTAGGAAATTAACCTCTGTTCACATACTTTACGCGCTTACGTTTAAAGTGGTTTTAGATTTCAGTCGCCATGGCTAAAACATAACTCCACTGGTCTCTGACAGTGAAATTGAGGGTTTCGTGTCACTTAACCTTGTCAATCAAATTCGTTGCCATTGACAACGCAAGAGACAAGAATCATCTGCTGTTGACAGTGAAACCGACAAGTATTACTCAAAATCGTCTGGCAATATGTCGTCTACCTTGTCTAAACAAACGGCGCCAAAGTTTGATCAAGTGTCACCGAAGCAAGCCAGTCAATGCCAGTTAGTTGTATAAACTCCCAACGTTAGAAATAAGCTGGAAACTTTAAGTTAAGTCAGTAGGGTTGAATGTGGTGGCGGTGTGAAGAGGTAAGAGTCCTTTAAAAGGTAGGAATGTCTTTATCTAAATAGATATGTCTAAAATGTATCAGCTGCCACTGACTTAACACATTCTTTTGTATTTTGGTGTAATGAAATGAAGTAAGCTTGAAATATTGAATAAGTTTTAAATTTGATGTATCGTTACATTGGAAAGTCAGTGCATGCAATAAAGTGTTACAAATAACATGAGAAATTCTGAATCTGTTGTCGTGCATTTGGTCGAAATATGAGAAAGGTTAAAGGTTGAATCTTATTAAATACAAATGTTATAAGCTTGTGTGTGATTTTGAAATATGTACTTTTATATACTAAGAGAAGAGATATGTTAAAAAGTTTTCTAATAAGTTGTAATACTTTTCTCTTCCTTAGTTCAGCAGTCACGAAATAGTGTATGAAAATATCGAAAAATGTTTCGTAAATTCTAGACGAAAGAATAGATCATCACACTCGGACGGTCACATTGATTTTATTACGAACCCACTAATGCAATTTTAATGCTCTCATAATACCCGTGACCTTTAATAATTAAAAATGTTGGTTTTCGGTGACCCATATCGTGCGGCTCTATTGTTGAAATGACATTAATCAGGAAAAGCTCCTATCAATCCCAATTTGCACGCTTTGCACGGGAATTTCTATGCCAAACATGAAATGTACATCGCGTTTCCATGACAACGATTAATCAAACGTCGATGCCAATTTCAGATAGGTTCATAACCCGTGGTTATCCTCATCACAGGTATCGGCGTGATTGACAGGTGCCCGTTCCATATTACCACATTCAGGGCCGTGTTAATATCAACACAAGCCCTCATCGTGTTTTTCTATTATTATTATTTTCACAGCATATTCCCGGAACTGTCGCATGTGTTTCTGACATCCTTGCTAAACAACACGACAGATGATGCTTTGAGAATGAGAGTAACTGAAATCAACATGTAAATAGTGCTTGATTTCGATGATAATGAACTGTCAAGAAGACATTAAATATTAATCCCGGCTCAAAATGTAAACATTGATCCATATTTATGATTATGAACTGTCAATTAAGAGAATATCATAAATCAATCCGTTGATCATAGTGGAGCCGATGTTCAATTCAAAAGCAATGGTATTAAACATCATTATCTGACTGTGCAATTTTTTGGTCCACCAAATGTTTTTTGCAGCAATTTAATAGATTTAATATAACCATAATCCCCAATGGGTCAAACCAAACTACCCGAAAGAGCTTAACATTACCAGTTTATTACCAGGCTGATTTCTATTGAATGCTAGTGAGTTGTTGTAGTCTATTCTCCATATGGTTCCAAACCCATCAACCCATCCTACCTCGTCACTTTCAAGTAAATATCTAGTACAGATCATTGTCAATCCGACTATAATCACAACTTGTGCTTCACAGCCTAATTGGCAACCATTCAACAATATTCCACGCTTCATTGAATTCGGTATATACAATAATTCCAGTGTTTCGCATGAACGATTCAGACTATTCACTTGTAAAGCAGGACAATCATCTCCACATATGGACACCAGAACTATTCATTTGTGGTGGAGAACTTCAGCAATTATCATATTTTGTATTTTCATAAAGCAAACAGGTGCTGTAAAGGTGTATATCTACTGTGAAACATCGGCGATTAACGTTGAAAATATTACTTTTGAGTTTGAATGTCGACTGAACCAAATCTCTTCACTCTATTTCATTCATTCATTCATTTATTCATTCATTCATATAGAAGTAGTAAAATTTAGAATTTAGAGTGTTACTAGTGGATTCAATGATATACGATTTGATTATGACAGCCTTTAACGCATATCGTGTTAGGAAATAAATTGTATTATTATCGTTTTTTGTATGAAATAAAACATCTGATACGACGAATCAATTCATGAGAATTGAACTTTACCTCTTGATTTATTTACCAAAGACAAACCTTGCATCTACAGTCCATTTAATCGTCACAGGTTATGCGAAAAGATGTTATGGAGTACATGTTGGTATTTAAACCAATTCAACGCTTGAAATAAAAAAAAGTTGTCCGTACATAAATCCCTCTCTGCTTTAAGGCAAAGTTTCTCATGACGGCAAGTGGCCAGAGAATAAAATGTAAATAACATGTGCAAGTAAAAATTACATGTATTAATTTCGGATGTTAAACAAGCAAACTTTATGATATTCATTTCTCCTAAAAATGTAAGACAAGCAATTCGCCAAACGATCGCAAGGAAGAACAGCCGCATTCCAATTTAACACTAGTTCCGACGGTACCGTTCAGATTTATTGCAGCAAAGAGACAATAAACTTTAACATTGGTTTCCACGTGCCACTGTTATTACCATGAGCAATTTAACCAAATTGCCACGTGCCAAGCGAGCTACTAATGGTCACGTGATATGCAAATGAGAAACATGAGATTTTTTTTATTGTGGCGAAAATCCGTGCGCACGTGATAAGTGTGCAAACGCTATAATTAACAACCTTTTCTTAATAAGGAAGCAACTTGGCACTGTTGTGAAAATTGACGCTCGCCACAAGGGTCATTATTTTACCTGTCACGTTCCATTTGTTTTTTTGCCGACTAAAGTACTTCGTTCAAAAATGTTTTCACCCTGTTAGTGCCCCGACAGCTGGCGGGTACGCAGATCGTATGTTGGAACGCGTGCGTTGGACGAACACAAAAACTACAAATAAGTTTAGCACTCTTTAACCTTCAGCTATGTCCACTTCTCCCGCTGATTTGTTTGACCAATGGTCATTATAGACCGATCATATTTACTGCCTGATCATTTAGGACGTCAGGTCCAAATAAAACAGTCAATTTATTCATGAAGGCGCTGCTCAAATTTGACATCAATTTATATCTTGTAACTCGAGTTGTGGGTTTATATGAATTCGCACTTTGTAAATAGTTTTAAGGTATTATATGCAGAGTGATTAAGTGTCTAAATATTTGATAAGGAGTAACAATCAATGATGAATACTCACTGACAGCTTTCAGATAGTGTCATACAGGCTTGAAAAATGAAAAGCAATTAAATAGAATTTTAAAATTATAATTTCAAAATACAAATGCCACAGCGTGTGCAAAATGTCGTTTAAGCCGCGAAAATCATGCCGATATGCATATGTTTCTAATAATATATTCAGATCACTTCCTGTCGCTAAATAGTTTCACAAAACGAAACTCACTGAACGCGTGGCTCTTTTCAGTTTTCGATATCCTATCACATTACAAAATATCTTTTTATCTTTTGTCTCTATCTCATTCAGCTGTTTGCCACATGTTCTTTTGTACCTCGGATCAACTTTCTTCCGATTGTTTCTAATTGCTCGGCACGCGACCCACCGGTTTCACTTGATTTTGCCGCACAAGCATTCCTGTTTAGCTATCGGCACTTACCTTCCCTTGAATAACCTTTAAAGCAAAGAAACGTTCATGTTGAAGTGCTATCCTGGTTTCCTAACGGGGACCAAATGGTGCAGTGGAATTCATGAATAATTAGGAAAATCGTGCTATATTCTTTGTAGTGCATCTTTTGCTCTGGGTTTTCGTCATGTTTAACGAAATTTTATTTGTTGCAGCTATATCTTTGGTGATCAAGTTGGACAATATTAACAGCAAATGACCATTCAGTGACCAGAAACACCGAGAGACGTAAGTACTCTAGTTACCTTGTCCAACATTAACAATTCACACTTTCGATTAATAGCAATGGTCTCTATAGCTCTATATAACACGGATGCTCTCTTAAAGACATGGATAATTAACCCTACGTGGAATGGCCACAGTAAACCATCCATGGACGGAAGGGGGTGGAACTAGTTCACGGGTTATAATTTTATGTCCTTGGCCGAAAAGCCATAAAAACGGTTTTACGATCTTTGTAAATATGCTACATTGAAAGTCGATTTGATACATGTCGTTTTGATCGGCTTAACCTGATCGACCGGGCGGTGGACAATTCAGTCTCGTGTATGCTTTGTCAGGCAAACTATCAAGATTTTATTATCTGAAATATTCGTAGATCTCGTTTATAACTAGTGGGTGTCCGAATCTATTTTTATTGGATATCAAAGGAAACGTAATTTTTTAATTGGGCGTTGTGATTTGTCTTCGATGTATTTGCCTCTTGCACATCAGATTTTGAAAATGCACTTGTGATAACGATTATACATTTCCATCTGACCAACGTTTCATTCTCTCTGAAACTAAGTTGCTCTGAAATTAGTTGGTGCCTTGAAACAATATTCATGAAAACCTTCATGACATCCCAAGAGGCCCTGTTCAGTTAAACAAGGGCCCATTGCTCACCACTCTCGCCGAACAGCTTATGATCACATGCATCAACGTCCCTGGAATTTTGCTGTATTTCGCTACTTTTCTGAACAAGCGTTGCAGCTCTACCTGAACTACGCTTGCACAGAAAAGTTAAAGAAATGCAACAAGGTTTACATTAGCCAGTAATGGAGATTGGTGCGACGTATGACTTGTGGGGGAAGATGCGTATGCATCCAGATAAACATCATATATACAACACACACTAACAATTGAATAATTACAATTAACTCGAATCATTATTTGAACAATCAAAAACTTGTTATAAAGTTATAAAATTGGAGTGGTTCTTAATTTCTCTTGAGTATATGTATCTGAGACAAAAGTGTTTTATAAAAAAAACGACCAAATCTGACGTCAAGACGGAATTATGCTCGTGTCTACTTCTCAAAGAGAAAAGGCATTTCTGGGTTCGAACCGTGTCCAGACACTATAACAATCATACTCTTGACCACCCATTGTTCACTGCAATCAAAGGCACCGGTCAAGATCGCCCTAACTCCCTATAATGTATGGTCATCGACAGTTTGTTCAGTGAGCGTGATTTATGTTCTGATCACTACAATATGTTCCGCTTCCCCAGTGGTCAAATCATCGTTATGGTCAACTAGATTAGACTCACAGCCGGCTCCGAGATGACCAGAGGTCACTTTGAGGTCAAATGTTTTGAAATAGGAGATATGTTATTCTATAGTTTGTGTTCAATGGTCCTGAGCTTCCCTATATGTCTGGGAGCCCCCGTCAGTACAAATACTAGTTCAATAGGGTGTCAGCTTTGCAAAGGGTTGACAAAATGATGTTCCCATTACAAACTGGTTGAAAGGATTTGTATATGGGATGATAAAAGGATGTTCCAGACGACTACAAAGTAATATTTCGTTCATAAAAAATATTGTATGTGGGATGATTAAAGGAGATGGAAGGATAGAGATGTTTTTCATGAGTACACACTTGTAATTCGTTCATCTAAGAGCATTTTTGAAGTGTATTACTTCTATTGTGTATTACATTACTAGTCCTCAGATATGTTCCCCAGATATAAGGTATTTTGTATAACATAGGTAGTCTTATATGAATGCCCTAAAAATCACATCATGGTAAATCGTTTGAAACATGCCTTTATGCCCAAAGCTGATATTCTTTAAAGATCAATCTCTCTCAATGTACTCATTTTGTAGGATTAATTTATATTTCCTCAAAATGAAGATAGGGGTCATATTCTTATATGTGCCGTGGGCGTTTTGAAAATTGTTAAGTTTGGGGAAAAGGTTGTTTGATGTACACCAACTACTACATGAATCACGTTCTATTCTTAAGTGCATGTTCCTGATATGCTCAGTCATTTCCTTATAAATCATAAACTCATTGTCATGCAAAAATATGGCTGGTGTTCTGGGATCAAAGAGATCTGAGGGTTTGACCTTGGCCAATATATGTCCTTGGATATTATTGGTGAAAACTTTAGTTCCACCAAACTTACAAATGTTCCATTTTAGGCTGTTATAGAATATATGTTTTCTTGAGATTGTGTATACGAGCTTTTTTTAAGACAAATAAATGAAGATTTTAGGGATTTATATTGACGAAAGTAATGTAAAAGAAATCAAGAATCACCGACCAAAGGTGCATTCTTGCTTTCTAATAACAGCATAGAACATACAACACATACGAAACACCAGTACAGGAACTCTAAGAATAATATCCATGACAAAATACGCCTAAAACAAACTGATAAAATCACAATTAAGTCGAAACCATATTCCCCGTGTCTTTGTCGGTGTCTGTTTCTTATTAAATGCTATCACGGACATTTATCAAACACCAAGCAACATTATTTCAGATAATTCCCGTGGTCAGTTCCATTAATCCAAGGCAACGTTTGATCTTGGCCTGAAACAGGTGTTTTCTGCACAAGACGGTATCAGTAACCGGCATAAACCATCCCCTTGCCGAACACCACGTTGTAGAATCTTTCCTTTGAAGTATTGTGTATCGTGATCTTAGCTCGCTACATCAAAACTATCTCTCTTGGCGGCCAGTTGACTCGGAGATTGCAATAAACATTAATATTCATGGGCCATAACCGTATATTTTCGACACAATAGCTGTCACTTAAGCGAACATGCACAAGGCAATTTTGTTTGGTTTATGATCGCATTTCGATTTTTTACTTTAGGAAGAATTTGACCGCCAACACATGCGCCAAAGTGTTTATTTATTCAAAGATTTTGTTTGTTTGAAGGTCGTGTGGAGTCTTTAGTGAGAACAGGTGTTGTCGATTTCACATGTTATTGACACCTTGCTGTTTAATATCAGATCTAGCGATATTGACACTTGTAAATAAAAGGTGAGTCCCCTGTTCTTGTCAAAATCTACTTAAAAGTCGTGTTAATTTATGATGGCTCTTATCTCGCGGGTTGTACCTTTCTTATAAGCCTATAGTCCTTTGGTTTGGTTTGGACGTTTTAGACCCCTCTCTCTCTCAAACAATAGTTTCTGTTGTTCTTCAAGGTGGCAGAGAATAAAAATGGTGATTGCTAATTTTTTTATATTTTGAGTGAGTAATATTGTCTTGTGCATATCTTATGGGTGTCAATTGGAAAGTATTTAACGTTTGGATGCAATATGGTTTAGAAAATCCCATGTGACAAGTTGAATCTAGAATGTTGTAGTTCTAAGATAGACATAAGCCGGTGTTAATGTATGGTACTTACGGCTTTCTTCGCGCTAAAAGAGCTTTGGAAAACTGGGTCTTAACTATAAAAAATGTTGAGCATTATTAAAGTACATCAAGGTTGAGGGAAGTTGATAATCCATTTTCAGAAGCATCCTTGCTATTTTGATGTTTTGATTTCCAGGGTTCTCATAGGCCTTTGTAGGCCGGGTGCTATCTTTTTATCTGCAATGTTTTTATATAATGTGAATGTTGTTTTATTATGCCATATGTGAAATGTATGTAAGCACGTGACACCAAAATAAACTACTTTTCTTCTTTCTTCTCCTATATAATATCAGATCGTGGAAATTAACACCTTTGATCTTCGATAACAATTACTTAATTGCAACCCTCTATATCGAATAATGTACAAAGCCGCAAACCTTGTTAATGTCAGAGCATTGTGACATTTATAGCGTTAACTAGTGATAATGACACCAAATTGTCACTTGCTAGTCTATTTTATCTCCTTTGAGTGATTGACAATATTTTCCTTGTCAATCACCGCGACATATACGATGTTGTTAATAACACATCGAGACCAATTATTTCCTGACAATCACTGTCCGAGTTCGATGTTCATTTCAGTATCGGCTGACAAATCGTCATTGACATTTACTGTTAATTTCCTTGCTGATCGGCCGAACAGGTGCACGCTTTGTACTGCACGAGATTTCCCTGCAAGCTTACTTCGTGTTTACAGCACGGACTTTTCGTGTAGGCTTAGCAGGTGCGTGCTTGGCATGTTGCACGAGCTTTGTATAAGTCAGTGGTCAGTCCACGTGTCTACCGCTTGTCCTGACTTTTCCTGCAAGTTTCGCTTTGTGGTCCGATTTGAGCGACATTTCCCTAACAAGACACATGGTTTAAAATAATTACAAAATGTCGGTGTCATACGTTAAATTATGTTTATTTGACGTCATACGGACCGTACATCTCGCGCCCATTACAGAATGGCGTTTGCCGGTCACATGGTCGGATGTATACGCCGTTTGTTAGAATCAAGCAAAACCAATGGTCTCTTTTCCGCGCGGTTTATAGCACTAGTACGGGATTTCCCTGCAAAACAGGAAGTGATTAACGGTGATATTGATTGTCGATATCAGCTGTTTTTCACACATTTTCGTTAAAGGCGTGATTTTGTTCATTATGATGTAAAACTTTCGGGAATCGTTCATGATTTTGAGAGAATTCATATGCTAACGGTTATGTAACCCTTATAGCTGTTTACTGCCTTTTTGCAATATAGTTAACGTATTCTGCCTCTTCACAACAACGTTTACAATTCGAAATATTGTCATTCAACGCCAATTTTGATATATCCGTCGGAGCAAATTCAACATTTATTCATTCATACCTCCTTTACTCCAACCTAAATAAACTACTATGAAGAACCCCTGATATATATAGTACTGTGCCTTTAACTCTAGAACTTGTCAATCAAGTGCACCATCTGGTCCGGGAGGGAAATCCGGGTCATATGGTACAGTGATACACTGGAACGATTAGTTACACATGATGTGGACTTAACGTCAGCAATTGTCCGGACTGGACACGAGTGACCAATGCCATATGGCGATATCTGTACATGTTTGACTATTTTTAAGAAGCATATATACAAGAATACAGATTGCTGTTGGTTTGTGAATTGTGGAGACATGTGCAGTCTGAAAAAGCAATAAAAAAGGTAACGTTGTTTTCACGAGTAAGTTTCACCATAAGTAACGTGTCCAATAATTATAAATAATTTATTTAACTTTTAATTGAATGTCTTTAAATTACATTACTTGCTTGATACAATTCACAGAATATATGGACGTATAAGTTGACATACACTTATCATTCTGAAGAATAATTAATTAAATCTAAAACATCTAAAACTGAAACATCCAAAGTTTTAAAAATGGTTTAATTGTGATTTAGTTCACATATCCTATAATACTAAAATAATAAATATTAATATAACCATAACTTGTTTTGTTCAGTATATAACATACACATCACCTCCCATACTTTCCACAACAACGCAAAACATAACTACCCTTATATAGATACATGCCAATCATCTCCAGCAAACCACTTATCTTTTTACCTACAATCATTCTTCCAGCTGACTATCCACCCAAAGGCTCTTCAGTCCGTATTCATCCAAATAGACATTTGTTACACGGTGTAATTTTCCCGACGACGATGGCTTGAATAACGAATTAAAATGTCAGGCAATGTTTTGCAATAACAAAGGTGTTCAGCTCCCCTGGTAGTATCATGTCATTCCGCGGAGTCCATCCCATCTCACTCTGTTTGAGCGCAACGGAGCGGGGACGTGTAACAATGGGGTGAGTGTAACGCAAGGAAGCACGATTTTGCACACTCGTAACGTAAGATAGTGCATTGTAAGGCGATGTAGCATTGTAATAGGATAGTCTACTGCTTGATGTTACTAATCATTACGTAGTTAGACACCCACTGAGAAGAACACCTGAAATTGGATGTCAGAGATGGAGAGAATAAGGTAGCGTAACCTGCCAACACTTCGGTCTCCCCCTCATCTACTGATAGTGTCTGTGATAATTATGGCAGCTTTATTGGTCAGTGGTGTTGATGGTCAGATGGTGGTCTGGGAGATCTATATCAGTCTAGCTGTGGTCACTAGTACTTGAAGGTTGTTGCTGTTCCTGGCATCAGTTTTAATGGTCAGCGGTGTTGGTCAACTGGTGGTCAGTGGTGTTTTGGATTCAGTTTTATAATCCAATGGTCAGTTTTCACGAACTTCAGTTTTTGGCCATTTTTGAGATTGTTTGCCTCTTGAGAACATTTGCCATTACGAAAGCATTTATCAGCATTGATATTGAATCGGCCCGTACTACTTGTGGTCACTCTTTCAGTGGTCAGTGATACAAGTACTCCTTGCGATTTCATTTTACGGTCACTAGGTTACCGCCACCTCTCGTGGTCAGTGATACTCTCACCCGGTCACTTGATATTGCTGTGGAGACTAGTTTTTTGGTCACGTGGTACTGCAGTGGTCACTGATTCCTACTTCGGACAGTCATACCTCCTGTGGTCAGTTGCAATCACGAACTCATTTTATGGTCACTGCTTACTGAGGAGGTCAGTTGGTCCAGCTGTGATCAGTGATTGTCTGGCTGTGACCGCTCGTGCTGGACACTGGTCAGTTTGATGCGATTACCTGACTGCAACGTTAAATATGGACATATAAAAGTTAGGAAACTTTGAAGGACGATAAGAGGCAAGTGTTTTATTATTATATTGAATTTACATATGTCATAAATAGTAAGAAATTCGTATTCGCTACCCCGGAAAACATTAATAGCAATTTGATCATGAATATAAGATAATTCATAAATCAAGTTTGTTAGATAGATTTCTTTGACTACAAAACGGCATTCTTCATTTCTTTTAAATCAATATTTTATATCTCAAGACAATACGTGTTAATAGTGGTTTACAACTATGTCTTATGGAACAGACATACACCTGTTTCAAATTTTATAAATACTAAACGTAACTTTTATTTGGAATTGCCAGCCCAAACGTTTCTGGTTGCCATCATCCCTATCTATCAGTGTTGTATAGTCTTTATATTATCACAGTAATTATGAGATTTCGTCTCACAAAGGAACGTATGTGATATATTCTAAGTCTCTTGTTTTGATGTATGGCTTCCGGTGTACGGGGACACCTTTGAGTAACAAATCCTTTTTGTGTAAGATGACCCCCGTGAAATTTGCCCCCGGAGCTATCTTTCCAAGAATTGACAAGAGGGAAACTCTATAAACATCACCGTTATGAAGTCCCCCAGCATCACTGTGAAGTAACTGATAATGACAGGAACCGGTGTCTTTGGTTAATGTGAACCCTGTGGGGTTTAGTACCCCGGAGATTATAACATATTACTGAAAGAAATACACATCAGTCTTCATCATAAACAGACACTTGTGATCTTTGTTGTTCGATAAAGTGATAATGAGCATAGCTGCCTTTGGTTAAGATGAACCCCGTGAAATATGGTACCCGGAGATTCTAAAACTTCACTGCACTCAGTAAGCCTAATCGTTATCAAAACCCCTCAGGATCCTGTCTCAGTTATAATGAGAAGAGATGATGCCTTCAATTCATGTCAACCACAGGCGAGCACTTTACCACCTTCACCAACCATAGCCAACAATTGCAGGAGGTTCGAACCCAACTGCATGTGGTTAGTGACAATAACCGAACCTGTTGAGCCATGATTGGGGCGTCGTGCAATCTCAGATGAAGCCATTCACAAGTCGAAATTAGCGTTTATGTAGGGGTTTGAACACAAGAGTAAACCCATAGTAAGTTGACGACGCCCCGCGAGGATTTAGCGAAGGAGATACAATTGGTCCGTCTCCTTCTAGTTCATAGTCGCGCTCGAGAAGATTTGAAACCGCTGATCCGTGACGTGTGTGACCTTCTTGAGTTGAGGACAAATCTGAGACGTCAATCTTAATTACACTGTATAAAGGCTCGGTTATCATGCTTCATATTTCCCACGGAACATAACATTGGCATTGTGACAAGTGAACATATAGTGACATCTTAAAACAAACGAAATATGTGTTTACAAAGAGTAATTGAAAAAAGATAAAGCTCCACTGGACATGTTTCAAACATTACATTATATAATCATGACGTATTCCGCTTTTTGCTTGGAGAATTAATTTCTTTTGCATCTTCAATCTTTTACAATGGGGTTTGAATCAATTCAGAATTTGAAACAAACAAAATATATTGGTTCAGTACACACGTTGTAGACGGAATCCATTAAGTAAAGGTTCCAATGTTATGAAAGTCTTACTTGAAGGTTTTCTGCAAATAAATCTGGATAATTTGGCAGTGCTGATATTTCTCCTTAAACCCTTGGATATATTGGATGGGATGTTATTGTTTCGATTTTGATGATTAAATAAGGAAAGCAAAACTTTCTGACAGAATTTTTTTGTGTTCAATTTCAAAGTAAATGAAATTGTTGGCATGGAAGCATAGTTTTCAAACATATATCTTGGTGGGTTTGAACACAAAACGTATTTGAATAAGGATAAACCTTGTAATGGAAAATGGAATGATAACATACACAAATTAAGTTGGCATAACAGTTGAGTAAACTAAAGGCAAAATAATAAAAATTGTATGTTACACATGTCGACACTAGTACTGCTACGAGGCATATTAACCAAGTACTGCTTTATTGCTATGTGCTTAGTTTTGGTGAAAGTAAAGTTCAGCAGCACCGAACTTGTCTTATCTCCGAATGGGTGACCCAATAATCTGAGGGTTTGAAGGCTTGATTCCTTGACTTTGGCATGGGCTTATCGTGTCACTTTTAGCATTAGACTTTAGGCTGTGTTCGTGAAGCAGTATTTGTAAGTGGGTACCTGTTGAAGGTGGGGTGATGGCTATAAATGACAAAACAGAGTAATAATCAGTCGATACGCTTTGAACATTATCGAAAGAGCTCGTTTGAAATGTATTTGATTATTAAATTGTTATATTTTTTGTGAAGTGTATTTTTAACCTGTGAGAAACATGTTCAGATATATTGCCTGAAGGAAGATAGTTAGCAACTCGGTCATCAATTTGAACAAACTAGTATGATTTATGGCCGCCTAAAATGTCGTGCTAAACCTTTAATGAAGGACCGGACTCATCCAAATTAGAAACCGGAATATATCCACAGACGTCTCCGATTTCTCAAACTACACGCTTCATTTCATCACGCATGCGCACTGAGCCTTATTACTCCTGAAGTTTGTTCACAGCTCCCCATCAGTCGTGTATCAAAGGTTCTACTAAGCCTATTGATGAACGCAACGAAGCAAGCATGTCTTCAAATTAGGTATCAAAAAACCTGCCGATGCGGTAAACGTGGTATTTATCCTCGAAAATCTCTTTTATTTCTCTAACTTCTGACACATTCCGGCTAATTTCTCCCCAATTCGTGTCATCCGATCGGATTTAAAGGGTGTCAGGTTTTATGAGAGTAGGTTACAGGTTAATCGCCCATTGGTCATTTACGTAGGTCAAAGGTCAAACTCAATGCTTGTGCTCATCAGCCAAACTATGTAAATATTTGAAATCATTTTGATTTTGTTTTTATTTTGAAATTTTAAAAAATGCGACCACATTATAACTTGTTCAGGTTAGCTCATTGCAGCAAATCAGTGGGATAAAAATCTCCTTCAAAATCATTACGCATGCGCATTAAGCCTTACTGCAATCATAAAATCTTCCTAAATGCCTCTAAATGATCGATGAAGCCAACTACATTTTTCCCATACCCGAATTCTGAAGTAAACAGTCTGCGTAAGCGTCGTTTTAATGTGTTACCTCGTTTAAAGTGTAATATACATTAATAATGATCCGAGTTCGTTAAAACATGTGGGAAACTGTCTTTCTACATGGGAAATATGAAATATTAATGATAATGACCATCAAACAAAACTGATAACTTATAACGATGTCGACGAGAAGTCTACTGTAGTGGGCAGTGGTATCAAAGAACGAACCAATTATGGAAGAATTGTTTTCTCTAACAAAATTTAAAATCCAGTGAATCATTGATATCGCTGAACACCAGGTGTACCCCGCCTTACCGGCAGTACCCTCATTCATTAAAAAAATAACTTTAAAATAATATTTCCTTGATAAATCTCTACAAGAAGTGATGAAATTGAATATAGTGTGTCGTAGTTGGTTGGTGCCTCGAAATGCCAACAATAAATTTCCTGTTTCTGAAAATAATGAAATATATAAAAATGTATTGAATCATTAGCTTTCCCAATGCAAAGATATAACTTTGGAAACTTTATTGTTATTATTAGGATAATTATATGTGTATACATTAATATTTTAACCGACAAATCAGGGTGAATATGTATGCCCTTGCTTTTTCCATTTTTTTCAAATTTACCTGAATTCTCATTTTCCTTGGCTTCATACACCTAAAAACATAATTGTGAAAATAAAAACGCCAAAAGCACCCAAAGTAGCAAAATACTCACTTTGAGGCCATCAATAACATCACACGAACACAAAGGCTTCTTTGACATGGCAGAAATTGCATATGTCCTTTGAAACGAAGTATAAACATTAAGTCTACCATGTGAATTACTCATCACGTATACTATAATACTGTCTGGTGTTGGATTAGTGTATGAATGGAGCGGTTTGTCAGAATACATATAGAGTTATGCTCGGCTCAACATCTGTGACGACCTGCGTGACATTGAAAGCAGACTCATGACATGTGAGCGCACTCCTTGTAAACCTGTTTTGTGTTTGTTCGGAGAGTACGTGACGATTTTGTAAAACATGTCGATATGATAAAGACAAAACTACATTTAATGGGAATTTATCGTTCTGAATTTATTCTGTGTCTGTTTTTGAAAGTGAAAAAGAATCATGGCATATGAGCGCACTCCTTGTAAACCTGTTTTGTGTTTGTTCGGAGAGTACGTGATAATTTTGTAAAACATGTCGATATGATAAAGACTAAACTACATTTAATGTGAATTTATCGTTCTGAATTATCGTTCTGTTTTTGAAAGTGTAAACGTTTTTAACATCTTTTGTACGTTTAGGGATACTTTTTGAGAGAACCAGTTATGAATACCATTCATAAACCAAGGGGAAATATACCGTACTTAACCTAATAAACTGTCACCTGGATAAATAAAATACTCGAAGGGTGTTTTAATACCAATTTTGAGAAGGCGTTAATTTAGAACGGTGTAATTTGTTTTTGTCGCCAATGTTGTTAGATCATGTACAATAATTTACAATATTATTAATGTTTATATAAACCACATTCACATTGCTTATGTCGCCATGTTGAACAGAAGGCGGTGTTTTATATACTTAATTTGATAGTTAGGGGGGCTTATTAGGTCGAATACGGTAGTTGCTTTTCTGAACAAATTTATCTCATTATCAACAGTACATTGAATGTAAAACCTGCACATGAATATATTTTAAATAATATTGTCTGTGGTTCATTCCAATCGTCGATATGCACTGAATAACACAACGATGTCATTGTATTATGTAAAAGGTTATAGAACGATTGCAGTTTATCAAGGCTGTGCTTAACTCACCTGGAAAATAGTCATTTTCTTATGTAACACAGGTGTTTAATGCATTTCCATGACAATCCTCAATACAGGTATGGATTCACCTGTCACCTATTGGTACATTCTCGTTATCCGGAGTAATCGGGCATACAGTCATTCATTAGACATGTTAGGTGTAGACACAGTAGATATGGTGTTTGCACATTTCATATATAACATATTTCATTCAGTGTAGGTGTCTGCATATTTCATTTGTAAAATATACCAATGTGTAAACATGTGCTATGCCCTTTAACTCACTAAGGTATTGTGTCTGTGTTAAGGCCGGGTTTATACACTGCATTTCGTACTAAATTGTCCCAAAACGCAGGTTTTCGTTAGGCTTACATGACGTTTTTCAAAGCAGTTATATGAATGCATATTTCATCTATAGAAACTATTTCAATACAGATCAATGGACACCAGGCTCCTACACGTAGGTATGTTTATCCAATGCATTTTTGCACGATCTTGTTACCTAACGCAGTTCTTCTGTGTACACCAGATGTTGTACATAGACTGTGATGAATGCACAGTTCATCAATATAAATCTATCTATTATACGAGGACCTTACCTGATATTGATTTAATGCAATCTACATCTCCAACATTCCTTCTTGCAGTTGACATAGCTTCAGTGCTTGTGTGGTTCTATCTTTTTTATTCCAAAGCATTATTATTATTAAAGCCAATTTCTATACATCATATTTACGACTATATTGTTTGCTTTCATTTACTC
This sequence comes from Gibbula magus, assembly GCA_936450465.1. Classification (NCBI taxonomy): domain Eukaryota; kingdom Metazoa; phylum Mollusca; class Gastropoda; order Trochida; family Trochidae; genus Gibbula; species Gibbula magus. The sequence continues at coordinate 21,648,670 of OW388298.1, read as the reverse complement.
AAAAGCATGCATCATGTAAATATGTATATAACACACTTAGTCTATATCCTGCCCGTGCCGATCCTATAGATGTATGTGAATGTTTGTAGAGACACCTGGACCAGACACTTCCTTCAATGAATCAATCTGTAGTTCTATTCTGCATCTCATAACTCTGAGGGTGGTCATTCATTCATTACTTTCATTTATTGCGTGGGTCATTCGGGTGTTGATTAATTAAATTCAACAGAATCGAAATATTTTATGGCCATTATCAAATTAAAGATTCCTGGTCGATGTGAAAATATTTTTGTCTTGTCAGAGGCTAGCAATGTTTATTCAGATTTTCAAATTTGCTCATGATTAAAAATCAAGCTATACGTTGTAAACTTATTAATCTTTGACCGATTTAAGAGGACAATCAGTTTAAAATGTTAATTGCTGAATTTATGATGATATAAATACTTGCAGGGGTTGTCTCAGGTTGTTTACTTTGTGAATGAAATCTGAAACAAAGGATTTTGAAGTCTTCCCCTGTGTCACTCAGTGTGAGTTTATAACGATATAAATACTTGGGAGTACGTGCACACGTGTCATAGAAGGTGTTAATATGTTTGCACCGTTATAAACTCCCTCGCCTTGGTGTTAAGGTGTTAAGATAAACATACTTAACACTGGGAACGTGTTATACAAGTCCCTCGCCTACATTTAGGAGCTTATTGTTTATTTAACAAGGGCTTTTTGCGACGTACACATTATCACGTTTTAATCTATTACGTTTAACTTTATTCACAGTTTGTTATCTTATAATTCTGTTGATTGATTTTAAACATTGATTTCCAGTTCTACTCTCTAGTTTATGACATGTATGAAGAGTTTTCTGAACGTATTCTAATTTGATATGTTTTTTATATAAAGCTCAATATTTTGTGGATTTGATCTGTGTTCACCGACTGACACATCTTGTATTAACCACCATACCGTTATCGAGCATTACATCCATACATTCGTGAATCTAATTGCCACTGCAACTTTAAAAAGGGCATTCGAATAGTTCATTATCAATTGATGTTAAAAGGTATACTGTGTAGTGCGAGTACTGCCTGTTGAAGAAGACATGCTCATATATACATTGATCCATTCTGACTGATTTTTGTCAATTCGTGTCCTTTGGAATTTGTTTACATGTATTTGAGCTCTGAATATTCTATAGAATGTCAGTTGCAATAATAACTTTAATCTTTTATTTTTGTTTGGCAAGTATATAAGTTTAGTGGATATAACCAACATGTTGTTTATCTTTGGATATTTCTGTTATCTGTTCTTGGTAATTACAATACTTTTCAGAATTGGCTCAATTTAAATTCTGTGATCATTAATTAAAATATGAAAAACTCAAATTCAAATGTCAAGCGTGATATGAATCTTCTTCAAATTCAATTTAACAATTAACAGAAGCCGGAATGCAATTTCCAGAACCTTTATCATATATATTCTGAAATAATGGTTTTCAAGTTATTTTAATGTTGCTTTTAATTATTCAAAGCAAGTTCCACGGTATGGCATTCGTCAACTGATGAGCAAAAGATAAAGTAGTTCCATGTAAATGTCAAACCGAGGCATACTTCCTCCCAGGACGGGTCCGGTTGATATTAATATTTGATGTTCCTTTGTGAGCTGAAAGGTTATACCTCGCTGTCATGAAGCAGTGTCTTACAGTAGGGGAAGCGTTAAGCTAGTTGACGACAGTAGTTATACAAGATACGCATGTGAATATGGACGGATATACATGTATACTGAACACATGGAGTTTGGAGTATCAGTGTGTGTCATTCTGATGAAAACCTCTTTGGCTGTTTAAGGTAGATTTAAGAATTTGACTATAAATATTGTGTTTGTTGTCTCATATTGATTGAAAAGCTGTGTGAATAATTTGGGTAGTGCTACTATTTTAGTCTTCAGATATTGTCAATATTGTACCATATTGACTGAAAACCTAAGTAACCGATAAAGTAGTAATTTCCATTTAAAGATATTGTTACTGCTATATCATTCAGTGAAAGACCTTTATGAGGTAATAAGGTAATTTCAGGCAGTTGAAGACTATAAAACTACTGTCTATGTTGTATCATTTCATCGACAGTTATGTATTGTATTCTACTAATGTTGTCTTCATAGTGTATATCCATTGCTTGTATCAATATGGGTTTTGTTTTGGCGTTTCTCTAGCCCGTAGTTCTGATTAACGTTTTTTTATTATCTTATGCATTTTAATGGTGTCACTGAAAGATCTTACTATCTATATTTGTCACGAGGTGAGTCTAGTTCAATGCATTGTGATATCCAACCATCGCAGTATCATACAATCAATAATAAAAGAACACTTGTTCTTCATAAGTTGTTTCCTTCCTCGGCCTTTAATATTGAGTGTTCTTCCGAAAGGTTTATTTATCAATTCGAAATATTTACCACACATAATTGTACCCTTATCCCAGAACTCCAAATGATAATTCGACAATCAATAGCTCTCAGTAATGCATGGAGATCGACCATTTGAACATTGTCTGAAAGTGACATAAATGATCAGGGAGGTAAACGACAACCTTGTCCTTCAGCAATGACAATTCGAGAATCACTATCTTTACGTGGTGTCGGAAAACTGACCGTTTGAACATTGTCTGAAACTGACATTAATAATCAGGGAGATAAACGACAACCTTGTCCTTCAGCAATGACAATTCGAGAATCACTATCTTTACGTGGTGCCGGAAAACTGACCGTTTGAACATTGTCTGAAACTGACATTAATAATTAAGGGGACAAAAGAGAACCTTGCCGTGTCCAACCATCAACATTTAACACTAACACGACGCGTGTCTGGATAGCGTGGTTTTAACTAAGTGCCCGCATCACGGAATAAGCTTTGTAGATTGGGTGATTTATTCTCCGTTATAAGGAAGCGCTTTCAAGATGACTCGATATGAAAATCGTATTGGCGAGGAGCACGCGTTGTACGCAAGTGATTATTTTACTAAATCACGCGAATATACTTTCCCAAAAGCCAGACCGTCCGTCGGTACTTAAAGAAGCGTCCTTGGGGTTGGGAAAATAGCCATTGATATAATGTCCAGTGAAGCAGTGACCTCTATGCGTCAGTAAAATAGTAATTTATATAATGTCTGTCGTGGCTAATGAAGCTGCTGCCTCCGCTCAGTGAAACTAGTTGATATCATGTCTACGAGGCTAATGAAGCATAACTGGTTAATGGACTCATTGTGTCAGAGATATGTTTACGCTGGTTGGTTAGATATACTTAAAGGGCAGCATTCGTTTAGAGTTTGGAGATTCCAGGTAACATTAGTAGCTGTCCATCCAGGTAAATTGTTTGGTAATGAGTGAGTTAATCGCATCTGACAAAGTGTATTTTTTTTTATCAATTTTGGGAAATTCGACACTTTGTTAATATATTTGCTTGACGTTGTCAATGATAATCGGAACTTCTGTATTTCGACACTTAAGATCAACGTATTATAATGATTAATTCACTGTTATGCAAGCTAAATCACCAATCGGAACTTCCACAATCGAAATAGTTGTAATGAATTTTATGAATGTCCCGTCGAAGAGGGGGGATATTATTGTTTGTAACATAAATTGACATTTTATCAGAATCGCACATACCTTCCATATTGCTTGATTATAGATTTCATCATGGTTTTATAAGCGACGGGGACACCTTTTGAAACTGTGAGAAGTTTTCAGAACCTTTTATTTCCGAACATTCCCAGTGTTTGTTTGATTGTAAAGCGACATGGGACTAACATTCTAGCAGTTACTTCGAATAATTTCATTTACAGACTTCATCAAACCCAAGCAATTGAGATATGGATTGAATCCGATAAAACAATATTTTTCTGGAGTTCGACTCATTTCCCTTGTGCTGAAATTCGATATGCTTTTGAAGACTAATGATGCTGTCGATAGCTGTCATTCACCAGTCGTTGACAGTCATCGTGTAAATTGCAACCGGTGTCGGCCGGTAACTGCATGGGTATTACTGCATTATGGGCTATTGTTTATAGTCACGTGGAACGTGTAGATTTCATGGTCAAACATAGAGGCGTGTGTCCAGTTGTTTATGTCCGCCCCTTGACCAGTCCAGGTGGTCACGCGATCGCCAGTGGTCAGTTTAACTTGATTTTCTGTATGCCTTTAAGGGATGTTTCAATGAAGAGGCCTTTGTTTTGGGTTTTTGCTTTGGGTATGAGGTTGTTTTCTTTAACAGGTTGGGTCATAGGTCTTGGCCTCTCTTTAATATACTTAGATATGTTTGAGACTGTTGCTGATTATTTCGCCTAGGTAACGTTATGTGCATGGGTACTGAGTCCATACTGGTCGGTTTTGAGTCAATAGACCAAGACTAATGTGATAAAAGGTTATGGTCTGTTTAAATTAGTGTTTGACATTTGGAATCCGAAAATATCGTAATTTGTTTTACCCACTTTATGATATCCTTTCGTTTTAACAAGGTTGTTTTCGGATCAATCACATTATTTATTTGATTTTGATTTGCATAATTCTAATGTCGTCTCTTCGTTTTGCAGATTAAGGAACCAAATCAACATGTTGCGGTGGCTTAAGGACAGGAAGAAACAGAAGAAGGGTCAAAGGTCAGAGGATGCCACACCTGACGAATATGGCTTCCATGACGGGAATAAAGAGGAGGACAAGGTGTACCATATTTACGAAGAGATTCCCGACCTCCCTCGTTTTACCGCGCAAAGAACGTCGGACCAGGACGAACAGTCCCCCAGTTTTCGTGAGACCTCATTTTCGGATTCGGACCTTTCCATTGATCACGTGTCGGTGTTTAGTGCTGATACTTTAAGGAAGTATATCATCGGGTCTCAGGACAGACGTCCGGACGTGCCAGTTTCGAAACGAGACGGGCCATATATGGTGGTTCCCCTTCTCAATTCAGGAGAAGAGAAACCGCCGCTTCCTCCACCTAACGAGAAGAAATCGGAGTTTACTTGTGCATTGGTCGGACGACGTCACTCCAGTGTTTCTCGGAGTACGGAAAGCGGTGTTGAAGTGTCATATGACTCCTCCGAATCGCAAGGAAGTGAAGCCCACTTTCCTTCAGAGCACATTGTAACGGCTGATGTCCATACTTCTGGCGTTCAAAAACGGATATCCTGTGCTCGTACGCATGCGCGGGAGGGTTCCCTGGACACTAGTGACACTGGTTGTGAGTATGACATGGGAACGTCCAGTGAAAGTGACCACACGAACTACGATTATTACCTGACCAAGATCGAACAAAATCTGGCCCTAAAGTTAAAAACAAGGGAGATAATTCAGCAAAGTGTCCCGGAAGAAGACGAGTCAGACTCTGAATCGTTGACCACAGTGTCCAGTGTGTCATGTTGTTCCTCGGTCCGAGCTGGAGTCCGAATTTACTCCGGACATCGGTCAGACATAGACTCAGACGAGGGGACACTCGCTGACCACTCCGAGTCGGAGAACAGCAGTGGGTATTACGAGTCCTTCAACGGGAAGGACTCCGGTGTTCCTGGACTTAAGTCGTGCCTCAAGAACAGTTCTCAGGAACAGAGGCAGCACTACGTCAAGAACAAGAAGAGGACAGTCACTAAGAAATGTAAGCACAGATGTGCTGAAGTGAATGTGTGTATTCCTGGACTGAACTCGGACAAATCCTGCAAACACCGTAGCTCCGAAACTCTGAATTTGAACTTTGACAAAAGTGCTTTTAAGACGGTCAACAGACCGGTGTACAAATCTATTTCAAATGGACAAGTTACCAGTGATAGTGGTATAAACAGGTTATATGGTATGTCGTCGAATACCAACACAACAACTACAACCAAGACAACGCATTCCAATACAACAGACAGTTCAAATATACAGCTTGACTTGTACGAACCCATTGAGGGTTCCTCGTTGTATAATGGTGCAAAGGGTATGACGTCATTTGACTCGGAAGGGCGGGAAGTGTATTCCCCGCCTCCTACCATTAGAGATTTCTCGCCAAGAACGTCAAATTTTTCAAAGTGTTCTCTTCCCCGATCAAAAGGGTGTACAAATGTGTACAGATCGAAAGGAAGTCAGAACCGACTTCTCTCCGATCTGATCATCATGAACTACGACAGACAGCTGTTTATCCATTGAAAGTGACATGTTGTTGACTTGACATTGACAAGACGTCAACCCCTTCAGTGCTTCAAACTCACCATGTGACTCATCAGTGGCGAGTACATAAACACTTTAGTATATTCATCAAACCTAACACTTTAAATTCCCCAGCCATTCAAGAACGCCTCCCGAGGATTGTGATTATATATACAACAGGTAATCTGGCCTGCCTGAGCGACGCCATTCGTAAAACCTATCTACAATAAGTATATAGGTATTGTGGTTATGTTCTTATGTACCCATAGTCAGGTGAAGCAAAACGAATTTTCTTAAGGTCTTTGATAAATATTTACAATCTATGATTAATATGTCAGCATCCTCTATGGACCTTAGTAAATGTGAAGACGGGGACGAATAGTGCGTTAAGATTATTTCTATCATACAAAACGTGAACGTTTTAGGACTATTTATTTAAGCTTGATCATGTTTACAGATATAGTATAAGCCCCAATTTACCATTATTCTGTCAATAGCTTTTCAACATGCATTCTGCGTCATCAGGGGATTTGTAAACTTCCCAACTTGTCAGTCTGTAGTACTGGTTGATATAAGTCTTGATATATTTCCCTCACTTTACAGTGCTAAGATAGCGGATCGCTGCAGTTGAAACGCATAGTGGGCTCTGATTTCCTAGCACTAAAACCTTAAGGAAATGCGGCAAGGCTTAACACAGTTGGAGACTGACAAGTTATGCCTTGGGTTGGGAAGTTGGCACTTGTATCCGCACAGTTACTTTATGAAAAGTAGCCCTGCTGGTACAAATACCCTGATAGAGCGGGAAGGTTAATGATGTGAGGTTGTTGCATGGACGTGCTTACAAATATACAACATGTCGAAGTTTTAGGGTTAATTATGAAGCTTGTATATTGCCTTGTATGTTTCACACCCTGTATATATGTATACATCTATGGTGGGTGTATGATGGATATATACCGACAATCACAATAAAATCATAAATATAACCATGCGTGTATGTTTTTCATTTAATTTATTAATGTATTTAAATTAGTAGTTTATGCCATGAATGACTTGCTTTCGAAGAATAAAGACACATACATGTGGGTGAAATGCTATGAGAATAAGTAATAATAATAATATGTTTATACAGCACAAAGTTTCAGCCAGATTGTTCACAAGCACTTTACATGGAGTGGTATTAGAGCTCAGTATTAACACAATCTTAAACAGGGAAAAGATAATTCTTCAGAACGGGGGCAGTGGTGTAGAGTCTTTGAAAGTCTCTGGAAGCTCGGGGCAGCGTGCTGGAACATCCTTTCTCCCCTGATGGTTTTGCAAGAAGTTTTTTTTTTATTGTACAACCTAACTCTTATCAGAGGAGTTTAAAATGTGTCACACTCTCGTCTCTCCACATACACATACACCTCTGTTCCCCTTTCCTCTCCTTCACCGCCTTTTGTGATGTCATTTGTATTAAGCGAGTAAATGAATGGTATCAAACGAGGGAAATAAACATGGTATTATATGGGAGATCGATTTGTATCCTCTACATATGTTATTAAAATAATTCTCAATTTTGGTATTGTCCACACGCCCAAGCCATATAACCGACAGTGTGATGAAATAAAGATATCTGCGAGTCCGATACGGTTAGACGTGAGACGACGATACTGTCACGATGACGTCACAGTTGACACCGTTTTTGTTACGTCATAGAAACAAAGGTAGCATTACGATATACAAAGTATTACATAACAATTTTCATATTTTCACTCCGCCTTTAAAGCCTTTGCCACATTAACGCACGCTAAATAGCTGTCTGGCGATGTGAACGTGAATTGTGATGTCACTGAGGGAACCATCCCACTAACCGATCTTAGGCACAAGACTAATCGTTCTCCATCGTTGATCATTGACTTAGATAGATCGAAAGGCTGAGATCGTTTTGTGGAATGACAAAACATAAATCAGTTAAGATTTCATGAAACACAAAAATGATCAGATTTATGTATATGTTAAAGAGAGAGTACCATCCGGGTATCCGCCATTTTGTTTTATGAATGTGGATTAAGTTAATGGGATTAAGTTAATGTTTACTAATCTTCAAAACTTTACGATGATAACATTTACATATTGAATGAAAATGCACAAAGGAACAAATCAGTTTTAATTAGACTGATTAGCATTATCTTATTATGTCGTATTAAAGCTTCCTTACACTCATTTAAAAAAAAACGTCAGCACATTTTCAATGGTGTAAACAAAGAAATACTGCTGCCGGAGAGAGACGATTTTGAATGATTTTATAGGGACATGATGTGTAAAGAAGTACCCGCAATTTCATAAATCAGAGTATAATGCTTTCATTTTTATGTCTGTTAAAGTACACTTAAGGTGTTGAAATCGCTTGTTATGTTATTTGACTAGACTAGAATGCTTGGCATCTAACTTAAAAATTCATAAAATATATAAATTAAAGTAATAAGAGATTTTATCGACATAAATTGCCTACTTGGACTTAAATTTGTTTACGCGTCTTTACTGTAGGACGTCATGAGGCCCAAAAAAAGCCCCTTTTGACTCTCAAATATCTCGTTTAGTTAAAGAGATTCAAAACGACGATTTCTTAAAATACTGGTTCCCAAGAAATATGAACAAATAATGTTTTGAAATTTCAAATCCAGTTTAGTTGGCTTCTGAAGACGTGGTGTATCATTGTTTCAGTCGCCTTTATTACAAGTGAGTTGAACTATCTTGTATTTTGTATGGTGATGTTTCTATTACGGTTGAGAGTAATCGTAGCGCCGATAAATGGCTACACTCTCATTGTTTTTTTAATTTTTTAAAATGAATGTGCGTTATTCGTTCTCACCAGAATATTACTCTCAGAAATATGTATATATGGATATATGCATGTGTTATAACCGTGTATTAATAATAACTTTGTATACAATTGAATATCGCCTCGAATTTCGTTTCTTCAAAGATACCTCGATAGATCCCTCCCTTTAACGACAGAGAGAATGCAAGGAAACTAACTTATTCCGATATGACACAGACCTGGATATACATCCCAGGACACACGATATACCATGCTCTGGGTATGACATTGCCAGATGACCAATGTGTCCAGTTTATGACCTACAGTCCAGAAAAAAACGGTCAAACGAGATTTTACTTCTTTTAGGCATTTAGAAGTTGGTAATTTGAAGAATTAACAAATATTTGGATTAACAACCTCTTTATTGCAAAGACATGCGACGTTTTGGTGAAGATACTAACATCGTTATCAAGCAAATATATTTTGCCAAGAAGCAAACTCAATTTCATTCATCAAGCTGTGATACTTTTAATGTATATGTCTGTTCAGTATGTAATCTGTCCTAGTTGAGACTCCAAACGGTGTTTTTTTGTTAAAGAGCCATGATCAGAAATGTAAAGATTCTAGTTAGGATAACTTAAAATTAACAGAAACCTAACCTCGTGTTCATCACTTGTCTCGTGGGTTAAACTACCTTGCATTTTGTTGGTAGCTTCTCTTTGGATGTTGGTATATTAAGGTTTATAATTATACAATATACCATACCAACCCAGCATATCAACACACGATGCATCAAGCAGGGGACATGTTAACGTTAAATGTCCAGTTTATCACCAAGACGGACGTGCTGCGTTAACCAAGTGGTCAGCTGTCCGTGGATGTATCATTAGAAATCAACAAGCTGGACATTAGCGTCACGACTGGTCATCTCTGGACATAACGTATTCATCATGTGTCAACTGGACATGTGGCTCTTGACCGAATAGTTAATATACCGCGTTTGGGCGAGAGAACTAGAGAGAGAGAGAACTACAGAGAGAGAGAGAGAGAGAGAGAGAGAGAGAGAGAGAGAGAGAGAGAGAGAGAGAGAGAGAGAGAGAACTAGAGAGAACTAGAGAGAGAGAGAGACAGACAGACAGAGAGAGACAGAGAACTAGAGAGACAGAGAGAGAGAGAGAGAACTAGAGAGAGAGAGAGAAAGAAAACTAGAGAGAGAGGGGGAACTAGAGAGAGAGTGAGAGACAACTAGAGAGACAGAGAGAACTAGAGAGAGAGAGAGAGAGAGAGAGACAGAGAGATCGTGAGAGAACTAGAGAGAGAGAGAGAACTAGAGAGAGAGAGAGAGAGAGAGAGAGAGAGAGAGAGAGAGAGAGAGAGAGAGAACTAGAGAGAGAGGGAACTCGAGAGAGAGAACTAGAGAGAGAATGAGAACTAGAGAGCGAGAGAGAGAACTAGAGAGGGAAAGAGAGAACTAGAGAGAGAGAGAGAGGGAGAGAGAACTAGAGAGAGAGAGAACGAGAGAGAGAGATATATATAGAGAGAGCGAGAGAGAGAGAGAGAGAGAGAGAGAGAGAGAGAGAGAGAGAGAGAGAGAGAGAGAGAGAGAGAGAGAGAGAGACAGAGACAGACAGACAGACAGACAGACAGACAGACAGACAGACAGACAGACAGACAGACAGACAGACAGGCAGACAGACAGACAGACAGAGACAGACAGACAGATTTCCGTGCTAGAAACTCAGAGCCCGCTATACGTTGTGCTTCGCTGTCTTAGCACGGGAAAGAGGGAAATACTGCGCATGCAATCATTTGAACAGCCAGATATGGACACTGGCAAGACCTCTGCCTTATTATATATATATATGTACAATGTATGGAAGTTGCGTTCTGAGCGGACACTGTCACCGAGTCATTTATCAGGCTACTCGAATACGTACAGGAAGAATCAACCTTTCTTTCTTTCTCCAAGAAAAAGGAAAGTACATTCTCTCCCCATAGAGTTTACTCAACTAATTTCTTCCCACATAACCTTTTCACTAGTTGGTCATATTTCTCGATTTTTGCAGCACAGATATCGCCCTCCTATCAAACCGATCAAACACTCACCTCAAATCTCCTTATGTGAGAAATATTTACACATTTGTTAACTGAGAGCCCCTATGTGATGGATATGGTAAAACACAGCAACATGCAAATTCCAAATACAATCATTGATATGTTCATTTCTATAGGTTTTCTCTTGCTTTAGTTCATATTTCATGTTATTAGAGATGTTCTGTTTCTATAGCTTGTTCATTTGTTGTACTGTATTTGTTGTACATTTGTTCAAATAAGCCTCATGGCTTGTTCGCCAATTCAGATTTCATTTTATGAAATAAAATATGTTTAAACCATATGGTTAAACTCTAACGACGGAAAACATACGAATACACTCCCTTATATGGTGAACCAATGCGACATTGTTATTTTCGGGATCTGCATGCAAGGAAACAAACTCTTTTTTTTAAATATTTTAATTGATTTAAATTTTATTCAAAGAGAATCTGGTTTGGTAAACAAGCAAAACTTTTGCTTATATTAATACCTCACTAGTACATGCATATGATAACAAACACACAAGAACTGGACTGAATATTTTAATTGTTCCCATGAGTACATTGATATACATTGCTACATCCTTTCATGCTCTTACAGAGACAGACATGCATCACAAACAGGTCAATGGTGTCAAAACAGTTCAAGGTGCAATTATAAATGACCACTTTTTGTCAAGGATATATGAACATTGTTGCTTTTAGTAGCGATAACCTTTTCCACATAAATAATATCTTTCAAAACAACAGAAAAACAAACTGTTGTTCTGGGCACGTCGGCATCGCGGGAGAAGAACCTGTGACTGAATTTATTTCGGTAAGGAGGCCACTGGCCCGTGTACAAAACAATACAAAGTTAAATTATTTCAGACAATATGTTAGTGACTATTTACATGAATATAAATATATAAACATATTTTCGCTAGCATTTGGCAGAATTTGGAGAAGAACACACATTCTCTGAGTCAGGCATCTACCATCTACCTTTGATATATTGTATGTTAAAGGTTAGATGAAATGACATATGGTCAAAATCGGATTCATTAAAATGGGATGTCAATTTGAAATTTGCTCGATTTTGAATTTCTGAAATCGGTCCATAAATTACTTATATACGGCTCAGTGAGCATTTACAAAATGAATCGCCCTACTGATTGCGCTAGTGTTAAAATGGGCGAATTAAAATCGTTATAATTATCAATTGCAAGTGTATATTGTCTCGATTTTCTGCTCAATTGATTCCGATATACAATATACGTAGAGGTAATCATCTGTCATTCTTGAGAAAAATTCATTTCATCAGATCTTTAAACTTGTATATACCGGAAATATCTGACACACCTACAAGGTCCCAGACCTTATTATAAACATAACGTAATTTCATCCAATAATCTTACAGGCGCCACATATGTCGTTTAAAACTCCACGGCGCCAGCAATTACACCTTCTCCCGAATTGCATCAAGACTAACATTATCATTGCATCCACCTTATGTTGATACAATTCGGCGTTCTAATCCAGGTAAAATTACCTTTGATGGAGTTCACACCTGTGATTGCGGAGGTGGGTCATGTTGACATAAGGATTTAAAATTCATTGGAGAAGTAACGTTAAGAAATTGAAAACAAATTCTCGTATTTTCTTAAGTAACAGTGGCCAGTGGTCAAACTTCGTTTGACCATTCAAACATCACGCCTACGGCCATATGTAAAGCCATACTGACCAAATATGCCGACTGAATGACCAGGGTCATTATGTGACAATTTGCCTCCGGACAGAGTTGGTCAAATTTTGAGTTTAGTTTTTGATTATATTCAAGCCATTCTGACCAAATAATCAACTTATTTAGTGACCGCTGTAATTACCTCACGGCCAGCCTCCGGACAGAATTATCTGGTATCGGTGGAGATTAGCGACATATGATCGGTCAGTTTAGTTAAACTGAATTTGATATGGTCAGCTTCAAAGTGATTGAATATATGTTAGTAAACCAAGCCGGAAAATGCAAGCAAGTTATTTGTTATTACTAATATGTTATTAGTCGGTTTTAGTTAACAAGTGTGATGTGGGAAACTTCAAGCAAATCAAATATAAATTGGGGTATGCACGTCGAGTAGCAACGTGTATGTATACTGTCCATCAAAAGTTTAGACTCACTAAAGTCTTTTTTTTTTCTTTTTTTTTCAGAAATAAATTGTATTGTACCGATAATGTTTTCTCTTTTGTTAAATTAGTTTCTTTTATCTATTTTTTCTATGCAAATAAATACATTTGTTGCCAATGTATGAGCATAATTGTATTGTAAATTAGTTTCTCACCTAGATTTACAAATCACATTCCTTAGTTTAAAACCAATATTTAATGAATTTACCTTTAAACCCTTAAATTATTTTGTGAATGTTTCAATATCTATACAAATCTACAGTTTCGTTTTACAATATTAGATTTAGAAATGAATTAAACTTTTCATGCATAATTAACATTCTATGATGCTATTCTTTTCAATTTGAGTAGTTAGTTCTTTTTTCTCTTGGCTGTGAATAACATTTCTTTCTGTGATAAATAAGTCACATAAACACTTTAATAATATAATTAAAGACTGTCATCTCTTCTACAATAAACTATCAGTCACTACTCACTATTTAGTAACAATGTATGATAAATAGAGGATATCTGTCTTTCCTTGACAAATACCATGTTTGTCTCATTGAGTGAGGTAGAAAAGTAGGTATATATATACTAACTAATATATATTAACTTCTACCTCACGAGATGAGATGTAAAAAACCCCGCAAATTTCAGCGTTTAAAACCTCCGGCTAACGCCGTCGGTTTTAAACTAAATTTGCGGGTGTTGAATAGCAATGAATCCCGGAAATTTTACAAACGCAACTATTTATCTTATAAATGTACAGCCTTCGCAAGCTGAAAATATGACGTCATAACATTGTCCCGATGACGTCACGCGAGTGGTGATAAAGTTTATCGTCACTCAGTAAAGTGGTGATAAAGGTTATCACCACTGTAGCTTGATAGAGGGTTTATTTCACTGATAGAACCGAGTATCTCACTCCAAATTTTTTAATAAAATGTTTTATCAGAGGGGTCAGTGCATTTTGATAAAGCAACACACCTTCAAAAATTGAGAAGCATTTAGTTGATCCAATAACGCCAACACGTTCACTGGATCTTATCACTATAGTTACTGTGGTTACTTACTGTACTTACTGTACTCACTTTACCAACTTTTGTAAATTTTCTCAGATATACTGTCAGTCTGACCGATTTTGCCGTAAAACAACACATGTAACATTGGAAAGTTTAGAGTTGTGTTCACTAGATGATAAAACTGATTGAAATTTTGTAAATTTTGAAGCACACCGAACGCATCTTTTTACATGCAATATAATGCACGTGTTTTAGCAGCATTTGACGCGGGATATTCGTGCAATACATTTTTGTAAGATTTGCGGTTGCGGTCTTGTTTAAGGCAAGAATATTAATGTGTGAGTAGGTCACTGTATATCTATATGGGGGACAATGATTGTTTAAACCTCTGTGTTAGGCATACTCTTCCCACATAGGCTACTCCCTTCAGATTTCCGATCCTGACCTCTGTTCTACATGGCCTGAAAAATGAGGGCAGAAATTTGATTGGTTGCAGTTGAATCTAGTTGCGCAAACAGCGACGTCGTTGTAAAAGTGACATTTGCCAATGACACGTCATAATGATGAATTAAACTTAATAACTTTTTCTCGTTTAAAGTGTTTTCCTGTGATTTTGTGAAAACAATTGATCATAAACATGCTGATTAATAAAGAAGACCAAATCAGAGACGAATACCAAAATTAGTTCAATTGCGTTATTCAGATCAGACATATTCGAATAACATAACAAGACCGTTTAGAGTCAAATGCCTAGACCTTTGAAGTCAATCGGTCGACTTGGCCGCTGAAAGATGGGTTTTCATTGGTTGAGTTGCAGTGATACAGTATGAGATTCCCATTTTCCCCGCTAGGGAATTTTGCTGAAGCGATGAAATTCAGGCCATGTGGATTAAAGGTTAGGATAGGAAATTTGAAGGGGCTAAACTCTGTGGGAAAAGAACGATGTGGTAAGAAACCTCAATGAACAGAGTTGTATCTATCTGGATGCTTCTCTACCATCTTCATACTAGAGTTTCAAACCCAAACTCCAGCCCTTGACTCGTGCAAACCACTTCACAAATTCACGTTCATCGCTAATGTTTACTTAATGTCTGTCTGCAATAACTCTGACGATCGGACGGGACGCATACAATGATGAACTAGTGTCTGTCCACTCAACAGTGAAATTGACACCAGTCATAAATTGCTTGATAAAATATATGCAGAAAAAAGGTTAAAATACATGCTGACATAATGCCTCATCTGCATTTAGTTGTTTATATTATTTATACATAATCACGCGCTGAATCTGTGTACATCGTATGGCCAATCGTCTAGGAAGTCCTCGTCAAATTATTGCTTCTCTGTTCAGTTTTTTCTGTATCAAATGAAATACCTGTAATGCAATATGGAGGTCCGGTCGATGTACAAAGCGATATTAAAACTAGATTTCTGAAAAGAATGTAAATCAAAATTTTAATATTATCATAAAGAAAGAAAGATGCCGTCTTCACAAAATAGACCCTCTTTGTACTGGTGCTTTAAAGGGGCAGTAGCACGGTTTTTGCAAAATTTATTTTTTCAAATTTCCCATTTATAATGATAGCTTGTGACATTTGAATTGACTTAAGAGGGTTAAACAGCTTATTTAAAAAAAAAAAACAATTTTCCGTAGTGGTAATAAATGTGTTGCGTTTAAAGCAAACATTGCATGGCGGTCATTTTATTGTGAACACATTTTATTATTTCGAATAACAACAACGATTCCAGGCTTTACTGAACCATGTACCCTCATTTTTAACGACGAGAGAAGGACATTTTACCATTGGTTTAATTATTTTTCAAATACATTTCATCGACTTTTTTTGGAGTGAAAAAACGTGCTACTGTCCCTTTAAGGATTTGTCTAATCCTGCCGAGAAACCCGGGGTGAAATACACAATGATTGACTGGTGTCTGTTCACTCAACAATGAAATTGACATCGTAACTGCGAGCCCTGTCACTTAAATGTTATACTATAAATTCACGACTGAATGAACCGGATACACACCTATATATATGTACACGACCGCTGTCAAACCAAGCGTTCACACATACACACTACCCCATTGTGTATTAAACATAGATAGATCCACCCATTGACGTTGACCCTATTGTGAAAGATGAATTTGAGCAATTTTAATGTTTCGTAAATTCTAGATTTTGAGTTGCTTTTGTATGTATGTATTTGCATTCCTCGTTGTGAATGTAGATATTGATAAAGATATTATATTTTAGCAAATAATAGTTTGAAATATAAGTCAAAATATGACTAACGATTGTTAACTTCCCTCGAAAGGCATGATTTGCGCCAGACTCCATCAATGGTTAATTTAAGTGAGTGATAGACTGGTGAGAGATGTGCCTTGCGGGGGAAGCTGAACGATTGGAACAGCACTTTTCGTTATGAATGAAGCGCGCGTAAAATACACTAAACGGAAACAGTATTTGCATAATGACACCAGGGCATTTGCGATTGCTTATAATCGCTCATTGATTGCTCAATGTAGCGCTCAAGTAGCGCTCACTCTCACTTGAACGATACAGTGCAAATTCCTCGAAGTTTGCGTTACGTAGCGCTACATTGAGCAATCGCGTTCAGAGGTTTAATGTAGCGCTCAATGAGCGATTATTAAGCGCTCGCTGTTATGGATGTTATGGAACAGAGCTCTGGATAGATATCCTGTACAGTTTCTAAAACATGTCATATGTTTGATTGCTTGTGAAATCCGTATTCCACCGAGAAATAAGTCATTCTAAGATATCTTAGATTTTTCCAGAGTATATTGATCACCGTGTTTACATTATGTCCAGTGAAACATGCCTGCAGTTGTGGTGCGATATTCTAAAATACGAAGTCTTTACTTTCACTCCAAGTCTGGGCGGATTTTCACGGATCATTGACAACACGTTTCACCTGGATGACCACAATCAATACGGTCGAGAGGTGACTGTGTCAAAGATGATTCGTTCACGCCCCAAATATAAGATCAAGCATTTCATGTGACAGAAAAATCGATGTCAAATCGCTCATAGAAAAGCACGACTCGTAGTATTGTTGTATCAAGGCTATCACATGCTGAGGTAATTGACACGCAGTCGTGGTTGATCGGGTAACATAACGATGCGTTAATGGTGATTAACAGTCCGCATTTTGCTTTCATGACCCAGATATTATAGACTGCACTGACAACACCTTGAAGTTTGTAACGACATTTTTTCAGAGGTAAAGAAATAAAACTGGTTACACGTTTTTTTCGAAACGTTTTACTCCATGAATGCCATTACATACTCAAGAGGATAAAGATGAAATTAAATTTTGTCAAGGAATTGCAGATATCCTCTATGAACAAGAATCCCAGGGGCGAATCCACCTGGAGGGGTTGAATGCCATCTTTCCGTAAAGACAACAACAAAATGTTCTCAAGGGCATGCATCATTATCATATCCTGAACTTCCTGGATCAGCAACTGTCCCACCCTGCTCTATCCGCAAGGCAACAAAACTCCCCTGATCGGCTGTGCAGAGTTTGCCTCGAACATCATTGAATTGAAATCTCATTAAAATCGAGCATAACACTTGTACCTTGCTGCGTTTTGATCGGAGTACTTCTCGCCAGGGGTCATCTCTTGTGACTTGTTTTCCTGATCGTTTAACTCCTTGAATTAAACCGATGACAGCCACGCTTAAATATCGAATCGGTCACTGTATTTACTCCATAGCCTAATTGCTGATTTTGGAGTGAAATGACACAAGAACCCCCGCGGGGCAGTACTCGGATCAAAAACGCATCGAGGTACGAGCAGTACGTTCGATCTGATTTCATTAGATTGATTAAATAGACTAGTCTTTTAAGATAACTAACGCATGGAGTACATTAATTTGGAAAAAAACTTTCTAATGTTCCAATTGTCTTCTTTTTTGGCTTTTTTAGATGTTTTATTTTTGTTTTGTGAATGAAAGGTGGCGTAGGATCCTGAAAAACACTTTCCATTAACCGAGCCTAGCTCTATGCTCAGTCTACGTCATTTTTAAAATACGAGCTCACGATTGAACAAGAAGTTTAAGAACGCTTAGCGAGACGGTCCTCGCGTTTTTGGTGGTTTAGTGACGATTTTATGAACGATTCACAAGATATAAATATCATCATTGTCGTCACCATCAGTTTAACCATCATGATGTCCATTATTGTGCTTGTTTATCAATTGAAACACTATATCGCATGTTCAAATTAAGTTAACAACTTTAAGAAAAATGTAGTTTTCACATGCTCAAAAATGGGGGGGGGGGGGGGGGGGGGGGGGGGGGGGGGGGGGGACAACACATTTTATAGAAATACATTTATCGCAATCAGTTCCATGCCTTCCATGGTCGGGCATCCTCGGTTACCAAGGGTTTTATATATGCTCCGTTACTCTCCACTATACCCAGGATTTTATATATGCTCCGTTACTCTCCACTATAGTATATATAAAACCCTGGGTAACCGAGGATGTGGTTGGGTGGCAAATAGCCCAAATCGCTGCAGAACTGTTGGATGGAGTCGTGTAAAACATAATGTTCACCGTATTTTCAAATGTTATTTATTGATAATAACTATTCATTTGATTACATCTGAGTTCCGTGTCCACTTCTTCATGTTTCGGTTGTGAAGCAACTGTCCCCTCGGTGACGTCACATCCGGCGGAAGTGTGGCAAGGTACACTGGTGTATCGGCTCCTGAAGAATACACGTACAGAGGTTTTGCATTCAAAATTATTGAGTATTCCAAGTTAGCCTGTTAATAAATTCTACTGTAAACTAATTATGCACTTGTTATTTTTAAACGAACATTAAAAAACTTGAATAAATGTTTCATTATTGGCGAATTTAAAGAATTCAGTGGTCGGCCTAGGATATGAACGCAACTGACCTTAAGGCGTGTAGACGGACCAAAATCGAACATCATTATGAGTGATTGTCAATAGACAAATAAAATACTGGACAAAACAAACGTCACAGCCAACGAAAGTACAAGATTGTTTAAACCACGATAACTGATAAATACGACTAAAACAAATTTACAACATTCCTACAGAAGCTAACTCAACTAGTAAATGTTTGAAACATTATCTGTTAAAGTTTATGAAGAAAGTTAATGAGTTAACGGATCATTCAAAACAATAAGACATGCGACTAGTTCGGTCATTTCTCAGAAGACCATTCAAAATAGGCTGTGCTGCATGACGTCATCAAAGTTGCGTTCAAGCGTCATTGATAAGCGACTGGGTTCGCAACCGGGGCAAACCCGCTCGACCTCAGCGCTCCCTTGCAATGGATAACCGCTGCAATCGATTGCAATGGACTTGTTACATGGAACGTTGCCATATATATGTCTTACCCTGCTCGGCAGAGTGTGTTGCAGAATCACCTCCCATGTCAGTCCGACACCATCCGGGGCAGCACTGGGAAAGAAGTTGAACATGTAAAAAGAAGATGTCTGACTGACCGTTTTTATATTGACAAAAACAATTCGGAATATTGTGATATACTTTCAGGAGAAGTAGTAAAATACCGATGAAAGATATTTGACCGGCAGTTGTACAATTAATGTAACTGTCAACTGCATCTCCTGACATTGGTGGTAAGCACCAATTTGTTTAACTAAAAAAATACATTTTAGTTTTACACGAAGTTCCCTCAAAATCATCACACGTCAATCTCCATCACTGGCTAATTTAAGCCGTACTTCTTTTCGTAAACTGTAGCAGTCCGCACCATGAACTTTACGCTTTACACCAGCACAGAACATTTAACGAAATGCAACAAGGTTTAATTAGCCAGTGATGGAGATTGGCACCTGTTGTCCTTTCATCTGTACTTTAATTATACGTTTCATCAGTTGTATTCTGCTTACCGCATTAACAAGGACATCCCTTCTCCCCTGCCTGTCTAAGTCCCTCTGCTGTATGGCTGACATGGTTGTAACCCCAATTTTGGACACACCGTAGGCTGTCTGGGGCCAGGAATCCACAAACGTATCGGCTTCAACGTCACTGTAACAAAGTGTTGTGTAAAAAAACCCGACGATTTATGGTTCAACGCCGCTTTTTAAAAAGAGACACTTAAAATAAAGCGAGAGAGCCTGCTACGGAACTGTGGCTAAGTATTGTGATGGAGTGAGATGTGGATGACATCATATTGATTTCCGCCGAACACTGCATCCTAACCTTACGATGTATATCCAAACTTTGTGTACAGTTTCAGATAGATTGATCAAAACGTATATGGGAGGGGTTGATTTCATAAAACAGGTACTGTCTGAAATCGGAAAGCTGAGCGCTTTAAGTCAAGAGCCATAATTCTAAAAATGTGAATTCGATTGGTCCCAGAAAAGCAAATTGCGTATCGCCTATGTATATCCAGAGCATGTGTAAAGTTTCAGAAAGAGTGATTCAAAACTGTGAGAGGAGTTGATTTCAGAACACAGGTGCCGTTTTCGGGAGACGGACGGAAGGACGGGTTGCACCACGACAACCAAAAAAACGGGGGTTAAAGGGGCAGTAGCACGTTTTTTGCAAAATTTATTTTTTCAAATTACCTATTTATAATGATAGCTTGTGCCATTAAATTTACATTAGAGGGTAAAACATCTTATTACACAAACCAATTATCATTAGTAGTAATAACAGTGTTGCGTATAAAGCAAAAATTGCATGGCGGCCATTTTATTGTGAACACATTTTATTATTTGGAATGACAAAAACGATTCCCTTGGGTCTACTGAGCCATGTACACTCATTTTTAGCTTGATTTTTCGAAAAGAGAAGGGTGTTTTACGATTTGTGAAATTATTTTTCGAATACATTTCATCGACTTATTTGAGCAAAAAAAACGTGCTACTGCCCCATTAAAAAGCTAATTAGCAATCAAATCCCTCCTAGGGAACCAAAACCCACCCTCCATTACTTAGCTAGTGGTGGAGACTGGCGCGAGTTACAAATCAGCTCAACTGAAAAGCGCTCATAAAATCTTTCGGGGAAGTTGATACAGGCCCAGTCTTGACAAAGTCGTCATTCCTAGTAAATAGTGTCCTCTAAACCAAAATCAACGCAATCGGGCTATTATATATATGATAAATAAACACAGACTCTAATACGGATATTAAAACTACGGTAAGTGTGGGTAGATTATTAGAAATAATCACGACAGCCTGAATTCAAGGTCATATAAAAGGCCTACTTACTCTTCGAACTTCTTCATCAATGATTCGAGTTCTGCCATTTCTATGTCGGCGGAAGTGAATCTCGTCTTCAAATCCTTGGCGCATTTGTTGAGTGCTGTGCTTCCCAACATGCTGGAGACGTTAACGACTCTGTGGTAGAAGGTTTGGTATCACAATACTACCGGATACCCAGGATAACTGCTGCTTTAGCATATTGCCATGTAGAATGCCATCGAAATACAGCCATACCTACCTACATATTTACCGATATTTACCTCAACATCAGTATCGCAATACTACCGGGTACCCAGGAGAACTGATGCTTTAGCATATTACCATGTAGAATGCCATCGGATATCCAGCCATACCTACCTACATATTTACCGATATTTACCTCAACATCAGTATCACAATAATACCGGGTACCCAGGAGAACTGATGCTTTAGCATATTACCACGTAGAATGTCATCGAAATACAGCCATACCTACCTGAATATTTACCTACATTAACCTCAACATCAGTATCACAATAATACCAGGTACCCAGGAGAACTGCTGTTTTAGCATATTACCATGTAGAATGTCATCGAAATACAGCCATACCTACCTGAATATTTACCTACATTAACCTCAACATCAGTATCACAATACTACCGGGTACCCAGGAGAACTGACGTTTTAGCATAATACAATGTAGAATGACATCGAAATACAGCCAAACCTACCTACATATTAACCGATATTTACCTCAACATCAGTATCACACTACTACCAGGTACCCAGGAGTACTGCTGTTTTAGCATAATACAATGTAGAATGACATCGGATATTCAGCCATACCTTCCTGCATATTTACCGATATTTACCTCAACATCAGTATCACACTACTACCAGGTACCCAGGAGTACTGCTGTTTTAGCATAATACAATGTAGAATGACATCGGATATTCAGCCATACCTTCCTGCATATTTACCTATATTTACCTCAACATCAGTATCACAATAATACCGGGTACCCAGGAGTACTGCTGTTTGAGCATATTACCATGTAGAATGACATCGTATATCCAGCCATACCTACCTACATATTTACCGATATTTACCTCAACATCATTATCACAATACTACCGGGTACCCAGGAGTACGGCTGTGTTGCCATATTGTTATACCAAAGTGAATGCTATCGGATATCCAGCCATACCTACCTACATATTTACCGATATTTACCTCAACATCAGTATCACAATACTACCGGGTACCCAGGAGTACTGCTGTTTTAGCATAATACAATGTAGAATGACATCGGATATTCAGTCATACCTTCCTGCATATTTACCTATATTTACCTCAACATCAGTATCACAATAATACCGGGTACCCAGGAGTACTGCTGTTTTAGCATAATACAATGTAGAATGACATCGGATATTCAGCCATACCTTCCTGCATATTTACCTATATTTACCTCAACATCAGTATCACAATAATACCGGGTACCCAGGAGTACTGCTGTTTGAGCATATTACCATGTAGAATGACATCGGATATCCAGCCATACCTACCTACATATTTACCGATATTTACCTCAACATCAGTATCACAATACTACCGGGTACCCAGGAGTACTGCTGTTTTAGCATAATACAATGTAGAATGACATCGGATATTCAGCCATACCTTCCTGCATATTTACCTATATTTACCTCAACATCAGTATCACAATAATACCGGGTACCCAGGAGTACTGCTGTTTTAGCATAATACAATGTAGAATGACATCGGATATTCAGCCATACCTTCCTGCATATTTACCTATATTTACCTCAACATCAGTATCACAATATACCGGGTACCCAGGAGTACTGCTGTTTGAGCATATTACCATGTAGAATGACATCGGATATCCAGCCATACCTACCTACATATTTACCGATATTTACCTCAACATCATTATCACAATACTACCGGGTACCCAGGAGTACGGCTGTGTTGCCATATTGTTATACCAAAGTGAATGCTATCGGATATCCAGCCATACCTACCTACATATTTACCGATATTTACCTCAACATCAGTATCACAATACTACCGGGTACCCAGGAGTACTGCTGTTTTAGCATAATACAATGTAGAATGACATCGGATATTCAGTCATACCTTCCTGCATATTTACCTATATTTACCTCAACATCAGTATCACAATAATACCGGGTACCCAGGAGTACTGCTGTTTTAGCATAATACAATGTAGAATGACATCGGATATTCAGCCATACCTTCCTGCATATTTACCTATATTTACCTCAACATCAGTATCACAATAATACCGGGTACCCAGGAGTACTGCTGTTTGAGCATATTACCATGTAGAATGACATCGGATATCCAGCCATACCTACCTACATATTTACCGATATTTACCTCAACATCAGTATCACAATACTACCGGGTACCCAGGAGTACTGCTGTTTTAGCATAATACAATGTAGAATGACATCGGATATTCAGCCATAGCTTCCTGCATATTTACCTATATTTACCTCAACATCAGTATCACAATAATACCGGGTACCCAGGAGTACTGCTGTTTTAGCATAATACAATGTAGAATGACATCGGATATTCAGCCATACCTTCCTGCATATTTACCTATATTTACCTCAACATCAGTATCACAATAATACCGGGTACCCAGGAGTACTGCTGTTTGAGCATATTACCATGTAGAATGACATCGGATATCCAGCCATACCTACCTACATATTTACCGATATTTACCTCAACATCATTATCACAATACTACCGGGTACCCAGGAGTACTGCTGTTTTAGCATAATACAATGTAGAATGACATCGGATATTCAGCCATACCTTCCTGCATATTTACCGATATTTACCTCAACATCAGTATCACAATACTACCAGGTACCCAGGAGTACTGCTGTTTTAGCATAATACAATGTAGAATGACATCGGATATTCAGCCATACCTTCCTGCATATTTACCTATATTTACCTCAACATCAGTATCACAATAATACCGGGTACCCAGGAGTACTGCTGTTTGAGCATATTACCATGCAGAATGACATCGGATATCCAGCCATACCTACCTACATATTTACCGATATTTACCTCAACATCATTATCACAATACTACCGGGTACCCAGGAGTACGGCTGTGTTGGCATATTGTTATACCAAAGTGAATGCTATCTGATATTCAGCCAAACCTACCTGCATATATAACAATATCAACCATAAACTACTACCAGGTACCCAGGTGTAGTGCTGGGTGAAATATTCCCATTATATCCGACATGCATCAAAAACTAAATTCCTCTAGAAAAATATTTTACTTTGCGAAATGAACAAGACAAAAGTTAAGATGACACTCATTTCCCAGCCATCCGCTACCGTCCATAGAGAGCTGTTACTGATGACACTGAGGTTACACACAGATTTAAGCACAATAATCATGACAAACATTGATGTATCAATGAGTTCAGTTGAGGTGAGTTGGGGTTTAACAGCCGCTTTCAAGAGTATTTCACTTATATCACGGCTGCTAGTATTATGGCAGGGAGAAAGCCCGCAACACCATGTGGCTATGCATTGCGGTGAAACCTGCGAGCATCGGCTGGAACTAGCACTGGTACTGCACTGAAATTCAGTGTAGCATTGCACCCAAACCTTACTGCGTGTAGAACAGTTCTCTACTGCAGACAAAGTTGCCGTGTCCCTGGCTGGATTCGAACCATGGACCTCAGGTTCCAAAGCCGAACGCGCTAACCACTGCGCTATCCCGCCCCCTGTATCAATGAAGCATCAACTGTCTCATTGGAAAAGTTCATTTCCTCGGGGTAATGGTTTCCCAGAAAGCTTGGAGCATTATTGCTCTCTTTGTGATGATAAATATTAAATAACAGCTTCCATTAAGGGGGTTAACTTCTTGAAACTGCGGGTTATATCTATGGTGTACATTTGTTATCGGAATATAACACAGTACATAGGTGTACTGTCGAGAGGAAATATCAGTATGACAACACAACCTTCTAACTCACCTCGCGTTTTGACGAAGCAGAGGAAATAAAAGTTTACACACGGCCAGATTAGCCCAGAAGTTGATCTTCATTGTCTCTTTTACTTGTTCAGCGAAGGTCACAGGTGATGCGGACTGAAATGGTGAAACAAATTGGTGGCATGCATTCATACAAATAATTTCTTTCATGACGAGGGATCTCTAAAAATGCCCACTCAATAGTCAATACGTAATGTATTTAACATGTATGTCCCTTTTCAAGCATGTTTCATTGTGTACTGTTTTACCAGTCTAAATGTCTGATTTACGAGAAGTGCATATGTTATCCAGGGTATATCACGATCTGAAGATGTGTGAGCTCGCAATCTTAGAATATTTCACATTCCTAGATTGTTAACCAATCCGCAGATTGTGATCAGTTCTATATTTCACGGAGACACGTACAGCATACGTGCTCACTGTAATAGTGCGACAATGCTAATGTGTATACTACAGGTGGATCATGTATATACTACAGGTAGATCATGTATATACTACAGGTATATCATGTATATACTTCAAGCAGATCATGTATATACTACAGGTAGATCATGTATATACTACAGGTAGATCATGTATATACTTCAAGCAGATCATGTATATACTACAGGTAGATCATGTATATACTACAGGTATATCATGTATATACTTCAAGCAGATCATGAATACACTACAGGTAGATCATGTATTATACTTCAAGCAGATCATGTATATACTACAGGTAGATCATGTATATACTACAGGTAGATCATGTATATACTACAGGTGGATCATGTATATACTACAGGTAGATCATGTATATACTACAGGTATATCATGTATATACTTCAAGCAGATCATGAATACACTACAGGTAGATCATGTATTATACTTCAAGCAGATCATGTATATACTACAGGTAGATCATGTATATACTACAGGTAGATCATGTATATACTACAGGTGGATCATGTATATACTACAGGTAGATCATGTATATACTAAAGGTGGATCACATATATACTACAGGTAGATCATGTATATACTACAGGTAGATCATGTATATACTACAGGTGGATCACATATATACTACAGGTAGATCACATATATACTACAGGTTGATCATGTATATACTACAGGTAGATCATGTATATACTACAGGTAGATCATGTATATACTACAGGTAGATCATGTATATACTACAGGTGGATCATGTATATACTACAGGTAGATCATGTATATACTACAGGTGGATCATGTATATACTACAGGTAGATCACATATATACTACAGGTGGATCACATATATACTACAGGTAGATCATGTATATACTACAGGTAGATCATGTATATACTACAGGTAGATCATGTATATACTACAGGTAGATCATGTATATACTACAGGTGGATCATGTATATACTACAGGTAGATCATGTATATATACTACAGGTGGATCGTGTATATACTACAGGTAGATCATGTATATACTACAGGTCACCCTGCTTCATCCGGGTATTTGTATCCGCAAGGCTACTTCAATCCCATGTTTGGTAATCTCAAACGTATGATGAGAAATGCTAAAATTACTCTCATATATATAATCAATAAATACTCGAAATTTGATTTTCAAGAACAAATCTAAACCTTTATCATGAAACATATTCGAGAGTGCTGAATTAACTTCGATGTATATATAGTGCAATATAAACATGTCATCTCAACGACACGAGGATTATCAATCCCATCTAAAAGAGTAAATATAATTTGATTCCCAATTTGGTAGGTTTTCTGAATAGGCTACTAGTTGCTCCAGAATAAATGGAAACTTGTGACATGGTGAATTTACAATAAATGATAAATTTACAAAAGCCAACAACATTGCAAGTAACGATAAGACCAGGAAGATGTTCTGAATAACAACTTCTTTAATGTGAAAATACACAACGTGTCGGAGTACATACTCGCTCCTTCATCAGGTGGAATGATAAAATAATGATTAAATAATCAGAGTACACTATTTCTGAAGTAAATTTCACCTTGAACATAATCCCAGCATTGTTAACTAGGACGTCGAGACCTCCATATTGTGTCTTTAGGTGGCCGGCGAGGTTTGTGATGCTGTGATGGTCAGTTATGTCCAGTTCATGGAATTTCGGACTCAAACCCTCCGACTCAAGACGGCTGACCGCTGCATGTCCGCTCTCCTTACTTCTAGCTGGGGGACAACACCATAAACAACTTCGACTTACACAAAACCTTTTCACTTTTCAAAACAGACTGACCGCCGCTTCTGACTTTGTGTTGGTAATGAACAATTATTTTGTTTGTTCCGATATCTTACAGTGACATCCAAGGAAATCGTGTTTCGTAAGCGCAACATAATATTATTTTGCATCAAACTGAAACTTTTATTTTTTAAACTTTCTTTTAAACTGACCTTGATGCAAGAAAGTTCATATTTCCTCTAATAAAATGGTAAACATAAAACATAACTGATACCATGAATATCACAAATATATAGTTCAATGCTATGTGTATATGTAGTCTAAACGTTCCTATTATAGCCGTAACCAAGCTATCGTTCATCTGTAATTTCAAGAAAAAACACAAAACTCTATCAATCACTTGTAAATTTGTCTTGAGAACATTAGCATCAAGTACAAAATGCAACAATCTATTTTCTATCTGATTTCAGGGCCCCGTTCCATAACAGCGAGCGCTTATAATTGATTGCTCAATGTAGCGCTCAAGTAGCGCTCATTCTCTCCTGAACGACACGGTGAAAAACCTCAAAGTTTGCTCTTTGCTACGTAGCGCTACATTGAGCAATCGCATTCAAGAGAGGTTTAAAAGTAATCGCTAATTGAGCGATTACTCTGAAACCTCTCTTGAACACGGCCCAGATTTCTACTCTTTCAACGTGTTCAGGGAAGATAATTTTAGTGTCAATTATACAGGAGTATGAGCAACGGCATTCTCTTCCCAGAGGTTACTCCCTTCAGATTTAAGTTATGGGATAGGAAATCCGAAGGGAGTAACCTATTTTGGAAGATAATGGAGCAACGAATGTCAAAAATGTTTTAAAATCATAGGTAAAAAATTGTATATTTAACGACCATTTGTTTCCTTACTAACAACACGCGGGTACTATTATAATTATTCCTACTGCACGTACCTGTGAGGAGAACATCACCATCAAACTGCTTACACAGCAGTTTTACGATCTCGTATCCTATACCCCGATTACTCCCAGTCACCTTTATCAAACATAAATGAACATCGTATATCCTCTAATAGATGCGCGGGTCAAGGGGGATGCAGGGGTGCGTATTTATAGCCACTCCATAACTTTCCCCATTTGTTTCAAGATAAATATCCTTATCTTTTCTAGAACGTAGCAACTTCTAGAATGTCTCTCTTCAATGTTAACTTAATTAATTTAATGAAATGAAATAGCATCGATATCTTAAACAGATAATCCATAGATTGATACACGTCAAAATGAAGACAATTGCGTGAAGGAAAATCATTCCCAACAAAAACTAAATCAAAGAGTTTTTAATAAATCATTGTGAAATCTGTATTCAGATGTTACGTTATATTTTATGTACGCTTCTAAAAGATTCCCCACTTTGGATGTGGTCTTTGTTATGTAATGACGGGGAATCTGTGTCAATTAAATGAACATTTATATTCAGCTTATTCGAATGTATACCTTAGGTTCTTTAACGCATCTAAAAGTTTATGGATTGAAAATGTTAATGAAATCTAATCAACATCACTTGAACTCACCACAGCCACACGAGAGTGACCAAGTGCGGCCATCTTTGGGAAGGGAAGTAACTCATGCATGACCCGCATCATTACTGAAGTGCGCTCTGGAGAGTTCTTGGTTTGTTCACGAAAGAAAGCCGATAAAAGTTTTCGTCATTTCATTCATTTCGTATCAAAATCACAGGGGCTTGTAAGGCTGAAAAGAAACAGTTCCTAGGTCCAATACTACGATGCGATTTATACCTAGGCCTATAGGGTATATATCGCATCGTAGTTTTGGACCTAGGAACTGTTTGTTTTCAGCAATACAAGCCCCTGTGATCAAAATATTCAAAACATAATATATTCAGTTCTCTTTTTAAAACTCTTTTCGGCATTTTCACCCTTTCAGGTTACACTTATATTACATTAAAATATTATATTACCATATTATTTAACTGTCAAGTCTTTGAGAGGTATTTGGAAGTAGCTTTTCTGGATAACAGCTGGACTATATGCTCCCAAATTTCATAAACATTTAATAATATAATTTATAATTATTTACGATAAACGTATTTACACAGCGGGTAAATAACAAACCAACTTTGGAAAATATGACAAATAACGTTCATGTTTTTAAAATGTTCAGTTTCTTTAATATGCACTCGCATGAGCAAAGATGTGTAACACCATTACATATTTTTTATAGTATACATTATTATTATTATTTATATGTATATCATTATTTCGTTTAATTTATCCATAACTATCTAAATATGTGCGTTTTTAAAAAAATATACGTAGGGCTCTGTATGACACTCTACCAGGTACCCATTCTAATTGCTGGTTGACCATACCGACAAAGAAGCTAAACATCGTAAGTATTTTAAACATATTTTATACAGTTTTGGAAGGGATTTAAAGTCCGCTCCCGACATTTACATCAACATTGTTTGAACATAGAAGAAAGGCAATGATAACTGTCCAAATCGTTACAACGATCATAATATACAAATTGATTACAATGAATTTATGGACATGGTTAAATATTTTCATCTTTTAAAGGGTTTTAAACAAAGGTTGACACAATTTATTCAAGTCATACATCAGCGTGGAAAAATACTGTCACACAAGTTTCATCGATGAGAGCTGTCAGCTATGTGTGAGTCACCCATCTCGCCATAACTCCGCCCGACGTTGCTTAATATCAGGCGTAAACTTTTTTCAGTGGGAATCTACCAAACTCGCCATAGACCATATACTATTTATGTGTATGTTTTTATGTGCTATGCAATGAGTAAAATTACGGTACTCGAAATCGGAGGCTGATTTAAATCGACCCTGCTCCGAGGAATCAAAACTAAATAGTTCACATCGGGATACGAACTGGTTCTATAGATTCCTCGCCCTCGCTGTACACATGGGTTTTGCGAGAAAACCTCCGAACGATACGAGTTCGTATTCCGATAAATATATATATTGCAAATAATTGTATTCCTCGGAAAACTGTCTTATTTTAATCAGACTGCTCGAAATCGATTCTAATATACATGTAATCTAAATTTTCACTCATCCACATACTAATTGATTGTTTAGTGTACAACTAATGGGGCGTCTGATATTGGGGTTCCACCGTTTCACATATGTGTGGAACAATAGTTAATAATGAATCAAAGACTCCAAAATGTCACTCCAAAATCGACTTTGTAGCCATTTTGGCAATACTTGATTACAATTCTATCGTTTAACTTCAAGTATTTCGATTGTGAAAATAAACTTGTTTTTAAAAACTGTATTTTTTAAAACATGACAACAGAGTTTCAGAAATAAGGCCATGGTCTCTGTAGCTCATCAGACTCTGTAATGTTGTAGAATAAAACAGATAGTTCTATAAAGTACGACGTGACATTTGTAACGGGGGTTACGTGGGAACAATGACTTTGAGTTGAAGAACTGTAACTGCTTCTGACACGGTTTGTGTTTACTTGTACAGTTACATTACCTTATTGCAATGATTGATTTAATCGATAAGTAATTAACAAACGGAATAGAGATCAAATAGAACATCAATGGTTACAAGAGTCAGCTATTTGAGCACTCCAAGATGAAAGCAACACGCGAGCTATTTAGTGCCGTATTAACATGCTGGCCGACTGGCCCTTCAGTGCAGTATTAATTTATTTATAATATCAATATACCATAATTGATATAAGCAAATTAGCTCAAGCGACGCCAAATATCAAAAGTAAAAAAAAATAGTTCTATAAAAGTTCAACATAGCAATTTTAGCAAGGCTATAACTAGTTTTACATTGTAGACTTTCAAGAAAGAAAGAAAATGGGCGTTTTAACTTAAACTGATAACGCACAATAACGAACCGTTTCTCCTGGAAGCGTTCGTGTAAAGTTGCAAGCAATTTGTGGTCAAACAGTCAAAACAGTTTATTGTCGCCTCCAAAACGTGAGACATCAAGTTCCGAACCAACGCAAGGAATAACTCTTGCCAGTCTCCATTACTGGCTGATTTAGGCCTTGCAGTATTTCCTTAAGAAATCTGTGTTTAGAAATCCAGGCCCGCCATGCATTTCTGGTGCAGCGATTCACTATCTTGACACAACAAAGCGAGGGAAATACCGCAAGGGTTAAAACAGCCAGTAATGCAGACTGGTAAGAGTTATGCCTTGCGTTTGGAAGTTGGCTCCGAACATGGAGCCGCGCCATCAGAGATCAGGCTGACAAACTAACACAGACAAGGGGAAGAAATGTAGCAAGGTGTATGTAACTTAGCCAGTGACAGAGACTGGCGGGAACAGTTGTCAGTGTAGTAGTAGGTCTACAGGGTTTGATCTCTGATCCATTCATCACGCTCCCTCGGGGCAGTTGAATCCGCTGCACTACTTAATACCCCGAGTGTGTAATACGGACATTGCTCATAACGTATAAAATGACCAGCCAATTAAATGAATTAAACAGTCCAGTCCAGTCCAGTCCCCGGATGAAAAGAAAGATGAGCGATCATCAAATTTCAAATCACATGTCATCGGCTGACAGTATGTGCTATAAACAGCTATATGCGTCACCAGCTGGTAAACTGTACGAACATTGTCCGTATTACAGGCTCGGGGTATTAAGTAGTGTAATGGATTAAAATATCCCCATGGAGTAGAATGCAATCCATTTGAAATCCGCTGGTTTTGTTGATCTGCGTTACATCACCACTGGTAGTGAACAGTGGCACGTGTAACATGTCGTCTCCACTAACACCTCAGTCTAACACCCTGAACATTGCAACACGAAGTGACCTGGTGTCACTACTCATGTCAATGCTTCCATCCCGTCTTCTGTTGTCTGTGTTGAGATATCAACCCTCACATCAAACGTGTTTTCTTCCTCCACAGCTGCTGAAATATATAAAGTAATGAATTTCATACAAGAAAGTGAGCACATAAACACAGTTAATGGAACTGGTGACTACGAATATAGCTTTTCGATCTGGAGGTTAATAACATTTAGTAATGTTACTGAACACTAACCGACGTGTTAGGACCAATTGTCTGTATCCCACGACTGTCTTTCCCACCCTTCTACCCGGAAGTCACTGTCAGAGTTATCTGCCCTTGCTGAAATTCAAATAAACCTCAGCGTTGTGATGGTTACAGTCGCATTCAAGACGCAGTTACATCAGCCCAATTGGCCATGGATGCTGACACTCTTAAATTACTACGTTTGACCAAAAGGTGGGATGACATCCGGTTTCATTCTACTTCAAGTTTATCTTCTGACGAACTAAATAGTTAAAACAAATTCTACGTCAAACAGCAATGGATAACTCTATCACTGGCTAATTCAAACCTTGCTGCATTTCTTTGCATTTTCTGTGTCAGATACAGCAAGCTCAATCGCTCATCGCTCAAGTTAAATAAATAGTGATAAAGGCTAGCGCGAGTTATGCCTTGCGGTGAAAGTTTACTGAAAAACTGATTTGATACAGAGTAAACAATCGTTTAACTAGACGCCGCTACTGTTCCATTGTTGATCCCCTACTGCCCATTGAAGACGGAAGCGATAGTATACAACTAGATAGATCATCGGTCACATCTCAAAGGCACCCAGAGGATGGTAGAATCAATTGGAATCGGAGACATGCCGTCCGCGAGACATGTTTTAGTCGATACAGCGTATGAAAATGCCTCACAATAAAGTCGTTATATTTGACGTTGCAATTAGCTAAATAAAGCCTATAGGCCTACGTCATGTTGTGATATTTTTTTTAAAATGTCAACATATTCTGTTTGAAGTTACATTAACATAATTCTAAAATATCAAAGCGAATTACAAAAAATGAGAAATATAGATGTCATACCGTTCTGGGTTCTCCTTCGTCGAATTATGACGACAACGATGACGACGATGAAGATGATTACAACGACCGCAGCGATAATACAGCCAATCAGAATTGGGCTTATATGAGTTATACCACCCTCCAGCGCTACTTCCGCCTCTCGTGCAGTCCCGTTGCTTTCTGTGACATAACTTCCGGTTAGATTTGAAGTTGATGTCTCTGTTAGCATGTAGGACGTGCCTTCAGTTGAAGTTGATGTCGTTAGGATATTAGGAAAACTGTAAACAGTTAGCTTACTTGAAACCGTCGAAAGATCGTCATTCGTTGCTGTAGTTGGCTCTGGTGACGCCAAGGAAGGTGTTGGTTTTGAGGTTGAAGATGACGTCGAAGGCGGCATTGATATCGATGTTGACGCTGATGTTAATGTAAATGGCGTTGATGATGGCGTAAACGTGGGCAATGAAGTTGTAGATGATGACGTTGATGTTTTGGTTGACATCGACACTGTCGTTAACATTGACATTGTAGTTGTGGATGATACCGTTGATGTTGTTGGAAGTGCCGTTGACGTTGGCTTTGACCTTGGATATGATGTCGTTGATGTTGTTGTTGATGTTGTTGTTGAAAGTGTCGATGGTTGAGTGGATGTAACAGTAGTTGTTGATGAAGGGGTCGTTGATGAAGTTGAGGTCACTGTGCTAGATGTTCGTTCATTGGTTGACATTGGTAGCGTCATTTTCATTGTCGTAGGAAAGGTCGTAGTTGATATTGGAGACGTCATTCCAGAAACTGATGTTATGCCAAGAAGTTGTGAACTCGTAGTTGGTGATACCGCTGTTGATGTATCCGTTGTTGTCATCACTGTAATTATTATTATGATTTAGATCTAGATAATCTCACTTTAGTGCATTTAGATATGAAGCAACTTAAAGCCATTGGCTCTGTAGGTTTTACATGAGTATTAATATGATTGAATACCTCATAGAAACAAAACTAATTATTTTCCGTTCCCTTAACCGTGCTATAATCCGCCTCATCACTAAGCCACCCTCCCGATACTTAAAAATGTTGAGGGACACTCCCTACATTCCATAATCATGTAAACACAGAGTTCTGTACGTGCATTTGATATATAGCCGTTACAAGTAGCAATAACACGATGCTTGGGTACATGCCAAGTATCGCCTTTAAAGGGGCTAGCGGCTGTAGCACGTCAAATAAGTTGATGAAATGTATTTGAAAAATAATTTCCCCAATAGTAAAACATCCTTCTCTCTTCGGAAAATAAAGTTTAAAATGAGTGTACTTGTTTCGGTTAAGCCATGAGAATCATTTTTATAATACAAAATAATAAATTGTGTTCACAATAAAATGGCCGCCATGCAATTTTTGCTTTATACGCAACATAGTTTTTACCACTACAGAAAATTGGTCTGTGTGATAAGATGGTTTACCCTCTAAAGTTAGTTTAAATGACATAAAAGTAGTATAGAAGGTGGACGCAGATAGGGTGTATGCAATGTGCAATGTTGCAATGTGCAATCCCACCTCTCTAGAGAGTAAAGAGGTGGGAGGTGGGAGGTGGGAGGTGGGAGGTGGGAGGTTGTAGAGGTATTAGTGCAATCCCACCTCTCTTGAGAGTAAAGAGGTGGGAGGTGGGAGGTGGGAGGTGGGAGATTGTAGAGGTATTAATTAGAAAGGTATATAAAAATTTTTTCTTCTTTTCATTGAAATGTATATAAATGCATGACGTCACAGATCAAAATTTACATAAATGCATGACGTGACAGGTTAAATTTAGTATTAGATTGGTAATCTATTATAGATAATATTCATATGGATATTACAGCAGAAGATAATATGATTGTGTGATATAAAATAATAAAAAATTAATCTGAACTGAATGAAAACCATTAGATGAATTAAATCTAGCATTCAACATTAAACTGAAACAGTACAAAGGGTTAAGGGTTAAGGGATAAGGATTATTAAATAAATATTAAATACATCATAATTCATTAAAATATAATTGTAATAAATATATATATATAATTATATTTATAAATATTATTTCATTATTAATATATTATTGATAATATTTAAAACTAATGGAAATGAAGTAAACATTATGAAAGGAACTTAATCAGTATTTATATGTGATCACAATGTAATAACGTGAATGAAATGTGTGAGCTAAACTAGTGATAAAAATAATTCATGCATACAGAATATAACATGTAATCGAGAAGAAGTACATTTAAATATATACAAATAAATCATAGGAAAGTCAAATGCAGTTAACCTCAACCTGAAACATTCCACAAGGTAGCAGTAACAAACTAACATTGTCATGACATGGCTTTGCACTTGACCCCTCCCTGACCCGAAAGTGACCATTGACAAAGAAGGTTTGCTTCAGGCAACACTCCATTGGGAAAAGTCACGCACTGCAGCCCTCTGACTTGTAGGTGTGTCTTATAAACATTACAAAAAGAGATACCTCACTATGCGAATTATAATACTGTATACCTAATGATACCTATTATTTTCGTATATGAATATGAATTAGTAAATACGCACCTATAAAAAGGCGCGAACAGCATTGTCCACTTGACTATTCATCTTTCTGGTGTAACAGAATGATATTTGTGTGTGTTGAAAAACAAGATTTAATGTGTTTACAATATAAAACTGAACCAAACTCCTCCTTGAATTAGTGACGTATAAGATATACATATAATTATGAAGTGTACTGTCTTTAACTGTTGTTTACATAACTTGTAGCCAGTGAGTGAATACAAAGTTACTCCCGCTGTATTTATTTAAAGGTTATAAATAAGTTGTATATTGAAGTGATGCTGACTTTGATAAGAAGTATAACTGTAAATGTGTAAGTGTACAGAGTTATAATGGACTTGTCAAGAAGTCTATGTTTTTTAATGCCTGTTTACTTTTAAATATGAACAGGTAATCGTGTGCTGTCAAGATGTCTTTCACTGTAAGGTAGTCCTTAATCAAGGATCCAGACGATTTGGTCTCCACTAGCTAGGGCCTCGTGATGCAGATACAAGCATTATCCCGAAGCGATTGTTGCCGGTAGATGTATGATAAATCTTCATTGCTATGCATTATGATATATATCTTGTTATACTATTTTTATATTTAATTGTCTTTTCTTGGATTCTAACACATGAAAAGTGTCAAACAAAAGAAAACAAAACAAGGCAGCAGTTTCAGAAATTTATTCATTCTCAATATCTGCTTGTCAAATGGGATACAAAACCAAGTCAACAGAGTCATATGTCAAGTCACCATTTAGAGTTTTAGGTATTTGTCTTTTTCAATTTTCTTCGCCCAGGAGGTCCAAGTTTTATTACACCTTTTACAAACAGGGAAATAGTCTTTTTCTTGTCATTCTTTCTCTTGAGTGGACGTGGTGTTTTCACGATGTGAAGCAAGTTAGGTAGACTCATCCTGTCTCAGTGAGGACTGGGAGTCAACTGATGCTGGGTTGGCTCACAACAGATGTTTTAAATCAGTCCTGATCACTCTGTTCGTCATCGGCAGTACTCTCATCAGGAGCCATATCTGATTCCATGTCACTTTCCAATTCAGGTCGATCTAGACGAGTTGAAATGTCCTTCATTTTAGGATTAATGAAGCGCCTTATCTTTCCCTTTATCACAGTTCGATCTGAGGCTGGGTCAATGTCATCCAGACTCATTAGGATTGGTGTAAAGAAAGGCGCATCTTTAAAATAGTGAGTAAACTCGAGTACGCTGTTGAGACTTTCCAACAATTTAGCATCCCACAGCTGTTTCATTTTTCTCTCAATCCATTCGTCTGTTCTGCCACGCTGCTTGTACTTTTTCCTGGTGAGTTTCATATCATTTTGATAAAGGTCATAAACCCGCCTCCAGATACGTTGTAAACCAACATTTTGCCATTCCTCGGCTGTCATGTCATTGATGGGCTTCCAGTGACGAGAGAGTGCTCTTGAATCTTTGCTACCAGCGCCTTTCTGAACAGCCTGCTGTATCTCTTCATCCTCACTGTCGGTCTCATAGATGACCCGTTTACGCTTCTTGGTTTTCAAGCCATTGTCATTGGCTGGACACCACGATTTGATGTGTTTTTGGAGATCATGCATATTGTCTATCAACACACCACAATCAGCACAAGCTGTAGCCATGGTGAAAGGACCAGACTCCTCACTGGAACAGGATGCTGTTTCAATGTTTTCGTCAGGAGACGTGTTTCCAGCTACAATGTCCTGAGTCGACTGATGGCCTGAGGCGACAGAGACGTCTTTTATCTCTGCCTTTGGTAGATGTAGAGGTCCACCCTGCTGACTATAGGTTGTAGTAGTAGAGGACAAGATGTTGGGATGGAGTCTATTCTTCTCGCTCGTACCAGGTTTAAGGTCCACGGTTAAGTTTCCATAAGGTGTTTCAATGGCTTTTTCGTATAGGGTCATGAACTTAGTGACATCATCAGGGAATATTCTCCTAGCAAATATCTTAACTTGCTGTCTGTCCACGGGTGAATTGAAAAGGGTCACGTAATGTGAATTAAGAGCAATGTCGCGAGATTCCTTGCCTCTGGGGAATAGGTTTTGCAGGAGTAAAAAGATCAGTACATTTTTGTGGTGCGAAGTTTGAGTAAACAGACGAGAGATTCGCTTGTCATTCTTGGCTTCAGCCAGAAAATCGTCTAGAACCAACACGTTCTGCTTATGGGCATCGAAGTAATTGTCCTCCTCCAGGTTATAGGGTAGTCCTTTAACAAACTGGACCTGCAGTAGGGTTTGACGAATGCTCTCGTATAGAGGTTGCCACACGGAATAGCACCAAACGATCGAATCTGGTAATGGTTGAATCAAGCCGTATCGTAATAGGTTGAAGACGAATACACTCTTCCCCGAACCGCTTGGCCCGACCACGAGAGCGTTGGAGGGAATCTCGAGCTGGAATCGCTGCTCATGAGGAGGCGGAGGAGGAGGAGGAGGAGGAGGAGGAGGAGGCTGACACTGGTCACTCTGAGGCAGAGGAGGAGGAGGCGGAGACTGACCGCTCCACTGGCCACTCTGAGGAGGAGGAGTAGGAGGTGGAGACTGACCACTCCACTGCCCACTCTGAGGAGGAGGCGGAGGAGGAGGCGGAGGTGTGTAAGGAGTCAACCCATGCCTCTGCTTCTGATGTCTCAGTAGGTTGTCCTTACGTGTAAAACTCTTCCCACAATCCGGACAGGCGACCAGCTCCATTACGATCTAATACAGATATGTGAGGAGAGGTTGAGAAGAAGTCTTTTTATACTTTTCTAGCCTCTGTCTCTTTAGCGCAGCCAGAGCCCTGTCCACAACGCCTTGTGTCGTCGAGATGTGTTGTATGTTCACTGCAGGTGGTGAGGTCTTTTGCTTGCAAAGTGTCCTTTTAGATTTTATTCGCTGCGTCTTGACTTGTTTCTTTGCTGAAGTTTTTGATTTCCTGGACTTTATTACTTTATCTTGGGTACTGAAAATGTCTTTAGGTTTATTCACCGAAGGTCTCTTCATGGTTATGTGTCTTCTCTCTCCAACGTCCAGAGGGAAAATGAATGCTGAGCCCTTTCACTTAACGGTTTTATAGCAAAATGTATTACCATGCATATTGGACAGTGAAAAGATAATTTCTACTGACGGTTTTCTTAGTAATATACTACTATGCAAAGAAATCTCTGGAAGGAGGAGCATGATTGCTATTACATCCTCCTCCAATATCTTCTGTTTCGCCTTGGATAGTCTTCGGAGAGGTCTTGGACCTATGCACTCCCGTGGCTTCCTCAGTCTTGTTGGGTACAGGGATTATGCATGAATAAGGTCGACTTTGGTTTCCTCTGGATTCCTCACGTCGACGTTCAAAAAAGTCTATAAACTTTTGTGTATCAGGAATGTATAATCTTCTTTGCATGATGTTCACCGGAGTATTCCTCTGACTGATCTGTCCTTGTTTTCTCTCGCAAATGAAGACAGAATGCCTTATGTCTTATTTATATACATCTACCGGCAACAATCGCTTCGGGATAATGCTTGTATCTGCATCACGAGGCCCTAGCTAGTGGAGACCAAATCGTCTGGATCCTTGATTAAGGACTACCTTACAGTGAAAGACATCTTGACAGCACACGATTACCTGTTCATATTTAAAAGTAAACAGGCATTAAAAAACATAGACTTCTTGACAAGTCCATTATAACTCTGTACACTTACACATTTACAGTTATACTTCTTATCAAAGTCAGCATCACTTCAATATACAACTTATTTATAACCTTTAAATAAATACAGCGGGAGTAACTTTGTATTCACTCACTGGCTACAAGTTATGTAAACAACAGTTAAAGACAGTACACTTCATAATTATATGTATATCTTATACGTCACTAATTCAAGGAGGAGTTTGGTTCAGTTTTATATTGTAAACACATTAAATCTTGTTTTTCAACACACACAAATATCATTCTGTTACACCAGAAAGATGAATAGTCAAGTGGACAATGCTGTTCGCGCCTTTTTATAGGTGCGTATTTACTAATTCATATTCATATACGAAAATAATAGGTATCATTAGGTATACAGTATTATAATTCGCATAGTGAGGTATCTCTTTTTGTAATGTTTATAAGACACACCTACAAGTCAGAGGGCTGCAGTGCGTGACTTTTCCCAATGGAGTGTTGCCTGAAGCAAACCTTCTTTGTCAATGGTCACTTTCGGGTCAGGGAGGGGTCAAGTGCAAAGCCATGTCATGACAATGTTAGTTTGTTACTGCTACCTTGTGGAATGTTTCAGGTTGAGGTTAACTGCATTTGACTTTCCTATGATTTATTTGTATATATTTAAATGTACTTCTTCTCGATTACATGTTATATTCTGTATGCATGAATTATTTTTATCACTAGTTTAGCTCACACATTTCATTCACGTTATTACATTGTGATCACATATAAATACTGATTAAGTTCCTTTCATAATGTTTACTTCATTTCCATTAGTTTTAAATATTATCAATAATATATTAATAATGAAATAATATTTATAAATATAATTATATATATATATTTATTACAATTATATTTTAATGAATTATGATGTATTTAATATTTATTTAATAATCCTTATCCCTTAACCCTTAACCCTTTGTACTGTTTCAGTTTAATGTTGAATGCTAGATTTAATTCATCTAATGGTTTTCATTCAGTTCAGATTAATTTTTTATTATTTTATATCACACAATCATATTATCTTCTGCTGTAATATCCATATGAATATTATCTATAATAGATTACCAATCTAATACTAAATTTAACCTGTCACGTCATGCATTTATGTAAATTTTGATCTGTGACGTCATGCATTTATATACATTTCAATGAAAAGAAGAAAAATTTTTTATATACCTTTCTAATTAATACCTCTACAATCTCCCACCTCCCACCTCCCACCTCCCACCTCTTTACTCTCAAGAGAGGTGGGATTGCACTAATACCTCTACAACCTCCCACCTCCCACCTCCCACCTCCCACCTCCCACCTCTTTACTCTCTAGAGAGGTGGGATTGCACATTGCAACATTGCACATTGCATACACCCTATCTGCGTCCACCTTCTATACTACTCATAAACTATCATTATAAATGGGAAATTTGAAAAAATAAATTTTGCAAAAAAACGTGCAACTGCCCCTTCAACTGGGGATTTATCTCTGGCGATAAGTTTATACACAGAAGACAAAACGCAGAGGGTTTCTCACTCCATTGTTTATATATGAATCATCTTATTAAAGGTGAACGTGGACCTAGAGAGCAAACTCGCCCAAAGGTTCCCCCGCTCTGCTAGAAGCTCTATTGCTTCACGTTTATATAGTTAGAATTTGCATAGGAATT
Organism: Gibbula magus; assembly: GCA_936450465.1. Taxonomy (NCBI): domain Eukaryota; kingdom Metazoa; phylum Mollusca; class Gastropoda; order Trochida; family Trochidae; genus Gibbula; species Gibbula magus. The sequence goes on along the minus strand of OW388298.1, from coordinate 21,607,135 downwards.
TTATGTTCTAGAATTGACATTGGTTACCTGTACCTATGATGCCAAGTATATAGTTCTAGCTACTCGTCTTTTCCGACTGATACTCTTATAATGTTATTAATTAAGTATTTCCGTATTGGCCCAGTTACAGGTCCGAGGTCTGTTGTATTGGCCCGAGACGAAGTCGAGGGCCAATACAACGGACCGAGGACCTGTAACTCGGCCAATACGGAAATACTTAATTAATGACAATTTTATTAATTAACTTCTTTTCATTCTAGTTGCACAACACTAGACATCTCATTTATATTGAAATAATAAGTATAAACAAGATTGGTGAACAAATAGCACGGGTCAAAGTTGTGAAGCGAAAGCTTCGGACTTTCACCAAATGTGCAACTGCGCATGCTCAGACTCATATTGGCCCAGTTTGTCTCGTATTGGCCCAGTTTTTCCCGTATTGGCCCAGTTTTTCCCGAATTGGCCCAGTTTCCTCGTACTGGCCCAGTTGTCGAATCATATAGTCTAGGCAGTAAATGCCGTATAACATTGATAGTTAATTATATGGTTATTCCTCCCCAAGAGTTAAATATAGGGAGCTTCTGACTCAGTGTACAAACATGTTGATTGTAGGAACGGAGAGCTTTTCTTACTAATACTAGTGAAACGATCATTCATATACTATTATAAAACATTGAATCACACACTTTATATGTTAATAAATATTTCACATTATGGCATCATTTTTCATCAATCGTTTACATTATTATATCACTGTTCGCAATTCATAAACATTTTATATCAATATGCATAGTTTACCATATTCATGGTGATACATACCCTCATTTGGATTTGAAAGCTGTTTAAAAGAACACGTTATTAACCTTTTCATTGGCCAATGCATACGAAAGTGTAGTGTAACAGTCCAATACACCATTTGAAATCACTATGTAACTAATATTAATCAGTTTGCCACAAATGGACCATGTGTATTATTTGAAATTGCACTCATGTCACGCGCTTATTATTGGGAGTTCAGTATGACAATGAAATTTACAAATCTTAGTCTCCATCCAGCATAGATAAGCTACAGTTTGAGTTTTTTAGCATTCCCTGAGTTCCAAATGTTCAAACGTTGACACCCTGGATGAAAGGTACCAACCCACAAAAGTCCGACGGCGACCCCATGACATGAAACCATCTGACCATTTAGACCAATGATATATATTTATTACCAGTATTTAAAGGGGCAGTAGCACGTTTTTTGCAAAATTTATTTTTTCAAATTTCCCATTTATCATGATAGGTTATGTCATTTAAATTAACTTTAGAGGGTAAAACATCTTATTACACAAACCAATTATCTGTACTGGTAAAAACTATGTTGCGTATACAGTGAAAATTGCAGTGGCGGCCATTTTATTGTGAACACAATTTATTATTTTGTATTACAAAAATTATTCCCATGGCTTTACCGAAACATGTACACTCATTTTAAACTTTATTTTTCGAAGAGAGAAGGATGTTTTACTATTGGTGAAATTATTTTTCAAATACATTTCATCAACTTATTTGAACGAAAAAACGGGCCACTGCCCCTTTAACCCGTTAAAAAACAATACGACGTCTTCATAACCTTAGGTAAATATAATTCACGACATAACCTTTTCAATCAGCATACACTCGCTGTTGTGTTATTCAACAATTTACGAATGACCATCATAATATCATCTAATTATGTTTCCAATTAACGTAATGACGTTAATGAGTATCAAATGCCATTCTAGTTGGTACCGAGTAATATAAGCACTCGGCTCGCGTTTTACTTGAGTCGGCACTCAGCACTAAGTCTCAGCAATATAAACTCTGACATCATTGAACGGAGTATAAAGAAAATTAGGAGATATATGGGTATGTGATAATGAAGGTGACTTGTGTTAGTCAGACCCCGTTTATCCGCACGATTTAGTTCCAGTTGAAAATTGTCCGAAAGGCGAGCCGTGCGGTGAAACATGGCTCCGTTCCATAACAGCGAGCGCTTAAATTGCTCATTGATCGCTCAATGTAGCGCTCAAGTAGCGCGCAAGTAGCGCTCGTTCTCTCTTGAACGACATGGTGCAAATTCCTCGAAGTTTGCTCGCCTTGCTACGTAGCGCTACATTGAGCAATCGCGTTCAAGAGAGGTTTAAAAGAATTAGCGATTACTTTGAAACCTCTCTTGAACACGGCCCGGATCATCAATTGTATAGAAATGCATAGAGAAGATATGAAATACTACTGTGCGGATAACCGGGTTTCTGCATATACGGGCTCCAACTTAACAAGAACCCTCGAATGGTTTAACTTGAATTCTTTCTTACCCTGTACCGTCTAATTTCTGTTAATTAACGGTGACAAACTCATACCGCCTTAAATGTACATCCATTGTGTTGTTGGGGGTCACATATTGCAAACGTTATAAATAGTGTAACTTTATCGAGAAGTACCGACTGTTACCAAAAACTACCATTTTGATGATAGTAGACTTAGCATATTGACGATATAAAGGTAAGAGTAGTGATTTCTTATCGAAAACCGGACAATGACAATGTGGCGCGCGTCAATGAGTCAAGCGTAATTTTGAAAATGTTAATTTCTAGTCTCTTACATAGGCTACACGGGCATACAAATCGAATCCCCTAAGACCAAATAGAGATAGAAAAACTTATTTTAGTTACATTGAAAACCCTCTTGCGCAGAATTCTTATGCTCCAGCCCAAAAAATGATGATTCTAAAAACATTAGTCCTAAGTAGGACCTTTGCTATTGGACATTTCTCTCCTCTTGAAAAAACACTGCAATACTGTCCAAGCTATAACACACAATGAGGCAATTTTCACGCATTTGTGTACGCTTTGCTGTCATGGAAACAAATTAAAAGTCCAGTATCATAAAAGAAAGTAATAGATAAATATAAACAGTTTAACATTAAAAACAGAGCCGTTGACTATAAACAACGTTTGCAGATATTTCTTCATACCTTTCTTCTCTACGATGACTTTGATTGGTTGAGATTTCATACCAAAATGAGGCGGTCCATACCCACAATGCCACAGTCCTGCGTCGTCCAATGAAATGTTTCTAATGTTAACGCGTGAGTAAAACGTTCCACATGACGTCATCATATTGTTCGGTGGCGTCACAACATCCCCTGTAAGACACCGACCTGATGACGTATACGTTGTTTGAACCACTCGAAGTCCGTCATTGAACCATGAGAAGGATGGGTAGGTGTCTGTGTAGTGACCTTGACCTTCGGCTCTGCACGTTATAGTAGCAGACGACCCTTCTTCTTTTACCAGAGAATTCGTTTTGGGGGAAAGAATTAGTTCTGAAATTAAAATTGAATGACATGTTGTTGATTTAAAAAACAAATTCATTTCAATTGACATAGTGGCGAGCAAATGAGGAATATTTGCAAATCTCATCAGTTATACCAATTTGAAAAACATGATTTTATGGATAATAACTTAAAGGCTTCTGTAGTGCACTTCTACAATACAAGCACCTGTTTAGAAATGGTTTCAAGGGTGAAATGCGGTATTTATCAGTTTAAATAAAATCCGTTTTTTCTGTAAACGAAAACACATGTTCTTCTAATCAGGGAAGTTACATTTTCAATCATATGACGTCATCTTTGACGACATATAAGGATAACGTCACAAGATGCGAGGTGGTATGGATATTCCATTCATAAAATGAACATCATCAATAAATTCACCATTGATCATTTACCTTTACATTACTTAGGATATATGATCAATGACATTTTTCGTCGAACAACCTGAGTATCTCACCCCGTGAAGTGAAGTATTTGTATATTATAACTTATACTTTATGTTTTATCATACAGCACAGGTGTAGCTTAGCGCAAATATGTTGCGCAACAGAGATGAACGACCAGTTTTCCCTACGTGCGAACGAACATCCTCCACGCAGGCGGTCTGCGCACCTCGGACTTCCTCCTTCGTAGTGCTTGACTTGACATGCGCACGTCGCTTCTTGGAGGATGGCGAACGAAGTGAGTTTCGTTCGCGCGTAGGGAAAACTGGTCGTTCATCTCTGTTGCGCAACATATTTGCGCTAAACTTCACCTGTGCATACAGAGACAAGCTTTTTGATCTTCCAAACACGGTGTACACTGATATGTTCACTTTGCCATGACAGTAAGAAAACATGTAGGCCTACGTTAAAACAACATTTACTCAACACAATTTTGAGATTTTGAACATGTAGTATTTATCGCTTTCATCGATGGGTCCAGGTAGGACTGCAGTAGGTTGAAAATCACTAAATACCGGGAGTCAACTTGATATTTCCGGGATCCACCCATGTAATCTTAATATGGTTATTGCGATGTAAACATATATACTCTTCCCTCAGAGGCACAGGGACTTATATTGTCAAACAACTACCGATTAGAAGGTATGTTAAGTCGAAGATCCAGTCCTATAGGCCCTATATACTATATCCAATTGCAGTGTCCCGTAATTCTTGCGCGATCTGATGCACCAATCACTGAGCTTTGTAGCTGGGTCAGTATTATCTGACAAGATATTTCAAATGAGTTTATAATATTTTTTCAAGTGATTTTTTTTATCAGTTTGGTGGGCTAAGTTTGTGGCTTGGGTTAGTAATACGCTAATATTTAAAGCTTTGAAAAACTATATCCTTGTAAATACGCGATCGATTTTCTCTTTTATGGCTTATATTAACGAAAAATGTATTGGCTGTGATGTGGTATATAATATTGAAAGATAATATGATGACAACATTCTGACATATAATTTAAGAGACATGGGATGTGAACCTCGTTAATCCCTTTACATTTGTTATAGTATAAGGGGACTTACCGTCGACGTGATATGCTTTCTAATCGCTAGTTTTTCGACAATACAAGCCCCTGTGCACAGAAGTTTCTCACTTCAGGATCGGCAATCTGAAGGGAGTAACCTCCGGGGGAAGAGAATGTGTCAATATATGAACAGTTTGAACTGAGAAGTGTTTTCGAGGATAAAGGGTGAGTGATGATGAAACAAGGAAGTGACAGATATTTCAAAGGGTTTGATAAGAGATGTGTGATGGTATCCGAGGGCGATCTCCGTTTACAGGGATCTATGTTCTCTCTATGGTACCATTGAAAGATCAAACTTGATCTGAAAATCACTTTGAAATTCTGTACTCAGCCATTGAACTATCATTAAACGCTTTGTGTTCCTCATTAAAAGCACTTTCTCATTGGAGTTCAAGTGGTTCTGCTTAATACTTTAGAACCTACGATGTATAAGCAAATATGCAAATTACATGGATATTACTTCCGTCTTTGCAGAATGTTCCACAACTTTAAAGTCTTGTTCAAAATACAATTATACAGTTCTTGTCAATTATGCTACATAAAACCAGTTGGAAATTGTTGGGTGTATAGAATAGGAAACAAATAATGTGACCGTTTTCATTCTATCAATTTACGATTCGCAAGGTAGTAAGAGCTTGACGACATGGTAGGACAAGATCAGGGCCGTGTTCAAGATAGGTTTCAAAGTAATCGCTCAATTAGCGATTACTTTTAAACCTCTCTTGAACGCGATTGCTCAATGTAGCGCTACGTAGCAAGGCGAGCAAACTTCAAGGAATTTGCACTGTGAGAAGAGAGAGAAGAAGCGCTCATTGAGCGCTACATTGAGCGATCAATGAGCGCTACGAAGCGCTTCATTTTGTTGAACGGCCGGCAGTATTGTCAGTAATAACCATCTGCGACGAACGGATAATCATATTTGTAAATGATGTCGAATTTCTAACACCAACACGATCTATACAATTATCCAATGACGGATTCAAAGAAGGAGTTCGAGGGTTTGACTGGATACTTACTTGATTTATGAAGTATCTTCACTTTGACGGACCGGCTCCTAGCGGTTCCATTCCGCTCATGACAGTGGATATTCCATGTGTCCCGACTCCTAACTCTGGGAATATGCAACTTCGAGGACGACGCATCACAGCCTAGATCGATCTGCGGGTCCAATTTAAGCACAGCACACGCATTCCCAAAGACTGTACTACCAATTGTTCTCACACCGTTCTTCCAGACCACATATTCAGGGGGGTTCCTGTTCTTGAAAGAACAAGTGAACTCCAGCGACGTTCCTTCAAGAACCCAATCCAAACGTTGTGGGCGGATATTCAGGTCAAACGAAGTGACAATGTTCACGTGTAGCAAAAACACGAATAGAAACAGACGTAAACGACAACCTTGCCGTACACCAACAGTCAAAACGTCGTCCATGGTTAGTTAACGCCAGCAGTTGTTACTATGTTGTCTGCAATGAACTGTTCCAGTTACGGGTTATAATTAGAAAGTATGCGCTTCTCTTTTATAGCTGCACATTATGAGTGTTTAGCAATGATGTGTCATTTGGTATATAATTCCGTTCCGGTTGTAAGCCGAGAGTCGGGTTTGGTTCTTGTTACGCCAGTGACTCGACAGAAATCTGATTGTTTCAGCTATTCATATCATAGTTCTGGAGAAATCTCAGCATTGCAAAACAAATATGTCAAACCACATGTTATTGTCTATTTATTTCTTATTTACCGCTCGAACCTCAAATTAAACATTCTCATCCTAGATTCAGATTTGTTGTTTTAATTTAATAGTGCCGGCGAATCCAGCCCAATAAGAACAGAGGTTAGGATCGGAAATCTGAAGGGAGTAACCTCCCTGGGAAGAGAGTGAAAATTCAACAAAACCTTCGAATTTTTATATATCACTTACACTGGATGAAAAAGTCCTATTTAATCCGGATTAAATATGAATTAAAGATGTCATTTAATCCCCTTTACTCCCCTTTACTCCGGATTAAAGAAACAATTTACAACAGAGTAAAGGGGAGTAAATATCACATTTAATCCATATTTACTCCATATTTACTCTGAGATTAAATATTTGTAAAGGTGATTAAATAAGATTAAAGTTTTGTAAATATTCAGACAAGTTTTTGCTATGTTGTAATAAAAATAAAATAATTTCATAAATTTGACAAAAGTTGCTTTGAACATTGCCGACAAAACATTACTCTAATTAAAAACTACTTCGATGAAAAGAAATGCTTTTAAAGAGAAAGTGACATGAATGGAGAAATTGACTTTGATGAAGACAAAAATGATACTGATGAAGATATTGACTTTGATGGGAAAAAAGACTTTGCTGAAAAAAAAATAATTTGAAAATATTTGCTTTAATGGATAAATTAATATTAAATGTATTTTTTAAAACAAAAATAGCGAATAGAGTTTGATGAAAAAAATTACTTTGATGAAAAAAAACCTACTTTGATGAAGAAATTGACTTTGATGGTACAAATGACTGTGATGAAAAAAATTGTCTTTGATGAAAAATTGACTTTGGTGGTAAATGTTACTTTGATGATATATTTGACTTAAAAGAAAAAAATTACTTTGATAAAGTATTTGACTGATGAAATAATTGACTTTAATGAAAAACATTACTCGGATGAAAAAGTTAACCTTGATGATAAAAATTACTTGGATGAAAAAAATTACTTTGATGGGAAAAAAATACTTTCATAACATAAATGTTAATTTAAAAATTGAATTTGATGAACAAATTGATTTTGATAATAAAATTTAATTTAATGAAAAAATTATTTTGGTGAAAATAAACTACTTTGAAGATAAGAATGTCTTTAATAGAAAAATATGACTTTGATGAAAATATGACCAATTCGGCATAATGACTAACATGATTTAGTAACTTACAGAGATATCATAAGTATCATCTCATGAAAATATACATACAAATAAATATAGTAAATCTTTTGATGAGTTTGGCAATTGGTGAAGCAATTCACTTTATTAGTTACCATTTACGGCAGATTTACATTGGATATAACAATATGGTGTGAGTATTTCTTGGAGGTTATTGAACATATATAATTTCCTATAATTGTATACATTTAAATAACATACACATTTACGACAGACATACACTTCATAATGCTAGATTGCATGGCCATTCTTTGTGAAGTGTGAAATGTTACAGAATCGAACTGTGATAACAACATTTAGCGAGGTGACGGGGAATTATTAAAAGAGCCATAACGTTTTGATTATTTAGATTGTCATTTGATTGTTACATTGTAATCACTTTGTGATTCGATATAGCAGTTCAGATACACAGTTATGATAGATATATACAGGCAGACAGACATATACATTTGATTACAGTGTCAAAAGTTAAATATACATTGTAAAAAGCATGTTTAAAAGACATTAAACAACCAGCCATCTTTTGGCTAATGAGACACTTTACAACAAAAAAACAGTGTACAATATATTCGTAAATATAGGTATGTAAAATAGGAATGGTACAGATTTATAATAGTAATTAAATAAATATAAATAATAAAGTAAGTCAATGTATATAAGAGTTATAAAAATTAATTCCCATTTATAAAACATATTTCTTATGGTTGTACAGATTCATTTTATGCGTTTGGGGCTATTTTCCGTTAACAGTTTGATAAAAAGATCTAAAGGTCCCGTTACATTGTAAACATCTTGATTAAATTACTTCTGAGATCGTTGTAAAAGTGGCATTCTGAAATAAAATGAACTTCAGTTTTCACAAAATTTTGACAAAATCTACAAAATCTACGCTCTAATGGCATGGAGTCTTGCTATATACATATCAAATCAAATGTACAGAAGAAGAAAAGAAACATTGCATACAACGGAAGTAAGCAGGTCGGAAACCACAGAATTCGCAAGTAGAGAGGAAATCGTAACAGAAGACCACTTGCAGTTCCAAACAGAGACAAATATATAGATCAAACTGATTATCATCACTACGAATCAGATGGGTCCTTCTCAAAAGAGGGGATGAATCAGTCCCCAGTGTTATGACAAACCAACACAAGTGCAACCGACCAAACCACTGTGTCACCAACAGAAACAACAAACATTGACTTTAATAACACCTCTTTAGATTCCTCTCCAAACACCATGAAAAAAGGTCTTTGGAGTTAATTTGATTTAATAAGAAGAACGTTTTCAAGAAGCACAAAATCGTATACTCCCCGAAACTACATGTATGCGAGAAATGTCAATTATGCAATTGAGTGAGTGAGTTCGGGTTATATATCGCGGTTGCTAGTATTATGGCAGGGAGAAAGCCTGCAACGCCATGTAGTTATGCATTGCGATGAAACCTGCGAGCATCGGCTGGAACTAGCTAACCATACGCTGACATTCAGTGTAGCATTGCACCCAAACCTTACTGCGTGTTCTCTACTGCAGACAAAGTTGCCGTGCCCCTGGCGGGATTCGAACCCCGGACCTCTTGATCCGAAGCCGAACGCGCTAACCACTGCGCTACCCCCCCCCCCCCCCCCCCCCCCCCCCCCCCCCCCCCCCCCAATTATGCAACTGTGGGCCAGGATGTGAGACCTGCAATGACTCAAATTGTAATCCCTCATAAATAGTTTATTGTGTGATAATCAAGCTAACTAATTGTCACTTATCAATCAATCAACGTCTATTGTACATTGTTTAAGCTACCTATGTATTCGCCATGTTGAAAGTACTTGTAAACAAGTCGAAATGCGGCGCATCCAGTCATCATTAAAATGATATCTACAGCAAGTGTCGTCTGAAGTATTTTATATATATATATAGTATTAATATAAAGAGTTGTTTTAATTGTGTTATATGAGTATTACATCTTGGGGGACATATATTCACAATATACTAGGTTTACTCACAAAGATGTGATTTTAACATACATTCAATATATGATGCATAGGATGTAAGGATATGTGAGAAGCTGATTTATGTCCATTTTGAGTATTACACGACTTGCGATAGATATTCAATAGATATGCCATGATTGTGTGGCAATTTATTTGAGAGAGGATTATTCACATACCATATAGTTCATATACAAAGTTGTGATTATAACATACATATTCAGTACCTGTTGCATTGAATATAATTAGATGTTGATATAAGTGTACTATTTGAGTAAAATATTCCATTTGCGACAGGTAGTTATGAAACTCATGACGATTGATTACTTATCACACTTCAATGAAATCCTAAAACGCTATACACGACATCGGGTAACCTCCCATCACATCACCTTCACCACTAGACTTAAACTTAATTATCACCACGAATGCGATACATACACTATTAACTGTTAAAGGGGACTGATTTGTTATACGATCTTGGAATACAAAAATACTCCAAGATGATATAGGCAACATCTTTTTACTTTCAAGATAGGTTTACTGGTGCTTACCGTTTTCTTGTCTTTGGTAGCTAGATATTCTTATGCATTGGTATAGCATCTAATATCCAGTGACATTAATATTACCTTAATGTATTATGAAATCACTTACCTACAGACGGATGTAGTTTAACTATTCCTCGTTAAAAAGTATTGGTAATATTGATTCAGCTTAAAATAATGACAGAGGGAAATATGTGATCTTGACAAATATTTATCTCATATTTTGTTTTATAACTTCATCACACTTTATCAATTTATTTAAAAAAAGTCCATCGTATACAGCCTTCAATATTTAATATTAATACTTTACTTCAAACAGAAAATGTCGCTACCTATCAAACTATCCATATGATGTCACCACGTGTTAAGTTATACACATATTGGCAATATATGTTAACCTTATTATGCTCTGTTGTAGCCTTGAGTTTATAGAAATATTCAGTATCATCATAACTAGTGTCATTATCCATTAAATAAACCTAATGTTCAAGCCAACAAAGGGTGGTTCTTAATGTTACAAACCTGAAATAATGTAATGCGATATCGCGTGTTTAAATCCTATCAATGGACAGTTTGGACTAGAATAATGCATTTTAAACGTCTAAAATCGTATGCACAGCTGATTATGAGAGACCATTATTTAACAACATATGAGGTTTTTAATGAATATGATTTACAAATAATATTTTCCAGGATGCTCTGTATATTATAATATATCAATTATGTTTGAAGTAATTGTATTGGCATTATTTATTTACAATGCATTTACCATTGAATAAAAGTGATTTGAATTCTAACTCATTCAACTAAAAAGAACAAAACGCAATAAAAGCAAATTTTCACAATCACATGTTGCGTAGACATAGGTATTGTTCGTCATAATTGTTGATTAAATCTTGAGATCCCTAGCTAATCAAATTGGCGCCACACAGTCTGGTGTCGTTATATATACAATATGTGGGGAGTCGGCGGAAGGGAACAATTAAAACATGGTTCAATGGTGACAAAACACAATTATATCTCCTAAGTAAAATGTCATCACAAATTCACTTCTTGAATGTATTGGAATATACATGCCGTTAAACATATAACGCCTTTGTCAGACAATGCAAAGCTAAACCGAAATTAATTTATTGCCCCTAATTAGCGGCAGCCAAAGGAGATTCAGGCTGGCATTACACAACACACTGTGCACGGGCCGTGATCACAACTCTTTAATTACCCTGTTCTGTTCAGAAATACAGACAGACGGTTACATCTATCTTAATAAAATGTAAATTATAAAAGCGTTTCCGGCAATAAAACCGATAATATATTCAAGATTTATTGATATATCAACATAAAAATATACCTCGGCGCAATCATGTGTCCTGTCATCATAAATCTTTTATTACTAAAAAAAGATCCACCATCGGTGGTACATGAGTAAATAAAGTAATATACATAGAATGTACAGCAATATAGCTGCATATATAAGATAATTAAATCAAATTGTTTTCAAACAATCCTAATAAACTTAGCTAGTTGTTTCAGAGCAGAAATCTTACTTGAAAATAGTTGACGAAATTTTAACAATCTTGGCCAGGAACAATAATATTCTTTTAACAATAACTTACGTAAATCCATAAACAAAGTTCTTCGGCCATCGGTCATCGGCCGGTTTCAACTGGAGGTTTGTAATTGCTTGTTCTAAATTTAAGGATTGGTTTGGATATATGGTCATGGAGGAGTAGATATTGCTAAAATTCAGGAGATCGCTTCTGAATTGTAAAAACCACAGAGGAACAGTAGATGGCGTTTACCACTGGGCTACCCCGCCCCTTATTTTTAAAAAAATACGTCATTTGTTCAAATCATAAACATTTATAACAAGAAAAGTTTTACCTTTAGTTTTACCTTTTATTATAAGATGTTGTATTAATGTGTTATATTTTTTAAACCTTCCTACATTCTCTACATTGAGTTTGTTGTTCCCATATGTCGTTATCATCGATGATATATATCGAGCTCAACTGACAGCTACTGAAAATAACTATTTTCCCCCGTTCAGTAAGTGAGAATAGTGAGAATAACTACAATGCATCAATATAGGCGTGCGCGCAAATCAATGTTATTTTGGAAACTTATCTAAAGAAGACAAAGTTTGTTTACTACTATGTCCTATAGATACGTAAAATGGGTCCACAAATGCGACTTCATGTACATGTATGAAAACGTAACTCAACTTTAAGTAATGTGGTATTGTGGCACATATCAAAGTCAAATCAGATTTTATGAAATATACTCTATTCCAGTCTATAAGGGTACACAGAAAAATCAATATAATAAACATCAACATGTAAATTCACATCATTATTGTTACTCTTAACTCATGGTGAGTGCATATGTATTTATTCTATGCCCATACGCCGAATATATTGTTGTTTTGAAGCAAGATGTATTTGTCAGGCAATATAAGCAACATGAATAACTAAGGCGACCCTCAATACACAGGTGTATGCTGAACCTCTGTGTATTTGATTTATGACACCTTTGGTATTTCAATCTTTATCAGTCAAATTGCACACCTCGTTAACGAGCTGAAACGGTTGTCTCTGATTTGGCAGTCTCCTTAGCCGACAGATTTGTATGTTTTTGTGTAAGGGAGGGGGGGGGGGATGTTCCCTACAGCACAGACTACCAAACATGAAGACTTTGTATAAAATCTGATTCCACAAGAAAACCAATTGTTTAAAATGAATGTTACACACATATATAGTTGAACAACTCCTGTGGGTGCGTATACTGTTGTTATTGTCAAAATAATGCGTTAACGAGAAAGCTTTCTCAATAATACTTAAAGCTTTCTCAGTAGACATGAATAACACATGAATGTACAGAACCATTCAAGACCGAATGATAAGAACAGCGTATTACAACAAACTTTAATCCTTTACCATATACTTTCTATATACATGTAACGGTCACGTCCGTGGATAAACTATTACCTGCCTGACGTGAGTGTGTACAGGTCACAGGAACGTACTAAAAGATTCATAGGAGTCAAAGGGATTGTTTGTAATGCCTATAGTCATTTTAGAAAAAAAACGAATTTATCTCATAAGTATACCGCAAACCCCACAATTCATAGCTGTAGCCTCTTGTTAACCAATACTGTAAATGATTACCTGTGCTATATGCCAGTTAATATTGCAATTCTGTGAAACTAAGATGTATGTTACACGGGCTGATAGCCAACATGTATCCTATGGAAACAATCAATTCAATAAATGTCATCCATATCGGAATATAAAACCAACTGCAAGTGCAATACCCGCTAACAAACTTGTAAATGTAGTTTTTACTCGCTGGTAAATCAAATCAATGGGTACATTTTATATTGCAAAGTTGTTAAATCAGTAAAAATATACCATCTACTCCTTATTTCACACAATGCACCAAAAATACTCCCTTAGTTTTTAAAGCAAGCGTCAATCTTACAACATTTATGACCTAAAGAGGTTCTGAATACACAAGTGTGTATTATCGAATTCTTTGTGTATTCGGCTTATGCCTTCTCAACCGTCGGTCATTCTCACCGTTGTTAACGAGCCGGTGCAGTTTCGGCAGTTAATGACTTACACCTGTTTGGTATCTTGTTAATGAGCCCTAATTGAGTTAATGAACTCATAAGAAGAAATGCGAAAAGGGTAAAATATAACAAAGAATTACGGTTCCAACAGCGCAGTTTTAGATAGTTTATGCAATGATATTGTTTAAATTAGAAGAGTGAATGAGAATGGTGTACTTATTATGCTGTATTGATTACATACTTCAGAGAGAGAGAGAGAGAGAGAGAGAGAGAGAGAGAGAGAGAGAGAGAGAGAGAGAGAGACAGAGAGACAGAGACAGAGACAGAGACAGAGACAGAGACAGACAGACAGACAGACGTTTGATTCAATAAAATCTATGAGCCACCAGAACAGAAGGCTATACAGAAGGCAATATAAATGTTATATGAACTAAAGAAGTGAAAATAAAATAAGGAATATATTTATATACACCCACCCTCCTATACCCGCACTTTCACCAAACCACTCTTACATTCAACCACCATCTGTCCGTCCACCCACACACCTCACACTTCCTCACATGAACCACATACATAAATTATCGATTTTACAATGAATTATTTCGTCACACACATATAATTGTTAAGAAACATCGACACATAACAACCTCCCCCCCCCCCCCCCCCCCCCCCCCTCAATTTCAACATCTACATCCCAACACCCGTGTCCATGTCGTGGCGCGAATCCGTCTGTCCGCCCGTCTCATTTCAGACCGCTAGATTATTTTTAGACGTTTATATTTGTATTTCATTTTATTCCATTCTGTGTAACAAGGATAATGTTTGCTTGAAATAATGATTGTTCATTTCTTTTTATGTTAATCATCATCCTCGTAATTCATTTGGATGTTTTAACTATTTCTTGTAATAATCGATTTTAAACGTAAATGTCTCAACATGCAAGGGAGGTAACATTAATTAAATCTTTAACCAGCGATTGCATTTGCATAAATTATATTTCTGTCTGTCATTTTGCATAAATCACAGCAGACTAAATACTTATCGCTTTCTAGGAGGATTGATTGATTATAATTAGGCACGTCAGTAGTTCCATGTTTTACTGTAATTCACACATTTATGGTCCACTTCATAACGGCAAGTCTGGTTTAGCAATGTAGCAATCGAAAATGTTGTTTCTATACTGATATGTTTGACCCTTGTAATGTTAAATAGTATACCCTTAATATAATGTCACCTGTTATTGTGTTGTAACCAGGTTGGACAAATGGAAACACTTTCGTTCTTTGCATATATAATATGTTTGGAGAGAATGAAGACTATGTTATAGATAAACATCTACACAACTGTGTGTTCAGGCGTCACTTACCCCCATGCTTTCTCTTACATAGCTTACGCAGGCTGTTCGTCGGGATTTTATTTGATTTGATTTATGTAATCAACAGTAAAATTTAGCTTGTGTATTCTGTACTCAACCGCAAAAGAAACGTCACCATACAAAATACAAGATAATCCCTTCCAAGTGTGATACTCACGACTAAAACAGAGATACATCATGTCTTCAGAAGGAAAACTTAACTAAACCTGAAATTTCAAAACATTATATATGCATATTTCTGAGAAACACCTTTTAAGAATTGGCAATTCTCAAAATCCACGTTTTCGAATTTCCGTAACTAGATGACGTAGGGGAGTCTAAAAGGGCTTTTTTGGCATTTTACGACATCCTACAGTAAAGACACGTCATCAAATTAAAGTTCAAGAAGGTTATTCATGTCGACACCATATTTTATTGTATCTTATGTAGTTTCTACATTTTATACTTTATACATTTGACTTAAATGCCAAACACTCTGACCCAAAAACATTTTGAAAAAGCGATTTCAACACTGCAACTGTATTTGAACTGACATTAAAAGAAAAGCCTCATTCTCTAACGTGTGAAATTGTGAGTACTTCTTTATTGAATATGTGTCCATCATATACATTCAAAATCTACTTTCTCAGACAGCAACATTTAGGGGTTGGTGACATTTCTTTTGCGGTTGAGTGCATGATAGTCTTACACTCAGACTCAGAAAAAGTATGTATTCTGAAAATATCACCATTTTATCAAATATTGAAAAGTAGACTGTAAGAAATGGAATTTTAAGAGAACCTCCTTTTCAATGTTTTTATTTCAGAGACTTAGTGTTTGATTAACCACGAAAAAAATGTACATTCACAGTGTAAATAGTTAAATCAACATCGTAAAGAGAATTATGTCATATAGATGGCATAAACGGTTTTCTGATGATTGGCATTATAACGAGGGAAAGTATTAATTTGTTCCAAAATGCAATTGCTTCAACTGAAATTGTCTATTGCATAACATGTTATCATATTTGTGGGCAAATAAAACTATTATTTTATCCAAATGGCATGCAATACTACGGGATAAAGTCTTGTCTTGTCTTGTCCGTCTATCCGTGGTTATGGATGCAACTTTTATTTTCTTGAACTAATAAGTAACTCAATGAGTGTTTCATATACTTATGAGAGGAGAGTTCGCATTTAACGTAAATTTGAGGGTTTTTTTTATCTGGTAATGACCATTTACTCCGATATAAGTTCACAATAAAAACTTGTAATATAATATTGATTTTTATGTATTCAACTTGTAAATTCCCTCCAAAGACATGATGGATATTTACTTTTTTACACCTTGACATAATTCAGTTTAGGGAGTGTTTCATTCGAATCAAGTACATTTATTTAACAACTGTTTTCATTGATTGGACAGTATTATTAAGCAACTGGCTGCACTTCCTTCCCGTGATAGAGCTCTTTATTTCCGTAAGAACGGCGTGCTACATTTCGTTTAAAGACAATATTTACACATATTTAATATAATTTAACATTATATTTGCAAATATTGAATCGTATATAAACATTATATTTACAAACATTTAATCTGAATTAAATAAGACATTTACAAAACTTTACAAAACTTTACAAAACTTTACAAATATTTACTCCGGATTAAATAAGACTAAATATGATATTTACTCCAGGATTAAATATGACTAAAGATGATATTTACTCCGGGAGTAAATAGGAGTAAATGATTAAATATCATCTGTTTTCCCAGTGTTAGAGCCATTGGTTATGTATAATTCATCGCTATTTGCATAATTGATAATCTAACTTCGAAGATCCAAAACATGTTTTCTCAAGTAATACATTGTTAAAATCAGTTTAGAATGTTCCTCATATAAGCTATATCATGGCCATGTTCAAGAGAGGTTTCAAAGTAATCGCTCAATCAGCTTTTAAACCTCTCTTGAACGCGATTGCTCAGTGTAGCGCTAGGTAGCAAAGCGAGCGAACTTTGAGGTTTTGCACCGTGTCGTTCAGGAGAGAATGAGCGCTACTTGAGCGCTACATTGAGCAATCAATGAGCGATTATAAGCGCTCGCTGTTATGGAACGGAGCCCATGCCAGGATCGATCTCGCCACTACAGCACCCCTCATTCAATAACTATGGGGAAATTGCCTCACACTTAGCATTTCATTAGTTAAAACAGCACCTCCGATGTTTATTAGAATCAAAATACAATGTATGTGGTGTAAATTCAGAACTTGAAGAAAAACAAGTTAAAGAGCCATCAAGCATGTTAGTGTTTCAAATACCAAAAAATATTTGTGGAAAGTGTACTTATAACGTCAATAAAATTAAGTGTATATATTTCACGGAGATAGATTTTTGGCAAATTTTCGATATGTTCATCAACATCCTTGATGGCACTTCAACTACGTTTGCCGTCATAGGCACATTCTTTTGGAAAGTATGTGTAAAATATATATAGTATATATGATACATATTTGCTTTCCTCAAACCTGTGGTCATAGGTGAAGTTGTGGTCGTTTATTAAAAAAAAAACGAAATCGGAGAGCGATTCAATCAGCTGGCAAAATTGAATTAAAACCGAGTTGGCCTACTAGTAAATATAGTCACACTTGTACTTTCATGCTGGTAAGTGAATTATTTTTAAAATAAATCAATCATTAAAGGGGCAGTAGCACGTTTTTTTCGCTCAAATAAGTCGATAAAATGTATTTGAAAAATAATGTCACCAACAGTAAAACACCATTCTCTCTTCGGAAAATCAAGTTATAAATGAGTGTACACGGTTCGGTTGCCATGGCAATCGTTTTTTGTCAGTCGAAACAATAAAATGTGTTCACAGTAAAATGGCCGCCATGCAATTTTTGCTTTATACACAACACCGGTATTACCACTAAGGATAATTGGTTTGTGTAATAAGATATTGTACCCTCTAAAGTAAAAGTAAATGACATAAACCATTATTAAACCTAAATGGAAAATTTTAAAAAATAAGATTTCCAAAAACGTGCTACTGCCCTTTTAAGGTAAGTGGTTATACAATTAGTTCAATTTGAATATATAGTTTTCAATGAATTGGAAACCCACATTTTAAAATGTAAATTTATACAGAAAATAAAACAAAGTTTTAAAAAATAGCTCTATCGTATAATTCAATTTTATGTAACATGTATACATAAATGTACCATATGTTCCTAAAATATATTATATATTCATTATGAATTACTTATTTCTTCTCGCAATTACACAAAACACGACAAAATCAATATTAACGTTGAGGTTTAAATATTAAATTATATTAACCTATGTCCAAATATCGCTTGGAATTTACGATAAAATAAAGCCATGGGCTCTGTAGCTCATCAATTTTTAAACATTAAATTGACTTAGTTTCTAAATGTAGATTTTACAGAAGTGTTTACCAAAGGTATAACAAATGTAAAGAACATTATGTAGTGGAAAAAAGGATGAAAATAGGTCTTTTAGGTCGTGGCCCCTGTGACCCTAATTTAGAATCCCCATTCGCCAAGGAGTCTGAACACAACATTTATGGCTTCTACACCTCTTTGTACTGGAGAAGAAGATGAAAGTAGGTTTTTAGATTATCAATCAATCTAAATTTAGTTAAAATCTAGTTAATGTTATGCAATGTTAAAGTCTGTGACGTATATCATTACATCTAGTTTTAATTAGATTGTTTATGAACAATCATGTCATTATTCCGGTCTGGTAAAAATCCATGTTATTATGTATACAGTTGGATTAATTAAGCAGAAAAATCATTCCGATAGGTTTAGGTAGAACAAATATATTGAAGTGTTGAAACGAAAATTTAATCAACTTACGGTTCACTGTCTTTGCATAATGGATTTTACAATAGTTTGGTATTTTGGTGTCAAACTCAACTTTCCGTTATAATGGCAAATGAAGTCTATATGTGTTGTTGTAATGTGATTAGTGTTATTAACTGACTAGTTGACAAAAGTCACTCGTTAAAGCAGTATGCACCTTCAAACTCACAAAAGCATGAAACATTGGCTTATTGAACAAATACGGTCATTGTTTACGGCACTGGTCTATCTGAAGCGTAAACAAGTAATTAATTAACAAATTGAACTCAATCTCAAATTTATTCACAGATGCTATGGTTGTAGGCTTTTTCTCAATTATTGTTAAATAACAATTGAAACTTTAATTTCTTGCTAGCTTCTTATCATGCATGATAAAGATGTTTTGATGTGCACAGGACTGGTATTGCTGAAAACAATACGTCCTAAATCAAAAACGTCCTCTGACAGCTACCTACATATACATAATAGCTGTCAGGGGACGAAGTTTTGATTTAGGACGTATTGTTTTCAGCAATACCAGCCCCTGTGTTGGTGTGTGAATATAAAGTTGTTGTCCTTATTACTAAAGCTACATGGGTAACACACATGAAACACTTGTTATCATCTATCGGCTTCGGTAATGCCTGGCCTGATCAATTTGTAGAATCCCACTCTCATTTTGTCTTCTTAGTAAAACAAAGACTTAAAGGTTAGATGAAATGACATATGGTCACATTCGGATTCTTTGAAAAGGGGTTTCAATTTTACAATTGCTCGATTTTAAATTTCTGAAATCGACCCATAAATTACTTATATACAGCTTTTTTTAAAAAGTGCCTAATTAAAGAGCCATCAAGGATGTTGATGAAAATATCAAACTTTTTCCAAAAATCTATCTCCGTGAAATAAATACACTTAATTTTTCCCTAATTTTTCCAACTTAAAATAAGCCGAGAAATTGCATTAATTAGTAAAGGTGTTTTCCAGTCTAAATATAGATCCAGTCTATTATTTTCAAGCGCAAAGCATTATGGTCTAGCTCACACACAGTAAACAAAGACACGAAAGAATAAAAAAAAATATGAGCAATGAAAGAAATCGAAATATATAATTTTTTGGCGGTTATTTATTTACCATTTCATTTAATAATGTATTTGCTACAGATATTGGAATAATTGTTTTACCCACCTAGGTATTTTTCTTGAATTTTATAATTAATGAGAGTAAAAATTTGTCATAATTTGCTGGTCTTATCTAAAAAAAAGAACATTAAACAGGAAATAATTTGTATATTCTCAGGACATTTAGAAACATTGTTTGTAAAGCAATCGTCACATTCAGTAATGTGTGACAAGGGTAACTTGCAAGAGAGACACGTGCAGCACGTGCAGCACATGGGTTATTATGGCGACTTGCGCTAGAGACGAGCCTTCACGCTTCGGAAGCGCTTGCTGTTTGTGTAGTACGTATTACGCAAAAAAGGGGATTCTGTTTATATACGTCAGATACCCTTAGCGCGCGCTAGTCGAAGTGGTACCTCTCTTTGAAACCAAATTTCATTACATTGCCGTGATATGAAAATTATTTAACATATGCCATGTTGTAGGTAAAAGATTTCTCTGGCGAATGACGTTATAAGTATATTTTCCAAAAATTTGAAACACTAACATCCTTGATGGCTCTTTAAGCCCCGGCGACCAGAATGAAAGTGGGCGGGCGGTGGTCACTGTAGCGTATCGTGTTGTGACGTGGCCGATGCCATGCCTTACCTGTATGAACCAAATGACAGTTCAAGTGACATTGACACAAGAGAAGAAGACTCTCGCGGGAATCGGGGCGAAGAGAGATTAAGTAGCACCAATTGATCAAATTATGTTCCATAATCGGCAGGTTAATTTTGTTGTGTATGTATTAATAAATTATAATTCTGCAAAATTGGTTAACTAGTCTCTCATTGTCTAACAAATGTTTCTACTACAAAATGTTAAAAGATGCAGTTCATGCAGAACAGTACCTTTCGATCTTGACAATAAGGAAATATAAATCTTCATTGGCAAGACTACGCTGCTCTTCGCATGATTTATATATTGAAACTGGGAGAGATAAAACTATTAAAAAAGAAAATAGAATATGTCAAATGTGCAATTTGAATAATGTCGAAGATGAGTATCATTTTGTGTGTGTTTGCACAGCATACTTATCGTTAAGAACTGTATATATAAAGAAATACTATTATGAACACTCTGAAGCTTTTAAGTTTATATCATTGGTGAAAACTTCTTGTAAAGTTCAATTAGAAAATTTGTCTATCTACACCCATAAAGCTTTTACTCTTAGACAAACTGTGTTGCTACAGCCAAATTAATAAATGTAATATGTACTACAGGCCTGAGGCCTTTCAGTATGAAAATAAAGATTGACAATAAAGCTACAGATATAAAATGGGATTCGTTTGAAAGCTGTATACAACGCAATATGATGATATTAACCATTTTATCATACATGTTAAAGAGATGCGGGCACTTTAAATTACACGGCGGCCATGTCTTTTTTAGGGGGTAGATGGTGTCGATAATGGCACCAAGCTCTTCCACATTTATTTCAAAATGATCTATATCATACTTCATCTCAATAACCAACTAAATATATCAATAACTTCCTGGAGGTTCTATTCCTACTGACAATGGTTGCCATGATCGATTTATATTCCTACTGACTATGATAGCCATGATCGATTTACATTCCTACTGACTATGATAGCCATGATCGATTTACATTCCTACTGACTATGATAGCCATGATCGATTTACATTCCTACTGACTATGATAGCCATGATCGATTTCATTGTAGGAATTTGATTCAAGGTCTATTCAATGAAAAACTCTCATCTTGCTTTCACATCACCACAAATGGGATAGGGATTTATATTGACTTCAGGAGGGGGGTCCATAAAACCCTAAATGCAGGGAACATCGCCAATTCACTCATAACTAACGCCAGCATCTATCACTGGCTAATTCAAACCTTGTTGGATGTCAGCTTTCCCACCAGCCAGTTGCGTGCTGCGCCTTGGCAGTAAAACGATTAGAAATCTCTGGTAAGAAAGCTGACGAAATGCAGAAAGTCTTGAATTAGCCAGTGATAGAGACTGGTGCGAGTCCAACCTTGTCCACAGGGCTTGAAGCAGGAGAGACGAAAGAGCACTGTGAGAAGTTTGGGGGTTGTTCAACCTCGCTGATCGACTATCATAAAGGTTTGACGCAGGAGAGACGTAACAACACTGTGAGGAGTTTGGGGGTTGCTCAACCTCGCTGATCGACTATCATAAAGGTTTGACGCAGGAGAGACGTAACAGCACTGTGAGGAGTTTGGGGGTTGCTCAACCTCGCTGATCGACTATCATAAAGGTTTGACGCAGGAGAGACGTTACAGAACTGTGAGGAGTTTGGGGGTTGCTCAACCTCGCTGATCGACTATCATAAAGGCTTGAAGCAGGAGAGACGTTACAGAACTGTGAGGAGTTTGGGGGTTGCTCAACCTCGCTGATCGACTATCATAAATGTTTGACGCAGGAGAGACGTAACAGCACTGTGAGGAGTTTGGGGGTTGCTCAACCTCGCTGATCGACTATCATAAAGGCTTGAAGCAGGAGAGACGAAAGAGCACTGTGAGAAGTTTGGGGGTTGCTCAACCTCGCTGATCGACTATCATAAAGGCTTGAAGCAGGAGAGACGTAACAGCACTGTGAGGAGTTTTGGGGTTGCTCAACCTCGCTGATCGACTATCATAAAGGTTTGACGCAGGAGAGGCGTAAGAGCACTGTGAGGAGTTTGGGGGTTGCTCAACCTCGCTGACCAACTATCACAAAGGTTTGACGCAGGAGAGACGTAACAGCACTGTGAGGAGTTTTGGGGTTGCTCAACCTCGCTGATCGACTATCATAAAGGCTTGAAGCAGGAGAGACGTAACAGCACTGTGAGAAGTTTGGGGGTTGCTCAACCTCGCTGATCGACTATCATAAAGGCTTGAAGCAGGAGAGACGTAACAGCACTGTGAGGAGTTTTGGGGTTGCTCAACCTCGCTGATCGACTATCATAAAGGTTTGACGCAGGAGAGGCGTAAGAGCACTGTGAGGAGTTTGGGGGTTGCTCAACCTCGCTGACCAACTATCATAAAGGCTTGAAGCAGGAGAGACGTAACAGCACTGTGAGGAGTTTGGGGGTTGCTCAACCTCGCTGATCAACTATCATAAAGGTTTGACGCAGGAGAGACGTAACAGCACTGTGAGGAGTTTGGTGCGAGTTATGCCTTGCGGGAAAAGTTGAGCCATCCCTAGAAATTTTAAAATAACTAAATGAAGATGATATTTCATATCCATGGTATGACACTTACACTATATATAAATGAACATTATATTTTACTTTCCTTGCTGGTTTAATCCGATATTTGGATATTGTTTTTCAGTCCATCTAAAGAATTAGTCATCAACTTCGTCAGCAGTAAATAACAAGAGAGTTGGTCGGATCACATGACCACATTAGTGAAACTGTGGCAAGCTTCAAATTAAAGTAGATCTAAATGTTGACTACCATTGCCGGTTTCTTCTGTCAACATGTCTTAGAGGAAATCTATTATTCCTTCAGGGTAATGATTGTAGCGCTTTGAGCATACCTAAGGTTGTGGAATCTTCACTAAGCTGTCAGCGGTTTATAATATTAATAGTTTTCTCAAAACTTTCATTGACACTGGAACTTCCAGACGCAAGGCAAAATTTGTGCCAGTGTCCCCATCACCGGCTTATTTAAACCTTGCCGCAATTCTTTATGTTTCTGTGTTAGAGTAGGAGAGCATACTATGAAGTTCCTACCTAGTTAGGTAAAAGTCGGAGGTGTGTATATATTAATCAAGTGCCCGTCTGTCTGTCACACTTTTTGTTCCGCAAATCACTTAGACATTGATTGTTCAAATGTTACAAAACCTGATACATTATGATGTGTATATCTGCCTTTTGTATGTTTCATACCCTCATTTGCGTAGTTTATGCAATTTATCTCGTTTTCATTTTCTTGTAGCATTAGAACACTCATAAAGTCTTACAAGTTGTTCGATGAGGACATGTTAGATTCACCATCTTGTCACACAGGTCAAACATGAACCGTAGTCTGCCGTTTTAAACTTCTTCTCAAGAACCGCTACATCCCAAAACCTGAAATTTTGTACCTTGCACCAAGCGAGTCAAAGTTTGTTGATTTGGTCCTCACCTCCCTGAAATATGGGCGTGGCGTTATCAGTGAAACCTTTTGACGACTTCTTCTCCTAAACCAGTTGAAATATTCAGAATAACATCTTTGTTATAAGACTACTTAAATAAGTCTGTTCATTTGGTTTTGGGCCCCCCTCAAATGTGGGCCAGTACCAGTATTTTCTCTCTCGCTCTTTGTTTATTATGTTTGGTGTTCGTTAGGAACTTTAATCAGGATTAAGTGGAATTTATGTCTTATTAAAATCAACCTTGTTCCGGGGGATCATACCAGGATGCTACATGGTGAGGAACACATGAGTGACACCAGTTGGTATCTTGGTAGATGTAGTCTCTTGCAATTTTCCCCTCAGAATATGGTCCTTATTTAATGCATTTATGAGTTATTCACACTAAACAAAGGTTGGCTTCTTTCACTTATTAATGGTCTTACAGGCTTGGAATTTGGCTCCATTAAAAGTTGATATGCTTAATGTGAGGTGGGGCGAGTAAGGGTTTTCAAGCGTATTTCACTGCTGCTATTATTATTGCACGGTAACGTTGTCTGGAGTAGGTACTACAATTCAGCAAAGTATAGTACCACTCATTGTTAGCAAGATCCAGCCGATGCTCGCAGGTTTCACCGCAATGCGTAGTCGCATAGTGTTTCAGCTTTCTCCCTGCCATAATACTAGCAGGCATGATATAAGTCACATTTGGGGTCCATTAAAATAGAGCCAGGCAATGTAACTCAGAAATATTTATCAGAGGTATAACAAATTTTAAGTACTTTACGTTATGGATAACCATATTCATATTTCAGAGCAAAATTTAGAACTCTCACATCAACAAGATGAGCTGACTCTCCCTCAAGTCTTTTCTTTGGGATTATACTTTCCTTAGTCTCTATTTTGACCAAAGAGCTCATAAAATCTCAAGAGTAATGTACAATTTGAAAGAATTTGTTTGAAATGAATTGCAATATAAATTGTCTAAGAATTACCAATAACTAAGGTCCATTACCATCCACGGTTACCCCAACTTCCAAACGCAAGTCATAACTCTTGCCAGTCTGCAACACTGGCTGATTTAAGCCTTGCGATACTTCCCTCGCTTTGTTGTGCCTAGATAGTGAATCGCTGCACCAGAAATGCATAGTGGGCCTGGATTTCTAAGCACAGGTTTCTTAAGGAAATACTGCAAGGCCTAAAACAGCCAGTAATTGAGACTGGCAAGAGTTATGCCTTGCATTGGGAAGTTGCGCGGTTACCCATGGTTTTATATATGCTCCGTTACTCTCCACTACATGATATAGTGGAGAGTAACGGAGCATATATAAAACCATGGGTAACCGAGGATGGTCCATTACCGGAATCAATCTTATTTGACTTTTGAGTGGAGGCCATATGCCCAGACAACTTCCAATTGTACAGAAATATGCATGATACATATATACACATTTACACACCTAATTCACATCATTCATAGGGCCATTAAAAGGAATGCATACTAGTAAAATCAAGTTGTGTTGATTACCAAATAAGGATCAGAAACTCGTAAAAATACTCAATTCGTGAAATTACTAGGAGTACACAAAATACTGCTTACTCCTCAAAACCTGTTATTACTCAATTACATACAAATATGGGAGTAAATACCAAATTGCTTGAAAAAGTTATCTGGAGCTCTGTCAAAACCTGTGCATGTCTACTTCTTGAAGATGTTTTTACTATTTCAATCATATAATGATGTTCCACTGATATCGTGTGAAAAACTATGTAAATATCATGTGTACTGGTAATGCGTCAAGAGTACAGGAGAAGCTGAATCAATTGAGTGTTTTGTATTAATATATTTCCGTGAACATAATGGGAATATGCATAACCTGAGAATCATGACATGTAAAAATTAATATGCAGATATTGATTGATATGTTAGATATGTGGTTAATGTAAAATTAGACAGAGTAGATATGACATTGCCCTCTATGAATAAAGATGTAAATGTCAGTCTCATCCTCTCTATTCAAATAGGCTTGAATCACACGTCACTGATTTGATTTGAGTTCAATATAGTTTCCAACGCCATTTCCACAAAAAAATTAATCTATCATACTAAACAGCTAAAATGCTTAATTCCGTCAGCAAGTGAAACAATTACAGTAATCATCAGATATACCGGTAAGTTTAACATGCCACTATTAGCAGAACAATTCAGCCAGGTTCCGTATATTCATAATAACACAAATATTTAAAACCATCAAATGTCAATACAACAATCTAATATATTCGGTAGTTAATCTCAATGCTTGCATTTTGTTAGTCTTACACTCAGACTATGAAAAAAGTATTTATTCTGAAAATATCACCATTTTATTAAATATTGAAAAGAAGACTGTAAGAAATGGATTTTTCATAAGGCTCCTTTTAAATTTTTTTTATTATTATTATTTTTTAGAGTCTAAGTGTTAGACTAGCATTTTGTTTGTATAAGAGCTTTACCCTAGCCAGGACCATCTCACACACCAGATTTTAATGAGGTTTGACACGGTCAGATTCCAACAAGTTGCATGAGGGCAAGATAACTTCTCTGAGGCATTCAGCTTGTAACCTGATCGAAATCCTGCTCAAAGCTTCACCCTCATGTCATTAGACTCTAAAAAGAAGGCTCCTTTACAATATTTTTTTGAATATTTTTTTTCAGATATTAAAATTATTTTTTCAGTCTACATGTAAGTGTTAGACTAGTTGTGAAACCTGTGACCCTATTTGGGGTCACATGGTCACCAAATCTTCAATTTAAAATCCACATTGGCCAAGGAGTCTGCACATAAAATTTCAGCTCTCTAGAGTTATTGGTTGTGGAGAGGTAGAAAAAGCAAAGTTCACAAATGGACGGACTGATGCCATGCCATGCCATAAGCCATAAGGCATTTTAGACCTGATGAGCTAAAAATTACATGCAAAGATTTTTTAAAAGTGGTTGGTGTGTGGTGTGAAACCCTCTCTGAATAGGCCACTAAAAAGTGCTTACTGTCCAGGATTTATTCATCTTCAGTTACCCAGGTTTTATATATACTCTGTTACTCTCTATTATATCACCCCTGGGACACTTCATCAGAGAAATCTGTACTCAAATTACCCGCCCTTGGCTGGCATAAGCCTATCAAACTGGTACGCAGCTTGGACCAATGTGGATTCTTAATTCATATAACTTCGTTGCGAAACACGCACCTCCTGGGCGTGGTCATTTTGTTAGCCATCTGTCACCAGTTATCTCCCTTGATCATTTCCGTCTTATCCTATCGAGCATTTTCATTGGTTACTGATTTCGTCACGCCGGCCAAGGGTGGGTAATTTCTAAGATGGAGTGTCACAGCAGTGATATAGCGGAGAATAGTGGAGCATATATAAAACCCTGGGTAAGCGAGGATGGGACTTATTGACAGTGATAAGAAGTTATAAACCATGTTAGATAAAACCCTGGTTGGGCGAGGATGGGACTTATTGAGAGTGATAAGAAGTTATAAACCATGTTAGATAAAACCCTGGGTAAGCGAGGATGGGACTTATTGACAGTGATAAGAAGTTATAAACCATGTTAGATAAAACCCTGGGTAAGGGAGGAGGGGACTTATTGACAGTGATAAGAAGTTATAAACCATGTTAGATAAAACCCTGGGTAAGCGAGGATGAGACTTATTGACAGTGATAAGAAGTTATAAACCATGTTAGATAAAACCCTGGGTAAGCGAGGATGGGACTTATTGACAGTGATAAGAAGTTATAAACCATGTTAGATAAAAACCTGGGTAAGCGAGGATGGGACTTATTGACAGTGATTAGAAGTTATAAACCATGTTAGATAAAACCCTGGGTAAGCGAGGATGGGACTTATTGAGAGTGATAAGAAGTTATAAACCATGTTAGATAAAAACCCTGGGTAAGCGAGGATGGGACTTATTGAGAGTGATAATAAGTTATAAACCATGTTAGATAAAACCCTGGGTAAGCGAGGATGGGACTTATTGAGAGTGATAAGAAGTTATAAACCATGTTAGATAAAACCCTGGGTAAGCGAGGATGGGACTTATTGAGAGTGATAAGAAGTTATAAACCATGTTAGATAAAACCCTGGGTAAGCGAGGATGGGACTTATTGACAGTGATAAGAAGTTATAAACCATGTTAGATAAAACCCTGGGTAAGCGAGGATGGGACTTATTGACAGTGATAAGAAGTTATAAACCATGTTAGATAAAACCCTGGGTAAGCGAGGATGGGACTTATTGACAGTGATTAGAAGTTATAAACCATGTTAGATAAAACCCTGGGTAACCGAGGATGGGACTTATTGAGAGTGATAAGAAGTTATAAACCATGTTAGATAAAAACCCTGGGTAAGCGAGGATGGGACCTATTGAGAGTGATAATAAGTTATAAACCATGTTAGATAAAACCCTGGGTAAGCGAGGATGGGACTTATTGACAGTGATAAGAAGTTATAAACCATGTTAGATAAAACCCTGGGTAAGCGAGGATGGGACTTATTGACAGTGATAAGAAGTTATAAACCATGTTAGATAAAACCCTGGGTAAGCGAGGATGGGACTTATTGACAGTGATAAGAAGTTATAAACCATGTTAGATAAAACCCTGGGTAAGCGAGGATGGGACTTATTGACAGTGATAAGAAGTTATAAACCATGTTAGATAAAACCCTGGGTAAGCGAGGATGGGACTTATTGACAGTGATAAGAAGTTATAAACCATGTTAGATAAAACCCTGGGTAAGCGAGGATGAGACTTATTGACAGTGATAAGAAGTTATAAACCATGTTAGATAAAACCCTGGGTAAGGGAGGATGGGACTTATTGACAGTGATAAGAAGTTATAAACCACGTTAGATAAAACCCTGGGTAAGCGAGGATGAGACTTATTGACAGTGATAAGAAGTTATAAACCATGTTAGATAAAACCCTGGGTAAGCGAGGATGGGACTTATTGACAGTGATAAGAAGTTATAAACCATGTTAGATAAAAACCTGGGTAAGCGAGGATGGGACTTATTGACAGTGATTAGAAGTTATAAACCATGTTAGATAAAACCCTGGGTAAGCGAGGATGGGACTTATTGAGAGTGATAAGAAGTTATAAACCATGTTAGATAAAAACCCTGGGTAAGCGAGGATGGGACTTATTGAGAGTGATAATAAGTTATAAACCATGTTAGATAAAACCCTGGGTAAGCGAGGATGGGACTTATTGACAGTGATAAGAAGTTATAAACCATGTTAGATAAAACCCTGGGTAAGCGAGGATGGGACTTATTGAGAGTGATAAGAAGTTATAAACCATGTTAGATAAAACCCTGGGTAAGCGAGGATGGGACTTATTGACAGTGATAAGAAGTTATAAACCATGTTAGATAAAACCCTGGGTAAGCGAGGATGGGACTTATTGACAGTGATAAGAAGTTATAAACCATGTTAGATAAAACCCTGGGTAAGCGAGGATGGGACTTATTGACAGTGATAAGAAGTTATAAACCATGTTAGATAAAACCCTGGGTAAGCGAGGATGGGACTTATTGACAGTGATAAGAAGTTATAAACCATGTTAGATAAAAACCTGGGTAAGCGAGGATGGGACTTATTGACAGTGATTAGAAGTTATAAACCATGTTAGATAAAACCCTGGGTAAGCGAGGATGGGACTTATTGAGAGTGATAAGAAGTTATAAACCATGTTAGATAAAAACCCTGGGTAAGCGAGGATGGGACTTATTGAGAGTGATAATAAGTTATAAACCATGTTAGATAAAACCCTGGGTAAGCGAGGATGGGACTTATTGACAGTGATAAGAAGTTATAAACCATGTTAGATAAAACCCTGGGTAAGCGAGGATGGGACTTATTGACAGTGATAAGAAGTTATAAACCATGTTAGATAAAACCCTGGGTAAGCGAGGATGGGACTTATTGACAGTGATAAGAAGTTATAAACCATGTTAGATAAAACCCTGGGTAAGCGAGGATGGGACTTATTGACAGTGATAAGAAGTTATAAACCATGTTAGATAAAACCCTGGGTAAGGGAGGATGGGACTTATTGACAGTGATAAGAAGTTATAAACCATGTTAGATAAAACCCTGGGTAAGCGAGGATCGGACTTATTGACAGTGATAAGAAGTTATAAACCATGTTAGATAATACCCTGGGTAAGCGAGGATGGGACTTATTGAGAGTGATAAGAAGTTATAAACCATGTTAGATAAAACCCTGGGTAAGCGAGGATGAGACTTATTGACAGTGATAAGAAGTTATAAACCATGTTAGATAAAACCCTGGGTAAGCGAGGATGGGACTTATTGAGAGTGATAAGAAGTTATAAACCATGTTAGATAAAAACCCTGGGTAAGCGAGGATGGGACTTATTGAGAGTGATAATAAGTTATAAACCATGTTAGATAAAACCCTGGGTAAGCGAGGATGGGACTTATTGACAGTGATAAGAAGTTATAAA
This sequence comes from Gibbula magus, assembly GCA_936450465.1. NCBI lineage: Eukaryota > Metazoa > Mollusca > Gastropoda > Trochida > Trochidae > Gibbula > Gibbula magus. Next base: position 21,576,258 of record OW388298.1, on the reverse strand, counting down.
CCATGTTAGATAAAACCCTGGGTAAGCGAGGATGGGACTTATTGACAGTGATAAGAAGTTATAAACCATGTTAGATAAAACCCTGGGTAAGCGAGGATGGGACTTATTGACAGTGATAAGAAGTTATAAACCATGTTAGATAAAACCCTGGGTAAGCGAGGATGGGACTTATTGACAGTGATAAGAAATTATAAACCATGTTAGATAAAACCCTGGGTAAGCGAGGATGGGACTTATTGACAGTGATAAGAAGTTATAAACCATGTTAGATAAAACTCTGGGTAAGCGAGGATCGGACTTATTGACAGTGATAAGAAGTTATAAACCATGTTAGATAAAACCCTGGGTAAGAGATGGGACTTATTGACAGTGATAAGAAGTTATAAACCATGTTAGATAAAACCCTGGGTAAGGGAGGATGGGACTTATTGACAGTGATAAGAAGTTATAAACCATGTTAGATAAAACCCTGGGTAAGCGAGGATGGGACTTATTGAGAGTGATGAGAAGTTATAAACCATGTTAGATAAAACCCTGGGTAAGCGAGGATGGGACTTATTGACAGTGATAAGAAGTTGTAAACCATGTTAGATAAAACCCTGGGTAAGCGAGGATGGGACTTATTGACAGTGATAAGAAGTTATAAACCATGTTAGATAAAACCCTGGGTAAGCGAGGGTGGGACTTATTGAGAGTGATAAGATAAACCATGTTAGATAAAACCCTGGGTAAGCGAGGATGGGACTTATTGAGAGTGATAAGAAGTTATAAACCATGTTAGATAAAACCCTGGGTAAGGGAGGATGGGACTTATTGACAGTGATAAGAAGTTATAAACCATGTTAGATAAAACCCTGGGTAAGCGAGGGTGGGACTTATTGACAGTGATAAGAAGTTATAAACCATGTTAGATAAAACCCTGGGTAAGCGAGGGTGGGACGTATTGACAGTGATAAGAAGTTATAAACCATGTTAGATAAAACCCTGGGTAAGCGAGGATGAGACTTATTGACAGTGATAAGAAGTTATAAACCATGTTAGATAAAACTCTGAGTAAGCGAGGATGGGACTTATTGACAGTGATAAGAAGTTATAAACCATGTTAGATAAAAACCTGGGTAAGCGAGGATGGGACTTATTGACAGTGATTAGAAGTTATAAACCATGTTAGATAAAACCCTGGGTAAGCGAGGATGGGACTTATTGAGAGTGATAAGAAGTTATAAACCATGTTAGATAAAACCCTGGGTAAGCGAGGATGGGACTTATTGACAGTGATAAGAAGTTATAAACCATGTTAGATAAAACCCTGGGTAAGCGAGGATGGGATTTATTGACAGTGATAAGAAGTTATAAACCATGTTAGATAAAACCCTGGGTAAGCGAGGATGGGACTTATTGACATTGATAAGAAGTTATAAACCATGTTAGATAAAACCCTGGGTAAGAGATGGGACTTATTGACAGTGATAAGAAGTTATAAACCATGTTAGATAAAACCCTGGGTAAGGGAGGATGGGACTTATTGACAGTGATAAGAAGTTATAAACCATGTTAGATAAAACCCTGGGTAAGGGAGGATGGGACTTATTGACAGTGATAAGAAGTTATAAACCATGTTAGATAAAACCCTGGGTAAGCGAGGATGGGACTTATTGACAGTGATAAGAAGTTATAAACCATGTTAGATAAAACCCTGGGTAAGCGAGGATGGGACTTATTGAGAGTGATAAGAAGTTATAAACCATGTTAGATAAAACCCTGGGTAAGGGAGGATGGGACTTATTGAGAGTGATAAGAAGTTATAAACCATGTTAGATAAAACCCTGGGTAAGGGAGGATGGGACTTATTGACAGTGATAAGAAGTTATAAACCATGTTAGATAAAACCCTGGGTAAGCGAGGATGGGACTTATTGAGAGTGATAAGAAGTTATAAACCATGTTAGATAAAACCCTGGGTAAGCGAGGATGGGACTTATTGAGAGTGATAAGAAGTTATAAACCATGTTAGATAAAACCCTGGGTAAGCGAGGATGGGACTTTTTGACAGTGATAAGAAGTTATAAACCATGTTAGATAAAACTCTGGGTAAGGGAGGATGGGACTTATTGACAGTGATAAGAAGTTATAAACCATGTTAGATAAAACCCTGGGTAAGGGAGGATGGGATTTATTGACAGTGATAAGAAGTTATAAACCATGTTAGATAAAACCCTGGGTAAGCGAGGATGGGACTTATTGACAGTGATAAGAAGTTATAAACCATGTTAGATAAAACCCTGGGTAAGAGAGGGTGGGACTTATTGACAGTGATAAGAAGTTATAAACCATGTTAGATAAAACCCTGGGTAAGCGAGGGTGGGACTTATTGACAGTGATAAGAAGTTATAAACCATGTTAGATAAAACCCTGGGTAAGCGAGGATGGGACTTATTGAGAGTGATAAGAAGTTATAAACCATGTTAGATAAAACCCTGGGTAAGGGAGGATGGGACTTATTGACAGTGATAAGAAGTTATAAACCATGTTAGATAAAACCCTGGGTAAGCGAGGATGGGACTTATTGACAGTGATAAGAAGTTATAAACCATGTTAGATAAAACCCTGGGTAAGCGAGGATGGGACTTATTGACAGTGATAAGAAGTTATAAACCATGTTAGATAAAACTCTGGGTAAGGGAGGATGGGACTTATTGACAGTGATAAGAAGTTATAAACCATGTTAGATAAAACCCTGGGTAAGCGAGGATGGGACTTATTGAGAGTGATAAGAAGTTATAAACCATGTTAGATAAAACCCTGGGTAAGCGAGGATGGGACTTATTGACAGTGATAAGAAGTTATAAACCATGTTAGATAAAACCCTGGGTAAGCGAGGATGGGACTTATTGACAGTGATAAGAAGTTATAAACCATGTTAGATAAAACCCTGGGTAAGCGAGGATGGGATTTATTGACAGTGATAAGAAGTTATAAACCATGTTAGATAAAACCCTGGGTAAGCGAGGATGGGACTTATTGACATTGATAAGAAGTTATAAACCATGTTAGATAAAACCCTGGGTAAGAGATGGGACTTATTGACAGTGATAAGAAGTTATAAACCATGTTAGATAAAACCCTGGGTAAGGGAGGATGGGACTTATTGACAGTGATAAGAAGTTATAAACCATGTTAGATAAAACCCTGGGTAAGGGAGGATGGGACTTATTGACAGTGATAAGAAGTTATAAACCATGTTAGATAAAACCCTGGGTAAGCGAGGATGGGACTTATTGACAGTGATAAGAAGTTATAAACCATGTTAGATAAAACCCTGGGTAAGCAAGGATGGGACTTATTGAGAGTGATAAGAAGTTATAAACCATGTTAGATAAAACCCTGGGTAAGGGAGGATGGGACTTATTGACAGTGATAAGAAGTTATAAACCATGTTAGATAAAACCCTGGGTAAGGGAGGATGGGACTTATTGACAGTGATAAGAAGTTATAAACCATGTTAGATAAAACCCTGGGTAAGCGAGGATGGGACTTATTGAGAGTGATAAGAAGTTATAAACCATGTTAGATAAAACCCTTGGTAAGCGAGGATGGGACTTATTGAGAGTGATAAGAAGTTATAAACCATGTTAGATAAAACCCTGGGTAAGCGAGGATGGGACTTATTGACAGTGATAAGAAGTTATAAACCATGTTAGATAAAACTCTGGGTAAGGGAGGATGGGACTTATTGACAGTGATAAGAAGTTATAAACCATGTTAGATAAAACCCTGGGTAAGGGAGGATGGGATTTATTGACAGTGATAAGAAGTTATAAACCATGTTAGATAAAACCCTGGGTAAGCGAGGATGGGACTTATTGACAGTGATAAGAAGTTATAAACCATGTTAGATAAAACCCTGGGTAAGAGAGGGTGGGACTTATTGACAGTGATAAGAAGTTATAAACCATGTTAGATAAAACCCTGGGTAAGCGAGGGTGGGACTTATTGACAGTGATAAGAAGTTATAAACCATGTTAGATAAAACCCTGGGTAAGCGAGGATGGGACTTATTGAGAGTGATAAGAAGTTATAAACCATGTTAGATAAAACCCTGGGTAAGGGAGGATGGGACTTATTGACAGTGATAAGAAGTTATAAACCATGTTAGATAAAACCCTGGGTAAGGGAGGATGGGACTTATTGACAGTGATAAGAAGTTATAAACCATGTTAGATAAAACCCTGGGTAAGCGAGGATGGGACTTATTGAGAGTGATAAGAAGTTATAAACCATGTTAGATAAAACCCTGGGTAAGCGAGGATGGGACTTATTGAGAGTGATAAGAAGTTATAAACCATGTTAGATAAAACCCTGGGTAAGCGAGGATGGGACTTATTGACAGTGATAAGAAGTTATAAACCATGTTAGATAAAACTCTGGGTAAGGGAGGATGGGACTTATTGACAGTGATAAGAAGTTATAAACCATGTTAGATAAAACCCTGGGTAAGCGAGGATGGGACTTATTGACAGTGATAAGAAGTTAAAAACCATATTAGATAAAACCCTGGGTAAGCGAGGGTGGGACTTCTTGACAGTGATAAGAAGTTATAAACCATATTAGATAAAACCGAAACTCAACCAGATTCAAATTTCTATATTTTTAATCATCTGACTCATTCAAAACTCTCACAAACAAGTAATAGATACACAATATACAGTGAGCGATGTGTGATATCAACACTGGTCCTGTGTTGACTCTATCATACTTGGCATACACATCCACTTCTTGACACTCGGACAGCACCTGGAACATAGAACACAAACATTGCATTTAGCTTGACGACTGAGGTGGGTTGGGGTTTGACATAGTTTTCAAGAGTATTTCACCGATATCACGACTGCTAGTATTATTGCAGGGAGAAAGCTTTCAACACCATTGTGGCTATGTATTGCGGTGAAAAGTATGAGGAATTTAGATATGACAAAGCAGCCCACATTCATTATACAATAAATACAATGAGAAACAGTGTGTGAGATAATATTATCTGCCTGCCTGTCAGCTGGTTATTTTCAGTTGCAAAAGTGTCCAGCAAGCCTGTCTGGCTTGTGTGATAAGCAAAATGCCAATAATCTGCAAGGTCTGTATAATTTTTAGAAGGACTGTTTGATTTATCAAAGCACAGCTCTGATTGCCAGTAGAAACTTTAAAGATACACTGAGGCCTAAAAAATAAAAATAAATGTTTCTGGTCTACGTTCTGACAAAAATGATGCAATGTCTTTTTTGGGGGGGGGGGGGGGGGGGGGGGGGAGGAGGGAATGAAGAGTTAACAAACAAAATTTATACAATTATTTATATAAATAAAGAACAAACCCTCTTACTTTACGTGGGTTTGAAACTGATGCGGGGGCCTAATGAGTCAATGGCTATGAGAGTGCAAAGCTTAGCTATAATGTAAGAAAACATTGTTGAATAGTCTCATTAAAATCATCTGTTCTTTGTGGAAATTCTATCAATTTATAATTAAAAATAAGGCCATGGGCTCTGTAGCTCATCAGCGTTTCATTGATTTATTATCTAAAGTTGAATATCTAAGTTATCTCAAGTAATACATTGTTAACAAGCCAAATAATATGGGTTTTAGATCATGACCCCTGTGACCCACATTTGGAGTCACAGGGTCACCAATCCTACAATCAAGAATCACCTTTGACCAAAGAATCTCTACACAACATTTCACCTTTCTAGAGCTTAACATATAAACTGGGGAAGAAGATGAAAATAGGTTTTTGGGTCATGACCCTTGACCTAGATTGGGATCACAGGGTCACAAAATCTACAATTTAGAATCCCTATTGGCCAAGGAGTCTGCACACAACTTTTCAGCTCTCTAGACCTTTTGGAACTGGAGAAGAAGATGAAAATAGGTTTTTCAACATTTGACCCCTGTGACCCCATTTGGGGTCAAGGGGTCACGAAATCTACAATTTAGAATCCCCATTGGCCAAGGAGTCTGCACACAACTTTTCAGCTCTCTAGACCTATTGGAACTGGAGATGAAGATGAAAATAGGTTTTTAAGGATGTGACCCCTGTGACCCCATTTGGGGTCACGAAATCTACAACTTAGAATCCCCATTGGCACATAAAATTTCAGCTCTTTGGAGTTATTGGTTCTGGAGAAAAAGCCGAAAAAGCGAAAAGTTTACGGACGGATGGACGGATGGATGGACGGACGCCGGACGCCATCCCATGCCATAAGCCCATCGGGCCTTTCAGGCCTATTGCTAAAAATTATAAAACTAGAAATATGTGCATGTGATGCACTGTGATGTCCCCCGCTCCAACTTTCAATCCAACCTAGTCATATTACTCTTATTTTTCACTTATGCTAAGCACTAAGCTCAATACTACATTAATAACGAGACATAAAAAATTCAAAATAGCCAAAGTAGCAAGAGGCACCACTCTATCACTAGGTCTAAGCAAATACCAAGTTTGGTGAAAAAATATTGAACGGTTTTGGAAATAGAGGTCAGGAAAAGGTCCCTACCCTCAATATGCACTAAGTTCAAATTGTTTCCATGGAAACTAGAAAAAAAAAAAAATTCAGAATAACCAAAATAGCAAAAGGCACCACTCCACCATTAGGTCTAACCACATACCAAGTTTCGTGAAAAAATATTGAACGGTTTTTGAGATATGGCCCGGAAAAGAAAGCATCACGGAATAACGGAATGACGGACGGAGGCGAAAACATTATGTCTCCCGAAAACAATTTCGGGGGACATAATAAGTAAAACTACAGCATTTCATATCATTTCAAGAAATGTGCAAGAACAAACTGGCTATTATTACAGGAAGTTAGTGTACAGCAGATACCACTACAGAATCGACCATTAAATCTACAATGTTGTCGATTTAAGAAATAACATCATCTTTTTAGCTAACACTGTCCAGATCATGTGAAATGACATATTCAATAACATTCCAGAACACATGATCTTCATCAATAACGTAACACGATGCGGTATCAAACAGAAGAAGATGAATCAAGTACTCACTGACGATCGCTCCGTTTTATCATGAAGGTACAAGTCCGGCATCCCTCAGTTTACCGACAAGATCCTCGACGGACTCCACCTTCTGTCCAGACTCCCTGACTGGGGGATCTTCTACAGACAGTATCTTGTGTGTTGCGGTCAGCTCTACTCCGTAGTCCGATGCCTTCTTCTTTATCATTGGTTTCTTCTTTGCTTTCTGTCAACAGACAAGTTTATCTTTATATTTTCACTGCTACCAGTGACTGATATAATTTGACGTCATAAAACAATGGTCTGACGCGGCAAATTGGCTTATTACGTCACAGTGTTACTGTGGTGACGGGCTGTTCCTAGCAACATTTCGGCGAGAAAACGACCCTTTTCAAACGTAATTTCAAGGATAGCATCATATAATAAATAGAATATCCATCAATTCTTGACAAATACCATGTTTATCATGAGGCCACTCGTGAAAATATAACCTTTCTACCTCACTTGATTGTGACCTCTGTTACACAGAGGCAATATTTCACTATCCTGGCGGTGATTTTTCATGTTTGCAACATTGGTAACAATGTTTTACATCTTCAACCGACTTCTGTTCAGTAAATAATATTTGCACACAACACAGATAAGGCAATCCAAGCAATTTCAACAGTTACGAATTGCCCAGTTTGAATCAGGAGTCGAGAAAGTGCTTGATATGTAATAGAGGTTACGATAGAAAAATCTGAAGGGAGTAACCTCCGTGAGAAGAGAATGACCCTTACCATGATGTTTGGAAGAGTTGCATATCGTGGTTCGTTGAGTCGCAGATCAGCGCTGATGACCACCGGTATCTTAACCTTTATTGTTTCCAGTCCTCCATCTACTTCACGCACCACCGTCAGGCTTCCATTATCCTTGGTGATTTTAGACGCAAATGTTGCCTGTAAATGGTAAATTCAGTAACATGAAAGTGTCATTTTAAAACTAAATCATTTAACAGTCATTGGCTCTGTAACTCATCAGACTACAAATACAGCATAAAGTCACCAAATTTACAATTTATAATGCCCATTGGCTAAGGAGTCTGTACAAAACATTTCAGTTTTCTAGGGCTTTTGATTCTAGAGAAGATGATGAAAATTAGGTATTATGGTTGTGGCCTTATTTGGGGCCACAAAGTCACCTAATCTACAATTTATAATCTCCATTAGCTAAGGAGTTTGTACACAACATTTCATTTTTCTAGAGCTTTTGATCCTTGAGAATAAGATGAAAATAGAATTTTAGGTCATGGTCAGCGTGGCCCCTTTTTATGGTTATCTGTGGTTGGGATTAGCAAAAGTTCAGACATGGGGTGATTTTATTTCCAACTACATTTCCTACCTGAGGCCAGTCAAGAAGAGCTGCCGTCATCTGTCCTGTTTGATTGAAGTCACCGTCGATTGCCTGTAACAACATCACTCTTGAATCATGACTTGGAGAATAAATTTGTATCCATTTTGCAATTGTTTAAAACTTCTGAAAACTTGGAATGTTAGTATGCATTAAAAATCTTAGGCAAATCCTGTGAAACCCCCTCCGAATTGACCCTTCAAAACAAAATTTCAACTCTCTTCAGTATTTTAATCCCCTCAAAAATGTTTTTTAAATATCTATTAAATTATTAAGTCAATCAAAATGCTTCATGAACATTGTTTTAAAAGATCATGGTGATTTCCAGACAGTCACAATTACTTCTTCAATTGATACTAGTTTTATTCATGGTAAAATCATTGAGATAGTGAACAATTCCAGTAGACTTACACTACTGTCTTTGTAGCGATGAAACAAACTCTAATAAACATAAACATAAAAAAGAAAATGCATAGTGTACCAAAGCGAAAGCAATATACTGTGGTTCAACAAATGTAGTTGTTAACCACTTCACCCCTACATCATTTTAATAATAAATAGACTTTGGAGTATAATAGTATAATAATAGCTTGCCATATAATAAAGATTAATATTGAATCCAAGAAAAACATATCACATACCTGTTTCCCAACCAGAACAATGTCACCCTTTTCTTCCTGGGTAATTTTAGCGAGTATCTTAGCAACATGAAGTGGATAGATATTCTCACATTCCTTCGGGTCGATTTCCACATGTATTGCCTTGTCTACTCCCATCGCCAGCGCTGTACGTAGAGTTTCCTGAAGAGTGAAAAATTTAGCAACGAATGATTTTTAAATCACATTTAGTAAATCCAACAAAAACATAACCAAAATAATTTCGTCTATGAGCAAGATTGAGGATGTATTCCAAATTTGTAATTTTTTCATGGGAACATCAATTAATAATTGGAAATGGTACAAAATGAAGATCTTGTTCTCATAATAAATTGTGAGGTACGAGAAGTTTCTTCTTCTCTATACAATACTACCAACTTCAATGATGACTTTGATACAGTTCGGTGATAAGAGAGATGAAATAGGATTTTGAACATTATAGCCGAAGTTGCCGAACTGTATATTATTCAAAGTTATACTCTGAACCTGACACTGAGTGGGCCCGCAGGAGACTGCAATGATCTCGCTGGCAATCTTCTTCTCTTTCATGCGAACCGCCTCCTCCACAGCGATCTCATCAAAGGGGTTCATACTGTGCTTAACCCCTTCTGTCATCACTCCGGTTTTGTCCGGCTTCACACGAATCTGGTAGTGTACAGTTAGTGTGATCATATAGTCAAATTATAATTTGTATAATTATAATGTGTAGAGTGTAAATGTGAACATATCCCTATTCTATAGCATGCTCTTGTTGCTACACACAATTACCCTGATGTGAGGACAATATATAGTCACTTCATTCTCAACTCCCTGGGGAGAAGCAATAAATTCAAAATAGTGCCAGGCAACCAACCTAAAGAATTAAACATAATAAAATGAAAGTATTCAGTTGATCACACATTGACCTACCGTATATTACCGGGTATAAGTCGACCCCGCGTATAAGTCGACCCCCTTTCTCAACTACCCAAATACTGGTCAAAACCCTATATCTCATGTATAAGTCGACCCCCCTTTTACCACGTGCTGACTGACACCGAGTGACAAGTCGACATGCCCAAAAGTCAACACAGCGGCGATTGGTAAGCAGTTATGTCGATCGACTTATCAATTGTTTTGCCCTAAATATTATTAAGTGATAATTTATTTTTCAGACTTTGTAAACAACCAATAAAAAAATACAACTTGTGACTCACGGTGTCTGTTATCATTTGTTTCAATCAAATTACATTTATCTCTCATCAAGCTGACGACCAACATGTTGACAAAACTTTATTAGATAACCGGTGAATAGTTAAATTGTTACCTAGTAGAAAAAGACGTAAAATGACATTGCTTTTACTTTTGAGATGAGAAGTGACAGGCTTTAATTAATGTTATTTACTATCAATTACTGTTAATTAAACATCAAAGCTTAGATAATTACCGGATGCTCTAATGAATCACTACCCTGACTGGCAATTAACAAATCTCTTCACAACCTTACTCACACGTCTGTCTATTAACAAGTATTGATTATACACTATTATACAAGATGAATGGTGAACATCTCAGTAACAATACAATGACAATCGGCAATTTATGTTTCTCTAACTATTTTTGAATATATGCTATTATGTTAGAACATCTCAGAAATTATACGTTTACTCGTACCCGTAATTTGCACTTATCACTGCGTAAACACTTGATTATGTTTTCATGAGGATCTATCTCGCATGTCACCGGCTTCTATGTAGAATCTCATTGGTCCACGTGACCGTATCGAGTCACTCGACTTGCATCAAGGCTAGATATCGATCGATGTTTGTCAGGTAATAGTGAAGATTATAATATAAACTTTAATGAACTTTCGTGATTGAAATGTAATTTTTTATTCATATATCACGCTATATTTGTATTTTAAAAAGACAACAATAAAGCATATGTTTTTTATTCAATGATTTTAATATTGACTGGACATCGATGTTTGTGAATTGTTTCCCCTGTAAACATCGTCTGTTCGACTTGCTGGGCTGGCAGATACTTACCTGGCCTCTAGATTTTTGGGTCTGAAACATAGACCCCGTGTATAAGTCGACCCCCCTCCTTGACCCCCTAATTTTTGGTATCAAATTCTCGACTTATACCCGGTAATATACGGTAATTGAAAGAATAAATAATTACAATGCAGCGTAAACAAACTTCAGGGAGGAGGAATCTCCTACATTTTTACATAAACATTTTTTTTCATACATACCTCAAAACCGATTTATCCAACAAAATCCTACACCTAATGCACAAAACTAAACTGCCCTCTCACAGATAAATTCGTTCATTTCCATTGAGTAACAATTTCCAGGCGTACACGTTCCTACGGTGTGCCACTGGAAAGCATGCGGCTCGCTGTGTGAGGTAGAGCATTCGGCCGACAGAGGTTTCAGTCTAAGTACTGTAATAACTAGTTGTGCAACGATACAGGAGAGCCACGATACGATACATATCTCGATACTTTGGCTACAATTAGATACGTATATCGATACAGCCTTAAAAACTACTAAACTAGTAAACTTGGGACATATAAGCAATTAAAGCAAATAAAACTAACATCTACGCCCAATGTTCTTCTGAATAAATGAAAACAAAGCTTTTCTTAATGTCTTTATTTCTTCAAAGACTCAACAAATAGAAATCTCAATTAAAAGTCACTAAGTGAATCAAAAGTGAGTACAAATGCTTGTTAAAGCAGACGATCCTTTACTAGGAATAATTTCATTGGTTGGAAAAATCGAAACTAGTGCAATGGCGATTCTGATTGGCCGAAGTTACTAAACACGTTGTGCTGTAATTTCTTTTGATAATTTTGACTTAATAAATTCAACGTTTAATTGATATTATTTAGAAACTTTGAATGTAGCCATTTGTCAATTGTTGATAGTGTGTATTAATTTTCTAACATAATTCCCAAACACGATGTTGAGATTGTTGACATTTCCATCCGAAACGGTGTTAGCATTTCATAGCCGCCTGTGAAAATGGATCTAATATTTCTTTATATTTCGGGGTTTGTTTTCAAGAGTTCGTATTTTTTATGAATATTGCTTTAATATCTACGATCTATGTATCTTTGAAATACTGTTAACTTTTTATTGCAAATAACCTTTGAATTTCTAAATCAACCTCCACTAAACTGATCCTAAATTCATCAGTAACTACTTCATTAAACACCGGTACAATAAACAACGTGGTCGACAGAATGCACTACTAAGCTTTCGCTGTAATCAATTCTGATATGTGAATAGGGTGAACAGGGGAAATCTTGCTAAAATCAGGTAATAAGATTTCTTTTTGATTGATATGTGACTATGTGTGATGAAACGAATCGTTACGAATCGATTTTCAACTTTTTTGTATCGTGTATCGTATTGTTTTGAAAGTACCGAGATGCATCGGAACATCGGTGAATCGTTTCACCCTTAGTAAATATAGTATTAAAGGCGCTGTAGCACGTTTTTTTTCAAATTTTATTTTTTCAAATTTCCAATTTATAATAAAAGTTTATGTCATTTATATTTACTTTAGGAGATATAACATCTTATTACACAAACCAATTATACGTAGTGGTAATAACAGTGTTGCGTATAAAGCCAACATTGCATGGGGGCGATTTTATTGTGAACACAATTTATTATTTCGAATGACAAAAACGATTACCATGGCTGTACGGAACAATGTACACTCATTTGCAACTTGATTTTCCGAAGATTTTAACGTGTTTTACTATTGGTGACATTATTTTACAAATACATTTCGTCGACTTATTTGAGCGAAAAAACGTGATACAGCGCCTTTAATAACTTGAATCCGACATTTCCAATGAACATGGAAAGCTAAAAATTAGAACTAGTCTGGTGAAATTCGCTTTAAAAAATATCATTTTGTTATATCTGTAAGTTGTTTATTTCTGGCCATTACGATAATATCAAATCATTTCGATGTCACTGGTTGAACATGAAGATGAAGTGGAAGTCCTCAACAATTTAGTCAATGTCAAAGATCAGAAGTGACAAGTTCACAACAATGCATTGCAGTGAGTGATCAAATGCATATTCATATAACTCTTTTGGATTAACATTTGCATTTGAAAGATAAGTCCTTACCTTGACTGCATAGTCAATTACTCGCTTGCAGCCAACAATAACACGAAGTCCCGACATTGTTTGGTCCAAACTCAACACTGTCGTCTGAACTTTGCCCAGTTGGATACGGAAAGAGTAAACACAGATAGCTTTATATAAGTGTCTCCCCTACTTATTATTTCTTTCTGAGGAAAAATTGAAATATAATGCTTGTTTACACACTGATAGCCATACACTACTTTCAGAACCCCAAATAATTTAATATTAATATTTTACAGAAAATTAAATAACATTGATTTCGAGAAATGTTAGGCAATCCGGCAAAACGGGAAATAAAAAACATCAACTAATACCAAAAAAATGAGTACTCCCGTTACGAAACTACATTTATTTAATCAAAATAACGTGATTTACATACCTAATTTGGATAGATTATTGCGAAAAAAATTTATATACGAAATGTAACTGACAGAAGAATTACTCTAGAACCCTATTTTACATTTCCATAACCGGCTTATCACAACTCCGAACCTCGACGTTTTTTTTAGCTTCGTGCAGGGTTTGTGCTATACGGATAAAGCATTGATGTTGATTTTGGATGGAACAAAATGTTGTTGTTGTTTATGTCAACATCGAAATCTTGTACAGTTGGCTCCAGTAACCAGGACTTTCACTGTTAATAAAGTAAATATTGATTATAATTAATTTTATATTGATTTTTTGCAATTAAAACTGTTAATTGTTTTTGTCATTGTGACAATTTTTTGGGATAATTTTAGATATGGCAATCCATCACCATGTACGTAATGACGAATGCACGAGGAGCATTTGGTTCATTAAAATTAATCAACAAATCCACAGCTCCAAAATTGCACTCTCCAACTCGATCCATGTAACATGACGACGTCACAAAACATGCATAGAGGAGGTTATATTTTGCAATATTAACAATAAATTTCAATTATGGAACACAAAAATTAATAATTTTGCAAATTTCGGTGCCCATTCATCAGATATGGTAAATGTAGCTACTGCCCTTATGAAATAAATTCTTCCACATGCGTGCATCGCGCAATCTTCCACCAAAGTGATGTGATTCAGACAGTCAAACATCCTGCATTTCATGTCCCCCACTTTACCAGTCTTGAGTAGGGTTCTGACTGACAAACATTCATTTGGTTTCTAACAGCCTTTCTTAGACTAATCTATAAAGGCTCTCATGTGCTGACTTAACGAACGAAGGGTTGCATGTTCGATTCTCGGGTCATACATTACAAAAATTAATTTGTCAAAAATTTGAGATATTTTAAGATTCTTTTCAGATATACCAAGAAAAAATACACCATTCTTGAACAATTTACAAGGTGAGCCATTACTGGGACAGTCAATGACCAGTAGATTCTGCTAACACAATAAGAGTGATGTCAAAACCATGGATTAAATTATTGTGTCGTATGTATAAATTGTGTTAAGGTATCTGAAAAATATTTTATATTCTTTGAATGATATACCCAGCGGCAGTCTCTTGCTTTATTGCAGTGACAAGTGGATGAAATATGGCGATAACGTATCTTGCGAAGATTGCTCTGTATCCAACACTGGGATATACACTGTTTATGGCACAAGTGTCATCACGTAAGCTCTACCACAGGATCGATGACACAGTAGTGTTAGGAGCTCTTCCGTTTAAATGGGTACTTAAAGAAGTAAGTGTATTTTAAAATATCATTCATCCTTCCCAAATGCGTTGTGTAGTGTTACAGTGTAGTCTTGTCCTATAAAAATAAAAGCAAACTTATTTCTGTGCTAAAATTACAAAACTGCTTGAAATTTACTTCAGAAATGCCAAAACAATATTGACAAAATTAATTTGTTGCTTGCAACTTAAAGAGGATGAATTAAAACTTTGCATAGTCCTTTGCATGGTTCAGTCGATCGCTATCAGTGAAGTTCAGCAACAATGGGTGTGGCTTGCTGCCCAAGTGGGTGACCCACTTCATTGCTGGATGAACTGACAGTTTGAAGGGTCAATACTGGTCCACACTGAGACATGAGTTGAGAGACTTGTGGTGTCACCCTGGGTAAGTGATTCCGCTCAAAGTGTACCTCTCTCCACCCAGTAGTAAAGTGGGTACCTGGTATAATACGATGGTAGTATGAATTTGAACCATGTGAGTCTGACAGGCGACCGGCTGTGTTCTCCTCAGGGAGTGTACTATACTCGCTGATCAGGGGTAACATGACAGCTGGTGCTTTGAGCATGTATTCTTCATGCATAAATGCGCTATAGAAGTGGACTATTATTATCATTATACTCCGTGTATGAACAAGGCCTGTTCAACAACCCAGAACCTGATAACTTTTGGTCCAGACTTTATAGTTTCATTTATATTATTCCATTTAAACTGACAAAATAACACCTTTGAGCTTTCCAAGCTTATTTCAATCATTGGTGTTATGTTGATAATTTCCAATATCAAACGTGTGTTAAATTTTTTTTAGCAAAATTAATTTATGTAAATGCATTGTGTCATATGACATGAAATATGAAAATAATAACAATATTGTTTGTAACTCAATTCATTTTGCTGATTTGAAAAGAATGTACAGTTTATCCATTTTTTATCTATATTGATTAAATTCCAATTTTGATGGAATGTTTCAGCTAATAAGCAGGGAGAACGTCAGAGCGCTAGTTTCTTTGAATGAAGACTTCGAGCTGACCACGTTGGTTCATACACAGGAGGTTGGTTTTCAATATTGTTATTCAATATTGTTAAGTGGCAGGGCACAAGGCAGCACAACTTTCCCCATTCTCGATAATCCAGAGTATACGCTCCGATAAATCTACTCTATATACTCTGGATGCATGCGAGGCTCGGCCCGATAACTTTATTACCTCCCTTGGCTGGTATTTCATCCAATCAGCGGTCTACGCTGGGAATCAAAATACTGCTAAAATGACACACCTCCGTTAAACAGATGGAGCGACTTTGATGATGTATTTTCTCGCTTTAGCGTTGAAAAGTGTATTCAATTACAGTTACACTCTCAAGTGAAGTGGAAATATATTTGCTACCAAGATACAGCGAAGTGTCACATCGTTTCGGCTGGAATGTTTATATAAATACTTGCATCTGACTTACCAAAGGGGTTGTTTACATGTGAGCTCATTCGACTGATTGGTATGTTTCGAAGTCTCACAAGGCCTATGTCACAGAAAAACGGTCTCAAAACTCATATTTTTTAGCTCATCAGGCCTGAAAGGCCCGATGGGCTTATGGCATATGGGATGTCGTCCGTCCGTCCGTCCGTCCGTAAACTTTTCACTTTTTCGACTTCTTCTCCAGAACCAATGAATCGAGAGAACTGAAATTTTATGTACAGAGTCCTTGGCCCATGGGGATTCTAAATTGTAGATTTGGTGACCCTGTGACCCCAAATACGGGCCCCAGGGGTCTTAACCTATAAAGCTATTTTCATCTTCTTCTCCAGAACCAATGACTCCAGAGATCTGAAATTTTATGTACAGACTCCTTGGCCAATGGGGATTCTAAATTGTAGATTTGGTGACCCTGTGACCCCAAATAAGGGCCCCAGGGGTCATAACCTAAAAAGCTATTTTCCTCTTCTTCTCCAGAACCAATGACTCCAGAGAGCTGAAATTATATGTACAGACTCCTTGGCCAATGGGGATTCTAAATTGTAGATTTGGTGACCCTGTGACCCCAAATAAGGGCCTCACAGGCCATTACCTAAAATCCTGTTTTCATCTTTTTCTCCGGAACAAAAAGACCTAGAAGGCTGTGATATTGTATGCAAACTCTTTAGCCAATGGGGATTCTAACTTGTAAATTTGGTGACCCTGTGACCCCAAATATGGGCCACAGCCTAAAAAACCTGTCGAAATTGAAGTTTGAACTGATATTTTATGTGCACTTCTTTCACTTTATTTGAAATGTATGTCGACTTGAAAGAACTATCTACATTGTGGACATGTTTGTCAAATTGATGTAATCAATGTGAAATGAGAACTATTGAATAGCCTATGAACTGAAAATTGTGACAAGGCATAAAGGACTTAATTGAAGAGGAGTTAAGAATTCTTTTATTTTACATGAGATATGTGAACTGCATATGACTGGTGATGATAAGATTATTTTCATCTTTTTCTCCAGAACGAAAAGACCTAGAAGGTTGTCATGTTGTGTCAAGAGTCTTTAGCTAATGGAGATTCTAAATTATAGATTTGGTGACCCTGTGACCCAAAATAAGGGCCTCACAGGCCATTACCTAAAATCTTGTTTTCATCTTTTTCTCCAGAACAAAAAGATCTAGAAGGCTATAATATTGTATGCAAACTCTTTAGCCAATGGGGATTCAAACTTGTAAATTTGGTGACCCTGTGACCCCAAATATGGGCCACAGCCTAAAAAAAACCTTTGAAAATGAATTTTGAACTGATATTTTATGACACTTCAACCACTTTATTTGAAATGTATGTCGACTTTAGATAACAATCTACATTGTGGACATGTTTGTCAAATTGATGTAATCAATGTGAAATGAGAACTATTGAATAGCCTATGAACTGAAAATTGTGACAAGGCATAAAGGACTTAATTGAAGAGGAGTTAAGAATTCTTTTATTTTACATGAGATATGTGAACTGCATATGACTGGTGATGAAATGATAAGATAAGATTATTTTCATCTTCTCCAGAACGAAAAGACCTAGAAGGTTGTCATGTTGTGTAATGAGTCTTTAGCCAATGAAGATTCTAAATTGTAGATTTGGTGACCCTGTGGCCCCAAATATGGGCCACAGCCTAAAAAAAACCTTTGAAAATGAATTTTGAACTGATATTTTATGACACTTCAGCCACTTTATTTGAAATGTATGTCGACTTTAGATAACAATCCTCATTGTGGACATGTTTGTCAAATTGATGTAATCAATGTGAAATGAGAACTTTTGAATAGCCTATGAACTGAAAATTGTGACAAGGCATAAAGGACTAAATTGAAGAGGAGTTAAGAATTCTTTTATTTTACATGAGATATGTGAACTGCATATGACTGGTGATGAAATGATAAGATAAGATTATTTTCATCTTCTCCAGAACGAAAAGACCTAGAAGGTTGTCATGTTGTGTAAAGAGTCTTTAGCTAATGGAGATTCTAAATTATAGATTTGGTGACCCTGTGACCCAAAATAAGGGCCTCACAGGCCATTACCTAAAATCTTGTTTTCATCTTTTTCTCCAGAACAAAAAGATCTAGAAGGCTGTAATATTGTATGCAAACTCTTTAGCCAATGGGGATTCAAACTTGTAAATTTGGTGACCCTGTGACCCCAAATATGGGCCACAGCCTAAAAAAAACCTTTGAAAATGAATTTTGAACTGATATTTAATGACACTTCAACCACTTTATTTGAAATGTATGTCGACTTTAGATAACAATCTACATTGTGGACATGTTTGTCAAATTGATGTAATCAATGTGAAATGAGAACTATTGAATAGCCTATGAACTGAAAATTGTGACAAGGCATAAAGGACTTAATTGAAGAGGAGTTAAGAATTCTTTTATTTTACATGAGATATGTGAACTGCATATGACTGGTGATGAAATGATAAGATAAGATTATTTTCATCTTCTCCAGAACGAAAAGACCTAGAAGGTTGTCATGTTGTGTAATGAGTCTTTAGCCAATGAAGATTCTAAATTGTAGATTTGGTGACCCTGTGGCCCCAAATATGGGCCACAGCCTAAAAAAAACCTTTGAAAATGAATTTTGAACTGATATTTTATGACACTTCAGCCACTTTATTTGAAATGTATGTCGACTTTAGATAACAATCTACATTGTGGACATGTTTGTCAAATTGATGTAATCAATGTGAAATGAGAACTTTTGAATAGCCTATGAACTGAAAATTGTGACAAGGCATAAAGGACTTAATTGAAGAGGAGTTAAGAATTCTTTTATTTTACATGAGATATGTGAAACGCATATGACTGGTGATGAAATGATAAGATAAGATTATTTTCATCTTCTCCAGAACGAAAAGACCTAGAAGGTTGTCATGTTGTGTAATGAGTCTTTAGCCAATGAAGATTCTAAATTGTAGATTTGGTGACCCTATGGCCCCAAATAAGGGCCTCACAGGCCATTACCTAAAATCCTGTTTTCATCTTTTTCTCCGGAACAAAAAGATCTAGAAGGCTGTAATATTGTATGCAAACTCTTTAGCCAATGGGGATTCAAACTTGTAAATTTGGTGACCCTGTGACCCCAAATATGGGCCACAGCCTAAAAAAACCTTTGAAAATGAATTTTGAACTGATATTTTATGACACTTCAGCCACTTTATTTGAAATGTATGTCGACTTTAGATAACAATCCACATTGTGGACATGTTTGTCAAATTGATGTAATCAATGTGAAATGAGAACTTTTGAATAGCCTATGAACTGAAAATTGTGACAAGGCATAAAGGACTAAATTGAAGAGGAGTTAAGAATTCTTTTATTTTACATGAGATATGTGAACTGCATATGACTGGTGATGAAATGATAAGATAAGATTATTTTCATCTTTTCCTCCAGAACGAAAAGACCTAGAAGGTTGTCATGTTGTGTAAAGAGTCTTTAGCCAATGGAGATTCTAAATTGTAGATTTGGTGACCCAGTGGCCCCAAATAAGAGCCCTGTAGGCCATTACCTAAAATCCTGTTTTCATCCAGAACAAACTAGAAGGAATATTTTGTTCAGAATGTTTAGATGTTTGGATGACAAGGCTTAGAACCGAGATTGTTTAGCCAAGGTGATTCAAAATTGTACTATGTACCATGAGATTCATCACATTGCCTGTTCTCTTTAAGCCTTATACAGTTAGATCAGTGCTGCCAGTGTTTAGTGCAAGCAAGAGTCTATTACATAATTTGGCGGTAAAACACAAAAAACACAGCTGGCTTGTAACCAGAGCCAAGGGGTCAGAATATTGCATAATCTCCTGTGTGTTGACCTTGCTGAGTGCTCTCTCTCAATTTCAAGACTAAGATTTGTCAGGGTTAGGGATTGTGCATTATATTGAGACAACATATTTCTGTCTTCATCATCAAACAAAATAAACTCTGATGAGCTACAGAGCCCATGGCTCTATTTTTATCATTCAGATTGGATGTTCGGATTGTGTCATGAACCGGGTCAACTTCCAAGTGAGAGTTTTTCCTGCTTTGTAGTTTTGACTCTCATTTGTTTTCAATTATCTTCAATGTTGGCATTTTGGATCCCTTCGTTGGAGTTCGCTCAAACAACATTAATTTCAGAAGTTCGAACATTTCATGCCGAATGCCAATCTGTCTACACGATTCCTTTCCTAAATATGCTTCTCGCAAAGCGAGCAGAGTTGACAAGCTGTCCCTCACTTTGACAGACGCACCCGATTGGCTGGTGAGAAAAGGCAGGAAAACCAAGGGAGGTAATAAAGTTATCGGGCCGAGCCTCGCATGCATCCAGAGTATATAGAGTAAATTTATCAGAGCGTATACTCTGGATTATCGAGAATGAACTTTCCCCACAACTAAAATACATAAATACACAGGTGTGAATATGCTATCTTCTGTTACGTTACGTCTTATGACGGTGCATACTGTAAAAATCTTAAATTTTGCTTGGTAACAGTTATATGCACATGTGCACAATTAAACTTTATTCCACAGGTCATGTTTACAACATATAACATATGAATATAAACTTTAGAGAAGAGATTGACAGTCAGATTAGATCTCCACACCCAAAGAATCAAAACAAATCAAATTTATTAGATTAACCTGAGAATGGATGCTGACCTCAGTCAAAATTTCAAAGACATTTTTCACACCGTAGGAACGTGTACGCCTGGAAATTGTTACTCAACGGAAGTGAACGAATTTCTCTGCGAGAGGTCAGTTTACAAATGTGCATTTGGTGTAAGATTTTGTTGGATACATCGGTTTTGGGGTATTTAGGAGAAAAAATGTTTCAGGCTGACATGGTAGACACCGGAGAATCCATAGACGAAAGATAATGTCATTATGTGCCCTCAGTCGACTGTTACATCACAATTTAGGAGTCGAATTTCGTATGCGGAACTTACACGTGTTTGATATTACCTTGCTTTCAGAAAATCCATAAAAATACTCTTATATTTTTACCATGTTGTGAAACATCTATGGACATACCAGTATATGCGAAATATTGAGACTAATCATTGACAAATAACAAAATTAAAACCATGTGGTGTCAAAACAAAGTGAAGAGTTACTAACGGGGGTGGAATTACAGCCACTTGGTGTTTTCTTTAGAAACGTGTTCACCACGATATTATACCAGGAGTCATTGAATGTAAATATCTCAGTAATTATTCTTTGGATTTTGACAAAATTTTCTAGTTTTGATAAATATGTATCAGCCTTTTTGAACATATACTTGAAAAAATCGTATGTTTGTTTTAAAACAATATATCGACCATGTTTGTGTGCAAATATATTTTTTCGGCATGCAGCCTCACATAAAACTGTCTCTTTTAAGCTAGTTCTGCTCAGGTTCTCATTTCTAAAAACAACTTTGTGTTAACTAATGTCTTCTATTTTACAACCTGAAATATCTTTTGTCATAAGTACCTTAAAACCGATTTATCAAACAAATTCCTACACCAAATGCACAAAAACAATCTGGACTCTCGCAGAGAAATTCGTTCACTTCCGTTGAGTAACAATTTCCAGGCGTACACGTTCCTACGGTGTGTTTTTAGAGAAAGATATGAACATTCTCTTCCTTCAGGAGTTGAAGAATCAAGGAGTAGAGCAGCTGAGAATACCGACTGTCGATTACGTTGGTACCCCGTCACAGAGCGACATCCACAAAGCTGTTGATTTCATCTCCACCTACAGAAAACGCAACGAGTCTGTCTATGTACATTGCAAAGCTGGCCGCACTCGAAGTGCAACTGTTGTAGCTTGCTATTTGATGCAGGTATTTCATTTTCTCTTTTTACCTGATAAATCAATCAGCGCAAAACCATGGCAAATTTTCAGGAATATAGATGTATAACATAATGATGGGATCTTGCTAAAGACAGGTTATCAGGGAATAATCTGTGACCGGTAGTTAGAGTGTCGATATTATTCTTCAACAGAAAATGTGAGTCTCGTATTAATGACCATAATTCCTCTAATAAACGCCTTGACACATTTGAACTCAGCACTCTCAGACCTAGTGCCTATCAGAGGAAATATGGCGTATGTTACACTGCTCAAATATTTACTAGCCCATGTTAATTTTTACTAGCCCAATGCGATTTTACTGGCCCAAGGGGAATTTTTACTAGCTCTGTTACCGTGTCACTTTTGATTTTATTTTTAGCTTATGTCCATGGTACTTGATGAATAAGTGCTTCGATTAAAGAAGAATTTACATATATTTGGTGAAAAAGAATTGAATGTCAATCTCAATGACATTTTTCATTGTGCTCTATCAAGATATTTTTTATTCACAATTCTACGACCATGATTGTCTGATACGCTTTTGACTCGTAACACCTTGAATAACCAGCCAATGAAATTACTAAATATCGAGCAATATTGTCAATGCCCGCCTGATAAAACCCATCAGTAATCGTCAACTTTCAAATTACGACATATCATGGGCTGAAAATGTACATGCTGTTACCAGGGTTACGAGTCAAAATCGTATCAGATCCTCAGGGTATTTGTAGTAGTTTTACAAATAATAATACCCTGACAGGTGGGAAGCTATAGATATAATAGTACAAACTCTGTGTATGTATTTTCTTATTGTAGGTGAACGGCTGGACTCCGGAGGAAGCTGTAGACTTCATCAAGAGCCGAAGACATCACGTGTGGTTACGAGATAAACAATGGGACAGCATTAGGACATTCTATAACAATATAAGCAACAAAATAAAAACATGACAACGTTGTTGACATTTAACTTTCTGTTTGCCCATCATGTATCATGCTGTCAATTTTGTTAGCTTGCTTAAAGGGAAAGTTCTATCAACCATCTATTGGCAGCATCCGCCATCTTGGATCCTTGACATTTCGTGAAATGAATACACGCTATATTTAACCCAATTTAAAAATTTTGTTATAATAAAACATATTCACTGATAGAATATTCACATAGTAACACATAATGTATCATAAAAGTAATAAACAATATGCTGTTAGGCTGTAGCAAAGTTTTCCCCACTCGCACCGCTGATGAATGGCTTCAATTCTCATTGTTTTGATTTTTCAACAAATGTGCGCTTGTCTTTATCAAGTTGTGAAATGTAATGTCATCAAAGTATTAACTTCATTTATATCTTTCAATTCGACTGTGTTTTAATCATATATTAATAGCATATATATGTGTAAACGGGGATATTCTCTCGAATTTCGTTTCCACAAAAAATACCCGGATAGAACTCTCCTTTTGAAATGGATACTGTTCTCTTTCTTAAAGTATAAGTGAGACATTGTTATATCCCCGCTACGACGTAGTCAGGGGTATATATAGTGCTCTGTGTGTCCGTGCATCCGAAATCGTTTCCACAGCATATTTAAAAACTATATGACTTGGAAACTTCAAATTTGGTATGGCAGTAACCCATATAGTGCTGTTGTGTCTTTTAGGGTCTCAACCCTAAGGTCCAAATAAGTTTTGAAATTTTTGACCAAAAACAGTCCGATTTTTTAACTTTGTCTTGTTTCCGGATCATATCTCTCTCTAAAACTATATGACTTGGAAACTTCAAATTTGGTATCGAAGTAACCTATATGGTGATGTTGTGAATTGTGAATCATTGACATGATTGACTAGATTATGTTTTCCATTTTATTTCTACTGTATGAAGGTGATCAAACTACAGGCGGGGTATGTGAGCTGCGCTCACTTTTGCCTTGTTAGTTATAGAAGTCAAACATGTTATTATCAGTGAATGAAGTGAGACTGAAAGGTAGCTAGTCAAAAGTGTTATTTTGTCGATTTAAAAATAGAGCCATGGGCTCTGTAGCTCATCAGGCTTTATATACATTAACAAATTCAAAATGTCAACTTCTACGTGAGAGGTATAACACATAGGAAGCACTTTAAATGGAGATGATGAAATAGGTCTTAAGGTTTTTACCCCTCTGATCTATTTTTGAGGCCAGAGAAGTCACACTTGAAGATTTAATTCATTACTGTAAATGTTGTTTCCTTTAAATTACCTCCCTTTAAAGAGCACATAAAATCTCTAGATGAAATAGCTTTTCGGGTTATGACGATTGTGACCTATATTTGGGGCCGCATGATCACCAAATCTACAATTTAAAATCCCCATTAGCCAAGGAGTCTGCACACAACGTTTCAGCTCTCTAGACCATTTGGAACTGGAGAAGAAGATGAAAATAGGTTTTTGGGGTTGTCAACCCAGTGACCCCATTTGGCGTCACAGGGTCACCAAATCTACAATTTAGAATCCCCATTAGCAAAGGAGTCTGCACACAAAATGTCAGCTCCCTAGACCAAGTGGTTCTGGAGATGAAGATGAAAATACGAAAAGTTTACAGACGGGTGGACGGACGCCGGACGCCATGACATGCCATAAGCCCATCGGGCCTTTCAGAGCTAATAAAAAGCTACCAGCTTGAACCAAAAGTCCTTGGCTGATTTACGCTGACATTATTTACCAAGCCTTTATGCCCCTATTTCACTACAACTCAAATTATCCTGAATCACTAAGAATAGGAGATTGTGTCAATTTTGTGAACATTTGGAAAATTTTGTGAACATCAATTGCACTTTCATGACATTTTAAAAGAAAATTCATAGGTTTTCATGCAACCTACGAAAAATGCATGAATTATCTGTGAATTACAAGAAATAAATGAGACATAACGACAAATACACTACGGATTTCCATGAATAAGATACAATATCCCGATTCATGTGCAAATTGTAAAGACATTTCGTGGCAATGTGGTGATTTGTTTGGGGGCATTTGTAGATCATGATTTGTGATAAGAACACCAACATAGACCACAAATTTGCCAAAAAATCCACCCCGCTGCTACACTGATGATGACAAAAAAGTTTACTAACAGATTTGTGTCTGCCTTTAATCAGACAATTTCTGAAGATCAAACAATTCAAAACTGGCATCCTGGAAACGAAACCCACAAAACCATCTTTATTCAATAAACTTGGTACAACATTTGTTTCAACATTGATAGCATGTCTTTTAAGTCGAGATACATGAAATGCATGTGCAGAAAAGGGCATAAAACATTCCTCGGGCAGGATTAGATGACAGAGACAACAAATCTCATTGAACATTGCCCGGCCCAACTAGAGAAAGATTATCCAATAGGAAATGGAGCCGTTGCTACACCATAGGTGGACACAGACATGTTCAATGAAGCACAGGGGCGTGTATTGCTTAGAAACAGCGTTTGGAAGACATATACCTATATAGACCCTACCATATTACTATATAAAAGGAAAGGGATGTAACGACGAAACCACCCCATGCTCATTCAACGTCATTTTGGATCAAAAACCTTTTTATGGCACAGTCGTCGATGGCTACGGTACGAAAGCTAAATGATTTCCCTACAAAATGAGCTATAAATGGTCACAGTCGGATGATTATTTCAAAAGCTATGCGACAAAACAGTCCGTATATCGCTACCTCCACATTTTCAAGCCATATTTCGACGCTCACGAAAATCAGCGAAAACTCACCTTTTAAAATCGTTTATTAATTCCAGCAATGTTGACAGCACCTATGAATCGGTAGATTCGAACCGCAGAGTGAAACTACAGATATGAATAAATATTACAACACCTACATATCATTTCTCCGGCTGTACTGCGACATTTTGTCTCAAATCATCGTCATGCAAGTTTGCCATTCCTGACCTTGACATTCAGTTGACCCGGAGTATCCCACATTCAGCTTCCCGGGCTAACGTTCTCGCTGGAAGGCCCGGGAAGCTGAATGTGGTTTGTAAAACGTTCATTATTGTTTTGTTTTTAGCAATTTTATTGGCAATTTTCTAAAGCAATTTGAAAGTAATCCAGGGAAGTAATTTAACATTTAATTATTGTGAACTATCACAATTAATTTGGTCCAATATTTAACATGTTTAGCCACTTATTAGCAGAACGCTTAAAACAAAAGGTCATAATGTTTAATTTTTGTTTTTGAAGCGTTAATCAATCGTTTGCCGACTCGTCCGATCTTGTTTTGTGAACGGTTTTATGATGATACTTGTTTATTTGATTTGATTTTGCAAATATATTAAAATCAAACGTTTGCATTTATTTATGCAAACGTATTTCGATCACTCGTTTCAATTAAGTCGTTTTCTTGATATTACACGAATGAATAATGACTTCTTTTCTACTGCAGTAAATATATTATTTTCATTTGTGAAACTCGAGAGACTGATTGCGAGGAACTCTCAGTGGAGTGTCTTTAAAGGAGGGTTCTATCGGGGTATTTTTTGTGGAAACGAAATTCAAGAGGATATTCCCGTTTACACATATATGCTATTGATACAATCATTGATTAAAACACAGTAAAATTGAAAGATATTAATGAATTTAATACTCTGATGACTTTACATTTCACAAATTGATAAAGATAAGCTCACATTTGTTGAAAAATCAAAACAAAGAGAAATGAAGCCATTCAACGGCGCTGCAAGTGGGTAAAACTAGGCTATGGCCTAATAGCATAGTGTTTGTTAGTTTTTTTTTATGTTATGTGTGACTATATGAATATTCCATCAGTGTATATGTTTTATTATTACAAACAATTAAAATTGGGTTAAATATAGCGTGTTTTCATTTCACGAAATGCCATGGAACCAAGATTGCGGATACTGCCGATAAATCGGTGATAGAATTGTCCCTTTAAGGAAAATCAAATACAATCAAACAGAGAGGGACATAGCTAAATGAAGGTGATGATACATGTTCCTCAAATTTATACACAAGCAACGCCAGTTTGATAATTTGTCTTGGCGTACATCTACGTTTACTTTGCAGGATCTCTTGTTATTTCTAATGTCCATTCACAATCGCATTGTCATTTACATCCATAGGGTCAGAACATGAACACTGCTTCTATTAAAATGTTATTCATTTAAATAATAATGTGAGTATTTATATGGGCATTATTAATTTATACTGTTATTTATTACTCAACCGTGGTGAGATCACTCATTAGATAACAATGAGTTGGTTACACACATGTGTGATACCACCGCGTGCTGCCGTAACGTCATAATCGACCCGTGACGTCATAGTCGTTTTTTGTTGACGTCACAATGTAAGCCGCGCGACTGCAATAGCGGGTGACCTTTTTGCAAGTGAGGGTCACTAAAAACGATTTTCTTGCAATTCAGCGCTATTAACATGATTGAGTAATAAATAAAATACTAAACTCGGTCCCGTTTTATAACATGTTTATGAAACTCGTGAATGGCATCGGTATTTAACTCGCTTTCGCTCGTTAAAATAACAAACCATTCACTCATTTCATATACATGTTATCAAACGGGACGTCGTTTAGTATTCTCTATGTAACTGGTTGCAGGAAGGGGATATTATCATTACATTTAGATGTAGCAGAGGGTGACAGACTGACAGTCCTTCTGCCGGTGTTTAGGGTGGCTATAGTGGGCATAGGGTGGGGTTTGTATTGTTCTGAGGGGGTAAGACTAACAGAGGAGGGACAGGGTTGTAGTGGTGTCGAGGAACCCAGGACACAGTTATATGTAATAACTTTATTCAAAGATTGGACTGTTTTGTATCATGATTTGGGGAATATAATTGAATTACATGTATATAGGTTACTTTGAGAATTTGTTCTAGATCATTGCAGGAATGTTATTAATAATAGACAACCATGTGATCGAGTCATGGTGGTCTGTTGCACTGACACTGATCAGTTTTAGAGGTTTTGTTTCAAATTTATTGCTATGAATTGTGCTTTATCTGAACTATTTATTTTAGTCTATAACACCAACCACTATAAAGCAGGATAGCTACAGAGCCCATGGTTCTATTTTTACTACTTTTAAAGAAAAAAAAGCACTAGAATGCTGAATTCTTTCGTAGAAGTATCTCTTGAAGCGGTTATAATTACATAATATCAATCTCGTATTCTGATTTAAGCAGTTATTAAGCAATTTACTCACTAAGTCGTCAACCTGAGATATCAAATCATGCAACTTTAATATGATGAGCTACAGAGATTATGGCCATGGGATTTTAAACTTGTCATAAAAATGTGTTCGTGTATTAGAATGAAAATGATTAAAATACCATATGTCTATAGTCAAATAAATCAAATGCACATGAAATAATATTCATAAACATATTTTTTCAATAACATATTTAAACTCAGAAATGTAAACATGATAGAAAATTAAACTTCCAAAAAAGTATCAAGTTATCGAAATCCGGTAAAAATTATAACATAAACGCATTTTTTATTTTCTCCTAACTATTTAATTTAGCGGCGGGCCACATACTAGATCAACAAGAGTTATCCTTCGATATTTTTATCCAATCGAAACTCGTTGGGCCATTTGCTGCGGAAGGGAGCTTCATTGACAACCAGGAAGCGACGGGCGAGCACTTGCTTGTTTATTTCATTTGCGAATTACTTTCTATTCAAAATGCCGCCGAAAAAGAAAAAAGGGAAGGGTAAAGGGAAAAAGAAGGGAAAGAAGAAGGATGGTAAGATATTTTCTTTTCAAGGGAATGTACTCATAAATGAATGGACTTTCCTCAAAATATTATGGTCGATTAAAGTTTGTAAAGTAAACAAACGACGGGGATACATTTTTAGGTCGAGAAGCTCTACCTGAATCTCCATTCATGCATTGGGTAGTTAGTATGCAACTCGCTGTGTGAGATAGAGCAGCCAGGCAACGCTCCACCGGAGAGTCGGAGAGTCAATAAATCTTTATTTCATACTGAAAAGGGCACAGGCCTATAGTACATACATGATGGGATAAATAAACACATAAATACGGGTTACATCGATAATACGTTGTTTCTATACAGCATTGAATAATGGATGAACATGGCAAGATTTTGTAAAATAGTTTGACTTCTAATCATGCTAACAAGAGTTGAGAATTTAATTGTATTTCGATGGACATAGTAATATTTTTTAATAATTATATTTACAACGTAATGTATAATACGACGGGCAAATGAGAAGGAAATTATATTCATCTTCAATTTGATTTAAATCACAAAGTTTACATATTCTGTCATACTTTTAAAATTTTTTGTCTACTGCTTTAAATTTCGATGTATAGGTCGTGAGACGAACATCTAAATCGTGCTAATGAACGTCTAAATTTCTTTATGTTAAGACATGATAAATATAATTCATTGATTAGATCATTTTTGAACATTGAATAATAAAAACATTTGCTAGATAAAAAAAAAATTTCACTCCATGTTTGAAGATATATATCTTTAGTCTTGTAGTTAATGACTGAATGAACGGTGTGTGAAATTCTACATTTTTTGCATTCCAAGCATCTCCGAAGCCTATTGAGAATAAGAAATCTTTAACATTAGAAGCCCAATTCCTTTGTCCAATTTTTTTTACAATAACATCATATTATAACACTTCTTAGTTATTCTATAAGAGGGCATATTTAACAACTTTAACCAGTATTTAATGACTTTTATATTTGTAAACACGTGCAGCATATATCTGCCACATTCCCCATATATCAATGCGTTAACACTTTAACACCAAGATATTTCTTGCAGGCATACAAGTGCATTCTTTCTATTTGGTGAAAATCAGTTAATTCCCAAATTTCTGCCCCATAAGTCAAAATTGGATTTATTTTTGCATCAAATATTTTGAAGAAGGTTTTATAATTCACGTCTCCGAGTGTATTGATTGTTTTCAGTATACTGATTAGTGCTTTTTGTGCCTGAAGCGCAGCATATTTGACATGCATGGTTCAGGAAAGCCCATTGGTGAACAACAATCCGAAATACTTATAACAGCTAACACATTCTAGGCGTATATCCTTAAATGTCCATTTTTCTCTTTTAAAGAGTTTACCCCCTTTTTTAAAGACTACGATTTTTGTTTTCTCCCTGTTAACTGTTAATTTCCATCTATCACAGTATTGTTCAAGTTCATTTAATTGATTTTGGAGCCCACTTATGGTGATTGAAAATAAAACGTCGTCGTCTGCAAACAAGAGAAGGAATATTTGGACAATTTCTGGATGGAGTTGAATGCCGTTTGAGCAGTTAGTTTCCATTTGGGTAGCAAGTTCATTTATGAAGAATGAAAAAAGAAATGGGCTTAGAATACATCCCTGTCTGACACCAAGTTGCAATTTGAACGTTTCCGAAAATTTGTGGTTACTTTTAAGTTTTAACACATGCCTTTACGTTATTATATATTCAATAAAAGTTTACACATTTTGTCACTAACACCAAGACATTGAAATAAGCTCCAAAGTTTGTTCCGTTGCACAGAATCAAATGCTTTTGCAAAATCTACAAACACGGCATAAAATTCCCCCCCTTTTGTATTCAAATATCTTTGAACAAGACTTTGTAATATAAACATATTGTCAATGATGATATATCCATGTCTAAAGCCATCTTCCCATGGCAAGGTGAAAACGTATCGAAATAAATTATGTCCATTTTTACCTTGCCCTCAACAGCACAGAAAACTTTGCAATGAAGCAGCGACATCTATTGTGATCACGAGTTACGCCCCTTACCAGTTGCTTACAGACAGCCAATGAAATCACTGTTTACATTCGGTACTGCAGAAGCGATAATTCTAAATTTGTTATTTTTAGAAAGATACGTTGGGTAAACATTTCTTCTTGTACATTGCAATACTCATCGTATAGTACTTAAATACATGAAAATATATTATCATAAACATGCTAATTAAGAAAGAAGACCAAATGCGAACCAGGAAGCGTTATTAGTTGATTGTTAAATTTATAACAGAGACATATGTAGTTCATATGCAAATGAGAAATACCCACGTTCAAACAAAGTTAAAAGTTTTGAATACAAATCGTCGCATTGAATAAGAATATTTCAATAAGTATAACTTGCTTATTTAAATATTGGAACATTTAAATTATAAATAAGAGTTAGTAAGAGTTAGGCACAGTTTATCATACAAGAAATCAAATCACAGTTTTTTTAAAACGTTATACAGCTTGTATTTTCGGTATGTAGATCAATATTAAATAATTGAGATCGTTTAATCGAAATACCATGATGCCACACACGTTATTTGATATTTTGTAAAAAAAGTAGTGTGAAATCATTAATGAGTTTCATTCAAACTCAACACTAGATTTCTTCATTTTTGGAGTGAAGAACATGTGCTTGTTATTTTTCAGCTTATATGACTTTTTAAAAACAACCAACTAAATTGAATCACTCAACGTACTTCCAGCTGCAATATTGTGAAATTAACAAACGATACCTGATAACATGAGCAAAATCATACGCAAAATTTATGAATGTATCCAGTTTGGCAGTCATCATACAGTAACATCGTAACAGTGCGTCCACTACATGTGCTAACTTTATGGCTTTTGAAGCTGTCCACCTCGACGTTTTGATTATCGATTACAAGTTTATGAAAGCGAATTGTAATTATTTTATTGCATCAATTGAAAGTTTACACAAGTCCTGGACTGATCAAAATACTGTCAAAAAGTGTGCTACAGTTTGCGACCCAAAATTAGCGGAGAAATTGGATGAATTAGAAATGGTGTTTTCCAGTCTAAATATAGATCAAGTCTATTACATTCAAGCATAATTAAAGCATTAACTTTGTCTACTCGGACAATTTCATTATGATTGGGATTTAAGCGCATGATTTGAGATTGTAAAGTAAATGCTTGAAACTGTTTAAAATATGTTTTCGTTTAGTAGGCCTAACGGCAATGTATCACTGCAAACGCCTTTGCTGTTGACATCAGAAATTCATATTGCAAGCTTTCTTCTGATTGGCCTTTCCGATAAGCCTGCAGTACGCTAAAATCTTAGCGCAGAAAATCTTTTCGTTACGCCCGTGACGTTGTGAAGATGGTCTAAAGCCAGCTTATGATTCATTAATCTTATCCATTGTATCCCCCAGTTTACAAGTCTCTTATTTAAAAAATAAGTGAAGATTTTACTAAAAATACTAAGTAATGTTATAGCCCTATTTGGGTTATTACTATCCCCATGTTTATGAATCTGAACCATGATTCCGATCGTCCAAGACTGTGGGAAAGTCCAATTTTCTAGTATGACGTTGAATATAAGATCTAGGTATGGTACGATAAGGTCTGCTGAATTTGTGAAGAATTCATAGCGGGCACCCATGGTTATAACTCAATCCAGTCAAAACATATAAAAATATAGCTAAGGGTAATAGTTTTGATGGTTTTATATTTGACAATTTGGTTAAAGAGTAGCTTATATTCATTAAAAATTAAACACGAAGAGAAGTGAAGCCATTTATTGACACAAATACGGAAAGCTTTGATCTGCATGACAATGTGTATCAGTTTAATGATAATTGATTCGTTACACTTGAGCTTTCAAACAGCACAGATTTGATAAAGAAAATCTTAATTTTTCACTGATATCTTTTAAGTTCGGCTGTAAAATCTGGTAACAGCACTAATTGGGAGTGAAAATTTGGCAACTTTTTTATTTGGAAGGAATTAGCATTTTGTTTTTCAAATTTGTCGAAATCAGGAGAGGAGAATCTGTAAACCAACTAAATAAATTTGCTACACTCATCATTATTTTATTTTCAGATGCCCAGCTTGAACTGGAGGATAAATACAAGAAAACGATGGATGAAATCGAGGCACTTAAAGATCATCTGGGTTTGTTATTCATTATTTACTTATAATTTACTTGTGGGTGATGTTTGTGCATGAATCATGTGATACTTCTTGGAATATCACTCCAGAAGATGAAAAATTGTCATGGTTTATAATCCATTGTTTCTGTGAAGACTTTTTTTTAATACAATGGTAGATCCAGAATTTTCAAAGGGGAGGTAATCTGTCATCAAATTTGTACCTGCAATATTTTTCAAATAGGGGGAATACCCTTGATCAGACTCTTTGGATCTGCCACTGTTTTAAATTCAGGTGATGTTATTTTAGCGTCAAATGTGTGTAATGCGTGCATGTCAACAAATTGTAATTCAAAATACAAATTTGAAAATTAAATGTTTTTCATTTGAAGTATATCTTTGGAAATGGTTTCTCACGTTACAGCGGTACGTAAGCAACTGACACGTCGAGCTAACGTTACGAGTGATGGGTGGCAACAGAGAATGGCTGATGCAGAAACGGAGTTGGAGACTCACAGGGAAGATCAGAGGGCAATCAACGCAGGTACAGGCTTTACTCATATCTTCCAACTAATTTGTTTCTCAAATCCATGTTTACCTATCCTTTATCCCTTTAAAATAGTTGATATCACAGCTCAGTCATTGCTGCCTTTATTCATACCATCTGTGACTGTCTCAAATGATTATTTGAATTCAATACAACCTAGATTATTCCCAGAACATGATGCCACTTAAAATTCTTTTGACAAGCTTCTGTTGTTTCATTTCCCATTCTGATAGATTTGAACTTACAGATGTATTATTTCGGGGGTAAAAAATTAAGGTCAGAATCAGTTCATCAACTTAGTAGAACCCTGTTGTGTGATGGCTCTTTCAGTTAAGTGTTCTGTGTCTTGAGAGTTGAAGCTGCAAAACCATTTTATCCAAAGTGTAATTTTAAAACGCACAATATTATCTGTATTCAATATATAGTCCATACCAGCCAATACACATCCCCCATTCAACACAACGCACTCCATTATCTCTACATATGTATTCAATATACAGCCCATACACCAGCCAATACACATCCCCCATTCAACAAAACGCACTCCATTATCTCTACATATGTATTCAATATACAGCCCATACACCAGCCAATACACATCCCCCATTCAACACAATGCACACCATTATCTTCATCTGTATTCAATATACAGCCCATACACCAGCCAATACACATCCCCCATTCAACAAAATGCACACCATTATCTTCATCTGTATTCAATATACAGTCCATACACCAGCCAATACACATCCCCCATTCAACACAACACACACCATTATCTTCATCTGTATTCAATATACAGTCAATACACCAGCCAATACACATCATCCATTCAACACAACGCACACCATTATCTTCATCTGTATTCAATATACAGCCCATACACCAGCCAATACATATCCCCCATTCAACACAACACACACCATTACCTTCATCTGTATTCAATATACAGCCCTTACACCAGCCAATACAGATCCCCCATTCAACACAACACACACCATGACCTTCATCTGTATTCAATATACAGCCCATACAACAGCCAATACACATCCCTCATTCAACACAACACACACCTGTATCTTCATCTGTATTCATTATGCAGCCCATACAACAGCCAATACACATCCCACATTCAACACAACACACACCATTATCTTCATCTGTATTCAATATACAGCCCATACACCAGCCAATACACATTCCCCATTCAACACAATGCACACCATTATGTTCATCTGTATCAATATACAGCCCATACACCAGCCAATACATATCCCCCATTCAACACAACGCACACCATTATCTTCATCTGTATTCAATATACAACCCATACACCCGCCAATACACATCACCCATTCAACACAACGCACACCATTATCTTCATCTGTATTCAATATACAGCCCATACACCAGCCAATACACATTCCCCATTCAACACAACACACACCATTATCTTCATCTATATCAATATACAGTCTGTACAACAGCCAATACACATTCCCCATTCAACACAATGCACACCATTATCTTCATCTGTATTCAATATACAGCTCATACACCAGCCAATACACATTCCCCATTCAACACAATGCACACCATTATCTTCATCTGTATTCAATATACAGCCCATACACCAGCCAATACACATCCCCCATTCAACACAACGCACACCATTATCTTCATCTGTATTCAATATACAACCCATACACCAGCCAATACACATCACTCATTCAACACAACGCACACCATTATCTTCATCTGTATTCAATATACAGCCCATACACCAGCCAATACACATCCTCCATTCAACACAACGCACACCCTTATCTTCATCTGTATTCAATATACAGCCCATACACCAGCCAATACCCATTCCCCATTCAACACAACACACACCATTATCTTCATCTGTATCAATATACAGTCTGTACAACAGCCAATACACATTCCCCATTAAACACAATGCACACCATTTTCTTCATCTGTATTCAATATACAGCCCATACACCAGCCAATACACATCCCCCATTCAACACAACGCACATCCTTATCTTCATCTGTATTCAATATACAGCCCATACACCAGCCAATACACATTCCCCATTCAACACAACACACACAATTATCTTCATCTGTATCAATATACAGCCCATACACCAGCCAATACACCCCCTCCCCCATTCAACACAACACACACCATTATCTTCATCTGTATTCAATATACAGTCCATACACCAGCCAATACACATCCCCCATTCAACACAACACACACCACAATCTTCATCTGTATTCAATATACAGTCCATACACCAGCCAATACACATTCCCCATTCAACACAATGCACACCATTATCTTCATCTGTATTCAATATACAGCCCATACACCAGCCAATACACCAGCCAATACACATCCCCCATTCAACACAACACACACCATTACCTTCATCTGTATTCAATATACAGCCCCTACACCAGCCAATACACATCCCCATTAAACACAACACACACCATTACCTTCATCTGTATTCAATATACAGTCCATACAACAGCCAATACACATCCCTCAATCAACACAACACACACCTTTATCGTCATCTGTATTCATTATGCAGCCCATACAACAGCCAATACACATCCCATATTCAACACAACACACACCATTATCTTCATCTGTATTCAATATACAGCCCATACACCAGCCAATACACATTCCCCATTCAACACAATGCACACCATTATCTTCATCTGTATCAATATACAGCCCATACACCAGCCAATACATATCCCCCATTCAACACAACGCACACCATTATCTTCATCTGTATTCAATATACAACCCATACACCCGCCAATACACATCACCCATTCAACACAACGCACACCATTATCTTCATCTGTATTCAATATACAGCCCATACACCAGCCAATACACATTCCCCATTCAACACAACACACACCATAATCTTCATCTGTATTCAATATACAGCCCATACACCAGCCAATACACATTCCCCATTCAACACAATGCACACCATTATCTTCATCTGTATTCAATATACAGCCCATACACCAGCCAATACATATCCCCCATTCAACACAACACACACCATTACCTTCATCTGTATTCAATATACAGCCCTTACACCAGCCAATACAGATCCCCCATTCAACACAACACACACCATGACCTTCATCTGTATTCAATATACAGCCCATACAACAGCCAATACACATCCCTCATTCAACACAACACACACCTGTATCTTCATCTGTATTCATTATGCAGCCCATACACCAGCCAATACACATCCCACATTCAACACAACATACACCATTATCTTCATCTGTATTCAATATACAACCCATACACCAGCCAATACACATCATCCATTCAACACAACGCACACCATTATCTTCATCTGTATTCAATATACAGCCCATACACCAGCCAATACATATCCCCCATTCAACACAACACACACCATTACCTTCATCTGTATTCAATATACAGCCCTTACACCAGCCAATACAGATCCCCCATTCAACACAACACACACCATGACCTTCATCTGTATTCAATATACAGCCCATACAACAGCCAATACACATCCCTCATTCAACACAACACACACCTGTATCTTCATCTGTATTCATTATGCAGCCCATACAACAGCCAATACACATCCCACATTCAACACAACACACACCATTATCTTCATCTGTATTCAATATACAGCCCATACACCAGCCAATACACATTCCCCATTCAACACAATGCACACCATTATGTTCATCTGTATCAATATACAGCCCATACACCAGCCAATACATATCCCCCATTCAACACAACGCACACCATCATCTTCATCTGTATTCAATATACAACCCATACACCCGCCAATACACATCACCCATTCAACACAACGCACACCATTATCTTCATCTGTATTCAATATACAGCCCATACACCAGCCAATACACATTCCCCATTCAACACAACACACACCATTATCTTCATCTATATCAATATACAGTCTGTACAACAGCCAATACACATTCCCCATTCAACACAATGCACACCATTATCTTCATCTGTATTCAATATACAGCTCATACACCAGCCAATACACATTCCCCATTCAACACAATGCACACCATTATCTTCATCTGTATTCAATATACAGCCCATACACCAGCCAATACACATCCCCAATTCAACACAACGCACACCATTATCTTCATCTGTATTCAATATACAACCCATACACCAGCCAATACACATCACTCATTCAACACAACGCACACCATTATCTTCATCTGTATTCAATATACAGCCCATACACCAGCCAATACACATCCTCCATTCAACACAACGCACACCCTTATCTTCATCTGTATTCAATATACAGCCCATACACCAGCCAATACCCATTCCCCATTCAACACAACACACACCATTATCTTCATCTGTATCAATATACAGTCTGTACAACAGCCAATACACATTCCCCATTAAACACAATGCACACCATTTTCTTCATCTGTATTCAATATACAGCCCATACACCAGCCAATACACATCCCCCATTCAACACAATGCACATCCTTATCTTCATCTGTATTCAATATACAGCCCATACACCAGCCAATACACATTCCCCATTCAACACAACACACACAATTATCTTCATCTGTATCAATATACAGCCCATACACCAGCCAATACACCCCCTCCCCCATTCAACACAACACACACCATTATCTTCATCTGTATTCAATATACAGTCCATACACCAGCCAATACACATCCCCCATTCAACACAACACACACCACAATCTTCATCTGTATTCAATATACAGTCCATACACCAGCCAATACACATTCCCCATTCAACACAATGCACACCATTATCTTCATCCGTATTCAATATACAGCCCATACACCAGCCAATACACCAGCCAATACACATCCCCCATTCAACACAACACACACCATTACCTTCATCTGTATTCAATATACAGCCCCTACACCAGCCAATACACATCCCCATTCAACACAACACACACCATTACCTTCATCTGTATTCAATATACAGTCCATACAACAGCCAATACACATCCCTCAATCAACACAACACACACCTTTATCTTCATCTGTATTCATTATGCAGCCCATACAACAGCCAATACACATCCCATATTCAACACAACACACACCATTATCTTCATCTGTATTCAATATACAGCCCATACACCAGCCAATACACATTCCCCATTCAACACAATGCACACCATTATCTTCATCTGTATCAATATACAGCCCATACACCAGCCAATACATATCCCCCATTCAACACAACGCACACCATTATCTTCATCTGTATTCAATATACAACCCATACACCCGCCAATACACATCACCCATTCAACACAACGCACACCATTATCTTCATCTGTATTCAATATACAGCCCATACACCAGCCAATACACATTCCCCATTCAACACAACACACACCATAATCTTCATCTGTATTCAATATACAGCCCATACACCAGCCAATACACATTCCCCATTCAACACAATGCACACCATTATCTTCATCTGTATTCAATATACAGCCCATACACCAGCCAATAACATCCCACATTCAACACAACACACACCATTATCTTCATCTGTATTCAATATACAGCCCATACACCAGCCAATACACATTACCCATTCAACACAATGCACACCATTATCTTCATCTGTATTCAATATACAGCCCATACACCAGCCAATACATATCCCCCATTCAACACAACGCGCACCATTATCTTCATCTGTATTCAATATACAACCCATACACCAGCCAATACACATCACCCATTCAACACAACGCACACCATTATCTTCATCTGTATTCAATATACAGCCCATACACCAGCCAATACATATCCCCCATTCAACACAACACACACCATTATCTTCATCTGTATTCAATATACAGTCCATACACCAGCCAATACACATCCCCCATTCAACACAACACACACCACAATCTTCATCTGTATTCAATATACAGTCCATACACCAGCCAATACACATTCCCCATTCAACACAATGCACACCATTATCTTCATCCGTATTCAATATACAGCCCATACACCAGCCAATACACCAGCCAATACACATCCCCCATTCAACACAACACACACCATTACCTTCATCTGTATTCAATATACAGCCCCTACACCAGCCAATACACATCCCCATTCAACACAACACACACCATTACCTTCATCTGTATTCAATATACAGTCCATACAACAGCCAATACACATCCCTCAATCAACACAACACACACCTTTATCTTCATCTGTATTCATTATGCAGCCCATACAACAGCCAATACACATCCCATATTCAACACAACACACACCATTATCTTCATCTGTATTCAATATACAGCCCATACACCAGCCAATACACATTCCCCATTCAACACAATGCACACCATTATCTTCATCTGTATCAATATACAGCCCATACACCAGCCAATACATATCCCCCATTCAACACAACGCACACCATTATCTTCATCTGTATTCAATATACAACCCATACACCCGCCAATACACATCACCCATTCAACACAACGCACACCATTATCTTCATCTGTATTCAATATACAGCCCATACACCAGCCAATACACATTCCCCATTCAACACAACACACACCATAATCTTCATCTGTATTCAATATACAGCCCATACACCAGCCAATACACATTCCCCATTCAACACAATGCACACCATTATCTTCATCTGTATTCAATATACAGCCCATACACCAGCCAATAACATCCCACATTCAACACAACACACACCATTATCTTCATCTGTATTCAATATACAGCCCATACACCAGCCAATACACATTACCCATTCAACACAATGCACACCATTATCTTCATCTGTATTCAATATACAGCCCATACACCAGCCAATACATATCCCCCATTCAACACAACGCGCACCATTATCTTCATCTGTATTCAATATACAACCCATACACCAGCCAATACACATCACCCATTCAACACAACGCACACCATTATCTTCATCTGTATTCAATATACAGCCCATACACCAGCCAATACATATCCCCCATTCAACACAACACACACCATTACCTTCATCTGTATTCAATATACAGCCCCTACACCAGCCAATACAGATCCCCCATTCAACACAACACACACCATGACCTTCATCTGTATTCAATATACAGCCCATACAACAGCCAATACACATCCCTCATTCAACACAACACACACCTTTATCTTCATCTGTATTCATTATGCAGCCCATACAACAGCCAATACACATCCCACATTCAACACAACACACACCATTATCTTCATCTGTATTCAATATACAGCCCATACACCAGCCAATACACATTCCCCATTCAACACAATGCACACCATTATCTTCATCTGTATCAATATACAGCCCATACACCAGCCAATACATATCCCCCATTCAACACAACGCACACCATTATCTTCATCTGTATTCAATATACAACCCATACACCCGCCAATACACATCACCCATTCAACACAACGCACACCATTATCTTCATCTGTATTCAATATACAGCCCATACACCAGCCAATACACATTCCCCATTCAACACAACACACACCATTATCTTCATCTGTATCAATATACAGTCTGTACAACAGCCAATACACATTCCCCATTCAACACAATGCACACCATTATCTTCATCTGTATTCAATATACAGCCCATACACCAGCCAATACACATTCCCCATTCAACACAATGCACACCATTATCTTCATCTGTATTCAATATACAGCCCATACACCAGCCAATACACATTCCCCATTCAACACAACACACACCATTATCTTCATCTGTATCAATATACAGTCTGTACAACAGCCAATACACATTCCCCATTCAACAAAACGCACTCCATTATCTCTACATATGTATTCAATATACAGCCCATACACCAGCCAATACACATCACCCATTCAACACAACGCACACCATTATCTTCATCTGTATTCAATATACAGCCCATACACCAGCCAATACACATCCTCCATTCAACACAACGCACACCCTTATCTTCATCTGTATTCAATATATAGCCCATACCCCAGCCAATACACATTCCCCATTCAACACAACACACCATTATCTTCATCTGTATCAATACACAGTCTGTACAACAGCCAATACACATTCCCCATTCAACACAATGCACACCATTTTCTTCATCTGTATTCAATATACAGCCCATACACCAGCCAATACACATCCCCCATTCAACACAACGCACACCCTTATATTCATCTGTATTCAATATACAGCCCATACACCAGCCAATACACATTCCCCATTCAACACAACACACACAATTATCTTCATCTGTATTCAATATACAGTCCATACACCAGCCAATACACATCCCCCATTCAACACAACGCACACCCTTATATTCATCTGTATCAATATACAGCCCATACACCAGCCAATACAGCCCCTCCCCCATTAAACACAACACACACCATTATCTTCATCTGTATTCAATATACAGTCCATACACCAGCCAATACACATCCCCCATTCAACACAACACACACCATAATCTTCATCTGTATTCAATATACAGTCCATACACCAGCCAATACACATTCCCCATTCAACACAATGCACACCATTATCTTCATCTGCATTCAATATACAGCCCATACACCAGCCAATACACATCCCCCATTCAACACAACACACACCATTATCTTCATCTGTATCAATATACAGCCCATACACCAGCCAATACACATTCCCCATTCAACACAACACACACCATTACCTTCATCTGTATTCAATATACAGCCCATACACCAGCCAATACACCCCCTCCCCCATTCAACACACCACATACCCTTATCTTCATCTGTATTCAATATACAGCCCATACACCAGCCAATACATATCCCCCATTCAACACAACACACACCATTACCTTCATCTGTATTCAGTATACAGCCCCTACACCAGCCAATACACATCCTACATTCAACACAACACACACCATAATCTCCATCTGTATTCAATATACAGTCCATACACCAGCCAATACACATCCCCCATTCAACACAACACACACCATTACCTTCATCTGTATTCAATATACAGCCCATACACCAGCCAATACACATCCCTCATTCAACACAACACACACCATTATCTTCATCTGTATTCAATATACAGCCCATACACCAGCCAATACACATCCCCCATTCAACACAACACACACCATAATCTTCATCTGTATTCAATATACAGTCCATACACCAGCCAATACACATCCCCCATTCAACACACCACACCATAATCTCCATCTGTATTCAATATACAGTCCATACACCAGCCAATACACATCCCCCATTCAACACAACACACACCATAATCTTCATCTGTATTCAATATACAGTCCATACACCAGCCAATACACATCCCCAATTCAACACAACACACACCATAATCTTCATCTGTATTCAATATACAGTCCATACACCAGCCAATACACATCCCCCATTCAACACACCACACCATAATCTCCATCTGTATTCAATATACAGTCCATACACCAGTAAATACACATCCCACATTCAACACAACACACACCATAATCTTCATCTGTATTCAATATACAGTCCATACACCAGCCAATACACATCACCCATTCAACACAACACACACCATAATCTTCATCTGTATTCAATGTACAGTCCATACACCAGCCAATACACATCCCCCATTCAACACAACACACACCATAATCTTCATCTGTATTCAATATACAGTCCATACACCAGCCAATACACATCCCCCATTCAACACAATACACACCATTATCTTCATCTGTATTCAATATACAGTCCTTACACCAGCCAATACACATCCCCCATTCAACACAACACACACCATTATCTTCATCTGTATTCAATATACAGTCCATACACCAGCCAATACACATCCCACATTCAACACAACACACACCATAATCTTCATCTGTATTCAATATACAGTCCATACACCAGCCAATACACATCCCCCATTCAACACAACACACACCATAATTTTCATCTGTATTCAATATACAGTCTATACACCAGCCAATACACATCCCACATTCAACACAATGCACACCATAATCTTCATCTGTATTCAATATACAGTCCATACACCAGCCAATACACATCCTACATTCAACACAACACACACCATAATCTTCATCTGTAGTCCAATACTGCCGAAGCGGCGTTAAACAATAACTCACTCACTCACTCATCTGTAGTCAATATACAGTCCATACACCAGCCAATACACATCCCACATTCAACACAACACACACCATAATCTTCATCTGTATTCAATATACAGTCCATACACCAGCCAATGCACATCCCACATTCAACACAACACACACCATAATCTTCATCTGTATTCAATATACAGTCCATACACCAGCCAATACACATCCCCCATTCAACACAACACACACCATAATCTTCATCTGTATTCAATATACAACCCATACACCAGCCAATACACATCCCCCATTCAACACAACACACACCATAATCTTCATCTGTATTCAATATACAACCCATACACCAGCCAATACACATCCCCCATTCAACACAACACACACCATAATCTTCATCTGTATTCAATATACAGTCCATACACCAGCCAATACACATCCCACATTCAACACAACACACACCATAATCTTCATCTGTATTCAATATACAGTCCATACACCAGCCAATACACATCCCACATTTAACACAACACACACCATAATCTTCATCTGTATTCAATATACAGTCCATACACCAGCCAATACACATCCTACATTCAACACAACACACACCATAATCTTCATCTGTATTCAATATACAGTCCATACACCAGCCAATACACATCCCCCATTCAACACAACACACACCATAATCTTCATCTGTATTCAATATACAGTCCATACACCAGCCAATACACATTCCCCATTCAACACAACACACACCATACTCTTCATCTGTATTCAATATACAGCCCATACACCAGCCAATACACATCCCCCATTCA
This sequence comes from Gibbula magus, assembly GCA_936450465.1. Taxonomy (NCBI): domain Eukaryota; kingdom Metazoa; phylum Mollusca; class Gastropoda; order Trochida; family Trochidae; genus Gibbula; species Gibbula magus. The sequence continues at coordinate 21,531,409 of OW388298.1, read as the reverse complement.
ACACAACACACACAATAATCTTCATCTGTATTCAATATACAGTCCATACACCAGCCAATACACATCCCCCATTCAACACAACACACACCATAATCTTCATCTGTATTCAATATACAGTCCATACACCAGCCAATACACATCCCCCATTCAACACAACCCACACCATAATCTTCATCTGTATTCAATATACAGTCCATACACCAGCCAATACACATTCCCCATTCAACACAACACACACCATAATCTTCATCTGTATTCAATATACAGCCCATACACCAGCCAATACACATCCCCAATTCAACACAACACACACCATAATCTTCATCTGTATTCAATATACAGTCCATACACCAGTCAATACACATCCCCCATTCAACACACCACACCATAATCTCCATCTGTATTCAATATACAGTCCATACACCAGTAAATACACATCCCACATTCAACACAACACACACCATAATCTTCATCTGTATTCAATATACAGTCCATACACCAGCCAATACACATCACCCATTCAACACAACACACACCATAATCTTCATCTGTATTCAATGTACAGTCCATACACCAGCCAATAACATCCCCCATTCAACACAACACACACCATAATCTTCATCTGTATTCAATATACAGTCCATACACCAGCCAATACACATCCCCCATTCAACACAATACACACCATTATCTTCATCTGTATTCAATATACAGTCCATACACCAGCCAATACACATCCCCCATTCAACACAACACACACCATTATCTTCATCTGTATTCAATATACAGCCCATACACCAGCCAATACACATCCCCCATTCAACACAACACACACAATAATCTTCATCTGTATTCAATATACAGTCCATACACCAGCCAATACACATCCCCCATTCAACACAACACACACCATAATCTTCATCTGTATTCAATATACAGTCCATACACCAGCCAATACACATCCCCCATTCAACACAACCCACACCATAATCTTCATCTGTATTCAATATACAGTCCATACACCAGCCAATACACATCCCCCATTCAACACAACACACACCATAATCTTCATCTGTATTCAATATACAGCCCATACACCAGCCAATACACATCCCCAATTCAACACAACACACACCATAATCTTCATCTGTATTCAATATACAGTCCATACACCAGCCAATACACATCCCCCATTCAACACACCACACCATAATCTCCATCTGTATTCAATATACAGTCCATACACCAGTAAATACACATCCCACATTCAACACAACACACACCATAATCTTCATCTGTATTCAATATACAGTCCATACACCAGCCAATACACATCACCCATTCAACACAACACACACCATAATCTTCATCTGTATTCAATGTACAGTCCATACACCAGCCAATAACATCCCCCATTCAACACAACACACACCATAATCTTCATCTGTATTCAATATACAGTCCATACACCAGCCAATACACATCCCCCATTCAACACAATACACACCATTATCTTCATCTGTATTCAATATACAGTCCATACACCAGCCAATACACATCCCCCATTCAACACAACACACACCATTATCTTCATCTGTATTCAATATACAGTCCATACACCAGCCAATACACATCCCACATTCAACACAACACACACCATAATCTTCATCTGTATTCAATATACAGTCCATACACCAGCCAATACACATCCCCCATTCAACACAACACACACCATAATCTTCATCTGTATTCAATATACAGTCCATACACCAGCCAATACACATCCCACATTCAACACAATGCACACCATAATCTTCATCTGTATTCAATATACAGTCCATACACCAGCCAATACACATCCTACATTCAACACAACACACACCATAATCTTCATCTGTAGTCAATATACAGTCCAAACACCAGCCAATACACATCCCACATTCAACACAACACACACCATAATCTTCATCTGTATTCAATATACAGTCCATACACCAGCCAATGCACATCCCACATTCAACACAACACACACCATAATCTTCATCTGTATTCAATATACAGTCCATACACCAGCCAATACACATCCCCCATTCAACACAACACACACCATAATCTTCATCTGTATTCAATATACAACCCATACACCAGCCAATACACATCCCCCATTCAACACAACACACACCATAATCTTCATCTGTATTCAATATACAACCCATACACCAGCCAATACACATCCCCCATTCAACACAACACACACCATAATCTTCATCTGTATTCAATATACAGTCCATACACCAGCCAATACACATCCCACATTCAACACAACACACACCATAATCTTCATCTGTATTCAATATACAGTCCATACACCAGCCAATACACATCCCACATTCAACACAACACACACCATAATCTTCATCTGTATTCAATATACAGTCCATACACCAGCCAATACACATCCTACATTCAACACAACACACACCATAATCTTCATCTGTATTCAATATACATTCCATACACCAGCCAATACACATCCCCCATTCAACACAACACACACCATAATCTTCATCTGTATTCAATATACAACCCATACACCAGCCAATACACATCCTACATTCAACACAACACACACCATAATCTTCATCTGTATTCAATATACAGTCCATACACCAGCCAATACACATCCCCCATTCAACACAACACACACCATAATCTTCATCTGTATTCAATATACAGTCCATACACCAGCCAATACACATCCCCCATTCAACACAACACACACCATAATCTTCATCTGTATTCAATATACAGTCCATACACCAGCCAATACACATCCTACATTCAACACAACACACACCATAATCTTCATCTGTATTCAATATACAGTCCATACACCAGCCAATGCACATCCCACATTCAACACAACACACACCATAATCTTCATCTGTATTCAATATACAGTCCATACACCAGCCAATACACATCCCCCATTCAACACAACACACACCATAATCTTCATCTGTATTCAATATACAGTCCATACACCAGCCAATACACATCCCCCATTCAACACAACACACACCATAATCTTCATCTGTATTCAATATACAGTCCATACACCAGCCAATACACATCCCCCATTCAACACAACACACACCATAATCTTCATCTGTATTCAATATACAGTCCATACACCAGCCAATACACATCCCCCATTCAACACAACACACACCATAATCTTCATCTGTATTCAATATACAGTCCATACACCAGCCAATACACATCCCCCATTCAACACAACACACACCATAATCTTCATCTGTATTCAATATACAGTCCATACACCAGCCAATACACATCCCCCATTCAACACAACACACACCATAATCTTCATCTGTATTCAATATACAGTCCATACACCAGCCAATACACATCCCCCATTCAACACAACACACACCATAATCTTCATCTGTATTCAATATACAGTCCATACACCAGCCAATACACATCCCCCATTCAACACAACACACACCATAATCTTCATCTGTATTCAATATACAGTCCATACACCAGCCAATACACATTCCCCATTCAACACAACACACACCATAATCTTCATCTGTATTCAATATACAGTCCATACACCAGCCAATACACATCCCCCATTCAACACAACACACACCATAATCTTCATCTGTATTCAATATACAGTCCATACACCAGCCAATACACATCCCACATTCAACACAACACAAACCATAATCTTCATCTGTATTCAATATACAGTCCATACACCAGCCAATACACATCCCCCATATATTGCAGCACTGTATCTTCCAATACAAGCAATATCCAGCTCTAAGTTTCTCATCATTTCAGGTAATGCAAACAAAAAACAAACAGTATTTTATTTGTATATCACTATCAAATGATACATTGTTGCAGACATGACGCGTCAGTACAAGACGATGCAGACTGAGATGGGCCTCACGATTCATCAGCTTGAGTCCGAACTGGAGAGGACACGACACTCCCTCAGTGAGTTACCTGCCCTTGGTAGGCAGGAGGCACATGAAATCAATCGAATCATTTAAATTTTCAAACAGTAGGAAAAATAACTATTTAAACTCAACTAAAAATAGAACTTGAGAAGACGTGACACTCCGTCATTGAGTTATCAGCCCTTGGTAGGCAGGAAGAAAATTATTTTATGCCACTTAATTGTTATGATATGTAAGATATGACCTTCCTAAGCGTTACAATGAATTTACTTCTGAATCATTTTCGTTGTGACATAAAGCTTTGTCTTCTTATATGCTATAACCTTATTGTTCTGATTACCTAACTAACAGTAACTGTGTCACACATCTGATTGGCTGACAAAATTAACACCATTTTCTGCAATTTCATTGGCTGCAATTTACATAAATTTTAACATATCTTTTATTTATGTCTACGTATCATTATGTTGTTTGAAACATATTAACAGAGGTTTCTGATTGGTTGTTAGAGCGAAGTGAGGAGGAGTTACGACAGACGAAGGAAGAAAAAGAGCGAATGAAGCAAGAGAAGGACGATGAAATCAACGACCTCAAGATGAAAATCAGCAGCATGGAGAAGGCCTACGAAAATATACTCAGGGTGAGCAATGAAGTCTCTAAAGATAAAAATTGTCTTGCCCCTAAAGTGACTTTGCTATCAAAACATGATTATGCCCGGGTTATCACATGAAATTATGAATATAAATTAGAGTGAGTTTTCTCACCAAGACCGGATCATAAAGTGTTTAGGCTGACATGACAAGTTTGAATCTACCCAACCATGCCGCTGATGTACTTTATTACTGTAATTAAATTATTGGAAATTTAAGAAATAAACGTGATCCTCTCGTCTCCTCAAATCAAATGTCTATGACACTAATGCCATCAAATAAATGTGCTAAGAAAATTTTTTTGGGTTGTGAATCCCTCCTCTAAGTCCAACAGCTCTAGATCTGACAATTTGTTAATCAATGGTCAACTATGTGTAGTTGGTGTCAAATATTTGCTTGTGTTGCAGGAGGCCCTAGACTCCCTCGCTGCTAAGATAGACATGGCTAAACAAGCATGGGAGGACAGATCGACCTTTATACAGGGCAAGAATAAACAGATTCTCATGGAATTTGGCTTGAATCCACTAGACATTTAAGGGAGACAACTCTCCTTGTGAGGCATCTAAGGGACACTACTTTTTACAACAAAGGGAGGCTACTCTTTTGTCAAAGTTAATCGACAAGACAAGTATTAGGTTACAGTGAAACTTTCCTGGATGAACTCAAGTTTGAATTCCCCTAAACATGATTATCCCTTTTTAAGGGGCAGGGGTTCTCTTTTAGTGTTTTCTGTTTGAACTCTTTAAATTAAGTCTATGTTAAATGTTCAAGGGAGACAACTCTTCTTCAAAGGGAAACAACTCTGTAACATGATAAGGTGAAAACTCGAGGTAATATAACACATCATCAAAGGGAGGCTACTATCATGCAGTGGATAATGTAAATCTTTATTGTAAGTAGTTTACTCTTATAAAATCGTACTTGTTCATAATGAAAAAGGTAAGAACTCTTGACATAGCATCCTCCAACAAAGTTTTTGTTACCTAAAAGGGGAATCATAGACGAACCTCTGCTGAATTTCAACACAAGAGAAGTTGAAATGAGATCAAACACCGGTTGTACCGTCACATAAACCGATAAACTGGTACATAACCAATTTTCTTTTATTAAGGACTGTTTTTTATTCCACGATTGTATGCCAAAAGAATTGTCTCATAAGAGTTGTCTTTTTAGCATGTTTTTGTTAGTTTTCCTAATAAATTATCAAACAATCAATTATGCTCATTTTGTTTGTTTCACAGTGCCTAGGCAGTAGGGCTATCGAATTGGTGACTTAGCACTGAACTAATTAAATATGACGTCTGTGTGGGAGAATGTACATTCATGAAATTATGCATTCAGAATTTAATAGTATTCAGTTTTGTATGATATTTCTTTATGAAATATTATTCTTTTAAAACTCTTTTGATTTTTCCATTTGAAAGAATTGGAAAATGCTTAGTTTTATTTCTTTTCCGTTTGCACATATGTCCAAATGTTCACTGAGAATGTTTTTAGATGGAAAATCAAATTTATATTTAATTTGGAAATCTTCTTTTCTCTTAAATTTTACTCAATTTCCGTCCATGAGATAAGGACAACAGCATGGAGAGCAAGCTGTTTCGGTCTGTCGGACTTCATCAGCATGGTATGTGTGGGACATGGTTGGGCGTTATACATTAAAGGAGCAATAGCACGTTTTTCCGGTGAAGTGAAATAAGTCGATGAAATGTAATTGAAAAATAATGTCACCAACAGTAAAACACCCTTCCCTCTTCGGAAAATCAAGCTTAAAAATGAGTGTACATGGTTCCGTAAAGCCATGGGAATCGTTTATTGTCATTCGAAATAATAAATTGTGTTCACAATAAAATGGCCGCCATGCAATTTTTGATTTATATGCAACACTGTTTTTACCACTACGGGAATTTGGTTTGTTTAAGAAGATAGTTTACCCTCTAAAGTAAATATAAATGGCATTAACTATCATTATGAATGGGAAATTTGAAAAACTAAAATTTGCAAAAAACGTGCTACTGCCCCTTTAATATTGATAGAATATCCATAAACTAACAACTAATTGATCAACAAGGGGTCTCTCAAATTTATTCAAAGGAAGGGATAGGAGTTGAAGGCCAAGGGGTCCAACAAAGTTACATCCGGTATTCTTCTGATCTGACCAGTGACCAGCCATCACAGAGAAGACTCCTCAACAGTTAAGTATAAGGGCTTTCGTATTGCTAGTTTTTCCGACAATACAAGCCTCTGTGGACTCCCCAACCAACACAGCGGATAAACAGGTTGTCAGTTGTCAGTTATGAAAGAAAGGATAACTCCTGCCTGCACACCTGTATTAGTTCTTCCTTTGTCTGGACATCTCTCTAGGGGTCTATCATATCAATGGTAGATAATATCATTCAACTTTATACTTTACCTTTATTCTCGAAAAACTACCTCTGGTGGTATAAGAGTACATATTCATAATCAATTATATGATATACATACAATATGTCAAATTGGCGGTGGGTTATAACAGGATATTTTCAAGTATTTTTAACTACAGTCATATATATACAAAAACGAAATAAGTTTAAATGATGTAAGCATATTATTGGTCAGGTTTCTTAGCTTGTAGAGAGTGTACTGTTTATGAACCTAGCTTGGTTTAAGAACAGGAAGATTTTCTGGATAACAACTTCTTTAATGTGAAAATACACGACGTTTCGGAGTACATACTCACTCCTTCATCAGGTGGAATGTAAAGAAAAAATATAGTACATTTATATAGCAAACAAAACAATGGTGAAGGAAGTCAATCAGGGAGATTAACATACATGAGAATGATTTAAACAATATTTTATTTCCATAAGTCATGTTAATGATATACAAAACAAAAAGTACAATATACATGGAAAAATGATTAGCAAACAGGCTAATAAAGCCTATATAAATGCTTCTCCTTAAAACATAATTGTTACATATATTTTTTATGTCATACATGGAAATGTAATGCCTACAAATGGTACAATACGTCAACAGTACAATTATGGTATCGGTCGTTTAAGAAAAGCGGTGAGATTCAGTTATAAACTTGTGGACAGATTTTATCATCAGTTCATTTTCTGGCCAGGACAATGATTCGTCGCCGTTTAGGATAGCATTTAAAGTGACATTGTTTTGGAAGAAGTACTTGTTAATTCTACATCTGTCATATATAGGACATTTGAGAAAATAATGGAATGAATCCTCTCGAATATTGCCACAGGAGCAGGCACGGTTGTCAGATAAACATCTATCAAATAAATGAGAATTTAAGTCACTGCAGCCAATGCGCAAGCGGCAGAGGAGAATTTGGCAGCGCCTAAGACCAAATGATACATACTTTTTGTTTTTTAGAGACAACATCCTATCACAAGAAGTGAGCTTCTTAAATTGAGATATTGATTCAGCATTTTTTATATCTATATCTAACAGATTCCATGCTCTCACGGTGGAGGGAAGAAACGAGTTATTAAAGAGAGATGTGCGGCCTGTATTACTTTGGAGATCATTTGAGTTTCTCAAGTTGTATCTGCTCAAGTTTGAAACGTTTGGGGGTATCCATATCGACAGATATTGTAGGGTTAAACCGTTAATCATTTTATAAAGCATGCAAAGTTTGTGATGCTGCGAACAGCGAGCTATATCCAGTTTCCGAGTAAAGCTTTTCATGACTGGTACCTCTTACCGCACCTGATATAGTCCTTAGAGCATCTAGGTGTAATTTCTCTAACATTTGGGCCTGATCCTTTGTACAATTATTCCATATCATGAGAATGGTATACAATGGGGATTTGCAATATAAACATGATGGAGAGGAAGCATGAGAATGATGAGGATTTGCAATACAAACATGAATGGGAGTAAGTAGATAAACAAAGGCCTATAGACCCCTACAACAGTGTCCTGACATTCTCAAGTATGTTTATATTAGTTACTTAGTTACTGTTTAATATTATTGATCTGATAAAGCCAACACATGTCCTTTTGATTCATTTCTAGCTTGATATCAGGTCTAGAAATAAAACCTAGTCCTTCAGCCCCAGGCTAGAACAAATTACCTTGGGTTAACTAAGTTGGATACTGCTATCCCTGTGGGCTGGAAATCACTTTCGGGTCTATAAATTATTACAATTAACACTTGTCCTTCGGCCTGAGGCTTCGGTTAGCCCTGTGGGCCGCTTAATATTCCTGAATACTTATGAAAGAGCTAAGACAAAAAGTATGAGTAGAGTTTCTTGTCTTTATCAGCAACAATGGTATCAGATGTGAAACAGTATGATTAAGTGGGGAAAATACTTGCCATTGTAGTTCAAACTTATAACTGTTAGATTACTAGCAAATACTGGCTAGTGATACTCATATTGGTCTAGTAAAAATCTGAACGACTGGCCCTGCAGGCTACTATGTGTTTGAGGTTAGTTTCTGCCCGTAACCCCTGACTTTAGATTACTCATAGCACTAGACAATCATCTTAACAATTAATTGAATGGCAAAAAGTGTGTCATTCAAACACAGAAGATTAGATTTATCAATACGGAGTCGACTTTATGGGCTGGTCCAACTTTAACTGGGCAGCAGTACTGTAGTAGTCAAAATAATAACTAAGCCCTGCAGACTACCATATGTTTCAATTTAATTTCTGCACTTGGACATTGAACCAATCTCTGGAAGATTGATATGTAATACTTTAAAAGTAGTGGCTTGTGAAGCTTATTAGGTATTTAAAGGCACTGTAGCATGCATGTGCAGGGATTGGGGAAGACATGGCTCCTACCTTCCCAAATGCCTGAGCATGTTTTTTTTTAAATTATTTTTTTTTCTCAAATTTTCCATTATGATTTAAGTATTATGAAATATTCAGGGATTGACACTAGCACTAGTCCGCTGGCCCAAGCTAGGCCAGTGAAAATTCAGAAGGGCTAGTGAAATTTGTTTGTATCACTACAGATTAACATATGTCACTAGCCCGAAGTGCTAAAGATTTCCCGTTAGTAAGGCCGTTATTCAACCCGATAAGCTGTATCCATAGAAAACGGTTATCCGTTTTGGAATATACCCAATTTAAAACATCTATAAATAGATAACATTTTAAATAGCTCATCAAAAAGATTAATTATATTTCAGCCAAACTATTGACATTCCTAGTATTCCCTACATAAAATGGCCTTTGCTAAAAAATAAAATCATAAAATTTTCAGATTAATTAATACACACAGTTCTTTTATTTTTTTAAAATGATGAAGTCATGACCAAAAATGTCCAGTTTGAAATAAGTCATTGATAATGTAATAATACAGTGATAATACAATTCACATTCACTATCTTCCCAAATTTGGTACACTACCTCCCGATATCATGTAGATGTATCTTTTGGGTGTTGGAACTTTGTTAAATTTTATTTGTTCCTGTTTCCATGACAACGATTCATACTTTGTCTTTTTGAAGAGTTATAACTGAAGTTAAATTTGGGGAAGGGAGGAGACATCTGTTTTTACGAGTAAAAAACAACTTCTAGTTTATCCTTGGAACTGTACATTTCATATTCATTCTCATTCAACTTTACACATAAGTTACTCATTCCCTTTCCCATTTTCAATTATGTCAAACTATATTTCGAAGCAGGGGTATGTGAGCTTTGCTTGCTTCTAGTTTTGATTCAGTTTGTAATATAAAAATAAAATTTAAAAATTTAAAATAACCTGTAATTTTTTTAGTTAGGAGCACACTTGCTCCTTTACAAAATTTGAGGTCCCCTAAAAAAACCTCTATTTCTTCACCAAATATAACCATTATAATTTATCCATCAAAATTGCTACAAAATGGTATTGAATATTAGCTAGCTTAACATTTTTGCGTATATTTACTCATATACAGTTACTTTTAGAAATCTTATTAATGCACTCATTGCAATTTTTCTTTGTGTTAAGAGCATATCTGCTCTTTAATAGGCCTGAATAATTTATGTGTCTGTACCCATTTAAACAGCTGGTTGGAATTGTACATTTTAAAAGCTTGCAGTAGTTATTTACTAAGGCGCGGTTTTCACTACGTCCAAATAATGCAAATATAATAAGTGCCGTTGTTTAAGTTCCATATGTTATAATGTATGTTTGTATATATTGATGTACATATACATGTCTGTTGGCATAATATTTGTATGACTGCTTTGCCTATACAAGTATTTGTGTTGGGAAATATGATTTTCAGATAATGAAAATATGACGTCATATAGGGAATTCCAATGAGATTCTGAATGCGATGTGAATAAAATAGAATATGTTCGCAACGGAGGCAAAAAAATGGACGTAGTGTATGACAACTCATTGAAAATAACGTATTGCGTTCTGGTGCGGTTATTTATAACGCATCGCATTAAAAAAATGGACAAAGTGTAAACCCGCCTTAGTGGTATAACTTTTTACAAACAAACTTATCAAGTTTTTTTTTATCCTTGGATGACTTTTCAGTCATAATATTTGTAGGGATACAAACAAATTTCACTAGCCCTGCTGTAAAATTGAAATTTATAATAAAATTTCTCAAATGGATAACATACATGTAAATAAATGTTGCAGTATTGTTACAACAAAACAAATAAAACTGAAACTCAATGACTGATTTGTTGAACAAACACAAGATTTACCAACTTTCTGTTAATTAGTACACAGTATTCTGTCTGTACATTTTAAAAGCTTGCAGTAGTTATCTACTTAGGCGCGGTTTACACTACGTCCAAATAAATCGCATTGAGTTGAAGCATGCAAATTGGGCTTTTACAATACACGCGATGTGCATGCGATTTTAATGCAAATATAATAAGTGCGATTGTTTAAATTCTATGTTATAATATATATTTGTATGTATTGATGTACATATAGATGTCTGTTGGCATAATATTTGTATGACTGTGGTAGGAAATATTCCTTTCAGATAATGAAAATATGACGTCATATAGGGAATTCCAATGAGATTCTGAATGCGATGCAAATTAAATAGAACATGTTCTATTTTCATCGCATCGCAACCCATGCAAAAAAATGGATGTAGTGTATGACAACTAATTGAAAATAACGTGTTGCGTTCTGGTGTGATTATTTTTAACGCATCGCATTAAAAAAACGAACAAAGTGTAAACCAAGACTTAGTGGTACAACTTTTTTACTAACAAACTTATCAAGTTTTTTTTTTTTATTCATGGCTGACTTTTCACTCATCATATTTGAGTCAATAATATTTGTCACCATTCCAAATAAATTAACCCTTAACCCTTGGCCATTACTTTGGTATATCCGGGGGCATGCATGTTTAACAAACACATCTTGTTTGTCATTGTCATTGACTTTCAGAAATTTTGCATTGTATATTTGAGTTAATAAAAGATAATTGTTTAATTAAATCATGTATTTCGGATACCAAAATATCACAAATCTCAAAATACTGCAGTTCAACTACTATACGTGTGAACCATTTCACCCCTAAATAAATAAATATCAAATTAATACTCCTGAATCAATAAAAAGAGTTCTAAAATGAGTGTACATGGTTCTGTTGAGCCATGCAAGTTCATTTCCTATCACATTAAAATAGCCGCTCGAAGGTATTTCAAATAATGTGACTAATGTAGCGATACCTTAACACTCTGATTATTTCTGAGTTCTCAAGAGACCTGCAAATCATGCAAAAGGTTGACAGAGCCAATGGCTCGAGATATGCAATCTTTGATAATAAATCATTCAAGTACTAATGAGCTACAGAGCCTTAAGAGGCAATGGCTATATTTTGTAATCTTTACACTTGTTTATCGTTGAAAATTTTAAAAAATATTTGTTAATAGGTATACAAAAGAACCTTGAGGCTACATTGAAGAAGAAAGACTGCTGGTTTGAGCAGCTGGATCAAATCCATCTGGAAGTCTCACTGTGACAGTGCCACAACTCTTGATGGTAAATGGGCTTCTGGTATCAGCATACTCGTCACTCATAATGGCAAGCGTGACACAAATTGTTCCCATGGTCTGCCTAACCAAGAGAGGTGGGATGCAGAGAGGTAAATATAAATTGAGGAAAAGGGTAGATTATTTGTAATAAGAGCAGGTTTAAGCTAAATCAATATGAAAGCTTGTCTTGATGTGTATCATTGAATGAACCAACCTTGAAAAGAACCAATCCAAAAGTGTTAATATGTCATATCAAATGGTAAATTTTACACTGCAGTTAAATCTCAATCAATATGATTTATAGTTATTACTGTGAAGCCTTAAAGAATTATAATAAATTGTAGTTTTAGCTCATCTGGCCTGAAAGGCCTGTGGGCTTAACCTGGCTTAAGGCACTGCATGGTGTCTGGCGTCCGTCTATCTGTCTGTAAACGTTTCGCTTTTTCGACTTCTTCTCCAGAACCAGTGACTCTAGAGAGGTGAAATTTGATGTACACACTCCTTGGCAAAGGGGGATTCTAAATTGTAGTGATCCTGTGGCCCCAAATAAAGGCCTCACAGGCCATAACCTAAAAACCTGAGTCTCATCTTCTCCAGAACAGAAGACATAGAAGGCTGAAATATTGTGTACAGACTCTTAAGCCAATAGGGATTCTAAATTGAACATATGGTAAACCATGTGGCCCCAAATAAAGGCCTCACAGGTCATGACCTAAAACCCTATTTTAAGGTATTTTTATCGTCTTCTCCTAGAGGAAAATGCTAAGAACATTTAAAAGTTGTTTTCAGACTATTTAGCAATTGGGGATTCTTAATTGTGGAGATTGGGAAAGGCACCTTTGACAGTGGGCCATTTGAGGGATTTAAGTCATTTTCGAAACATTAAATGAACCATTCCCTTTTGTTGGAATTGTAAAGTTTTAAATTTTAATGGGCCATTTTTTTTATCCAATATGCAAAATGGCCCATGGCCCCTACCTTTCCCAATCTCTGCATTTTAATTGGGAGGATCAGCTTTCCATCAATATCTGTGCAGTGTTTGTGATACTTGGACAACCAATTTGATCAAAATTTAGTGTCAAGTTATGTTTCCATTATGTACAGTACTGACAACTTTGAAGACCAAGATTTTTCAGGGCAACGGATTGTGCATTATATTACAAACAATTCCTGATGAGCTACAGAGCCTGTGTCTCTATTTTTATCATAAAGGAATCAAACGTAAAGTATTTGAAGTAATACTTATTTCCTCATGAAAAGTGTATGTGTGATGCCTATTGACATGTTTCGCACTTACAGGAAGCCTTGCTTACAAGGACATGAAAGAGAAAATGCAGAGCAAGAGCCTTCTACGTGCTATATAAGAGCTGTCTCTAGTACTTCTATCCAGCAATGAAAGCCAGGTACTGTTAATACTTAAGTCTTGCTGTATATGAGCTGTTTTTTTAGCTCATAAGGCCTGAAAGGCCCGATGGGCTTATGGCAAGTCATGGTGTCCGGCGTCCGGCCGTCCGTCTGTAAACTTTTCACTTTTTCGACTTCTTCTCCAGAACCAATAACTCTAGGGAGCTGAATTTTTATGTGCAGACTCCTTGGCCTATGGAGATTCTAAATTGTAGATTTCCGGACCCTGTGAGCCCAAATAAGGGCCACAGGGGTAATAACCTAAAAAGCTATTTTCATCTTTTTCTCCAGTCTCAAAAGCTCTAGAAAGCTGAAATGTAATGTACAGACTCTTTGGCCAATGGGGATTCTAAGTTATAGATTTGGTGACCTTCTGACCCCAAATATGGATCACAGGGGTCACCACCTAAAAAACCTGCTGTAATGAACTGTGAACATGAGATTTTATGTGCACTTCATTCAGTAAAATAATCCTATATAAGACCTGAGGGAGTCTCATTTCATCTTTTTGAGAGGTGTAACAAGTGCTTTGAGAAATGCAGTGATTAAGAAAAGAAAGAAACTTTGCACTTAAACTTATTCAATAGTAATGTGAAATATATATCAACTTAAGAGTAATATCTATGTCATGGACACGTTTGATGTAATCAATTTTAAATAAGAACTATTGAATAGCCTGTGAACTGAACATTGTGATAGGCCGCATAGGTAAAAATTGAAGAGAGAGGAGATAAAAATGTTTATTTTACATTAGATATGTGAACTGAATATAACTGATGATGAAATAAGATAAGAATATTAGAACTAGCTACATGAGATTGTGATACCACAATGACATTATCTTCTCCAGAACAGAAGAATAAATAAGTGTGGGGAAAAGTTAAAAACACAGTAGGTTTATCTCCATTCTACCATGACCAGTTATCAGCGTATTTAAAAGTGTTTCTTTGACACTGCGGAAGTGAACTGAGTGATGTCATGGTAGAATACAAGTTCAATGGCTGTGGGTCCAGGACCTGCATGTTGTGTTATTGCATTGAGTTGAACTGGGGAGTGACCACTCCCTGTAAAGAGCTAGCTAGCTGTTAGTGCTACTACACAGAGGTTTCAAGTCTTACACTCAGATGCTCAAAAGAATTGATTAAATATTGAAAAGGAGCCTATTTGTAGAAAAGTCATTGATTATTTATTTCTTGTAAATATCTGTTCAGTTACTTTTTTTCTCTTCTTGTTTTAACTAAAAGAATATATAAAATCATACAAGTTATAGATGGGCATTCTGATTTGCTTGAACCACATAAAACACTGGAATGTTTGATGCAAATTGCATTTATGTTAAAATACTGTATTTCACATGTATATCTTGATATAGATCATACAAAGACTAGCTGTCAATGGCTCCATTCTTCAAATCTTTCAGTCATTACAATGTGTGCTACATTATAAAACAAAGTCAACTGTTTTGTTTTTCAGAATGTATGTTACAAGCTACTCTTCGCTTCAATGAGAACCGCGCAAACACACAGTCAAACCAGACTACTGAGTTTGAGTTTTCTACCCAAGAGCAAAGAAAGGAACACACTCTGTTGTCAAACCTGTCAATGATGGACCAAAATATGGTAGGAATGTAAGAAAACATTTTTTAATGTAGAACTAGAGATTAGAGCTCAGTAGTGTAGGTGTGTTAACAAGTGGCCTGGTGCCAGCAGCCTCATTCTGTTTTGTGTCCCTGGACAAGGCAGTTCATCCATATGCACTCAGGGATAAACGTAGGATGCATTTCTGCATCAAAATACAAAAACCTGTTACATATATATGTGTTTCAAAGTCTGATATCATGCAATAGTAACATTACCATTGTGCATGGGGAGTCTTCTATTGTTTTGAGAACATAAATATTTTTCACTTGCCACAGTGGCCTCAAATATGGGTCAGAGGGGTATGACAACCTAAAGATATATATTTTCATCTTCTTCTCCATTTTGAAAACTATTTGAGTGGTTTTTTTTATACTTATGATAAATAATTTTCGCCTCCGTCCGTCATTCCGTTATTCCGTCATTCCGAAATGCTTTCTTTTCCGTGCCATATCTCAAAAACCGTTCAATATTTTTTCACCAAACTTGGTATGTGGTTAGACTTAGTGGTGAAGTGGTGCCTTTTGCTATTTTGGTTATTCTGAATTTTTTTTTATTTCTTCTGGTTTCCATGGAAACAATTTGAACTTAGTGCAACTTGGGGGTAGGGACCTTTTCCGGCCTCTATTTCAAAATCTATCTAGTATTTCTTTACAAAACTTGGTATGTGGTTAGACCTAGTGGTTGAGTGGTGCCTTTTGCTATTTGGGTTATTCTGAATTTTTTTTTTTCTGGTTTCCATGGCAACAATTTCAACTTAGTGCATATTGGGGTCTGGGACGTTTTCTGTCCTCTATTTCAAAATCTATCAAATATTTTTTCACCAAACTTGGTATGTGGTTAGACCTAGTGGTGGAGTGGTGCCTTTTGCTACTTAGGTTATTCTGATTTTTTTGATTGTTTTTCTGGTTTCCATTGAAACAGTTTGAACTTAGTGCTTGAGGGGGTAGTGACCTTTTCCGGCCTCTTTCTCAAAATCTATGCAATATTTATTGTAACATGATTTCGGTGTATCCTTGATTCTGATTGGTTGATTTGCCTATGTTGAATTACAATGAATACCCGCAAATTACTTGGGGCGAATCACCGCGAACATATACATCGTGTTCACGAGATTCGGCCCGACTCAAAATTTATTTTTTCTATTTCTCTTAAGTTGTGCTCCTTTCTCAAATTTGACAGGTGGCATTGTCATTTTCTTACTTGTGTATAGCAGTATAGGTCACAAATAACTCTCAAAAGTAATTAGTTTCAAGTAACTAAAATGTTTTTAACAAGTAAAATTTGTCCAAGTTTGACGCCTTCTTCCATTCGGCTGTGTTTACCGAATGCCGTTGCCATGGCATGACGTCATAGTGATCAACCGTTTTGACGTCACAATGCTAGCGTCATTGTCACAATGGGTTAGGGCAAGTTTAAGATTTTTGTTCCTAGGTCTTTTACTGTGTTGATGTCGTAGATAAATGTTTATCGCCATCTAAAAGGATACGTGAATATTGTGAAGTGAACATATTTGAGTGACACTGTTTGAGCTTATATGTAAATTGTTGCTAATGTACATATATTACGCCGAGTATTTACATTTGCTTTGACCTGACCACACCTCTTACAAAAATGGAACAGTCGCAAAGTCCTTTCCACTCAGAGATAGGTACGCAAAAAGAGAGTTCGTTTCAAAACGCCTGATAACTAACGGTCATGTTACAATATCGATAAATAGTTCCGGCTAACGCCGTCGGTTTTAAACTAAATTTGCGGGTGTTGAATAGCAATGAATCCCGGAAATTTTACAAACGCAACTATTTATCTTATAATTCATGATACTTCGTGTGTGGTTAGACCTAGTGTTGGAGTGGTGCCTTTTGCTACTTATGTTATTCTGATTTTTAAATGTTTTCTGGTTTCCATTGAAACAGTTTGAACTTAGTGCATAAAGGGATAAGGAACCTTTTCAGACCTCTATCTCAAAATCATAAGTGAAAAAAATAATGTAAAGAGGACTGAATTGGAAACTGGATTGAAAGTTGGAGCGGGGGACATCACAGTGCATCACATGCACATATTTCTAGTTACAACTTTTCCTGTTTGTCAATTTCTTTGGACATTAGGTTTGCTTTACTCTTGTCTGAATGATTTTATTATAAAAATCCATTTGAAAATTATGAATTATGTCTACAGATATTGGCCACAATAAAATATTAACATGGGCTCTCTGATTGATTATTTTTTAAAATACTGTCTCTATCACTCACTTCATCAATAACACTATATTTGCAGAACATGTGGATTTCCTCAAGGATGCCAATTCTACAAGCTTCCCATGGAGGACTACAAAAGACTCACTTTTGCAGACTCAGCATTTTTCACCCCCAGTTCAAAGAAAAACGAGGAGAGGAGCTTTATACAAGCTGAATGAATGTTGATGCTGGTCACAACTCACAATGATATTAACTCAGACCGTGTGTTTAAAATAAACATTATGATGCTGCATCGGATCAACTTTCATGAAGATCGAAGGGAAATACATGAATGATTTGGCTTGCTTGAATGAAATATTTTCTTGATTTATATTGTTTTTAAATCATACATTTTTTTAGGCATTTTGACAGTTCTACATTACTTATGTTAAGAAATTGAACTGAAAACGAATTGAATCATTTTCTTCATTTCAATAACACTGTCATAATCAGACTGCGGCTGACTGCCATTTGAAAAACTTTTTATTATTTGATCCTGTAACCAACACAATATCAGTTCATGAACTGTTTATAAATTTATCATATTTATAGGTATACTATATTTAATCAACAAACATTTTGCTTGGATTTATGAACTGTGAACTTTTGTCATGTATGAGACAAGATTTGTGGCTGTGAAATTAAGTTTAAATCTTAAAACATAAATTCAATCTGCATTTTGTGTTTAAACATAGCCTGTTTCAATATTTATTAGATAGAAATAAAACTATGAGTCTTCATAATCTATAATGTCTATAAACAAGAAATGAAAGAAATTGTTAAAAGTTTACACATGTAAAATTTTTGCAACTTTAAAAAAAAATATTTTGTAGACGGCATCAATAGTCCCTTTTATAATCCCTTTTTGTGTAGGTTTGAATGTTAACCAGAGTCTGAGACCTAGTTTATTCATAACCATTCGTACAATATTCCTTTTTGGAAGTGAGATGAAGACTGTTTATAGATAATTTGGAAATAACTTAGTGAATGTTTGCTGATCTTGTGTCAACATTGTTATTGAGTTTTGATTATCGACCATATATTGAATTTTAAGAAGTAGCAATGCAATGACAATCCTATTATCCAATTACCTGTAGAAAAGCATTTTGTAATCTGTATTTTTAGCTTATCAGGCCTGAAAGGTCCGATCATCCAGGACTCATGGCATCCATGTGTAAACTTTTCGCTTTTTAGACTTCTTCTCCAGAACCAATGACTTTAGAGAGCTGACATTTTATGTGCAGAATCTTTGGCCACAATGGGGATTTTAAATTGTAGATTTGGTGACCCTGAGATCAATAAAGGGTCACAGGGGTCACAACATTAATAACCTATTTTCATCTTCCAGTATCAAAAGGTCAAGAGAGCTGAAATGTTGTGCGCAGACTCCTTGGTAAATGGGGATTCTAAATTTTTTATTTGGTGAGTCCGTGACCCCAAAAAGGTCACAACCTCAAAACCTATCTTCATCTTCTCCAGTAGGAAAAGCTCTAGTGGGTGGGATAGCGCAGTGGTTAGCGCGTTCGGGTTTGGATCAAGAGGTCCGGGGTTCGAATCCTGCCAGGGGCACGGCAACTTTGTCTGCAGTAGAGAGATGTTCTACACGCAGTAAGGTTTGGGTGCAATGCTACATTGAATTTCAGTGCAGTACCACACATGGCGTTGTGAGGTTTCTCCCTGCCATAATACTAGCAGCCGCGGTATAAGTGAAATACTCTTGAAAGCGGAGTTAAACCCCAACTCACCTCACCTCACGAAAAGCTCTAGAAAGCTGAAATGGTGTGTACAGACTCATTGGCCACAACATTATAAACCTATTTTCATTTGTATACCCCCGCTACGAAGTAGTCGGGGGTATATAGCGGTCAGCACGTCCGTGTGTCCGTCCGGTTTGTCCGGTTTTTGTTCCGCTCATAATTCTGAAACCAGTTGCTCAAATTTTACGAAACTTTATATGTACAATCACCATGATGTGTACATCTGCCTTTTGTATGTTTCATACCCTCATTTGTATAATTTATGAAAATTTTCTCCGTTTTTACACTTTGCCATTCACAGTTTTTGTTCCACTCATAACTCAAATACTAATTGTTCAAATTTTACGAAACTTGATATGTACAATCACCATGATGTTTACATCTGCCTTTTGTATTTTTCATACCCTCATTTGCATAATTTATGCAAATTTTCTCCGTTTTTCGACTTTGCCATTCACAGTTTTTGTTCCACTCATAACTCAAATACTAATTGTTCAAATGTCTTGTAACTTGATACATATAAAAAATATAATCATCCCGATGTGTACATCTGCCTTTTGAATATTTCATACCCTCATTTGCATAATTTATGCAAATTATCTCCGTTTTCGACTTAACCATTCACACTTTTTGTTCCACTCATAACTCTGAAACCAGTTGTTCAAATGTTACGAAACTTTATATGTACAATCACCATGATGTGTACATCTGCCTTTTGTATGTTTCATACCCTCATTTGCATAATTTATGCAAATTTTCTCCGTTTTTCATCTTCGCCATTCACACTTTCTGTTCCACTCATAACTCAGACACTAATTGTTCAAATATTACGAAACCACTGATGTGTACATCTGTCATTTTTATATTTCATACCCTCATTTGCATATTTGTATGTTTCATACCCTCATTTGCATATTTAATGCCATTTTTCAATTTTTTCAACTTTTACTTCTAAAACATGCTTACAATTGTAATACTTACTCTGCTATAATAATACTTATATATAATGGTCTGTTCATACAAAAGTTTAAACATTGATGCCCTTTTGCTATTTTCAAACATGTTTCTTTGACCAATGTTAAAGCGGGGGTATCTTGAGTGAGCTGTGCTCACTAATTCTCTTGTCTTCTTCAGTTCCAAAAGGTCTAGAGAGCTGAAATGCGATGTGAAGAATCCTTGGCTAATCGGCATTCTAAATTGTAGATTTGGTGACCCCATGACCCCAAATGTTGATTACAGGGTCACGACCTACAACAAAACTATTTTAACAAGCTTTGAACTGTACTCTTGAGATTTTATGTACTCTTCACTTCAGTCAGTATAGAGACTAACAAATATGTGAGTTCTAACACAATGCTTTGAGAAAGAACAATTGAGACTTGAAAATTAAGAATTTAGGGTTTAAAAAAACATTGAATGTAATATTTATTTAGTAAAACCATCTTTTTATAACTTTCATATAAGTAATTATAAAAAAACATTTTTTTTATTTAAAGGCTATAATGTAAAAGTAATTGGTAAAAGCATCCCGTTCCTTTAAAAAAGTATCTTGTAGTTAGTATGATTCAATTTTGAGCTGCAGCCCACTTTCATTATTAGGCACACCTAACAACAAGACAATACTCATGTTTGATGTTATACAATGTTATTTTTATGTTTCTGTCTCGCTGATTTTGTAACCAGCTTTTTGACATATATGTACCGGAGCGGCGTTGAAATAAGCCCTTTTTGACTTGTTCGCCAATCCTATTTTCATGTAAATGAAATAAAATACGTTTAAACCATAATGTAAGAAGTAATACTGTTCTTCAGCTGCTAATTCTATGTTAAGATAACACTGTTGCTATTGATATCTATTTAACCAAGTCAGAATTAAACATTAAATTCAAAAGTGCAATTTAAATGACTATTGAATAATTGTATAGCAATGTTTGAAACAATAATATAATTTATTTAAGGGAAGGTGATTTTGTATGTGATTGTAATGGATAAATTCCCAACTAAATAAGCCTTTTCTCTAACAACTTTGTTTTTCTTTATACTTCTTTTGTTTAAAAAAATACAGACTGAAAATGTGTATTTTAATCTGAATATAAACGGGGGAAATGTATTTTAAAAATCCGAATTATTTTTGTTTAAATTAATCAGTCAAACTTTAAAGTTGAAAGTCAAGTAATGTAATGTAATGTTTCTTAACATAACATTTTTGCCTGAAGGTGTACAAACTGTAACGAATATATCATATTCTTCTTTATTTAAATATGTTATTTGTTTGTACTTGTCAAGTAATTACTAAATGTCAATGATAATGTAAAATACAGGTATTTCAACTTTTACATTTTTTGATTGAAAAACATATTAGATTTGAATCAACTTACTAGTACTTGTCAAGTATACATCCATTCATCTGTTTTATCAACTTACCTATTCCATGTACATCAATCTCATCTGTTGTAAAACATTCAACTGGCTTCCAATCACCTCGCTAATCCTTCATGCAGTCTCTGTTCATTCCACTCAATTAGCTATTAAACCTTTGACCATAAACTCTATTTATTGTATAAACAACTCATCTCCAATCTGTTGTAAAAACAATTTATTGTTTCCCCCTTATGTATCACTTGAACAAGTTAATACTTTTGTTAATAAAATGGATTGGATTGTTCTTTATGCTCCGTTGTCATTTCTATCTACATGTTCATTGTCAAGGTAGAAATCTCGTCATTGAGTGGAGTTCTATTGTTTGTCAATGAGGCTATAGGTGTTAATGACCACTGCAGATCATACTTAGAATCCAGTACTTCGATAAAGCTGAATTCTGTTTGTGGGAGAAATAATGCGGAAGTACCGCTAATAATAAAGTTGCAGCAAAAATAAGGATCTTTGGTTGCTGAAATGCAATGGAAATCATCCAGATTTATTATAGTTGCGGAAATGCAATGGAAATCATTTGGATCTATGGTTGCGAAAATGCAATGGAAATCATCCAGATGTATAGTTGCGGAAATGTAATGGAAATCATCCAAATTTATAGTTGCGGAAATGTAATGGAAATCATCCAAATTTATAGTTGCGGAAATGCAATGGAAATCATCCAGATTTATTCTAGTTGCGGAAATGCAATGGAAATCATCCAGATTTATTCTAGTTGCGGAAATGCAGTGGAAATGTTATGTTTTTATTAATGCTGAAATGCTGCGGAAATCATGAGGATTATAATGAATGAATTTCTGTTTGCGGAAATCTGACAGAAAGTGGGTAACTGAAACCTGGCGGAAATCTACCGGAGAATGGTTCATTATTAATTTCCGCACTTGCGGAAATGAACAAGAAATTTGCGGAAACGTAACAGAAACTATATGTAAAGTTAAATTTCCCACACCTTTCCGCAATATTTCTACCTTGCGGAAATGAAGTTATTTTTGCTGTGCTATTTTCTCTTGGGGTATTATTTCAACATCCTTTCTCGACAGGCAAACAGTGATAAGAAATTCTAAATTTTACCAAGGGATAACTAATATTCTTAGGTAATAAAAGGTAGGCATCAAAGAAGGTAAAATCTTAATGTATTTATAATATTGTATTTCTATGTCTTTCCCCTACTTTTGGTAAAAATGATCTTTTAGAGTAGTTTCTACTGTCTTAAGTAGCCATAATCGACTATAATTACCAGGAAAAGACAATTACTTGCATTACACATGAATTTAAGATATTTTCAACAGAACTAAGCCATGCATAGGAGTGATTATTAATAACGCTATCTAATGACATAAAATTGTAAATTATTGAGGATAATTCAAAATAGAATAGAGGTGGGTTGAGTGTATGCCAAAAAATTATAATTAATTTAGATACTGTATACATGAATGCTGATTGGATATCTTCCATATTCACCGTACAACATAAAATTCGATGTTGACATTCTAAGACCCGAGGCTAATTTGAGAAACGTGGTATGTATATTTTCGAGTATATCTGTTTTTAACATGACCCCAAAATTCAGAGCCGTATAACATGATAGCAAGGATCATCGCATCAAACGCTTTAACAACCGTGACAGTCAAGGGGTAGATCGTTATTTCTTGCCATTTACGGTAACAGATACATACATTTCTTAGCTTGTGTAGCTACATTGTAGTTCATTTACACCAGTATATTTTCTGTTTTTATGAAACTTAAATCCTAAGTCGTTATAATTATCAACTATTTCAACTTCATCTTCACCATAGTAAAATCACAGGGGCGTGAACGCTTAGAAACAGCGTTTGGAAGATATATGCCTATATAGACCCTACCCTATTACTGTATTTATAGAAAGGCATGTCTTCCAAACGCTGTTTCTGAGCGATACACGCCCCTTTGAGTAAAATGACAATTCATTTACTCTACACTTACCACTTCCATAGATAACAATTTTAGTCTTATCATTATTAACTGTCAGGTTACATTTCTCACAATAAACTCACGAAAGTAATCAAGCCGACGCTGATGTAGCGAATAAAACAGTATCGTCTGCATATAGTAGTACGAGTCGCGCAAAACAGAATACATTCATATCAGCATTTTCACGGTCCATGATTTATCGTTATTTAAAGTCAAGAAAGACCCAATTTAAATAAATTTAGATCGACTTTTCTATATAATGTTAATACAGAGTATATAACATTACAAAATATGTCGATCTAAATTTATTTAGATTGGACAAACCCCAAATACTTTTTCCTTTAAATATCAAAAATAGAGCCATGGGCTCTGTAGCTCATCAGGGTTTCATTGATTTATTATCTAAGGTTGAATATCTAAGTTATCTCAAGTAATAGGTATTTAGATCATGACCCCTGTGACCAACATTTGGAGTCACAGGGTCACCAATCCTACAATTAAGAATCAGCTTTGACCAAAGAGTCTCTACACAACATTTCACCTTTCTAGAGCTTTACATACTCGAGATAAAGATGAAAATAGTTTTTTTGGTCATGACCCGTGACCTATATTGGGGTCACAGGGTCACAAAATCTACAATTTTGAATCCCCATTGGCCAAGGAGTCTGCACATAACCTTTCAGCTGTCTAGACCTTTTGGAACTGGAGAAGATGATGAAAATAGGTTTTTAAGGATGTGACCCCTGTGACCCCATTTGGGGTCACGTGGTCACACAATCTACATTTAAGAATCCCCATTGGCCAAGGAGTCTGCACACAACTTTTCAGCTCTCTAGACCTTTTGGAACTGGAGAAGAAGATGAAAATAGGTTCTTAAGGATGTGACCCCTGTGACCCCATTTGGGGTCATGGGGTCACGAAATCTACAATTTAGAATCACAATTGGCCAAGGAGTCTGCACATAAAATTTCATTGGTTCTGGAGAAGAAGTCGAAAAAGCGAAAAGTTTACGGACGGATGGACGGATGGACGGATGGACGGATGGACGGATGGACGAACGCCGGACACCATGCCATGCCATAAGCCCACCGGGCCTTTCAGGCCTGATGAGCTAAAAAGTAACATAGCGAGTGGGTGTTTTACGGTATTGTCACTTTATTCTGCATTGCCACCTTCACATAAACAGACCTAAAGACAGTGTAGAAAACTCACGAAAATCCAAGCCAGACAACCGGACTGGTAACTGAAATCACAGGTGAAGTTTAGCGCAAATATGTTGCGCAACAGAGATGAACGACCAGTTTTGTGCGAACTAAGTGAGCAAAGGTTGGCAACGTATTTCTCTCGACTCAAATCGAAATAATTTTCAACTGACAAAGTTCAATGTTCCAAAAATTCAAACTAGACATCCATTTGTACATAGGGGTATGATCTCCTTATTCCAACCTTCTATGGCACAATTACTCACATAAAAGATATTTAATTTAAGATTTTAAGCGTTTTTGGTGAACTTTGATGAAATTTGCGTTAGGACCCTTAGAATCGTAAATTGACGTTTTCATTTTTGACCAAAAAACACGAATAAAGGATTTTTTGTAGAAAATATTTTCATACGTATGTTTCTAATGATGTTTAGAGTCATTTGGGGGATCAAAGGCGAAAATTTTTTTTTTTGGTGAACTTGATGAAATGTGCGTTAGGGACCCTTAGAAGCGTAAATTGACGTTTTCATTTCTGACCAAAAAACACGAATAAAGGCTTTTTTGCAGAAAATATTTTTATAGGTATGTTTCTAATGATGTTTAGAGTCATTTGGGGGACCAAAGGCGAAAATTATTTTTTTGGTGAACATTGATGAAATTTGCGTTAGGACCCTTAGAATCGTAAATTGACGTTTTCATTTTTGACCAAAAAACACGAATAAAGGCTTTTTTGTAGAAAATATTTTCATACGTATGTTTCTAATGATGTTTAGAGTCATTTGGGGGATCAAAGGCGAAAATTATTTTTTTTTGGTGAACTTGATGATATTTGCGTTAGGGACCTTAGAAGCGTAAATTGACGTTTTCATTTCTGACCAAAAAACACGAATAAAAGCTTTTTTGCAGAAAATATTTTTATAGGTATGTTTCTAATGATGTTTAGAGTCATTTGGGGGACCAAAGGCGAAAATTATTTTTTTGGTGAATTTTGATGAAATTTGCGTTAGGACCTTTAGAAACGTAAATTGACGTTTTCATTTTTGACCGAAAAACACGAATAAAGGCTTTTTTGCAGAAAATATTTTATAGGTATGTTTCTAATGATGTTTAGAGTCATTTGGGGGACCAAAGGCGAAAATTATTTTTTTGGTGAACTTTGATGAAATTAGCGTTAGGGACCCTTAGAAGCCTAAATTGACGTTTTCATTTCTGACCAAAATACACGAATAAAGGCTTTTTTGCAAAAAATATTTTATAGGTATGTTTCTAATGATGTTTAGAGTCATTTGGGGGACCAAAGGCGAAAATTATTTTTTTGGTGAATTTTGATGAAATTTGCGTTAGGTCCCTTAGAAAAGTAAATTGACGTTTTCATTTTTGACCCAAAAAAACGAATAAAGGCTTTTTTGCCGAAAATATTTTTATAGGTATGTTTTTTAATGATGTTTATAGTCATTTGGGGGACCAAATGCGAAAATTGTTTTTTGGGTGAATTTTGATGAAATTTGCGTTAGGACCCTTAGAAAAGTAAATTGACGTTTTCATTTTTGACCAAAAAACACGAATAAAGGCTTTTTTGCAGAAAATATTTTTATAGGTATGTTTCTAATGATGTTTAGAGTCATTTGGGGGACCAAAGGCGAAAATTATTTTTGGTGAATTTTGATGAAATTTGCGTTAGGACCCTTAGAAAAGTAAATTGACGTTTTCATTTTTAACCAAAAAAAAAAAAAACGAATAAAGGCTTTTTGGCAGAAAATATTTTTATAGGTATGTTTGTATGATGTTTAGAGTCATTTGGGGGACCAAAGGCGAAAATTATTTTTTTGGTGAACTTTGATGAAATTTGCGTTAGGACCTTTAGAAACGTAAATTGACGTTTTCATTTTTGACCAAAAAACACGAATAAAGGCTTTTTTGCAGGAAATATTTTTATTGGTATGTTTCTAATGATGTTTAGAGTCATTTGGGGGACCAAAGGCTAAAATTATTTTTTTGGTGAATTTTAATGAAATTTTGCGTTAGGACCTTCAGAAACGTAAATTGACGTTTTCATTTTTGACCAAAAAACACGAATAAAGGCTTTTTGGCAGAAAATAATTTTATAGGTATGTTTCTAATGATGTTTAGAGTCATTTGGGGGACCAAAGGCGAAAATTATTTTTGGTGAATTTTGATGAAATTTGCGTTAGGACCCTTAGAAAAGTAAATTGACGTTTTCATTTTTAACCCAAAAAAAACGAATAAAGGCTTTTTGGCAGAAATATTTTTATAGGTATGTTTCTAATGATGTTTAGAGTCATTTGGGGGACCAAATGCGAAAATTGTTTTTTGGGTGAATTTTGATGAAATTTGCGTTAGGTCCCTTAGAAAAGTAAATTGACGTTTTCATTTTTGACCCAAAAAAACGAATAAAGGCTTTTTGGCAGAAATATTTTTATAGGTATGTTTCTAATGATGTTTAGAGTCATTTGGGGGACCAAAGGCGAAAATTATTTTTGGTGAATTTTGATGAAATTTGCGGTAGGACCCTTAGAAAAGTAAATTGACGTTTTCATTTTTAACCAAAAAAAAAAAAAACGAATAAAGGCTTTTTGGCAGAAAATATTTTTATAGGTATGTTTGTATGATGTTTAGAGTCATTTGGGGGACCAAAGGCGAAAATTATTTTTTTGGTGAACTTTGATGAAATTTGCGTTAGGACCTTTAGAAACGTAAATTGACGTTTTCATTTTTGACCAAAAAACACGATTAAAGGCTTTTTTGCCGAAAATATTTTTATAGGTATGTTTCTAATGATGTTTAGAGTCATTTGGGGGACCAAAGGCGAAAATTATTTTTTTGGTGAACTTTGATGAAATTTGCGTTAGGACCTTTAGAAACGTAAATTGACGTTTTCATTTTTGACCAAAAAACACGAATAAAGGCTTTTTTGCAGGAAATATTTTTATTGGTATGTTTCTAATGATGTTTAGAGTCATTTGGGGGACCAAAGGCTAAAATTATTTTTTTGGTGAATTTTAATGAAATTTTGCGTTAGGACCTTCAGAAACGTAAATTGACGTTTTCATTTTTGACCAAAAAACACGAATAAAGGCTTTTTGGCAGAAAATAATTTTATAGGTATGTTTCTAATGATGTTTAGAGTCATTTGGGGGACCAAAGGCGAAAATTATTTTTGGTGAATTTTGATGAAATTTGCGTTTGCAGCTTCAGAAGCGTAAATTGACGTTTTCATTTTTGATAAAAAAAACACGAATAAAGGCCTTTTTGCAGAAAATATTTTTATAGGTATGTTTCTAATGATGTTTAGAGTCATTTGGGGGACCAAAGGCTAAAATTATTTTTTTGGTGAATTTTGATGAAATTTGCGTTAGGACCTTTAGAAACGTAAATTGACGTTTTCATTTTTGACCGAAAAACACGAATAAAGGCTTTTTGGCAGAAAATAATTTTATAGGTATGTTTCTAATGATGTTTAGAGTCATTTGGGGGACCAAAGGCGAAAATTATTTTTGGTGAATTTTGATGAAATTTGCGTTAGGACCCTTAGAAAAGTAAATTGACGTTTTCATTTTTAACCCAAAAAAAACGAATAAAGGCTTTTTGGCAGAAATATTTTTATAGGTATGTTTCTAATGATGTTTAGAGTCATTTGGGGGACCAAATGCGAAAATTGTTTTTTGGGTGAATTTTGATGAAATTTGCGTTAGGACCCTTAGAAAAGTAAATTGACGTTTTCATTTTTGACCAAAAAACACGAATAAAAGCTTTTTTGCAGAAAATATTTTTATAGGTATGTTTCTAATGATGTTTAGAGTCATTTGGGGGACCAAAGGCGAAAATTATTTTTTTGGTGAATTTTGATGAAATTTGCGTTAGGTCCCTTAGAAAAGTAAATTGACGTTTTCATTTTTGACCCAAAAAAACGAATAAAGGCTTTTTTGCCGAAAATATTTTTATAGGTATGTTTCTAATGATGTTTATAGTCATTTGGGGGACCAAATGCGAAAATTGTTTTTTGGGTGAATTTTGATGAAATTTGCGTTAGGACCCTTAGAAAAGTAAATTGAAGTTTTCATTTTTGACCAAAAAACACGAATAAAGGCTTTTTTGCAGAAAATATTTTTTATAGGTATGTTTCTAATGATGTTTAGAGTCATTTGGGGGACCAAAGGCGAAAATTATTTTTTTGGTGAATTTTGATGAAATTTGCGTTAGGACCTTTAGAAACGTAAATTGACGTTTTCATTTTTGACCAAAAAAAAAAACGAATAAAGGCTTTTTGGCAGAAAATATTTTTATAGGTATGTTTCTAATGATGTTTAGAGTCATTTGGGGGACGAAAGGCGAAAATTATTTTTTTGGTGAACTTTGATGAAATTTGCGTTAGGACCTTTAGAAACGTAAATTGACGTTTTCATTTTTGACCAAAAAACACGATTAAAGGCTTTTTTGCCGAAAATATTTTTATAGGTATGTTTCTAATGATGTTTAGAGTCATTTGGGGGACCAAAGGCGAAACTTATTTTGTTGGTGAATTTTGATGAAATTTGCGTTAGGGATCCATAGAAGCGTAAATTGACGTTTTCATTTTTGATAAAAAAAACACGAATAAAGGCCTTTTTGCAGAAAATATTTTTATAGGTATGTTTCTAATGATATTTAGAGTCATTTGGGGGATCAAAGTCGAAAATTTATTTTTTGGTGAACTTTGATGAAATTTGCGTTTGCAGCTTCAGAAGCGTAAATTGACGTTTTCATTTTTGATAAAAAAAACACGAATAAAGGCCTTTTTGCAGAAAATATTTTTATAGGTATGTTTCTAATGATGTTTAGAGTCATTTGGGGGACCAAAGGCTAAAATTATTTTTTTGGTGAATTTTGATGAAATTTGCGTTAGGACCTTTAGAAACGTAAATTGACGTTTTCATTTTTGACCGAAAAACACGAATAAAGGCTTTTTGGCAGAAAATATTTTATAGGTATGTTTCTAATGATGTTTAGAGTCATTTGGGGGACCAAAGGCGAAAATTATTTTGTTGGTGAATTTTGATGAAATTTGCGTTAGGGATCCATAGAAGCGTAAATTGACGTTTTCATTTTTGACCAAAAAACACGAATAAAGGCTTTTTTGCAGGAAATATTTTTTATAGCTATGTTTCTAATGATATTTAGAGTCATTTGGGGGACCAAAGGCGAAAATTATTTTTTTGGTGAATTTTGATGAAATTTGCGTTAGGACCTTTAGAAACGTAAATTGACGTTTTCATTTTTGACCAAAAAACACGAATAAAGGCTTTTTTGCAGAAAATATTTTTATTGGTATGTTTCTAATGATGTTTAGAGTCATTTGGGGGACCAAAGGCTAAAATTATTTTTTTGGTGAATTTTGATGAAATTTGCGTTAGGACCTTTAGAAACGTAAATTGACGTTTTCATTTTTGACCGAAAAACACGAATAAAGGCTTTTTGGCAGAAAATATTTTATAGGTATGTTTCTAATGATGTTTAGAGTCATTTGGGGGACCAAAGGCTAAAATCATTTTGTTGGTGAATTTTGATGAAATTTGCGTTAGGGATCCATAGAAGCGTAAATTGACGTTTTCATTTTTGACCAAAAAACACGAATGAAGGCTTTTTTGCAGGAAATATTTTTATATCTATGTTTCTAATGATGTTTAGAGTCATTTGGGGGACCAAAGGCGAAAATTATTTTTTTGGTGAATTTTGATGAAATTTGCGTTAGGACCTTTAGAAACGTAAATTGACGTTTTCATTTTTGACCAAAAAACACGAATAAAGGCTTTTTTGCAGAAAATATTTTTATAGCTATGTTTCTAATGATGTTTAGAGTCATTTGGGGGACCAAAAGCGAAAATTATTTTTTGGTGAACTTTGATGAAATTTGCGTTAGGGACCCTTAGAAGCCTAAATTGACGTTTTCATTTTTGACCAAAAAACACGAATAAAGGCTTTTTTGCAGAAAATATTTTATAGGTATGTTTCTAATGATGTTTAGAGTCATTTGGGGGACCAAAGGCGAAAAATATTTTTTTGGTGAACTTTGATGAAATTTGCGTTAGGGACCATTAGATGCGTAAATTGACGTTTTCATTTCTGACCAAAAAACACGAATAAAGTCTTTTTTGTAGAAAATATTTTATAGGTATGTTTCTAATGATGTTTAGAGTCATTTGGGGGACCAAAGGCTAAAATTATTTTTTTGGTGAATTTTGATGAAATTTTCGTTAGGGACCCTTAGAAGCCTAAATTGACGTTTTCATTTTTGACCAAAAAACACGAATAAAGGCTTTTTTGCAGAAAATATTTTTATAGCTATGTTTCTAATGATGTTTAGAGTCATTTGGGGGACCAAAAGCGAAAATTATTTTTTGGTGAACTTTGATGAAATTTGCGTTAGGGACCCTTAGAAGCCTAAATTGACGTTTTCATTTTTGACCAAAAAACACGAATAAAGGCTTTTTTGCAGAAAATATTTTCATAGGTATGTTTCTAATGATGTTTAGAGTCATTTGGGGGACCAAAGGCTAAAATTATTTTTTTGGTGAACTTTGATGAAATTTGCGTTAGGGACCATTAGATGCGTAAATTGACGTTTTCATTTCTGACCAAAAAAAACGAATAAAGGCTTTTTTGTAGAAAATATTTTATAGGTATGTTTCTAATGATGTTTAGAGTCATTTGGGGGACCAAAGGCGAAAATTATTTTTTTGGTGAATTTTGATGAAATTTGCGTTAGGGACCCTTAGAAGCCTAAATTGACGTTTTCATTTTTGACCAAAAAACACGAATAAAGGCTTTTTTGCAGAAAATATTTTTATAGCTATGTTTCTAATGATGTTTATAGTAATTTGGGGGACCAAAAGCGAAAATTATTTTTTGGTGAACTTTGATGAAATTTGCGTTAGGGACCCTTAGAAGCCTAAATTGACGTTTTCATTTTTGACCAAAAAACACGAATAAAGGCTTTTTTGCAGAAAATATTTTTATAGGTATGTTTCTAATGATGTTTAGAGTCATTTGGGGGACCAAAGGCGAAAAATATTTTTTTGGTGAACTTTGATGAAATTTGCGTTAGGGACCATTAGATGCGTAAATTGACGTTTTCATTTCTGACCAAAAAACACGAATAAAGTCTTTTTTGTAGAAAATATTTTATAGGTATGTTTCTAATGATGTTTAGAGTCATTTGGGGGACCAAAGGCGAAAATTATTTTTTTGGTGAATTTTGATGAAATTTGCGTTAGGGACCCTTAGAAGCCTAAATTGACGTTTTCATTTTTGACCAAAAAACACGAATAAAGGCTTTTTTGCAGAAAATATTTTTATAGCTATGTTTCTAATGATGTTTAGAGTCATTTGGGGGACCAAAAGCGAAAATTATTTTTTGGTGAACTTTGATGAAATTTGCGTTAGGGACCCTTAGAAGCCTAAATTGACGTTTTCATTTTTGACCAAAAAACACGAATAAAGGCTTTTTTGCAGAAAATATTTTTATAGGTATGTTTCTAATGATGTTTAGAGTCATTTGGGGGACCAAAGGCGAATATTATTTTTTTGGTGAACTTTGATGAAATTTGCGTTAGGGACCATTAGATGCGTAAATTGACGTTTTCATTTCTGACCAAAAAACACGAATAAAGGCTTTTTTGCAGAAAATATTTTATAGGTATGTTTCTAATGATGTTTAGAGTCATTTGGGGGACCAAAGGCTAAAATTATTTTTTTGGTGAATTTTGATGAAATTTTCGTTAGGGACCCTTAGAAGCTTAAATTGACGTTTTCATTTTTGACCAAAAAACACGAATAAAGGCTTTTTTGCAGAAAATATTTTTATAGCTATGTTTCTAATGATGTTTAGAGTCATTTGGGGGACCAAAAGCGAAAATTATTTTTTGGTGAACTTTGATGAAATTTGCGTTAGGGACCCTTAGAAGCCTAAATTGACGTTTTCATTTTTGACCAAAAAACACGAATAAAGGCTTTTTTGCAGAAAATATTTTCATAGGTATGTTTCTAATGATGTTTAGAGTCATTTGGGGGACCAAAGGCTAAAATTATTTTTTTGGTGAACTTTGATGAAATTTGCGTTAGGGACCATTAGATGCGTAAATTGACGTTTTCATTTCTGACCAAAAAACACGAATAAAGGCTTTTTTGTAGAAAATATTTTATAGGTATGTTTCTAATGATGTTTAGAGTCATTTGGGGGACCAAAGGCGAAAATTATTTTTTTGGTGAATTTTGATGAAATTTGCGTTAGGGACCCTTAGAAGCCTAAATTGACGTTTTCATTTTTGACCAAAAAACACGAATAAAGGCTTTTTTGCAGAAAATATTTTTATAGCTATGTTTCTAATGATGTTTATAGTAATTTGGGGGACCAAAAGCGAAAATTATTTTTTGGTGAACTTTGATGAAATTTGCGTTAGGGACCCTTAGAAGCCTAAATTGACGTTTTCATTTTTGACCAAAAAACACGAATAAAGGCTTTTTTGCAGAAAATATTTTTATAGGTATGTTTCTAATGATGTTTAGAGTCATTTGGGGGACCAAAGGCGAAAAATATTTTTTTGGTGAACTTTGATGAAATTTGCGTTAGGGACCATTAGATGCGTAAATTGACGTTTTCATTTCTGACCAAAAAACACGAATAAAGTCTTTTTTGTAGAAAATATTTTATAGGTATGTTTCTAATGATGTTTAGAGTCATTTGGGGGACCAAAGGCGAAAATTATTTTTTTGGTGAACTTTGATGAAATTTGCGTTAGGGACCATTAGATGCGTAAATTGACGTTTTCATTTCTGACCAAAAAACACGAATAAAGGCTTTTTTGTAGAAAATATTTTATAGGTATGTTTCTAATGATGTTTAGAGTCATTTGGGGGACCAAAGGCGAAAATTATTTTTTTGGTGAATTTTGATGAAATTTGCGTTAGGGACCCTTAGAAGCCTAAATTGACGTTTTCATTTTTGACCAAAAAACACGAATAAAGGCTTTTTTGCAGAAAATATTTTTATAGGTATGTTTCTAATGATGTTTAGAGTCATTTGGGGGACCAAAGGCGAAAAATATTTTTTTGGTGAACTTTGATGAAATTTGCGTTAGGGACCCTTAGAAGCCTAAATTGACGTTTGCATTTTTGACCAAAAAACACGAATAAAGGCTTTTTTGCAGAAAATATTTTTATAGGTATGTTTCTAATGATGTTTAGAGTCATTTGGGGGACCAAAGGCGAATATTATTTTTTTGGTGAACTTTGATGAAATTTGCGTTAGGGACCATTAGATGCGTAAATTGACGTTTTCATTTCTGACCAAAAAACACGAATAAAGGCTTTTTTGTAGAAAATATTTTATAGGTATGTTTCTAATGATGTTTAGAGTCATTTGGGGGACCAAAGGCGAAAATCATTTTTTTGATGAATTTTGATGAAATTTGCGTTAGGGACCCTTAGAAGCTTTAATTGACGTTTTCATTTTTGACCAAAAAACACGAATAAAGGCTTTTTTGCAGAAAATATTTTTATAGGTATGTTTCTAATGATGTTTAGAGTCATTTGGGGGACCAAAGGCGAAAATTATTTTTTTGGTGAATTTTGATGAAATTTTAGTTAGGGACCCATAGAAGCGTAAATTGACGTTTTCATTTTTGACCAAAAAACACGAATAAAGGCTTTTTTGCAGAAAATATTTTTATAGGTATGTTTCTAATGATGTTTAGAGTCATTTGGGGGACCAAAGGCGAAAATTATTTTTTTGGTGAATTTTGATGAAATTTGCGTTAGGGACCCATAGAAGCGTAAATTGACGTTTTCATTTTTGACCAAAAAACACGAATAAAGGCTTTTTTGCAGAAATATTTTATAGGTATGTTTCTAATGATGTTTAGAGTCATTTGGGGGACCAAAGGCGAAAATTATTTTGTTGGTGAACTTTGATGAAATTTGCGTTAGGACCTTTAGAAACGTAAATTGACGTTTTCATTTTTGACCAAAAAACACGAATAAAGGTTTTTTTGCAGAAAATATTTTTATAGGTATGTTTCTAATGATGTTTAGAGTCATAAGGGGGACCAAAGGCGAAATTTATTTTTTTTGGTGAATTTTGATGAAATTTGCGTTAGGACCTTTAGAAACGTAAATTGACGTTTTCATTTTTGACCAAAAAACACGAATAAAGGCTTTTTTGCAGAAAATATTTTTATAGGTATGTTTCTAATGATGTTTAGAGTCATTTGGGGGACCAAAGGCGAAAATTATTTTTTTGGTGAATTTTGATGAAATTTTAGTTAGGGACCCATAGAAGCGTAAATTGACGTTTTCAGTTTTGACCAAAAAACACGAATAAAGGCTTTTTTGCAGAAAATATTTTTATAGGTATGTTTCTAATGATGTTTAGAGTCATTTGGGGGACCAAAGGCGAAAATTATTTTTTTGGTGAATTTTGATGAAATTTGCGTTAGGGACCCTTAGAAGCGTAAATTGACGTTTTCATTTTTGACCAAAAAACACGAATAAAGGCTTTTTTGCAGAAATATTTTATAGGTATGTTTCTAATGATGTTTAGAGTCATTTGGGGGACCAAAGGCGAAAATTATTTTGTTGGTGAACTTTGATGAAATTTGCGTTAGGACCTTTAGAAACGTAAATTAACGTTTTCATTTTTGACCAAAAAACACGAATAAAGGCTTTTTTGCAGAAAATATTTTTATAGGTATGTTTCTAATGATGTTTAGAGTCATTTGGGGGACCAAAGGCGAAAATTATTTTTTTGGTGAATTTTGATGAAATTTGCGTTAGGACCTTTAGAAACGTAAATTGACGTTTTAATTTTTGACCGAAAAACACGAATAAAGGCTTTTTTGCAGAAAATATTTTATAGGTATGTTTCTAATGATGTTTAGAGTCATTTGGGGGACCAAAGGCGAAAATTATTTTTTTGGTGAATTTTGATGAAATTTGCGTTAGGGACCCTTAGAAGCCTAAATTGACGTTTTCATTTTTGACCAAAAAACACGAATAAAGGCTTTTTTGCAGAAAATATTTTTATTGGTATGTTTCTAATGATGTTTAGAGTCATTTGGGGGACCAAAAGCTAAAATTATTTTTTTGGTGAATTTTGATGAAATTTGCGTTAGGACCTTTAGAAACGTAAATTGACGTTTTCATTTTTGACCGAAAAACACGAATAAAGGCTTTTTGGCAGAAAATATTTTATAGGTATGTTTCTAATGATGTTTAGAGTCATTTGGGGGACCAAAGGCTAAAATCATTTTGTTGGTGAATTTTGATGAAATTTGCGTTAGGGATCCATAGAAGCGTAAATTGACGTTTTCATTTTTGACCAAAAAACACGAATGAAGGCTTTTTTGCAGGAAATATTTTTATATCTATGTTTCTAATGATGTTTAGAGTCATTTGGGGGACCAAAGGCGAAAATTATTTTTTTGGTGAATTTTGATGAAATTTGCGTTAGGACCTTTAGAAACGTAAATTGACGTTTTCATTTTTGACCAAAAAACACGAATAAAGGCTTTTTTGCAGAAAATATTTTTATAGCTATGTTTCTAATGATGTTTAGAGTCATTTGGGGGACCAAAAGCGAAACTTATTTTTTGGTGAACTTTGATGAAATTTGCGTTAGGGACCCTTAGAAGCCTAAATTGACGTTTTCATTTTTGACCAAAAAACACGAATAAAGGCTTTTTTGCAGAAAATATTTTATAGGTATGTTTCTAATGATGTTTAGAGTCATTTGGGGGACCAAAGGCGAAAAATATTTTTTTGGTGAACTTTGATGAAATTTGCGTTAGGGACCATTAGATGCGTAAATTGACGTTTTCATTTCTGACCAAAAAACACGAATAAAGTCTTTTTTGTAGAAAATATTTTATAGGTATGTTTCTAATGATGTTTAGAGTCATTTGGGGGACCAAAGGCTAAAATTATTTTTTTGGTGAATTTTGATGAAATTTTCGTTAGGGACCCTTAGAAGCCTAAATTGACGTTTTCATTTTTGACCAAAAAACACGAATAAAGGCTTTTTTGCAGAAAATATTTTTATAGCTATGTTTCTAATGATGTTTAGAGTCATTTGGGGGACCAAAAGCGAAAATTATTTTTTGGTGAACTTTGATGAAATTTGCGTTAGGGACCCTTAGAAGCCTAAATTGACGTTTTCATTTTTGACCAAAAAACACGAATAAAGGCTTTTTTGCAGAAAATATTTTCATAGGTATGTTTCTAATGATGTTTAGAGTCATTTGGGGGACCAAAGGCTAAAATTATTTTTTTGGTGAACTTTGATGAAATTTGCGTTAGGGACCATTAGATGCGTAAATTGACGTTTTCATTTCTGACCAAAAAACACGAATAAAGGCTTTTTTGTAGAAAATATTTTATAGGTATGTTTCTAATGATGTTTAGAGTCATTTGGGGGACCAAAGGCGAAAATTATTTTTTTGGTGAATTTTGATGAAATTTGCGTTAGGGACCCTTAGAAGCCTAAATTGACGTTTTCATTTTTGACCAAAAAACACGAATAAAGGCTTTTTTGCAGAAAATATTTTTATAGCTATGTTTCTAATGATGTTTATAGTAATTTGGGGGACCAAAAGCGAAAATTATTTTTTGGTGAACTTTGATGAAATTTGCGTTAGGGACCCTTAGAAGCCTAAATTGACGTTTTCATTTTTGACCAAAAAACACGAATAAAGGCTTTTTTGCAGAAAATATTTTTATAGGTATGTTTCTAATGATGTTTAGAGTCATTTGGGGGACCAAAGGCGAAAAATATTTTTTTGGTGAACTTTGATGAAATTTGCGTTAGGGACCATTAGATGCGTAAATTGACGTTTTCATTTCTGACCAAAAAACACGAATAAAGTCTTTTTTGTAGAAAATATTTTATAGGTATGTTTCTAATGATGTTTAGAGTCATTTGGGGGACCAAAGGCGAAAATTATTTTTTTGGTGAATTTTGATGAAATTTGCGTTAGGGACCCTTAGAAGCCTAAATTGACGTTTTCATTTTTGACCAAAAAACACGAATAAAGGCTTTTTTGCAGAAAATATTTTTATAGCTATGTTTCTAATGATGTTTAGAGTCATTTGGGGGACCAAAAGCGAAAATTATTTTTTGGTGAACTTTGATGAAATTTGCGTTAGGGACCCTTAGAAGCCTAAATTGACGTTTTCATTTTTGACCAAAAAACACGAATAAAGGCTTTTTTGCAGAAAATATTTTTATAGGTATGTTTCTAATGATGTTTAGAGTCATTTGGGGGACCAAAGGCGAATATTATTTTTTTGGTGAACTTTGATGAAATTTGCGTTAGGGACCATTAGATGCGTAAATTGACGTTTTCATTTCTGACCAAAAAACACGAATAAAGGCTTTTTTGTAGAAAATATTTTATAGGTATGTTTCTAATGATGTTTAGAGTCATTTGGGGGACCAAAGGCTAAAATTATTTTTTTGGTGAATTTTGATGAAATTTTCGTTAGGGACCCTTAGAAGCCTAAATTGACGTTTTCATTTTTGACCAAAAAACACGAATAAAGGCTTTTTTGCAGAAAATATTTTTATAGCTATGTTTCTAATGATGTTTAGAGTCATTTGGGGGACCAAAAGCGAAAATTATTTTTTGGTGAACTTTGATGAAATTTGCGTTAGGGACCCTTAGAAGCCTAAATTGACGTTTTCATTTTTGACCAAAAAACACGAATAAAGGCTTTTTTGCAGAAAATATTTTCATAGGTATGTTTCTAATGATGTTTAGAGTCATTTGGGGGACCAAAGGCTAAAATTATTTTTTTGGTGAACTTTGATGAAATTTGCGTTAGGGACCATTAGATGCGTAAATTGACGTTTTCATTTCTGACCAAAAAACACGAATAAAGGCTTTTTTGTAGAAAATATTTTATAGGTATGTTTCTAATGATGTTTAGAGTCATTTGGGGGACCAAAGGCGAAAATTATTTTTTTGGTGAATTTTGATGAAATTTGCGTTAGGGACCCTTAGAAGCCTAAATTGACGTTTTCATTTTTGACCAAAAAACACGAATAAAGGCTTTTTTGCAGAAAATATTTTTATAGCTATGTTTCTAATGATGTTTATAGTAATTTGGGGGACCAAAAGCGAAAATTATTTTTTGGTGAACTTTGATGAAATTTGCGTTAGGGACCCTTAGAAGCCTAAATTGACGTTTTCATTTTTGACCAAAAAACACGAATAAAGGCTTTTTTGCAGAAAATATTTTTATAGGTATGTTTCTAATGATGTTTAGAGTCATTTGGGGGACCAAAGGCGAAAAATATTTTTTTGGTGAACTTTGATGAAATTTGCGTTAGGGACCATTAGATGCGTAAATTGACGTTTTCATTTCTGACCAAAAAACACGAATAAAGGCTTTTTTGTAGTAAATATTTTATAGGTATGTTTCTAATGATGTTTAGAGTCATTTGGGGGACCAAAGGCGAAAATTATTTTTTTGGTGAATTTTGATGAAATTTGCGTTAGGGACCCTTAGAAGCCTAAATTGACGTTTTCATTTTTGACCAAAAAACACGAATAAAGGCTTTTTTGCAGAAAATATTTTTATAGGTATGTTTCTAATGATGTTTAGAGTCATTTGGGGGACCAAAGGCGAAAAATATTTTTTTGGTGAACTTTGATGAAATTTGCGTTAGGGACCCTTAGAAGCCTAAATTGACGTTTGCATTTTTGACCAAAAAACACGAATAAAGGCTTTTTTGCAGAAAATATTTTTATAGGTATGTTTCTAATGATGTTTAGAGTCATTTGGGGGACCAAAGGCGAATATTATTTTTTTGGTGAACTTTGATGAAATTTGCGTTAGGGACCATTAGATGCGTAAATTGACGTTTTCATTTCTGACCAAAAAACACGAATAAAGGCTTTTTTGTAGAAAATATTTTATAGGTATGTTTCTAATGATGTTTAGAGTCATTTGGGGGACCAAAGGCGAAAATCATTTTTTTGGTGAATTTTGATGAAATTTGCGTTAGGGACCCTTAGAAGCCTAAATTGACGTTTTCATTTTTGACCAAAAAACACGAATAAAGGCTTTTTTGCAGAAAATATTTTTATAGGTATGTTTCTAATGATGTTTAGAGTCATTTGGGGGACCAAAGGCGAAAATTATTTTTTTGGTGAATTTTGATGAAATTTTCGTTAGGGACCCTTAGAAGCGTAAATTGACGTTTTCATTTTTGACCAAAAAACACGAATAAAGGCTTTTTTGCAGAAAATATTTTTATAGGTATGTTTCTAATGATGTTTAGAGTCATTTGGGGGACCAAAGGCGAAAATTATTTTTTTGGTGAATTTTGATGAAATTTGCGTTAGGGACCCAAAGAAGCGTAAATTGACGTTTTCATTTTTGACCAAAAAACACGAATAAAGGCTTTTTTGCAGAAATATTTTATAGGTATGTTTCTAATGATGTTTAGAGTCATTTGGGGGACCAAAGGCGAAAATTATTTTGTTGGTGAACTTTGATGAAATTTGCGTTAGGACCTTTAGAAACGTAAATTGACGTTTTCATTTTTGACCAAAAAACCCGAATAAAGGTTTTTTTGCAGAAAATATTTTTATAGGTATGTTTCTAATGATGTTTAGAGTCATAAGGGGGACCAAAGGCGAAATTTATTTTTTTTGGTGAATTTTGATGAAATTTGCGTTAGGACCTTTAGAAACGTAAATTGACGTTTTCATTTTTGACCGAAAAACACGAATAAAGGCTTTTTTGCAGAAAATATTTTTATAGGTATGTTTCTAATGATGTTTAGAGTCATTTGGGGGACCAAAGGCGAAAATTATTTTTTTGGTGAATTTTGATGAAATTTTAGTTAGGGACCCATAGAAGCGTAAATTGACGTTTTCAGTTTTGACCAAAAAACACGAATAAAGGCTTTTTTGCAGAAAATATTTTTATAGGTATGTTTCTAATGATGTTTAGAGTCATTTGGGGGACCAAAGGCGAAAATTATTTTTTTGGTGAATTTTGATGAAATTTGCGTTAGGGACCCATAGAAGCGTAAATTGACGTTTTCATTTTTGACCAAAAAACACGAATAAAGGCTTTTTTGCAGAAATATTTTATAGGTATGTTTCTAATGATGTTTAGAGTCATTTGGGGGACCAAAGGCGAAAATTATTTTGTTGGTGAACTTTGATGAAATTTGCGTTAGGACCTTTAGAAACGTAAATTAACGTTTTCATTTTTGACCAAAAAACACGAATAAAGGTTTTTTTGCAGAAAATATTTTTATAGGTATGTTTCTAATGATGTTTAGAGTCATTTGGGGGACCAAAGGCGAAAATTATTTTTTTGGTGAATTTTGATGAAATTTGCGTTAGGACCTTTAGAAACGTAAATTGACGTTTTCATTTTTGACCGAAAAACACGAATAAAGGCTTTTTTGCAGAAAATATTTTATAGGTATGTTTCTAATGATGTTTAGAGTCATTTGGGGGACCAAAGGCGAAAATTATTTTTTTGGTGAATTTTGATGAAATTTGCGTTAGGGACCCTTAGAAGCCTAAATTGACGTTTTCATTTTTGACCAAAAAACACGAATAAAGGCTTTTTTGCAGAAAATATTTTTATAGGTATGTTTCTAATGATGTTTAGAGTCATTTGGGGGACCAAAGGCGAAAAATATTTTTTTGGTGAACTTTGATGAAATTTGCGTTAGGGACCATTAGATGCGTAAATTGACGTTTTCATTTCTGACCAAAAAACACGAATAAAGTCTTT
Organism: Gibbula magus; assembly: GCA_936450465.1. Taxonomy (NCBI): domain Eukaryota; kingdom Metazoa; phylum Mollusca; class Gastropoda; order Trochida; family Trochidae; genus Gibbula; species Gibbula magus. The sequence goes on along the minus strand of OW388298.1, from coordinate 21,489,369 downwards.
TTTGTAGAAAATATTTTATAGGTATGTTTCTAATGATGTTTAGAGTCATTTGGGGGACCAAAGGCGAAAATTATTTTTTTGGTGAATTTTGATGAAATTTGCGTTAGGGACCCTTAGAAGCCTAAATTGACGTTTTCATTTTTGACCAAAAAACACGAATAAAGGCTTTTTTGCAGAAAATATTTTTATAGCTATGTTTCTAATGATGTTTAGAGTCATTTGGGGGACCAAAAGCGAAAATTATTTTTTGGTGAACTTTGATGAAATTTGCGTTAGGGACCCTTAGAAGCCTAAATTGACGTTTTCATTTTTGACCAAAAAACACGAATTAAGGCTTTTTTGCAGAAAATATTTTTATAGGTATGTTTCTAATGATGTTTAGAGTCATTTGGGGGACCAAAGGCGAATATTATTTTTTTGGTGAACTTTGATGAAATTTGCGTTAGGGACCATTAGATGCGTAACTTGACGTTTTCATTTCTGACCAAAAAACACGAATAAAGGCTTTTTTGTAGAAAATATTTTATAGGTATGTTTCTAATGATGTTTAGAGTCATTTGGGGGACCAAAGGCGAAAATCATTTTTTTGGTGAATTTTGATGAAATTTGCGTTAGGGACCCTTAGAAGCCTAAATTGACGTTTTCATTTTTGACCAAAAAACACGAATAAAGGCTTTTTTGCAGAAAATATTTTTATAGGTATGTTTCTAATGATGTTTAGAGTCATTTGGGGGACCAAAGGCGAAAATTATTTTTTTGGTGAATTTTGATGAAATTTTAGTTAGGGACCCATAGAAGCGTAAATTGACGTTTTCATTTTTGACCAAAAAACACGAATAAAGGCTTTTTTGCAGAAAATATTTTTATAGGTATGTTTCTAATGATGTTTAGAGTCATTTGGGGGACCAAAGGCGAAAATTATTTTTTTGGTGAATTTTGATGAAATTTGCGTTAGGGACCCATAGAAGCGTAAATTGACGTTTTCATTTTTGACCAAAAAACACGAATAAAGGCTTTTTTGCAGAAATATTTTATAGGTATGTTTCTAATGATGTTTAGAGTCATTTGGGGGACCAAAGGCGAAAATTATTTTGTTGGTGAACTTTGATGAAATTTGCGTTAGGACCTTTAGAAACGTAAATTGACGTTTTCATTTTTGACCAAAAAACACGAATAAAGGTTTTTTTGCAGAAAATATTTTTATAGGTATGTTTCTAATGATGTTTAGAGTCATTTGGGGGACCAAAGGCGAAAATTATTTTTTTGGTGAATTTTGATGAAATTTGCGTTAGGACCTTTAGAAACGTAAATTGACGTTTTCATTTTTGACCGAAAAACACGAATAAAGGCTTTTTTGCAGAAAATATTTTATAGGTATGTTTCTAATGATGTTTAGAGTCATTTGGGGGACCAAAGGCGAAAATTATTTTTTTGGTGAACTTTGATGAAATTAGCGTTAGGGACCCTTAGAAGCCTAAATTGACGTTTTCATTTCTGACCAAAATACACGAATAAAGGCTTTTTTGCAAAAAATATTTTATAGGTATGTTTCTAATGATGTTTAGAGTCATTTGGGGGACCAAAGGCGAAAATTATTTTTTTGGTGAATTTTGATGAAATTTGCGTTAGGTCCCTTAGAAAAGTAAATTGACGTTTTCATTTTTGACCCAAAAAAACGAATAAAGGCTTTTTTGCCGAAAATATTTTTATAGGTATGTTTCTAATGATGTTTATAGTCATTTGGGGGACCAAATGCGAAAATTGTTTTTTGGGTGAATTTTGATGAAATTTGCGTTAGGACCCTTAGAAAAGTAAATTGACGTTTTCATTTTTGACCAAAAAACACGAATAAAGGCTTTTTTGCAGAAAATATTTTTATAGGTATGTTTCTAATGATGTTTAGAGTCATTTGGGGGACCAAAGGCGAAAATTATTTTTGGTGAATTTTGATGAAATTTGCGTTAGGACCCTTAGAAAAGTAAATTGACGTTTTCATTTTTAACCAAAAAAAAAAAAAAAACGAATAAAGGCTTTTTGGCAGAAAATATTTTTATAGGTATGTTTTCAATGATGTTTAGAGTCATTTGGGGGACCAAAGGCGAAAATTATTTTTTTGGTGAACTTTGATGAAATTTGCGTTAGGACCTTTAGAAACGTAAATTGACGTTTTCATTTTTGACCAAAAAACACGATTAAAGGCTTTTTTGCCGAAAATATTTTTATAGGTATGTTTCTAATGATGTTTAGAGTCATTTGGGGGACCAAAGGCGAAAATTATTTTTTTGGTGAATTTTGATGAAATTTGCGTTAGGACCTTTAGAAACGTAAATTGACGTTTTCATTTTTGACCAAAAAACACGAATAAAGGCTTTTTTGCAGGAAATATTTTTATTGGTATGTTTCTAATGATGTTTAGAGTCATTTGGGGGACCAAAGGCTAAAATTATTTTTTTGGTGAATTTTAATGAAATTTTGCGTTAGGACCTTCAGAAACGTAAATTGACGTTTTCATTTTTGACCAAAAAACACGAATAAAGGCTTTTTGGCAGAAAATAATTTTATAGGTATGTTTCTAATGATGTTTAGAGTCATTTGGGGGACCAAAGGCGAAAATTATTTTTTTGGTGAATTTTGATGAAATTTGCGTTAGGACCTTTAGAAACGTAAATTGACGTTTTCATTTTTGACCAAAAAAAAAAAACGAATAAAGGCTTTTTGGCAGAAAATATTTTTATAGGTATGTTTCTAATGATGTTTAGAGTCATTTGGGGGACCAAAGGCGAAAATTATTTTTTTGGTGAATTTTGATGAAATTTGCGTTAGGACCTTTAGAAACGTAAATTGACGTTTTCATTTTTGACCAAAAAAAACAAACGAATAAAGGCTTTTTGGCAGAAAATATTTTTATAGGTATGTTTCTAATGATGTTTAGAGTCATTTGGGGGACGAAAGGCGAAAATTATTTTTTTGGTGAATTTTGATGAAATTTTAGTTAGGGACCCATAGAAGCGTAAATTGACGTTTTCATTTTTGACCAAAAAACACGAATAAAGGCTTTTTTGCAGAAATATTTTATAGGTATGTTTCTAATGATGTTTAGAGTCATTTGGGGGACCAAAGGCGAAAATTATTTTGTTGGTGAACTTTGATGAAATTTGCGTTAGGACCTTTAGAAACGTAAATTGACGTTTTCATTTTTGACCAAAAAACACGAATAAAGGTTTTTTTGCAGAAAATATTTTTATAGGTATGTTTCTAATGATGTTTAGAGTCATTTGGGGGACCAAAGGCGAAAATTATTTTTTTGGTGAATTTTGATGAAATTTGCGTTAGGACCTTTAGAAACGTAAATTGACGTTTTCATTTTTGACCGAAAAACACGAATAAAGGCTTTTTTGCAGAAAATATTTTATAGGTATGTTTCTAATGATGTTTAGAGTCATTTGGGGGACCAAAGGCGAAAATTATTTTTTTGGTGAACTTTGATGAAATTAGCGTTAGGGACCCTTAGAAGCCTAAATTGACGTTTTCATTTCTGACCAAAATACACGAATAAAGGCTTTTTTGCAAAAAATATTTTATAGGTATGTTTCTAATGATGTTTAGAGTCATTTGGGGGACCAAAGGCGAAAATTATTTTTTTGGTGAATTTTGATGAAATTTGCGTTAGGTCCCTTAGAAAAGTAAATTGACGTTTTCATTTTTGACCCAAAAAAACGAATAAAGGCTTTTTTGCCGAAAATATTTTTATAGGTATGTTTCTAATGATGTTTATAGTCATTTGGGGGACCAAATGCGAAAATTGTTTTTTGGGTGAATTTTGATGAAATTTGCGTTAGGACCCTTAGAAAAGTAAATTGACGTTTTCATTTTTGACCAAAAAACACGAATAAAGGCTTTTTTGCAGAAAATATTTTTATAGGTATGTTTCTAATGATGTTTAGAGTCATTTGGGGGACCAAAGGCGAAAATTATTTTTGGTGAATTTTGATGAAATTTGCGTTAGGACCCTTAGAAAAGTAAATTGACGTTTTCATTTTTAACCAAAAAAAAAAAAAACGAATAAAGGCTTTTTGGCAGAAAATATTTTTATAGGTATGTTTTCAATGATGTTTAGAGTCATTTGGGGGACCAAAGGCGAAAATTATTTTTTTGGTGAACTTTGATGAAATTTGCGTTAGGACCTTTAGAAACGTAAATTGACGTTTTCATTTTTGACCAAAAAACACGATTAAAGGCTTTTTTGCCGAAAATATTTTTATAGGTATGTTTCTAATGATGTTTAGAGTCATTTGGGGGACCAAAGGCGAAAATTATTTTTTTGGTGAATTTTGATGAAATTTGCGTTAGGACCTTTAGAAACGTAAATTGACGTTTTCATTTTTGACCAAAAAACACGAATAAAGGCTTTTTTGCAGGAAATATTTTTATTGGTATGTTTCTAATGATGTTTAGAGTCATTTGGGGGACCAAAGGCTAAAATTATTTTTTTGGTGAATTTTAATGAAATTTTGCGTTAGGACCTTCAGAAACGTAAATTGACGTTTTCATTTTTGACCAAAAAACACGAATAAAGGCTTTTTGGCAGAAAATAATTTTATAGGTATGTTTCTAATGATGTTTAGAGTCATTTGGGGGACCAAAGGCGAAAATTATTTTTTTGGTGAATTTTGATGAAATTTGCGTTAGGACCTTTAGAAACGTAAATTGACGTTTTCATTTTTGACCAAAAAAAAAAAACGAATAAAGGCTTTTTGGCAGAAAATATTTTTATAGGTATGTTTCTAATGATGTTTAGAGTCATTTGGGGGACCAAAGGCGAAAATTATTTTTTTGGTGAATTTTGATGAAATTTGCGTTAGGACCTTTAGAAACGTAAATTGACGTTTTCATTTTTGACCAAAAAAAAAAAACGAATAAAGGCTTTTTGGCAGAAAATATTTTTATAGGTATGTTTCTAATGATGTTTAGAGTCATTTGGGGGACGAAAGGCGAAAATTATTTTTTTGGTGAATTTTGATGAAATTTTAGTTAGGGACCCATAGAAGCGTAAATTGACGTTTTCATTTTTGACCAAAAAACACGAATAAAGGCTTTTTTGCAGAAAATATTTTTATAGGTATGTTTCTAATGATGTTTAGAGTCATTTGGGGGACCAAAGGCGAAAATTATTTTTTTGGTGAATTTTGATGAAATTTGCGTTAGGGACCCTTAGAAGCGTAAATTGACGTTTTCATTTTTGACCAAAAAACACGAATAAAGGCTTTTTTGCAGAAATATTTTATAGGTATGTTTCTAATGATGTTTAGAGTCATTTGGGGGACCAAAGGCGAAAATTATTTTGTTGGTGAACTTTGATGAAATTTGCGTTAGGACCTTTAGAAACGTAAATTGACGTTTTCATTTTTGACCAAAAAACACGAATAAAGGTTTTTTTGCAGAAAATATTTTTATAGGTATGTTTCTAATGATGTTTAGAGTCATTTGGGGGACCAAAGGCGAAAATTATTTTTTTGGTGAATTTTGATGAAATTTGCGTTAGGACCTTTAGAAACGTAAATTGACGTTTTCATTTTTGACCGAAAAACACGAATAAAGGCTTTTTTGCAGAAAATATTTTATAGGTATGTTTCTAATGATGTTTAGAGTCATTTGGGGGACCAAAGGCGAAAATTATTTTTTTGGTGAACTTTGATGAAATTAGCGTTAGGGACCCTTAGAAGCCTAAATTGACGTTTTCATTTCTGACCAAAATACACGAATAAAGGCTTTTTTGCAAAAAATATTTTATAGGTATGTTTCTAATGATGTTTAGAGTCATTTGGGGGACCAAAGGCGAAAATTATTTTTTTGGTGAATTTTGATGAAATTTGCGTTAGGTCCCTTAGAAAAGTAAATTGACGTTTTCATTTTTGACCCAAAAAAACGAATAAAGGCTTTTTTGCCGAAAATATTTTTATAGGTATGTTTCTAATGATGTTTATAGTCATTTGGGGGACCAAATGCGAAAATTATTTTTGGTGAATTTTGATGAAATTTGCGTTAGGACCCTTAGAAAAGTAAATTGACGTTTTCATTTTTAACCAAAAAAAAAAAAAAACGAATAAAGGCTTTTTGGCAGAAAATATTTTTATAGGTATGTTTTCAATGATGTTTAGAGTCATTTGGGGGACCAAAGGCGAAAATTATTTTTTTGGTGAACTTTGATGAAATTTGCGTTAGGACCTTTAGAAACGTAAATTGACGTTTTCATTTTTGACCAAAAAACACGATTAAAGGCTTTTTTGCCGAAAATATTTTTATAGGTATGTTTCTAATGATGTTTAGAGTCATTTGGGGGACCAAAGGCGAAAATTATTTTTTTGGTGAATTTTGATGAAATTTGCGTTAGGACCTTTAGAAACGTAAATTGACGTTTTCATTTTTGACCAAAAAACACGAATAAAGGCTTTTTTGCAGGAAATATTTTTATTGGTATGTTTCTAATGATGTTTAGAGTCATTTGGGGGACCAAAGGCTAAAATTATTTTTTTGGTGAATTTTAATGAAATTTTGCGTTAGGACCTTCAGAAACGTAAATTGACGTTTTCATTTTTGACCAAAAAACACGAATAAAGGCTTTTTGGCAGAAAATAATTTTATAGGTATGTTTCTAATGATGTTTAGAGTCATTTGGGGGACCAAAGGCGAAAATTATTTTTTTGGTGAATTTTGATGAAATTTGCGCTAGGGACCCATAGAAGCGTAAATTGACGTTTTCATTTTTGACCAAAAAACACGAATAAAGGCTTTTTTGCAGAAAATATTTTTATAGGTATGTTTCTAATGATGTTTAGAGTCATTTGGGGGACCAAAGGCGAAAATTATTTTTTTGGTGAATTTTGATGAAATTTGCGTTAGGGACCCATAGAAGCGTAAATTGACGTTTTCATTTTTGACCAAAAAACACGAATAAAGGCTTTTTTGCAGAAATATTTTATAGGTATGTTTCTAATGATGTTTAGAGTCATTTGGGGGACCAAAGGCGAAAATTATTTTGTTGGTGAACTTTGATGAAATTTGCGTTAGGACCTTTAGAAACGTAAATTGACGTTTTCATTTTTGACCAAAAAACACGAATAAAGGTTTTTTTGCAGAAAATATTTTTATAGGTATGTTTCTAATGATGTTTAGAGTCATTTGGGGGACCAAAGGCGAAAATTATTTTTTTGGTGAATTTTGATGAAATTTGCGTTAGGACCTTTAGAAACGTAAATTGACGTTTTCATTTTTGACCGAAAAACACGAATAAAGGCTTTTTTGCAGAAAATATTTTATAGGTATGTTTCTAATGATGTTTAGAGTCATTTGGGGGACCAAAGGCGAAAATTATTTTTTTGGTGAACTTTGATGAAATTAGCGTTAGGGACCCTTAGAAGCCTAAATTGACGTTTTCATTTCTGACCAAAATACACGAATAAAGGCTTTTTTGCAAAAAATATTTTATAGGTATGTTTCTAATGATGTTTAGAGTCATTTGGGGGACCAAAGGCGAAAATTATTTTTTTGGTGAATTTTGATGAAATTTGCGTTAGGTCCCTTAGAAAAGTAAATTGACGTTTTCATTTTTGACCCAAAAAAACGAATAAAGGCTTTTTTGCCGAAAATATTTTTATAGGTATGTTTCTAATGATGTTTATAGTCATTTGGGGGACCAAATGCGAAAATTGTTTTTTGGGTGAATTTTGATGAAATTTGCGTTAGGACCCTTAGAAAAGTAAATTGACGTTTTCATTTTTGACCAAAAAACACGAATAAAGGCTTTTTTGCAGAAAATATTTTTATAGGTATGTTTCTAATGATGTTTAGAGTCATTTGGGGGACCAAAGGCGAAAATTATTTTTGGTGAATTTTGATGAAATTTGCGTTAGGACCCTTAGAAAAGTAAATTGACGTTTTCATTTTTAACCAAAAAAAAAAAAAAACGAATAAAGGCTTTTTGGCAGAAAATATTTTTATAGGTATGTTTTCAATGATGTTTAGAGTCATTTGGGGGACCAAAGGCGAAAATTATTTTTTTGGTGAACTTTGATGAAATTTGCGTTAGGACCTTTAGAAACGTAAATTGACGTTTTCATTTTTGACCAAAAAACACGATTAAAGGCTTTTTTGCCGAAAATATTTTTATAGGTATGTTTCTAATGATGTTTAGAGTCATTTGGGGGACCAAAGGCGAAAATTATTTTTTTGGTGAATTTTGATGAAATTTGCGTTAGGACCTTTAGAAACGTAAATTGACGTTTTCATTTTTGACCAAAAAACACGAATAAAGGCTTTTTTGCAGGAAATATTTTTATTGGTATGTTTCTAATGATGTTTAGAGTCATTTGGGGGACCAAAGGCTAAAATTATTTTTTTGGTGAATTTTAATGAAATTTTGCGTTAGGACCTTCAGAAACGTAAATTGACGTTTTCATTTTTGACCAAAAAACACGAATAAAGGCTTTTTGGCAGAAAATAATTTTATAGGTATGTTTCTAATGATGTTTAGAGTCATTTGGGGGACCAAAGGCGAAAATTATTTTTTTGGTGAATTTTGATGAAATTTGCGTTAGGACCTTTAGAAACGTAAATTGACGTTTTCATTTTTGACCAAAAAAAAAAAACGAATAAAGGCTTTTTGGCAGAAAATATTTTTATAGGTATGTTTCTAATGATGTTTAGAGTCATTTGGGGGACCAAAGGAGAAAATTATTTTTTTGGTGAATTTTGATGAAATTTACGTTAGGACCTTTAGAAACGTAAATTGACGTTTTCATTTTTGACCAAAAAAAAAAAACGAATAAAGGCTTTTTGGCAGAAAATATTTTTATAGGTATGTTTCTAATGATGTTTAGAGTCATTTGGGGGACGAAAGGCGAAAATTATTTTTTTGGTGAATTTTGATGAAATTTTAGTTAGGGACCCATAGAAGCGTAAATTGACGTTTTCATTTTTGACCAAAAAACACGAATAAAGGCTTTTTTGCAGAAAATATTTTTATAGGTATGTTTCTAATGATGTTTAGAGTCATTTGGGGGACCAAAGGCGAAAATTATTTTTTTGGTGAATTTTGATGAAATTTGCGTTAGGGACCCATAGAAGCGTAAATTGACGTTTTCATTTTTGACCAAAAAACACGAATAAAGGCTTTTTTGCAGAAATATTTTATAGGTATGTTTCTAATGATGTTTAGAGTCATTTGGGGGACCAAAGGCGAAAATTATTTTGTTGGTGAACTTTGATGAAATTTGCGTTAGGACCTTTAGAAACGTAAATTGACGTTTTCATTTTTGACCAAAAAACACGAATAAAGGTTTTTTTGCAGAAAATATTTTTATAGGTATGTTTCTAATGATGTTTAGAGTCATTTGGGGGACCAAAGGCGAAAATTATTTTTTTGGTGAATTTTGATGAAATTTGCGTTAGTTACCCATAGAAGCGTAAATTGACGTTTTCATTTTTGACCAAAAAACACGAATAAAGGCTTTTTTGCAGAAATATTTTATAGGTATGTTTCTAATGATGTTTAGAGTCATTTGGGGGACCAAAGGCGAAAATTATTTTGTTGGTGAACTTTGATGAAATTTGCGTTAGGACCTTTAGAAACGTAAATTGACGTTTTCATTTTTGACCAAAAAACACGAATAAAGGTTTTTTTGCAGAAAATATTTTTATAGGTATGTTTCTAATGATGTTTAGAGTCATTTGGGGGACCAAAGGCGAAAATTATTTTTTTGGTGAATTTTGATGAAATTTGCGTTAGGACCTTTAGAAACGTAAATTGACGTTTTCATTTTTGACCGAAAAACACGAATAAAGGCTTTTTTGCAGAAAATATTTTATAGGTATGTTTCTAATGATGTTTAGAGTCATTTGGGGGACCAAAGGCGAAAATTATTTTTTTGGTGAACTTTGATGAAATTAGCGTTAGGGACCCTTAGAAGCCTAAATTGACGTTTTCATTTCTGACCAAAATACACGAATAAAGGCTTTTTTGCAAAAAATATTTTATAGGTATGTTTCTAATGATGTTTAGAGTCATTTGGGGGACCAAAGGCGAAAATTATTTTTGGTGAATTTTGATGAAATTTGCGTTAGGACCCTTAGAAAAGTAAATTGACGTTTTCATTTTTGACCAAAAAACACGAATAAAGGCTTTTTTGCAGAAAATATTTTTATAGGTATGTTTCTAATGATGTTTAGAGTCATTTGGGGGACCAAAGGCGAAAATTATTTTTGGTGAATTTTGATGAAATTTGCGTTAGGACCCTTAGAAAAGTAAATTGACGTTTTCATTTTTAACCAAAAAAAAAAAAAAACGAATAAAGGCTTTTTGGCAGAAAATATTTTTATAGGTATGTTTTCAATGATGTTTAGAGTCATTTGGGGGACCAAAGGCGAAAATTATTTTTTTGGTGAACTTTGATGAAATTTGCGTTAGGACCTTTAGAAACGTAAATTGACGTTTTCATTTTTGACCAAAAAACACGATTAAAGGCTTTTTTGCCGAAAATATTTTTATAGGTATGTTTCTAATGATATTTAGAGTCATTTGGGGGATCAAAGTCGAAAATTTATTTTTTGGTGAACTTTGATGAAATTTGCGTTTGCAGCTTCAGAAGCGTAAATTGACGTTTTCATTTTTGTTAAAAAAAACACGAATAAAGGCCTTTTTGCAGAAAATATTTTTATAGGTATGTTTCTAATGATGTTTAGAGTCATTTGGGGGACCAAAGGCTAAAATTATTTTTTTGGTGAACTTTGATGAAATTTGCGTTAGGACCTTTAGAAACGTAAATTGACGTTTTCATTTTTGACCAAAAAACACGATTAAAGGCTTTTTTGCCGAAAATATTTTTATAGGTATGTTTCTAATGATGTTTAGAGTCATTTGGGGGACCAAAGGCGAAAATTATTTTTTTGGTGAATTTTGATGAAATTTGCGTTAGGACCTTTAGAAACGTAAATTGACGTTTTCATTTTTGACCAAAAAACACGAATAAAGGCTTTTTTGCAGGAAATATTTTTATTGGTATGTTTCTAATGATGTTTAGAGTCATTTGGGGGACCAAAGGCTAAAATTATTTTTTTGGTGAATTTTAATGAAATTTTGCGTTAGGACCTTCAGAAACGTAAATTGACGTTTTCATTTTTGACCAAAAAACACGAATAAAGGCTTTTTGGCAGAAAATATTTTTATAGGTATGTTTCTAATGATGTTTAGAGTCATTTGGGGGACCAAAGGCGAAAATTATTTTTTTGGTGAATTTTGATGAAATTTGCGTTAGGACCTTTAGAAACGTAAATTGACGTTTTCATTTTTGACCAAAAAAAAAAAACGAATAAAGGCTTTTTGGCAGAAAATATTTTTATAGGTATGTTTCTAATGATGTTTAGAGTCATTTGGGGGACCAAAGGCGAAAATTATTTTTTTGGTGAACTTTGATGTAATTTGCGTTAGGACCTTTAGAAACGTAAATTGACGTTTTCATTTCTGACCAAAATACACGAATAAAGGCTTTTTTGCCGAAAATATTTTTATAGGTATGTTTCTAATGATGTTTAGAGTCATTTGGGGGACCAAAGGCGAAAATTATTTTGTTGGTGAATTTTGATGAAATTTGCGTTAGGGATCCATAGAAGCGTAAATTGACGTTTTCATTTTTGATAAAAAAAACACGAATAAAGGCCTTTTTGCAGAAAATATTTTTATAGGTATGTTTCTAATGATATTTAGAGTCATTTGGGGGATCAAAGTCGAAAATTTATTTTTTGGTGAACTTTGATGAAATTTGCGTTTGCAGCTTCAGAAGCGTAAATTGACGTTTTCATTTTTGTTAAAAAAAACACGAATAAAGGCCTTTTTGCAGAAAATATTTTTATAGGTATGTTTCTAATGATGTTTAGAGTCATTTGGGGGACCAAAGGCGAAAATTATTTTTTTGGTGAATTTTGATGAAATTTGCGTTAGGACCTTTAGAAACGTAAATTGACGTTTTCATTTTTGACCGAAAAACACGAATAAAGGCTTTTTGGCAGAAAATATTTTATAGGTATGTTTCTAATGATGTTTAGAGTCATTTGGGGGACCAAAGGCGAAAATTATTTTGTTGGTGAATTTTGATGAAATTTGCGTTAGGGATCCAAAGAAGCGTAAATTGACGTTTTCATTTTTGACCAAAAAACACGATTAAAGGCTTTTTTGCAGGAAATATTTTTATAGCTATGTTTCTAATGATGTTTAGAGTCATTTGGGGGACCAAAGGCGAAAATTATTTTTTTGGTGAATTTTGATGAAATTTGCGTTAGGACCTTTAGAAACGTAAATTGACGTTTTCATTTTTGACCAAAAAACACGAATAAAGGCTTTTTTGCAGAAAATATTTTTATTGGTATGTTTCTAATGATGTTTAGAGTCATTTGGGGGACCAAAGGCTAAAATTATTTTTTTGGTGAATTTTGATGAAATTTGCGTTAGGACCTTTAGAAACGTAAATTGACGTTTTCATTTTTGACCGAAAAACACGAATAAAGGCTTTTTCGCAGAAAATATTTTATAGGTATGTTTCTAATGATGTTTAGAGTCATTTGGGGGACCAAAGGCGAAAATTATTTTGTTGGTGAATTTTGATGAAATTTGCGTTAGGGATCCATAGAAGCGTAAATTGACGTTTTCATTTTTGATAAAAAAAACACGAATAAAGGCCTTTTTGCAGAAAATATTTTTATAGGTATGTTTCTAATGATATTTAGAGTCATTTGGGGGATCAAAGTCGAAAATTTATTTTTTGGTGAACTTTGATGAAATTTGCGTTTGCAGCTTCAGAAGCGTAAATTGACGTTTTCATTTTTGTTAAAAAAAACACGAATAAAGGCCTTTTTGCAGAAAATATTTTTATAGGTATGTTTCTAATGATGTTTAGAGTCATTTGGGGGACCAAAGGCGAAAATTATTTTTTTGGTGAATTTTGATGAAATTTGCGTTAGGACCTTTAGAAACGTAAATTGACGTTTTCATTTTTGACCGAAAAACACGAATAAAGGCTTTTTGGCAGAAAATATTTTATAGGTATGTTTCTAATGATGTTTAGAGTCATTTGGGGGACCAAAGGCGAAAATTATTTTGTTGGTGAATTTTGATGAAATTTGCGTTAGGGATCCAAAGAAGCGTAAATTGACGTTTTCATTTTTGACCAAAAAACACGATTAAAGGCTTTTTTGCAGGAAATATTTTTATAGCTATGTTTCTAATGATGTTTAGAGTCATTTGGGGGACCAAAGGCGAAAATTATTTTTTTGGTGAATTTTGATGAAATTTGCGTTAGGACCTTTAGAAACGTAAATTGACGTTTTCATTTTTGACCAAAAAACACGAATAAAGGCTTTTTTGCAGAAAATATTTTTATTGGTATGTTTCTAATGATGTTTAGAGTCATTTGGGGGACCAAAGGCTAAAATTATTTTTTTGGTGAATTTTGATGAAATTTGCGTTAGGACCTTTAGAAACGTAAATTGACGTTTTCATTTTTGACCGAAAAACACGAATAAAGGCTTTTTGGCAGAAAATATTTTATAGGTATGTTTCTAATGATGTTTAGAGTCATTTGGGGGACCAAAGGCGAAAATCATTTTGTTGGTGAATTTTGATGAAATTTGCGTTAGGGATCCATAGAAGCGTAAATTGACCTTTTCATTTTTGACCAAAAAACACGAATAAAGGCTTTTTTGCAGGAAATATTTTTATATCTATGTTTCTAATGATGTTTAGAGTCATTTGGGGGACCAAAGGCGAAAATTATTTTTTGGTGAACTTTGATGAAATTTGCGTTAGGGACCCTTAGAAGCGTAAATTGACGTTTTCATTTTTGACCAAAAAACACGAATAAAGGCTTTTTTGCAGAAAATATTTTTATAGGTATGTTTCTAATGATGTTTAGAGTCATTTGGGGGACCAAAGGCTAAAATTATTTTTTTGGTTAATTTTGATGAAATTTGCGTTAGGACCTTTAGAAACGTAAATTGACGTTTTCATTTTTGACCGAAAAACACGAATAAAGGCTTTTTGGCAGAAAATATTTTATAGGTATGTTTCTAATGATGTTTAGAGTCATTTGGGGGACCAAAGGCGAAAATCATTTTGTTGGTGAATTTTGATGAAATTTGCGTTAGGGATCCATAGAAGCGTAAATTGACGTTTTCATTTTTGACCAAAAAACCCGAATAAAGGCTTTTTTGCAGGAAATATTTTTATATCTATGTTTCTAATGATGTTTAGAGTCATTTGGGGGACCAAAGGCGAAAATTATTTTTTTGGTGAATTTTGATGAAATTTGCGTTAGGACCTTTAGAAACGTAAATTGACGTTTTCATTTTTGACCAAAAAACACGAATAAAGGCTTTTTTGCAAAAAATATTTTTATAGGTATGTTTCTAATGATGTTTAGAGTCATTTGGGGGACCAAAAGCGAAAATTATTTTTTGGTGAACTTTGATGAAATTTGCGTTAGGGACCCTTAGAAGCCTAAATTGACGTTTTCATTTTTGACCAAAAAACACGAATAAAGGCTTTTTTGCAGAAAATATTTTTATAGCTATGTTTCTAATGATGTTTAGAGTCATTTGGGGGACCAAAGTCGAAAAATATTTTTTTGGTGAACTTTGATGAAATTTGCGTTAGGGACCATTAGATGCGTAAATTGACGTTTTCATTTCTGACCAAAAAACACGAATAAAGTCTTTTTTGTAGAAAATATTTTATAGGTATGTTTCTAATGATGTTTAGAGTCATTTGGGGGACCAAAGGCGAAAATTATTTTTTTGGTGAATTTTGATGAAATTTGCGTTAGGACCCTTAGAAGCCTAAATTGACGTTTTCATTTTTGACCAAAAAACACGAATAAAGGCTTTTTTGCAGAAAATATTTTTATAGCTATGTTTCTAATGATGTTTAGAGTCATTTGGGGGACCAAAAGCGAAAATTATTTTTTGGTGAACTTTGATGAAATTTGCGTTAGGGACCCTTAGAAGCCTAAATTGACGTTTTCTTTTTTGACCAAAAAACACGAATAAAGGCTTTTTTGCAGAAAATATTTTTATAGGTATGTTTCTAATGATGTTTAGAGTCATTTGGGGGACCAAAGGCGAAAAATATTTTTTTGGTGAACTTTGATGAAATTTGCGTTAGGGACCATTAGATGCGTAAATTGACGTTTTCATTTCTGACCAAAAAACACGAATAAAGTCTTTTTTGTAGAAAATATTTTATAGGTATGTTTCTAATGATGTTTAGAGTCATTTGGGGGACCAAAGGCGAAAATTATTTTTTTGGTGAATTTTGATGAAATTTGCGTTAGGACCTTTAGAAACGTAAATTGACGTTTTCATTTTTGACCAAAAAACACGAATAAAGGCTTTTTTGCAGAAAATATTTTTATAGGTATGTTTCTAATGATGTTTAGAGTCATTTGGGGGACCAAAAGCGAAAATTATTTTTTGGTGAACTTTGATGAAATTTGCGTTAGGGACCCTTAGAAGCCTAAATTGACGTTTTCATTTTTGACCAAAAAACACGAATAAAGGCTTTTTTGCAGAAAATATTTTTATAGCTATGTTTCTAATGATGTTTAGAGTCATTTGGGGGACCAAAGTCGAAAAATATTTTTTTGGTGAACTTTGATGAAATTTGCGTTAGGGACCATTAGATGCGTAAATTGACGTTTTCATTTTTGACCAAAAAACACGAATAAAGGCTTTTTTGCAGAAAATATTTTATAGGTATGTTTCTAATGATGTTTAGAGTCATTTGGGGGACCAAAGGCGAAAATTATTTTTTTGGTGAATTTTGATGAAATTTGCGTTAGGGACCCTTAGAAGCCTAAATTGACGTTTTCATTTTTGACCAAAAAACACGAATAAAGGCTTTTTTGCAGAAAATATTTTTATAGCTATGTTTCTAATGATGTTTAGAGTCATTTGGGGGACCAAAAGCGAAAATTATTTTTTGGTGAACTTTGATGAAATTTGCGTTAGGGACCCTTAGAAGCCTAAATTGACGTTTTCTTTTTTGACCAAAAAACACGAATAAAGGCTTTTTTGCAGAAAATATTTTTATAGGTATGTTTCTAATGATGTTTAGAGTCATTTGGGGGACCAAAGGCGAAAAATATTTTTTTGGTGAACTTTGATGAAATTTGCGTTAGGGACCATTAGATGCGTAAATTGACGTTTTCATTTCTGACCAAAAAACACGAATAAAGTCTTTTTTGTAGAAAATATTTTATAGGTATGTTTCTAATGATGTTTAGAGTCATTTGGGGGACCAAAGGCGAAAATTATTTTTTTGGTGAATTTTGATGAAATTTGCGTTAGGGACCCTTAGAAGCCTAAATTGACGTTTTCATTTTTGACCAAAAAACACGAATAAAGGCTTTTTTGCAGAAAATATTTTTATAGCTATGTTTCTAATGATGTTTAGAGTCATTTTGGGGACCAAAAGCGAAAATTATTTTTTGGTGAACTTTGATGAAATTTGCGTTAGGGACCCTTAGAAGCCTAAATTGACGTTTTCATTTTTGACCAAAAAACACGAATAAAGGCTTTTTTGCAGAAAATATTTTTATAGGTATGTTTCTAATGATGTTTAGAGTCATTTGGGGGACCAAAGGCGAATATTATTTTTTTGGTGAACTTTGATGAAATTTGCGTTAGGGACCATTAGATGCGTAACTTGACGTTTTCATTTCTGACCAAAAAACACGAATAAAGGCTTTTTTGTAGAAAATATTTTATAGGTATGTTTCTAATGATGTTTAGAGTCATTTGGGGGACCAAAGGCGAAAATTATTTTTTTGGTGAATTTTGATGAAATTTTAGTTAGGGACCCATAGAAGCGTAAATTGACGTTTTCATTTTTGACCAAAAAACACGAATAAAGGCTTTTTTGCAGAAAATATTTTTATAGGTATGTTTCTAATGATGTTTAGAGTCATTTGGGGGACCAAAGGCGAAAATTATTTTTTTGGTGAATTTTGATGAAATTTGCGTTAGGACCTTTAGAAACGTAAATTGACGTTTTCATTTTTGACCGAAAAACAAGAATAAAGGCTTTTTTGCAGAAAATATTTTTATAGGTATGTTTCTAATGATGTTTAGAGTCATTTGGGGGACCAAAGGCGAAAATTATTTTTGGTGAATTTTGATGAAATTTGCGTTAGGACCCTTAGAAAAGTAAATTGACGTTTTCATTTTTAACCAAAAAAAAAAAAAAAACGAATAAAGGCTTTTTGGCAGAAAATATTTTTATAGGTATGTTTCTAATGATGTTTAGAGTCATTTGGGGGACCAAAGGCGAAAATTATTTTTTTGGTGAACTTTGATGAAATTAGCGTTAGGGACCCTTAGAAGCCTAAATTGACGTTTTCATTTCTGACCAAAATACACGAATAAAGGCTTTTTTGCAAAAAATATTTTATAGGTATGTTTCTAATGATGTTTAGAGTCATTTGGGGGACCAAAGGCGAAAATTATTTTTTTGGTGAATTTTGATGAAATTTGCGTTAGGTCCCTTAGAAAAGTAAATTGACGTTTTCATTTTTGACCCAAAAAAACGAATAAAGGCTTTTTTGCCGAAAATATTTTTATAGGTATGTTTCTAATGATGTTTATAGTCATTTGGGGGACCAAATGCGAAAATTGTTTTTTGGGTGAATTTTGATGAAATTTGCGTTAGGACCGTTAGAAAAGAAAATTGACGTTTTCATTTTTGACCAAAAAACACGAATAAAGGCTTTTTTGCAGAAAATATTTTTATAGGTATGTTTCTAATGATGTTTAGAGTCATTTGGGGGACCAAAGGCGAAAATTATTTTTGGTGAATTTTGATGAAATTTGCGTTAGGACCCTTAGAAAAGTAAATTGACGTTTTCATTTTTAACCAAAAAAAAAAAAAAACGAATAAAGGCTTTTTGGCAGAAAATATTTTTATAGGTATGTTTATAATGATGTTTAGAGTCATTTGGGGGACCAAAGGCGAAAATTATTTTGTTGGTGAATTTTGATGAAATTTGCGTTAGGACCTTTAGAAACGTAAATTGACGTTTTCATTTTTGACCGAAAAACACGAATAAAGGCTTTTTTGCAGAAAATATTTTAATAGGTATGTTTCTAATGATGTTTAGAGTCATTTGGGGGACCAAAGGCGAAAATTATTTTTGGTGAATTTTGATGAAATTTGCGTTAGGACCTTTAGAAACGTAAATTGACGTTTTCATTTTTGACCGAAAAACACGAATAAAGGCTTTTTTGCAGAAAATATTTTTATAGGTATGTTTCTAATGATGTTTAGAGTCATTTGGGGGACCAAAGGCGAAAATTATTTTTGGTGAATTTTGATGAAATTTGCGTTAGGACCCTTAGAAAAGTAAATTGACGTTTTCATTTTTAACCAAAAAAAAAAAAAAAACGAATAAAGGCTTTTTGCAGGAAAATATTTTTATAGGTATGTTTCTAATGATGTTTAGAGTCATTTGGGGGACCAAAGGCGAAAATTATTTTTTTGGTGAACTTTGATGAAATTAGCGTTAGGGACCCTTAGAAGCCTAAATTGACGTTTTCATTTCTGACCAAAATACACGAATAAAGGCTTTTTTGCAAAAAATATTTTATAGGTATGTTTCTAATGATGTTTAGAGTCATTTGGGGGACCAAAGGCGAAAATTATTTTTTTGGTGAATTTTGATGAAATTTGCGTTAGGTCCCTTAGAAAAGTAAATTGACGTTTTCATTTTTGACCCAAAAAAACGAATAAAGGCTTTTTTGCCGAAAATATTTTTATAGGTATGTTTCTAATGATGTTTATAGTCATTTGGGGGACCAAATGCGAAAATTGTTTTTTGGGTGAATTTTGATGAAATTTGCGTTAGGACCCTTAGAAAAGTAAATTGACGTTTTCATTTTTGACCAAAAAACACGAATAAAGGCTTTTTTGCAGAAAATATTTTTATAGGTATGTTTCTAATGATGTTTAGAGTCATTTGGGGGACCAAAGGCGAAAATTATTTTTGGTGAATTTTGATGAAATTTGCGTTAGGACCCTTAGAAAAGTAAATTGACGTTTTCATTTTTAACCAAAAAAAAAAAAAAAACGAATAAAGGCTTTTTGGCAGAAAATATTTTTATAGGTATGTTTCTAATGATGTTTAGAGTCATTTGGGGGACCAAAGGCGAAAATTATTTTTTTGGTGAACTTTGATGAGTTTGCGTTAGGACCTTTAGAAACGTAAATTGACGTTTTCATTTTTGACCAAAAAACACGATTAAAGGCTTTTTTGCCGAAAATATTTTTATAGGTATGTTTCTAATGATGTTTAGAGTCATTTGGGGGACCAAAGGCGAAAATTATTTTTTTGGTGAATTTTGATGAAATTTGCGTTAGGACCTTTAGAAACGTAAATTGACGTTTTCATTTTTGACCAAAAAACACGAATAAAGGCTTTTTTGCAGGAAATTTTTTTATTGGTATGTTTCTAATGATGTTTAGAGTCATTTGGGGGACCAAAGGCTAAAATTATTTTTTTGGTGAATTTTAATGAAATTTTGCGTTAGGACCTTCAGAAACGTAAATTGACGTTTTCATTTTTGACCAAAAAACACGAATAAAGGCTTTTTGGCAGAAAATAATTTTATAGGTATGTTTCTAATGATGTTTAGAGTCATTTGGGGGACCAAAGGCGAAAATTATTTTTTTGGTGAATTTTGATGAAATTTGCGTTAGGACCTTTAGAAACGTAAATTGACGTTTTCATTTTTGACCAAAAAAAAACAAACGAATAAAGGCTTTTTGGCAGAAAATATTTTTATAGGTATGTTTCTAATGATGTTTAGAGTCATTTGGGGGACCAAAGGCGAAAATTATTTTTTTGGTGAATTTTGATGAAATTTGCGTTAGGACCTTTAGAAACGTAAATTGACGTTTTCATTTTTGACCAAAAAAAAAAAACGAATAAAGGCTTTTTGGCAGAAAATATTTTTATAGGTATGTTTCTAATGATGTTTAGAGTCATTTGGGGGACGAAAGGCGAAAATTATTTTTTTGGTGAACTTTGATGAAATTTGCGTTAGGACCTTTAGAAACGTAAATTGACGTTTTCATTACTGACCAAAATACACGAATAAAGGCTTTTTTGCCGAAAATATTTTTATAGGTATGTTTCTAATGATGTTTAGAGTCATTTGGGGGACCGAAGGCGAAAATTATTTTGTTGGTGAATTTTGATGAAATTTGCGTTAGGGATCCATAGAAGCGTAAATTGACGTTTTCATTTTTGATAAAAAAAACACGAATAAAGGCCTTTTTGCAGAAAATATTTTTGTAGGTATGTTTCTAATGATATTTAGAGTCATTTGGGGGATCAAAGTCGAAAATTTATTTTTTGGTGAACTTTGATGAAATTTGCGTTTGCAGCTTCCGAAGCGTAAATTGACGTTTTCATTTTTGTTAAAAAAAACACGAATAAAGGCCTTTTTGCAGAAAATATTTTTATAGGTATGTTTCTAATGATGTTTAGAGTCATTTGGGGGACCAAAGGCGAAAATTATTTTTTTGGTGAATTTTGATGAAATTTGCGTTAGGACCTTTAGAAACGTAAATTGACGTTTTCATTTTTGACCGAAAAACACGAATAAAGGCTTTTTGGCAGAAAATATTTTATAGGTATGTTTCTAATGATGTTTAGAGTCATTTGGGGGACCAAAGGCGAAAATTATTTTGTTGGTGAATTTTGATGAAATTTGCGTTAGGGATCCAAAGAAGCGTAAATTGACGTTTTCATTTTTGACCAAAAAACACGATTAAAGGCTTTTTTGCAGGAAATATTTTTATAGCTATGTTTCTAATGATGTTTAGAGTCATTTGGGGGACCAAAGGCGAAAATTATTTTTTTGGTGAATTTTGATGAAATTTGCGTTAGGACCTTTAGAAACGTAAATTGACGTTTTCATTTTTGACCAAAAAACACGAATAAAGGCTTTTTTGCAGAAAGTATTTTTATAGGTATGTTTCTAATGATGTTTAGAGTCATTTGGGGGACCAAAGGCTAAAATTATTTTTTTGGTGAATTTTGATGAAATTTGCGTTAGGACCTTTAGAAACGTAAATTGACGTTTTCATTTTTGACCGAAAAACACGAATAAAGGCTTTTTGGCAGAAAATATTTTATAGGTATGTTTCTAATGATGTTTAGAGTCATTTGGGGGACCAAAGGCGAAAATCATTTTGTTGGTGAATTTTGATGAAATTTGCGTTAGGGATCCATAGAAGCGTAAATTGACGTTTTCATTTTTGACCAAAAAACACGAATAAAGGCTTTTTTGCAGGAAATATTTTTATATCTATGTTTCTAATGATGTTTAGAGTCATTTGGGGGACCAAAGGCGAAAATTATTTTTTTGGTGAATTTTGATGAAATTTGCGTTAGGACCTTTAGAAACGTAAATTGACGTTTTCATTTTTGACCAAAAAACACGAATAAAGGCTTTTTTGCAGAAAATATTTTTATAGCTATGTTTCTAATGATGTTTAGAGTCATTTGGGGGACCAAAAGCGAAAATTATTTTTTGGTGAACTTTGATGAAATTTGCGTTAGGGACCCTTAGAAGCCTAAATTGACGTTTTCATTTTTGACCAAAAAACACGAATAAAGGCTTTTTTGCAGAAAATATTTTTATAGGTATGTTTCTAATGATGTTTAGAGTCATTTGGGGGACCAAAGGCTAAAATTATTTTTTTGGTTAATTTTGATGAAATTTGCGTTAGGACCTTTAGAAACGTAAATTGACGTTTTCATTTTTGACCGAAAAACACGAATAAAGGCTTTTTGGCAGAAAATATTTTATAGGTATGTTTCTAATGATGTTTAGAGTCATTTGGGGGACCAAAGGCGAAAATCATTTTGTTGGTGAATTTTGATGAAATTTGCGTTAGGGATCCATAGAAGCGTAAATTGACGTTTTCATTTTTGACCAAAAAACCCGAATAAAGGCTTTTTTGCAGGAAATATTTTTATATCTATGTTTCTAATGATGTTTAGAGTCATTTGGGGGACCAAAGGCGAAAATTATTTTTTTGGTGAATTTTGATTTAATTTGCGTTAGGACCTTTAGAAACGTAAATTGACGTTTTCATTTTTGACCAAAAAACACGAATAAAGGCTTTTTTGCAGAAAATATTTTTATAGCTATGTTTCTAATGATGTTTAGAGTCATTTGGGGGACCAAAAGCGAAAATTATTTTTTGGTGAACTTTGATGAAATTTGCGTTAGGGACCCTTAGAAGCCTAAATTGACATTTTCATTTTTGACCAAAAAACACGAATAAAGGCTTTTTTGCAGAAAATATTTTTATAGGTATGTTTCTAATGATGTTTAGAGTCATTTGGGGGACCAAAGTCGAAAAATATTTTTTTGGTGAACTTTGATGAAATTTGCGTTAGGGACCATTAGATGCGTAAATTGACGTTTTCATTTCTGACCAAAAAACACGAATAAAGTCTTTTTTGTAGAAAATATTTTATAGGTATGTTTCTAATGATGTTTAGAGTCATTTGGGGGACCAAAGGCGAAAATTATTTTTTTGGTGAATTTTGATGAAATTTGCGTTAGGGACCCTTAGAAGCCTAAATTGACGTTTTCATTTTTGACCAAAAAACACGAATAAAGGCTTTTTTGAAGAAAATATTTTTTTAGCTATGTTTCTAATGATGTTTAGAGTCATTTGGGGGACCAAAAGCGAAAATTATTTTTTGGTGAACTTTGATGAAATTTGCGTTAGGGACCCTTAGAAGCGTAAATTGACGTTTTCATTTTTGACCAAAAAACACGAATAAAGGCTTTTTTGCAGAAAATATTTTTATAGGTATGTTTCTAATGATGTTTAGAGTCATTTGGGGGACCAAAGGCGAAAATTATTTTTTTGGTGAACTTTGATGAAATTTGCGTTAGGGACCATTAGATGCGTAAAATGACGTTTTCATTTCTGACCAAAAAACACGAATGAAGGCTTTTTTGTAGAAAATATTTTATAGGTATGTTTCTAATGATGTTTAGAGTCATTTGGGGGACCAAAGGCGAAAATTATTTTTTTGGTGAATTTTGATGAAATTTGCGTTAGGGACCCTTAGAAGCCTAAATTGACGTTTTCATTTTTGACCAAAAAACACGAATAAAGGCTTTTTTGCAGAAATATTTTTATAGCTATGTTTCTAATGATGTTTAGAGTCATTTGGGGGACCAAAAGCGAAAATTATTTTTTGGTGAACTTTGATGAAATTTGCGTTAGGGACCCTTAGAAGCCTAAATTGACGTTTTCTTTTTTGACCAAAAATCACGAATAAAGGCTTTTTTGCAGAAAATATTTTTATAGGTATGTTTCTAATGATGTTTAGAGTCATTTGGGGGACCAAAGGCGAAAAATATTTTTTTGGTGAACTTTGATGAAATTTGCGTTAGGGACCATTAGATGCGTAAATTGACGTTTTCATTTCTGACCAAAAAACACGAATAAAGTCTTTTTTGTAGAAAATATTTTATAGGTATGTTTCTAATGATGTTTAGAGTCATTTGGGGGACCAAAGGCGAAAATTATTTTTTTGGTGAATTTTGATGAAATTTGCGTTAGGGGCCCTTAGAAGCGTAAATTGACGTTTTCATTTTTGACCAAAAGACACGAATAAAGGCTTTTTTGCAGAAAATATTTTTATAGCTATGTTTCTAATGATGTTTAGAGTCATTTGGGGGACCAAAAGCGAAAATTATTTTTTGGTGAACTTTGATGAAATTTGCGTTAGGGACCCTTAGAAGCCTAAATTGACGTTTTCATTTTTGACCAAAAAACACGAATAAAGGCTTTTTTGCAGAAAATATTTTTATAGGTATGTTTCTAATGATGTTTAGAGTCATTTGGGGGACCAAAGGCGAAAATTATTTTTTTTGGTGAATTTTGATGAAATTTTAGTTAGGGACCCATAGAAGCGTAAATTGACGTTTTCATTTTTGACCAAAAAACACGAATAAAGGCTTTTTTGCAGAAAATATTTTTATAGGTATGTTTCTAATGATGTTTAGAGTCATTTGGGGGACCAAAGGCGAAAATTATTTTTTTGGTGAATTTTGATGAAATTTGCGTTAGGGACCCATAGAAGCGTAAATTGACGTTTTCATTTTTGACCAAAAAACACGAATAAAGGCTTTTTTGCAGAAAATATTTTATAGGTATGTTTCTAATGATGTTTAGAGTCATTTGGGGGACCAAAGGCGAAAATTATTTTGTTGGTGAATTTTGATGAAATTTGCGTTAGGACCTTTAGAAACGTAAATTGACGTTTTCATTTTTGACCAAAAAACACGAATAAAGGTTTTTTTGCAGAAAATATTTTTATAGGTATGTTTCTAATGATGTTTAGAGTCATTTGGGGGACCAAAGGCGAAAATTATTTTTTTGGTGAACTTTGATGAAATTTGCGTTAGGGACCCTTAGAAGCCTAAATTGACGTTTTCATTTTTGACCAAAAAACACGAATAAAGGCTTTTTTGCCGAAAATATTTTTATAGCTATGTTTCTAATGATGTTTAGAGTCATTTGGGGGACCAAAGGCGAACATTATTTTGTTGGTGAATTTTGATGAAATTTGCGTTAGGGACCCATAGAAGCGTAAATTGACGTTCTCATTTTTGACAAAAAAACACGAATAAAGGCTTTTTTGCAGAAAATATTTTTATAGGTATGTTTCTAATGATGTTTAGAGTCATTTGGGGGACCAAAAGCGAAAATTATTTTTTTGGTGAACTTTGATGAAATTTGCGTTAGGGACCATTAGAAGCCTAAATTGACGTTTTCATTTCTGACCAAAAAACACGAATAAAGGCTTTTTTGTAGAAAATATTTTATAGGTATGTTTCTAATGATGTTTAGAGTCATTTGGGGGACCAAAGGCGAAAATTATTTTTTTGGGCGAACTTTGATGAAATTTGCGTTAGGGACCCTTAGAAGCCTAAATTGACGTTTTCATTTTTGACCAAAAAACACGAATAAAGGCTTTTTTGCAGAAAATATTTTTATAGCTATGTTTCTAATGATGTTTAGAGTCATTTGGGGGACCAAAGGCGAAAATTTATTTTTTGGTGAACTTTGATGAAATTTGCGTTTGCAGCTTCAGAAGCGTAAATTGACGTTTTAATTTTTGATAAAAAAAAACACGAATAAAGGCCTTTTTGCAGAAAATATTTTTATAGGTATGTTTCTAATGATGTTTAGAGTCATTTGGGGGACCAAAGTCGAAAATTTATTTTTTGGTGAACTTTGATGAAATTTGCGTTTGCAGCTTCAGTAGCGTAAATTGACGTTTTCATTTTTGATAAAAAAAACACGAATAAAGGCCTTTTTGCAGAAAATATTTTTATAGGTATGTTTCTAATGATGTTTAGAGTCATTTGGGGGACCAAAGTCGAAAATTTATTTTTGGGTGAACTTTGATGAAATTTGCGTTTGCAGCTTCAGAAGCGTAAATTGACGTTTTCATTTTTGATAAAAAAAACACGAATAAAGGCCTTTTTGCAGAAAATATTTTTATAGGTATGTTTCTAATGATGTTTAGAGTCATTTGGGGGACCAAAGTCGAAAATTTATTTTTTTGTGAACTTTGATGAAATTTGCGTTTGCAGCTTCAGAAGCGTAAATTGACGTTTTCATTTTTGATAAAAAAAACACGAATAAAGGCCTTTTTGCAGAAAATATTTTTATAGGTATGTTTCTAATGATGTTTAGAGTCATTTGGGGGACCAAAGTCGAAAATTTATTTTTTGGTGAACTTTGATGAAATTTGCGTTTGCAGCTTCAGAAGCGTAAATTGACGTTTTCATTTTTGATCAAAAAAACACGAATAAAGGCCTTTTTGCAGAAAATATTTATATAGGTATGTTTCTAATGATGTTTAGAGTCATTTGGGGGACCAAAGTCGAAAATTTATTTTTTTGTGAACTTTGATGAAATTTGCGTTTGCAGCTTCAGAAGCGTAAATTGACGTTTTCATTTTTGATCAAATAAAAACGAATAAAGGCCTTTTTGCAGAAAATATTTTTTATAGGTATGTTTCTAATGATGTTTAGAGTCATTTGGGGGACCAGAGTCGAAAATTTATTTTTTGGTGAACTTTGATGAAATTTGCGTTTGCAGCTTCAGAAGCGTAAATTGACGTTTTCATTTTTGATCCAAAAAACACGAATAAAGGCCTTTTTGCAGAAAATATTTTTATAGGTATGTTTTTAATGATGTTTAGAGTCATTTGGGGGACCAAAGTCGAAAATTTATTTTTTGGTGAACTTTGATGAAATTTGCGTTTGCAGCTTCAGTAGCGTAAATTGACGTTTTCATTTTTGATCAAAAAAACACGAATAAAGGCCTTTTTGCAGAAAATATTTTTTATAGGTATGTTTCTAATGATGTTTAGAGTCATTTGGGGGACCAAAGTCGAAAATTTATTTTTTGGTGAACTTTGATGAAAGTTGCGTTTGCAGCTTCAGAAGCGTAAATTGACGTTTTCATTTTTGATCCAAAAAACACGAATAAAGGCCTTTTTGTAGAAAATATTTTTATAGGTATGTTTCTAATGATGTTTAGAGTCATTTGGGGGACCAAAGTCGAAAATTTATTTTTTGGTGAACTTTGATGAAATTTGCGTTTGCAGCTTCAGTAGCGTAAATTGACGTTTTCATTTTTGATAAAAAAAACACGAATAAAGGCCTTTTTGCAGAAAATATTTTTATAGGTATGTTTCTAATGATGTTTAGAGTCATTTGGGGGACCAAAGTCGAAAATTTATTTTTGGGTGAACTTTGATGAAATTTGCGTTTGCAGCTTCAGAAGCGTAAATTGACGTTTTCATTTTTGATAAAAAAAACACGAATAAAGGCCTTTTTGCAGAAAATATTTTTATAGGTATGTTTCTAATGATGTTTAGAGTCATTTGGGGGACCAAAGTCGAAAATTTATTTTTTGGTGAACTTTGATGAAATTTGCGTTTGCAGCTTCAGAAGCGTAAATTGACGTTTTCATTTTTGATAAAAAAAAACACGAATAAAGGCCTTTTTGCAGAAAATATTTTTATAGGTATGTTTCTAATGATGTTTAGAGTCATTTGGGGGACCAAAGTCGAAAATTTATTTTTTGGTGAACTTTGATGAAATTTGCGTTTGCAGCTTCAGAAGCGTAAATTGACGTTTTCATTTTTGATAAAAAAAAAACACGAATAAAGGCCTTTTTGCAGAAAATATGTTTATAGGTATGTTTCTAATGATGTTTAGAGTCATTTGGGGGACCAAAGTCGAACATTTATTTTTTGGTGAACTTTGATGAAATTTGCGTTTGCAGCTTCAGAAGCGTAAATTGACGTTTTCATTTTTGATCAAAAAAACACGAATAAAGGCCTTTTTGCAGAAAATATTTGTATAGGTATGTTTCTAATGATGTTTAGAGTCATTTGGGGGACCAAAGTCGAAAATTTATTTTTTGGTGAACTTTGATGAAATTTGCGTTTGCAGCTTCAGAAGCGTAAATTGACGTTTTCATTTTTGATGAAAAAAAACACGAATAAAGGCCTTTTTGCAGAAAATATTAGTATAGGTATGTTTCTAATGATGTTTAGAGTCATTTGGGGGACCAAAGTCGAAAATTTATTTTTTGGTGAACTTTGATGAAATTTGCGTTTGCAGCTTCAGTAGCGTAAATTGACGTTTTCATTTTTGATCAAAAAAACACGAATAAAGGCCTTTTTGCAGAAAATATTTTTTATAGGTATGTTTCTAATGATGTTTAGAGTCATTTGGGGGACCAAAGTCGAAAATTTATTTTTTGGTGAACTTTGATGAAAGTTGCGTTTGCAGCTTCAGAAGCGTAAATTGACGTTTTCATTTTTGATCCAAAAAACACGAATAAAGGCCTTTTTGTAGAAAATATTTTTATAGGTATGTTTCTAATGATGTTTAGAGTCATTTGGGGGACCAAAGTCGAAAATTTATTTTTTGGTGAACTTTGATGAAATTTGCGTTTGCAGCTTCAGTAGCGTAAATTGACGTTTTCATTTTTGATAAAAAAAACACGAATAAAGGCCTTTTTGCAGAAAATATTTTTATAGGTATGTTTCTAATGATGTTTAGAGTCATTTGGGGGACCAAAGTCGAAAATTTATTTTTTGGTGAACTTTGATGAAATTTGCGTTTGCAGCTTCAGTAGCGTAAATTGACGTTTTCATTTTTTATCAAAAAAACACGAATAAAGGCCTTTTTGCAGAAAATATTTTTATAGGTATGTTTCTAATGATGTTTAGAGTCATTTGGGGGACCAAAGTCGAAAATTTATTTTTGGGTGAACTTTGATGAAATTTGCGTTTGCAGCTTCAGAAGCGTAAATTGACGTTTTCATTTTTGATCAAAAAAACACGAATAAAGGCCTTTTTGCAGAAAATATTTTTATAGGTATGTTTCTAATGATGTTTAGAGTCATTTGGGGGACCAAAGTCGAAAATTTATTTTTTGGTGAACTTTGATGAAATTTGCGTTTGCAGCTTCAGAAGCGTAAATTGACGTTTTCATTTTTGATAAAAAAAAACACGAATAAAGGCCTTTTTGCAGAAAATATTTTTATAGGTATGTTTCTAATGATGTTTAGAGTCATTTGGGGGACCAAAGTCGAAAATTTATTTTTTGGTGAACTTTGATGAAATTTGCGTTTGCAGCTTCAGAAGCGTAAATTGACGTTTTCATTTTTGATCAAAAAAACACGAATAAAGGCCTTTTTGCAGAAAATATTTTTATAGGTATGTTTCTAATGATGTTTAGAGTCATTTGGGGGACCAAAGTCGAAAATTTATTTTTTTGTGAACTTTGATGAAATTTGCGTTTGCAGCTTCAGAAGCGTAAATTGACGTTTTCATTTTTGATCAAATAAAAACGAATGAAGGCCTTTTTGCAGAAAATATTTTTTATAGGTATGTTTCTAATGATGTTTAGAGTCATTTGGGGGACCAAAGTCGAAAATTTATTTTTTGGTGAACTTTGATGAAATTTGCGTTTGCAGCTTCAGAAGCGTAAATTGACGTTTTCATTTTTGATACAAAAAACACGAATAAAGGCCTTTTTGCAGAAAATATTTTTATAGGTATGTTTTTAATGATGTTTAGAGTCATTTGGGGGACCAAAGTCGAAAATTTATTTTTTGGTGAACTTTGATGAAATTTGCGTTTGCAGCTTCAGAAGCGTAAATTGACGTTTTCATTTTTGATCCAAAAAACACGAATAAAGGATTTTTTGTAGAAAATATTTTTATAGGTATGTTTCTAATGATGTTTAGAGTCATTTGGGGGACCAAAGTCGAAAATTTATTTTTTGGTGAACTTTGATGAAATTTGCGTTTGCAGCTTCAGTAGCGTAAATTGACGTTTTCATTTTTGATAAAAAAAACACGAATAAAGGCCTTTTTGCAGAAAATATTTTTATAGGTATGTTTCTAATGATGTTTAGAGTCATTTGGGGGACCAAAGTCGAAAATTTATTTTTTGGTGAACTTTGATGAAATTTGCGTTTGCAGCTTCAGTAGCGTAAATTGACGTTTTCATTTTTTATAAAAAAAACACGAATAAAGGCCTTTTTGCAGAAAATATTTTTATAGGTATGTTTCTAATGATGTTTAGAGTCATTTGGGGGACCAAAGTCGAAAATTTATTTTTGGGTGAACTTTGATGAAATTTGCGTTTGCAGCTTCAGAAGCGTAAATTGACGTTTTCATTTTTGATAAAAAAAACACGAATAAAGGCCTTTTTGCAGAAAATATTTTTATAGGTATGTTTCTAATGATGTTTAGAGTCATTTGGGGGACCAAAGTCGAAAATTTATTTTTTGGTGAACTTTGATGAAATTTGCGTTTGCAGCTTCAGAAGCGTAAATTGACGTTTTCATTTTTGATAAAAAAAAACACGAATAAAGGCCTTTTTGCAGAAAATATTTTTATAGGTATGTTTCTAATGATGTTTAGAGTCATTTGGGGGACCAAAGTCGAAAATTTATTTTTTGGTGAACTTTGATGAAATTTGCGTTTGCAGCTTCAGAAGCGTAAATTGACGTTTTCATTTTTGATCAAAAAAACACGAATAAAGGCCTTTTTGCAGAAAATATTTTTATAGGTATGTTTCTAATGATGTTTAGAGTCATTTGGGGGACCAAAGTCGAAAATTTATTTTTTTGTGAACTTTGATGAAATTTGCGTTTGCAGCTTCAGAAGCGTAAATTGACGTTTTCATTTTTGATCAAATAAAAACGAATGAAGGCCTTTTTGCAGAAAATATTTTTTATAGGTATGTTTCTAATGATGTTTAGAGTCATTTGGGGGACCAAAGTCGAAAATTTATTTTTTGGTGAACTTTGATGAAATTTGCGTTTGCAGCTTCAGAAGCGTAAATTGACGTTTTCATTTTTGATACAAAAAACACGAATAAAGGCCTTTTTGCAGAAAATATTTTTATAGGTATGTTTTTAATGATGTTTAGAGTCATTTGGGGGACCAAAGTCGAAAATTTATTTTTTGGTGAACTTTGATGAAATTTGCGTTTGCAGCTTCAGTAGCGTAAATTGACGTTTTCATTTTTGATCCAAAAAACACGAATAAAGGCCTTTTTGCAGAAAATATTTTTATAGGTATGTTTCTAATGATGTTTAGAGTCATTTGGGGGACCAAAGTCGAAAATTTATTTTTTGGTGAACTTTGATGAAATTTGCGTTTGCAGCTTCAGAAGCGTAAATTGACGTTTTCATTTTTGATAAAAAAAACACGAATAAAGGCCTTTTTGCAGAAAATGTTTTTATAAGCATGTTTCTAATGATGTTTAGAGTCATTTGGGGGACCAAAGTCGAAAATTTATTTTTTGGTGAACTTTGATGAAATTTGCGTTTGCAGCTTCAGAAGCGTAAATTGACGTTTTCATTTTTGATAAAAAAAACACGAATAAAGGCCTTTTTGCAGAAAATATTTTTATAGGTATGTTTCTAATGATGTTTAGAGTCATTTGGGGGACCAAAGTCGAAAATTTATTTTTTGGTGAACTTTGATGAAATTTGCGTTTGCAGCTTCAGAAGCGTAAATTGACGTTTTCATTTTTGATCAAAAAAACACGAATAAAGGCCTTTTTGCAGAAAATATTTTTATAGGTATGTTTCTAATGATGTTTAGAGTCATTTGGGGGACCAAAGTCGAAAATTTATTTTTTGGTGAACTTTGATGAAATTTGCGTTTGCAGCTTCAGAAGCGTAAATTGACGTTTTCATTTTTGATCAAAAAAACACGAATAAAGGCCTTTTTGCAGAAAATATTTTTATAGGTATGTTTCTAATGATGTTTAGAGTCATTTGGGGGACCAAAGTCGAAAATTTATTTTTTGGTGAACTTTGATGAAATTTGCGTTTGCAGCTTCAGTAGCGTAAATTGACGTTTTCATTTTTGATAAAAAAAACACGAATAAAGGCCTTTTTGCAGAAAATATTTGTATAGGTATGTTTCTAATGATGTTTAGAGTCATTTGGGGGACCAAAGTCGAAAATTTATTTTTTGGTGAACTTTGATGAAATTTGCGTTTGCAGCTTCAGAAGCGTAAATTGACGTTTTCATTTTTGATAAAAAAAACACGAATAAAGGCCTTTTTGCAGAAAATATTTTTATAGGTATGTTTCTAATGATGTTTAGAGTCATTTGGGGGACCAAAGTCGAAAATTTATTTTTTGGTGAACTTTGATGAAATTTGCGTTTGCAGCTTCAGTAGCGTAAATTGACGTTTTCATTTTTTATCAAAAAAACACGAATAAAGGCCTTTTTGCAGAAAATATTTTTATAGGTATGTTTCTAATGATGTTTAGAGTCATTTGGGGGACCAAAGTCGAAAATTTATTTTTTGGTGAACTTTGATGAAATTTGCGTTTGCAGCTTCAGAAGCGTAAATTGACGTTTTCATTTTTTATAAAAAAAACACGAATAAAGGCCTTTTTGCAGAAAATATTTTTTATAGGTATGTTTCTAATGATGTTTAGAGTCATTTGGGGGACCAAAGTCGAAAATTTATTTTTTGGTGAACTTTGATGAAATTTGCGTTTGCAGCTTCAGTAGCGTAAATTGACGTTTTCATTTTTGATAAAAAAAACACGAATAAAGGCCTTTTTGCAGAAAATATTTATATAGGTATGTTTCTAATGATGTTTAGAGTCATTTGGGGGACCAAAGTCGAAAATTTATTTTTTGGTGAACTTTGATGAAATTTGCGTTTGCAGCTTCAGAAGCGTAAATTGACGTTTTCATTTTTGATAAAAAAAACACGAATAAAGGCCTTTTTGCAGAAAATATTTTTTATAGGTATGTTTCTAATGATGTTTAGAGTCATTTGGGGGACCAAAGTCGAAAATTTATTTTTTGGTGAACTTTGATGAAATTTGCGTTTGCAGCTTCAGAAGCGTAAATTGACGTTTTCATTTTTGATAAAAAAAACACGAATAAAGGCCTTTTTGCAGAAAATATTTTTTATAGGTATGTTTCTAATGATGTTTAGAGTCATTTGGGGGACCAAAGTCGAAAATTTATTTTTTGGTGAACTTTGATGAAATTTGCGTTTGCAGCTTCAGAAGCGTAAATTGACGTTTTCATTTTTGATCCAAAAAACACGAATAAAGGCCTTTTTGCAGAAAATATTTTTATAGGTATGTTTTTAATGATGTTTAGAGTCATTTGGGGGACCAAAGTCGAAAATTTATTTTTTGGTGAACTTTGATGAAATTTGCGTTTGCAGCTTCAGTAGCGTAAATTGACGTTTTCATTTTTGATAAAAAAACACGAATAAAGGCCTTTTTGCAGAAAATATTTGTATAGGTATGTTTCTAATGATGTTTAGAGTCATTTGGGGGACCAAAGTCGAAAATTTATTTTTTGGTGAACTTTGATGAAATTTGCGTTTGCAGCTTCAGAAGCGTAAATTGACGTTTTCATTTTTGATAAAAAAAACACGAATAAAGGCCTTTTTGCAGAAAATATTTTTATAGGTATGTTTCTAATGATGTTTAGAGTCATTTGGGGGACCAAAGTCGAAAATTTATTTTTTGGTGAACTTTGATGAAATTTGCGTTTGCAGCTTCAGAAGCGTAAATTGACGTTTTCATTTTTTATCAAAAAAACACGAATAAAGGCCTTTTTGCAGAAAATATTTTTTATAGGTATGTTTCTAATGATGTTTAGAGTCATTTGGGGGACCAAAGTCGAAAATTTATTTTTTGGTGAACTTTGATGAAATTTGCGTTTGCAGCTTCAGTAGCGTAAATTGACGTTTTCATTTTTGATAAAAAAAACACGAATAAAGGCCTTTTTGCAGAAAATATTTATATAGGTATGTTTCTAATGATGTTTAGAGTCATTTGGGGGACCAAAGTCGAAAATTTATTTTTTGGTGAACTTTGATGAAATTTGCGTTTGCAGCTTCAGAAGCGTAAATTGACGTTTTCATTTTTGATCAAAAAAACACGAATAAAGGCCTTTTTGCAGAAAATATTTTTATAGGTATGTTTCTAATGATGTTTAGAGTCATTTGGGGGACCAAAGTCGAAAATTTATTTTTTGGTGAACTTTGATGAAATTTGCGTTTGCAGCTTCAGAAGCGTAAATTGACGTTTTCATTTTTGATCAAAAAAACACGAATAAAGGCCTTTTTGCAGAAAATATTTTTTATAGGTATGTTTCTAATGATGTTTAGAGTCATTTGGGGGACCAAAGTCGAAAATTTATTTTTTGGTGAACTTTGATGAAATTTGCGTTTGCAGCTTCAGAAGCGTAAATTGACGTTTTCATTTTTGATCCAAAAAACACGAATAAAGGCCTTTTTGCAGAAAATATTTTTATAGGTATGTTTTTAATGATGTTTAGAGTCATTTGGGGGACCAAAGTCGAAAATTTATTTTTTGGTGAACTTTGATGAAATTTGCGTTTGAAGCTTCAATAGCGTAAATTGACGTTTTCATTTTTGATCAAAAAAACACGAATAAAGGCCTTTTTGCAGAAAATATTTTTATAGGTATGTTTCTAATGATGTTTAGAGTCATTTGGGGGACCAAAGTCGAAAATTTATTTTTTGGTGAACTTTGATGAAATTTGCGTTTGCAGCTTCAGAAGCGTAAATTGACGTTTTCATTTTTGATAAAAAAAAACACGAATAAAGGCCTTTTTGCAGAAAATATTTTTATAGGTATGTTTCTAATGATGTTTAGAGTCATTTTGGGGACCAAAGTCGAAAATTTATTTTTTGGTGAACTATTATGAAATTTGCGTTTGCAGCTTCAGTAGCGTAAATTGACGTTTTCATTTTTGATCCAAAAAACACGAATAAAGGCCTTTTTGCAGAAAATATTTTTATAGGTATGTTTCTAATGATGTTTAGAGTCATTTGGGGGACCAAAGTCGAAAATTTATTTTTTGGTGAACTTTGATGAAATTTGCGTTTGCAGCTTCAGAAGCGTAAATTGACGTTTTCATTTTTGATCAAAAAAACACGAATAAAGGCCTTTTTGCAGAAAATATTTTTTATAGGTATGTTTCTAATGATGTTTAGAGTCATTTGGGGGACCAAAGTCGAAAATTTATTTTTTGGTGAACTTTGATGAAATTTGCGTTTGCAGCTTCAGAAGCGTAAATTGACGTTTTCATTTTTGATCAAAAAAACACGAATAAAGGCCTTTTTGCAGAAAATATTTTTTATAGGTATGTTTCTAATGATGTTTAGAGTCATTTGGGGGACCAAAGTCGAAAATTTATTTTTTGGTGAACTTTGATGAAATTTGCGTTTGCAGCTTCAGTAGCGTAAATTGACGTTTTCATTTTTGATAAAAAAAAACACGAATAAAGGCCTTTTTGCAGAAAATATTTATATAGGTATGTTTCTAATGATGTTTAGAGTCATTTGGGGGACCAAAGTCGAAAATTTATTTTTTGGTGAACTTTGATGAAATTTGCGTTTGCAGCTTCAGAAGCGTAAATTGACGTTTTCATTTTTGATCCAAAAAACACGAATAAAGGCCTTTTTGCAGAAAATATTTTTATAGGTATGTTTCTAATGATGTTTAGAGTCATTTGGGGGACCAAAGTCGAAAATTTATTTTTTGGTGAACTTTGATGAAATTTGCGTTTGCAGCTTCAGAAGCGTAAATTGACGTTTTCATTTTTGATCAAAAAAACACGAATAAAGGCCTTTTTGCAGAAAATATTTTTTATAGGTATGTTTCTAATGATGTTTAGAGTCATTTGGGGGACCAAAGTCGAAAATTTATTTTTTGGTGAACTTTGATGAAATTTGCGTTTGCAGCTTCAGAAGCGTAAATTGACGTTTTCATTTTTGATCCAAAAAACACGAATAAAGGCCTTTTTGCAGAAAATATTTTTATAGGTATGTTTTTAATGATGTTTAGAGTCATTTGGGGGACCAAAGTCGAAAATTTATTTTTTGGTGAACTTTGATGAAATTTGCGTTTGAAGCTTCAGTAGCGTAAATTGACGTTTTCATTTTTGATCAAAAAAACACGAATAAAGGCCTTTTTGCAGAAAATATTTTTATAGGTATGTTTCTAATGATGTTTAGAGTCATTTGGGGGACCAAAGTCGAAAATTTATTTTTTGGTGAACTTTGATGAAATTTGCGTTTGCAGCTTCAGAAGCGTAAATTGACGTTTTCATTTTTGATAAAAAAAACACGAATAAAGGCCTTTTTGCAGAAAATATTTTTATAGGTATGTTTCTAATGATGTTTAGAGTCATTTTGGGGACCAAAGTCGAAAATTTATTTTTTGGTGAACTATTATGAAATTTGCGTTTGCAGCTTCAGTAGCGTAAATTGACGTTTTCATTTTTGATCCAAAAAACACGAATAAAGGCCTTTTTGCAGAAAATATTTTTATAGGTATGTTTCTAATGATGTTTAGAGTCATTTGGGGGACCAAAGTCGAAAATTTATTTTTTGGTGAACTTTGATGAAATTTGCGTTTGCAGCTTCAGAAGCGTAAATTGACGTTTTCATTTTTGATCAAAAAAACACGAATAAAGGCCTTTTTGCAGAAAATATTTTTTATAGGTATGTTTCTAATGATGTTTAGAGTCATTTGGGGGACCAAAGTCGAAAATTTATTTTTTGGTGAACTTTGATGAAATTTGCGTTTGCAGCTTCAGTAGCGTAAATTGACGTTTTCATTTTTGATAAAAAAAACACGAATAAAGGCCTTTTTGCAGAAAATATTTATATAGGTATGTTTCTAATGATGTTTAGAGTCATTTTGGGGACCAAAGTCGAAAATTTATTTTTTGGTGAACTTTGATGAAATTTGCGTTTGCAGCTTCAGAAGCGTAAATTGACGTTTTCATTTTTGATCAAAAAAACACGAATAAAGGCCTTTTTGCAGAAAATATTTTTTATAGGTATGTTTCTAATGATGTTTAGAGTCATTTGGGGGACCAAAGTCGAAAATTTATTTTTTGGTGAACTTTGATGAAATTTGCGTTTGCAGCTTCAGAAGCGTAAATTGACGTTTTCATTTTTTATAAAAAAAACACGAATAAAGGCCTTTTTGCAGAAAATATTTTTATAGGTATGTTTCTAATGATGTTTAGAGTCATTTTGGGGACCAAAGTCGAAAATTTATTTTTTGGTGAACTATTATGAAATTTGCGTTTGCAGCTTCAGTAGCGTAAATTGACGTTTTCATTTTTGATCCAAAAAACACGAATAAAGGCCTTTTTGCAGAAAATATTTTTATAGGTATGTTTCTAATGATGTTTAGAGTCATTTGGGGGACCAAAGTCGAAAATTTATTTTTTGGTGAACTTTGATGAAATTTGCGTTTGCAGCTTCAGAAGCGTAAATTGACGTTTTCATTTTTGATAAAAAAAACACGAATAAAGGCCTTTTTGCAGAAAATATTTTTTATAGGTATGTTTCTAATGATGTTTAGAGTCATTTGGGGGACCAAAGTCGAAAATTTATTTTTTGGTGAACTTTGATGAAATTTGCGTTTGCAGCTTCAGTAGCGTAAATTGACGTTTTCATTTTTGATAAAAAAAACACGAATAAAGGCCTTTTTGCAGAAAATATTTATATAGGTATGTTTCTAATGATGTTTAGAGTCATTTTGGGGACCAAAGTCGAAAATTTATTTTTTGGTGAACTTTGATGAAATTTGCGTTTGCAGCTTCAGAAGCGTAAATTGACGTTTTCATTTTTGATCAAAAAAACACGAATAAAGGCCTTTTTGCAGAAAATATTTTTTATAGGTATGTTTCTAATGATGTTTAGAGTCATTTGGGGGACCAAAGTCGAAAATTTATTTTTTGGTGAACTTTGATGAAATTTGCGTTTGCAGCTTCAGAAGCGTAAATTGACGTTTTCATTTTTGATCCAAAAAACACGAATAAAGGCCTTTTTGCAGAAAATATTTTTTATAGGTATGTTTCTAATGATGTTTAGAGTCATTTGGGGGACCAAAGTCGAAAATTTATTTTTTGGTGAACTTTGATGAAATTTGCGTTTGCAGCTTCAGAAGCGTAAATTGACGTTTTCATTTTTGATCCAAAAAACACGAATAAAGGCCTTTTTGCAGAAAATATTTTTATAGGTATGTTTTTAATGATGTTTAGAGTCATTTGGGGGACCAAAGTCGAAAATTTATTTTTTGGTGAACTTTGATGAAATTTGCGTTTGCAGCTTCAGTAGCGTAAATTGACGTTTTCATTTTTGATCAAAAAAACACGAATAAAGGCCTTTTTGCAGAAAATATTTTTATAGGTATGTTTCTAATGATGTTTAGAGTCATTTGGGGGACCAAAGTCGAAAATTTATTTTTTGGTGAACTTTGATGAAATTTGCGTTTGCAGCTTCAGAAGCGTAAATTGACGTTTTCATTTTTTATCAAAAAAACACGAATAAAGGCCTTTTTGCAGAAAATATTTATATAGGTATGTTTCTAATGATGTTTAGAGTCATTTGGGGGACCAAAGTCGAAAATTTATTTTTTGGTGAACTTTGATGAAATTTGCGTTTGCAGCTTCAGAAGCGTAAATTGACTTTTTCATTTTTGATAAAAAAAACACGAATAAAGGCCTTTTTGCAGAAAATATTTTTATAGGTATGTTTCTAATGATGTTTAGAGTCATTTGGGGGACCAAAGTCGAAAATTTATTTTTTGGTGAACTTTGATGAAATTTGCGTTTGCAGCTTCAGAAGCGTAAATTGACGTTTTCATTTTTGATAAAAAAACACGAATAAAGGCCTTTTTGCAGAAAATATTTTTATAGGTATGTTTCTAATGATGTTTAGAGTCATTTGGGGGACCAAAGTCGAAAATTTATTTTTTGGTGAACTTTGATGAAATTTGCGTTTGCAGCTTCAGTAGCGTAAATTGACGTTTTCATTTTTGATAAAAAAAACACGAATAAAGGCCTTTTTGCAGAAAATATTTATATAGGTATGTTTCTAATGATGTTTAGAGTCATTTGGGGGACCAAAGTCGAAAATTTATTTTTTGGTGAACTTTGATGAAATTTGCGTTTGCAGCTTCAGAAGCGTAAATTGACGTTTTCATTTTTGATAAAAAAAAACACGAATAAAGGCCTTTTTGCAGAAAATATTTTTTATAGGTATGTTTCTAATGATGTTTAGAGTCATTTGGGGGACCAAAGTCGAAAATTTATTTTTTGGTGAACTTTGATGAAATTTGCGTTTGCAGCTTCAGAAGCGTAAATTGACGTTTTCATTTTTGATCAAAAAAACACGAATAAAGGCCTTTTTGCAGAAAATATTTTTTATAGGTATGTTTCTAATGATGTTTAGAGTCATTTGGGGGACCAAAGTCGAAAATTTATTTTTTGGTGAACGTTGATGAAATTTGCGTTTGCAGCTTCAGAAGCGTAAATTGACG
This sequence comes from Gibbula magus, assembly GCA_936450465.1. Taxonomy (NCBI): domain Eukaryota; kingdom Metazoa; phylum Mollusca; class Gastropoda; order Trochida; family Trochidae; genus Gibbula; species Gibbula magus. The sequence goes on along the minus strand of OW388298.1, from coordinate 21,450,327 downwards.
TTTTCATTTTTGATCCAAAAAACACGAATAAAGGCCTTTTTGCAGAAAATATTTTTATAGGTATGTTTTTAATGATGTTTAGAGTCATTTGGGGGACCAAAGTCGAAAATTTATTTTTTGGTGAACTTTGATGAAATTTGCGTTTGAAGCTTCAGTAGCGTAAATTGACGTTTTCATTTTTGATCAAAAAACACGAATAAAGGCCTTTTTGCAGAAAATATTTTTATAGGTATGTTTCTAATGATGTTTAGAGTCATTTGGGGGACCAAAGTCGAAAATTTATTTTTTGGTGAACTTTGATGAAATTTGCGTTTGCAGCTTCAGAAGCGTAAATTGACGTTTTCATTTTTGATAAAAAAAACACGAATAAAGGCCTTTTTGCAGAAAATATTTTTATAGGTATGTTTCTAATGATGTTTAGAGTCATTTGGGGGACCAAAGTCGAAAATTTATTTTTTGGTGAACTTTGATGAAATTTGCGTTTGCAGCTTCAGTAGCGTAAATTGACGTTTTCATTTTTGATCCAAAAAACACGAATAAAGGCCTTTTTGCAGAAAATATTTTTATAGGTATGTTTCTAATGATGTTTAGAGTCATTTGGGGGACCAAAGTCGAAAATTTATTTTTTGGTGAACTTTGATGAAATTTGCGTTTGCAGCTTCAGAAGCGTAAATTGACGTTTTCATTTTTTATCAAAAAAACACGAATAAAGGCCTTTTTGCAGAAAATATTTTTTATAGGTATGTTTCTAATGATGTTTAGAGTCATTTGGGGGACCAAAGTCGAAAATTTATTTTTTGGTGAACTTTGATGAAATTTGCGTTTGCAGCTTCAGTAGCGTAAATTGACGTTTTCATTTTTTATCAAAAAAACACGAATAAAGGCCTTTTTGCAGAAAATATTTATATAGGTATGTTTCTAATGATGTTTAGAGTCATTTTGGGGACCAAAGTCGAAAATTTATTTTTTGGTGAACTTTGATGAAATTTGCGTTTGCAGCTTCAGAAGCGTAAATTGACGTTTTCATTTTTGATAAAAAAAACACGAATAAAGGCCTTTTTGCAGAAAATATTTTTTATAGGTATGTTTCTAATGATGTTTAGAGTCATTTGGGGGACCAAAGTCGAAAATTTATTTTTTGGTGAACTTTGATGAAATTTGCGTTTGCAGCTTCAGAAGCGTAAATTGACGTTTTCATTTTTGATCCAAAAAACACGAATAAAGGCCTTTTTGCAGAAAATATTTTTTATAGGTATGTTTCTAATGATGTTTAGAGTCATTTGGGGGACCAAAGTCGAAAATTTATTTTTTGGTGAACTTTGATGAAATTTGCGTTTGCAGCTTCAGAAGCGTAAATTGACGTTTTCATTTTTGATCCAAAAAACACGAATAAAGGCCTTTTTGCAGAAAATATTTTTATAGGTATGTTTTTAATGATGTTTAGAGTCATTTGGGGGACCAAAGTCGAAAATTTATTTTTTGGTGAACTTTGATGAAATTTGCGTTTGCAGCTTCAGTAGCGTAAATTGACGTTTTCATTTTTGATAAAAAAAACACGAATAAAGGCCTTTTTGCAGAAAATATTTTTATAGGTATGTTTCTAATGATGTTTAGAGTCATTTGGGGGACCAAAGTCGAAAATTTATTTTTTGGTGAACTTTAATGAAATTTGCGTTTGCAGCTTCAGTAGCGTAAATTGACGTTTTCATTTTTGATAAAAAAAAACACGAATAAAGGCCTTTTTGCAGAAAATATTTGTATAGGTATGTTTCTAATGATGTTTAGAGTCATTTGGGGGACCAAAGTCGAAAATTTATTTTTTGGTGAACTTTGATGAAATTTGCGTTTGCAGCTTCAGAAGCGTAAATTGACGTTTTCATTTTTGATAAAAAAAACACGAATAAAGGCCTTTTTGCAGAAAATATTTGTATAGGTATGTTTCTAATGATGTTTAGAGTCATTTGGGGGACCAAAGTCGAAAATTTATTTTTTGGTGAACTTTGATGAAATTTGCGTTTGCAGCTTCAGTAGCGTAAATTGACGTTTTCATTTTTTATCAAAAAAACACGAATAAAGGCCTTTTTGCAGAAAATATTTTTATAGGTATGTTTCTAATGATGTTTAGAGTCATTTGGGGGACCAAAGTCGAAAATTTATTTTTTGGTGAACTTTGATGAAATTTGCGTTTGCAGCTTCAGAAGCGTAAATTGACGTTTCCATTTTTTATCAAAAAAACACGAATAAAGGCCTTTTTGCAGAAAATATTTTTTATAGGTATGTTTCTAATGATGTTTAGAGTCATTTGGGGGACCAAAGTCGAAAATTTATTTTTTGGTGAACTTTGATGAAATTTGCGTTTGCAGCTTCAGTAGCGTAAATTGACGTTTTCATTTTTGATAAAAAAACACGAATAAAGGCCTTTTTGCAGAAAATATTTTTATAGGTATGTTTCTAATGATGTTTAGAGTCATTTGGGGGACCAAAGTCGAAAATTTATTTTTTGGTGAACTTTGATGAAATTTGCGTTTGAAGCTTCAGTAGCGTAAATTGACGTTTTCATTTTTGATCAAAAAAACACGAATAAAGGCCTTTTTGCAGAAAATATTTTTATAGGTATGTTTCTAATGATGTTTAGAGTCATTTGGGGGACCAAAGTCGAAAATTTATTTTTTGGTGAACTTTGATGAAATTTGCGTTTGCAGCTTCAGAAGCGTAAATTGACGTTTTCATTTTTGATAAAAAAAACACGAATAAAGGCCTTTTTGCAGAAAATATTTTTATAGGTATGTTTCTAATGATGTTTAGAGTCATTTGGGGGACCAAAGTCGAAAATTTATTTTTTGGTGAACTTTGATGAAATTTGCGTTTGCAGCTTCAGAAGCGTAAATTGAAGTTTTCATTTTTGATAAAAAAAACACGAATAAAGGCCTTTTTGCAGAAAATATTTTTATAGGTATGTTTCTAATGATGTTTAGAGTCATTTGGGGGACCAAAGTCGAAAATTTATTTTTTGGTGAACTTTGATGAAATTTGCGTTTGAAGCTTCAGTAGCGTAAATTGACGTTTTCATTTTTGATCAAAAAAACACGAATAAAGGCCTTTTTGCAGAAAATATTTTTATAGGTATGTTTCTAATGATGTTTAGAGTCATTTGGGGGACCAAAGTCGAAAATTTATTTTTTGGTGAACTTTGATGAAATTTGCGTTTGCAGCTTCAGTAGCGTAAATTGACGTTTTCATTTTTGATCCAAAAAACACGAATAAAGGCCTTTTTGCAGAAAATATTTTTATAGGTATGTTTCTAATGATGTTAAGAGTCATTTGGGGGACCAAAGTCGAAAATTTATTTTTTGGTGAACTTTGATGAAATTTGCGTTTGCAGCTTCAGAAGCGTAAATTGACGTTTTCATTCTTTATCAAAAAAACACGAATAAAGGCCTTTTTGCAGAAAATATTTTTTATAGGTATGTTTCTAATGATGTTTAGAGTCATTTGGGGGACCAAAGTCGAAAATTTATTTTTTGGTGAACTTTGATGAAATTTGCGTTTGCAGCTTCAGTAGCGTAAATTGACGTTTTCATTTTTGATAAAAAAAACACGAATAAAGGCCTTTTTGCAGAAAATATTTATATAGGTATGTTTCTAATGATGTTTAGAGTCATTTGGGGGACCAAAGTCGAAAATTTATTTTTTGGTGAACTTTGATGAAATTTGCGTTTGCAGCTTCAGAAGCGTAAATTGACGTTTTCATTTTTGATAAAAAAAAACACGAATAAAGGCCTTTTTGCAGAAAATATTTTTTATAGGTATGTTTCTAATGATGTTTAGAGTCATTTGGGGGACCAAAGTCGAAAATTTATTTTTTGGTGAACTTTGATGAAATTTGCGTTTGCAGCTTCAGAAGCGTAAATTGACGTTTTCATTTTTGATCAAAAAAACACGAATAAAGGCCTTTTTGCAGAAAATATTTTTTATAGGTATGATTCTTATGATGTTTAGAGTCATTTAAGGGACCAAAGTCGAAAATTTATTTTTTGGTGAACTTTGATGAAATTTGCGTTTGCAGCTTCAGAAGCGTAAATTGACGTTTTCATTTTTGATCCAAAAAACACGAATAAAGGCCTTTTTGCAGAAAATATTTTTATAGGTATGTTTTTAATGATGTTTAGAGTCATTTGGGGGACCAAAGTCGAAAATTTATTTTTTGGTGAACTTTGATGAAATTTGCGTTTGCAGCTTCAGTAGCGTAAATTGACGTTTTCATTTTTGATCAAAAAAACACGAATAAAGGCCTTTTTGCAGAAAATATTTGTATAGGTATGTTTCTAATGATGTTTAGAGTCATTTGGGGGACCAAAGTCGAAAATTTATTTTTTGGTGAACTTTGATGAAATTTGCGTTTGCAGCTTCAGTAGCGTAAATTGACGTTTTCATTTTTGATAAAAAAAACACGAATAAAGGCCTTTTTGCAGAAAATATTTGTATAGGTATGTTTCTAATGATGTTTAGAGTCATTTGGGGGACCAAAGTCGAAAATTTATTTTTTGGTGAACTTTGATGAAATTTGCGTTTGCAGCTTCAGAAGCGTAAATTGACGTTTTCATTTTTGATAAAAAAAACACGAATAAAGGCCTTTTTGCAGAAAATATTTTTATAGGTATGTTTCTAATGATGTTTAGAGTCATTTGGGGGACCAAAGTCGAAAATTTATTTTTTGGTGAACTTTGATGAAATTTGCGTTTGCAGCTTCAGAAGCGTAAATTGACGTTTTCATTTTTGATCAAAAAAACACGAATAAAGGCCTTTTTGCAGAAAATATTTTTTATAGGTATGTTTCTAATGATGTTTAGAGTCATTTGGGGGACCAAAGTCGAAAATTTATTTTTTGGTGAACTTTGATGAAATTTGCGTTTGCAGCTTCAGTAGCGTAAATTGACGTTTTCATTTTTGATCAAAAAAACACGAATAAAGGCCTTTTTGCAGAAAAAATTTGTATAGGTATGTTTCTAATGATGTTTAGAGTCATTTGGGGGACCAAAGTCGAAAATTTATTTTTTGGTGAACTTTGATGAAATTTGCGTTTGCAGCTTCAGTAGCGTAAATTGACGTTTTCATTTTTGATAAAAAAAACACGAATAAAGGCCTTTTTGCAGAAAATATTTGTATAGGTATGTTTCTAATGATGTTTAGAGTCATTTGGGGGACCAAAGTCGAAAATTTATTTTTTGGTGAACTTTGATGAAATTTGCGTTTGCAGCTTCAGAAGCGTAAATTGACGTTTTCATTTTTGATAAAAAAAACACGAATAAAGGCCTTTTTGCAGAAAATATTTTTATAGGTATGTTTCTAATGATGTTTAGAGTCATTTGGGGGACCAAAGTCGAAAATTTATTTTTTGGTGAACTTTGATGAAATTTGCGTTTGCAGCTTCAGAAGCGTAAATTGACGTTTTCATTTTTGATCAAAAAAACACGAATAAAGGCCTTTTTGCAGAAAATATTTTTTATAGGTATGTTTCTAATGATGTTTAGAGTCATTTGGGGGACCAAAGTCGAAAATTTATTTTTTGGTGAACTTTGATGAAATTTGCGTTTGCAGCTTCAGAAGCGTAAATTGACGTTTTCATTTTTTATAAAAAAAACACGAATAAAGGCCTTTTTGCAGAAAATATTTTTTATAGGTATGTTTCTAATGATGTTTAGAGTCATTTGGGGGACCAAAGTCGAAAATTTATTTTTTGGTGAACTTTGATGAAATTTGCGTTTGCAGCTTCAGAAGCGTAAATTGACGTTTTCATTTTTGATCCAAAAAACACGAATAAAGGCCTTTTTGCAGAAAATATTTTTATAGGTATGTTTTTAATGATGTTTAGAGTCATTTGGGGGACCAAAGTCGAAAATTTATTTTTTGGTGAACTTTGATGAAATTTGCGTTTGCAGCTTCAGTAGCGTAAATTGACGTTTTCATTTTTGATCAAAAAAACACGAATAAAGGCCTTTTTGCAGAAAATATTTTTATAGGTATGTTTCTAATGATGTTTAGAGTCATTTGGGGGACCAAAGTCGAAAATTTATTTTTTGGTGAACTTTGATGAAATTTGCGTTTGCAGCTTCAGTAGCGTAAATTGACGTTTTCATTTTTGATAAAAAAAACACGAATAAAGGCCTTTTTGCAGAAAATATTTTTATAGGTATGTTTCTAATGATGTTTAGAGTCATTTGGGGGACCAAAGTCGAAAATTTATTTTTTGGTGAACTTTGATGAAATTTGCGTTTGCAGCTTCAGAAGCGTAAATTGACGTTTTCATTTTTGATAAAAAAAACACGAATAAAGGCCTTTTTGCAGAAAATATTTTTATAGGTATGTTTCTAATGATGTTTAGAGTCATTTGGGGGACCAAAGTCGAAAATTTCTTTTTTGGTGAACTTTGATGAAATTTGCGTTTGCAGCTTCAGTAGCGTAAATTGACGTTTTCATTTTTTATCAAAAAAACACGAATAAAGGCCTTTTTGCAGAAAATATTTTTGTAGGTATGTTTCTAATGATGTTTAGAGTCATTTGGGGGACCAAAGTCGAAAATTTATTTTTTGGTGAACTTTGATGAAATTTGCGTTTGCAGCTTCAGAAGCGTAAATTGACGTTTTCATTTTTTATCAAAAAAACACGAATAAAGGCCTTTTTGCAGAAAATATTTTTTATAGGTATGTTTCTAATGATGTTTAGAGTCATTTGGGGGACCAAAGTCGAAAATTTATTTTTTGGTGAACTTTGATGAAATTTGCGTTTGCAGCTTCAGAAGCGTAAATTGACGTTTTCATTTTTGATAAAAAAAACACGAATAAAGGCCTTTTTGCAGAAAATATTTATATAGGTATGTTTCTAATGATGTTTAGAGTCATTTGGGGGACCAAAGTCGAAAATTTATTTTTTGGTGAACTTTGATGAAATTTGCGTTTGCAGCTTCAGAAGCGTAAATTGACGTTTTCATTTTTGATAAAAAAAACACGAATAAAGGCCTTTTTACAGAAAATATTTTTTATAGGTATGTTTCTAATGATGTTTAGAGTCATTTGGGGGACCAAAGTCGAAAATTTATTTTTTGGTGAACTTTGATGAAATTTGCGTTTGCAGCTTCAGAAGCGTAAATTGACGTTTTCATTTTTGATCCAAAAAACACGAACGAATAAAGGCCTTTTTGCAGAAAATATTTTTATAGGTATGTTTCTAATGATGTTTAGAGTCATTTGGGGGACCAAATTCGAAAATTTATTTTTTGGTGAACTTTGATGAAATTTGCGTTTGCAGCTTCAGAAGCGTAAATTGACGTTTTCATTTTTGATAAAAAAAAACACGAATAAAGGCCTTTTTGCAGAAAATATTTTTATAGGTATGTTTCTAATGATGTTTAGAGTCATTTGGGGTACCAAAGTCGAAAATTTATTTTTTGGTGAACTTTGATGAAATTTGCGTTTGCAGCTTCAGAAGCGTAAATTGACGTTTTCATTTTTGATCAAAAAACACGAATAAAGGCCTTTTTGCAGAAAATATTTTTATAGGTATGTTTCTAATGATGTTTAGAGTCATTTGGGGGACCAAAGTCGAAAATTTATTTTTTGGTGAACTTTGATGAAATTTGCGTTTGCAGCTTCAGAAGCGTAAATTGACGTTTTCATTTTTGATAAAAAAAAACACGAATAAAGGCCTTTTTGCAGAAAATATTTTTATAGGTATGTTTCTAATGATGTTTAGAGTCATTTGGGGTACCAAAGTCGAACATTTATTTTTTGGTGAACTTTGATGAAATTTGCGTTTGCAGCTTCAGAAGCGTAAATTGACGTTTTCATTTTTGATAAAAAAAACACGAATAAAGGCCTTTTTGCAGAAAATATTTTTATAGGTATGTTTCTAATGATGTTTAGAGTCATTTGGGGGACCAAAGTCGAAAATTTATTTTTTGGTGAACTTTGATGAAATTTGCGTTTGCAGCTTCAGAAGCGTAAATTGACGTTTTCATTTTTGATAAAAAAAACACGAATAAAGGCCTTTTTGCAGAAAATATTTTTATAGGTATGTCTCTAATGATGTTTAGAGTCATTTGGGGGACCAAAGTCGAAAAATTATTTTTTGGTGAACTTTGATGAAATTTGCGTTTGCAGCTTCAGAAGCGTAAATTGACGTTTTCATTTTTGATAAAAAAAACACGAATAAAGGCCTTTTTGCAGAAAATATTTTTATAGGTATGTTTCTAATGATGTTTAGAGTCATTTGGGGGACCAAAGTCGAAAATTTATTTTTTGGTGAACTTTGATGAAATTTGCGTTTGCAGCTTCAGAAGCGTAAATTGACGTTTTCATTTTTGATAAAAAAAACACGAATAAAGGCCTTTTTGCAGAAAATATTTGTATAGGTATGTTTCTAATGATGTTTAGAGTCATTTGGGGGACCAAAGTCGAAAATTTATTTTTTGGTGAACTTTGATGAAATTTGCGTTTGCAGCTTCAGAAGCGTAAATTGACGTTTTCATTTTTGATCAAAAAAACACGAATAAAGGCCTTTTTGCAGAAAATATTTTTATAGGTATGTTTCCAATGATGTTTAGAGTCATTTGGATGACCAAAGTCGAAAATTTATTTTTTGATGAACTTTGATGAAATTTGCGTTTGCAGCTTCAGAAGCGTAAATTGACGTTTTCATTTTTGATCAAAAAAACACGAATAAAGGCCTTTTTGCAGAAAATATTTTTATAGGTATGTTTCTAATGATGTTTAGAGTCATTTGGGGGACCAAAGTCGAAAATTTATTTTTTGGTGATTTTTGATGAAATTTGCGTTTGCAGCTTCAGAAGCGTAAATTGACGTTTTCATTTTTGATAAAAAAAACACGAATAAAGGCCTTTTTGCAGAAAATATTTTTATAGGTATGTTTCTAATGATGTTTAGAGTCATTTGGGGGACCAAAGTCGAAAATTTATTTTTTGGTGAACTTTGATGAAATTTGCGTTTGCAGCTTCAGAAGCGTAAATTGACGTTTTCATTTTTGATAAAAAAACCACGAATAAAGGCCTTTTTGCAGAAAATATTTTTATAGGTATGTTTCTAATGATGTTTAGAGTCATTTGGGGGACCAAAGTAGAAAATTTATTTTTTGGTGAACTTTGATGAAATTTGCGTTTGCAGCTTCAGAAGCGTAAATTGACGTTTTCATTTTTGATCAAAAAAACACGAATAAAGGCCTTTTTGCCGAAAATATTTTTATAGGTATGTTTCTAATGATGTTTAGAGTCATTTGGGGGACCAAAGTCGAAAATTTATTTTTTGGTGAACTTTGATGAAATTTGCGTTTGCAGCTTCAGAAGCGTAAATTGACGTTTTCATTTTTGATAAAAAAAACACGAATAAAGGCCTTTTTGCAGAAAATATTTTTATAGGTATGTTTCTAATGATGTTTAGAGTCATTTGGGGGACCAAATTCGAAAATTTATTTTTTGGTGAACTTTGATGAAATTTGCGTTTGCAGCTTCAGAAGCGTAAATTGACGTTTTCATTTTTGATAAAAAAAAACACGAATAAAGGCCTTTTTGCAGAAAATATTTTTATAGGTATGTTTCTAATGATGTTTAGAGTCATTTGGGGGACCAAAGTCGAAAATTTATTTTTTGGTGAACTTTGATGAAATTTGCGTTTGCAGCTTCAGAAGCGTAAATTGACGTTTTCATTTTGGATAAAAAAACACGAATAAAGGCCTTTTTGCAGAAAATATTTTTATAGGTATGTTTCTAATGATGTTTAGAGTCATTTGGGGGACCAAAGTCGAAAATTTATTTTTTGGTGAACTTTGATGAAATTTGCGTTTGCAGCTTCAGAAGCGTAAATTGACGTTTTCATTTTTGATAAAAAAAACACGAATAAAGGCCTTTTTGCAGAAAATATTTTTATAGGTATGTTTCTAATGATGTTTAGTGTCATTTGGGGGACCAAAGTCGAAAATTTATTTTTTGGTGAACTTTGATGAAATTTGCGTTTGCAGCTTCAGAAGCGTAAATTGACGTTTTCATTTTTGATAAAAAAAAACACGAATAAAGGCCTTTTTGCAGAAAATATTTTTATAGGTATGTTTCTAATGATGTTTAGAGTCATTTGGGGGACCAAAGTCGAAAATTTATTTTTTGGTGAACTTTGATGAAATTTGCGTTTGCAGCTTCAGAAGCGTAAATTGACGATTTCATTTTTGATCATAAAAACACGAATAAAGGCCCTTTTTGCAGAAAATATTTTTATAGGTATGTTTCTAATGATGTTTAGAGTCATTTGGGGGACCAAAGTCGAAAATTTATTTTTTGGTGAACTTTGATGAAATTTGCGTTTGCAGCTTCAGAAGCGTAAATTGACGTTTTCATTTTTGATAAAAAAAACACGAATAAAGGCCTTTTTGCAGAAAATATTTTTATAGGTATGTTTCTAATGATGTTTAGAGTCATTTGGGGGACCAAAGTCGAAAATTTATTTTTTGGTGAACTTTGATGAAATTTGCGTTTGCAGCTTCAGAAGCGTAAATTGACGTTTTCATTTTTGATAAAAAAAAACACGAATAAAGGCCTTTTTGCAGAAAATATTTTTATAGGTATGTTTCTAATGATGTTTAGAGTCATTTGGGGGACCAAAGTCGAAAATTTATTTTTTGGTGAACTTTGATGAAATTTGCGTTTGCAGCTTCAGAAGCGTAAATTGACGATTTCATTTTTGATCATAAAAACACGAATAAAGGCCCTTTTTGCAGAAAATATTTTTATAGGTATGTTTCTAATGATGTTTAGAGTCATTTGGGGGACCAAAGTCGAAAATTTATTTTTTGGTGTACTTTGATGAAATTTGCGTTTGCAGCTTCAGAAGCGTAAATTGACGTTTTCATTTTTGATAAAAAAAACACGAATAAAGGCCTTTTTGCAGAAAATATTTTTATAGGTATGTTTCTAATGATGTTTAGAGTCATTTGGGGGACCAAAGTCGAAAATTTATTTTTTGGTGAACTTTGATGAAATTTGCGTTTGCAGCTTCAGAAGCGTAAATTGACGTTTTCATTTTTGATAAAAAAAACACGAATAAAAGCCTTTTTGCAGAAAATATTTTTATAGGTATGTTTCTAATGATGTTTAGAGTCATTTGGGGGACAAAAGTAGAAAATTTATTTTTTGGTGAACTTTGATGAAATTTGCGTTTGCAGCTTCAGAAGCGTAAATTGACGTTTTCATTTTTGATCAAAAAAACACGAATAAAGGCCTTTTTGCAGAAAATATTTTTATAGGTATGTTTCTAATGATATTTAGAGTCATTTGGGGGACCAAAGTCGAAAATTTATTTTTTGGTGAACTTTGATGAAATTTGCGTTTGCAGCTTCAGAAGCGTAAATTGACGTTTTCATTTTTGATAAAAAAAACACGAATAAAGGCCTTTTTGCAGAAAATATTTTTATAGGTATGTTTCTAATGATGTTTAGAGTCATTTGGGGGACAAAAGTAGAAAATTTATTTTTTGGTGAACTTTGATGAAATTTGCGTTTGCAGCTTCAGAAGCGTAAATTGACGTTTTCATTTTTGATAAAAAAAACACGAATAAAGGCCTTTTTGCAGAAAATATTTTTATAGGTATGTTTCTAATGATATTTAGAGTCATTTGGGGGACCAAAGTCGAAAATTTATTTTTTGGTGAACTTTGATGAAATTTGCGTTTGCAGCTTCAGAAGCGTAAATTGACGTTTTCATTTTTGATAAAAAAAACACGAATAAAGGCCTTTTTGCAGAAAATATTTTTATAGGTATGTTTCTAATGATGTTTAGAGTCATTTGGGGGACCAAAGTCGAAAATTTATTTTTTGGTGAACTTTGATGAAATTTGCGTTTGCAGCTTCAGAAGCGTAAATTGACGTTTTCATTTTTGATAAAAAAAAACACGAATAAAGGCCTTTTTGCAGAAAATATTTTTATAGGTATGTTTCTAATGATGTTAAGAGTCATTTGGGGGACCAAAGTCGAAAATTTATTTTTTGGTGAACTTTGATGAAATTTGCGTTTGCAGCTTCAGAAGCGTAAATTGACGTTTTCATTTTTGATAAAAAAAACACGAATAAAGGCCTTTTTGCAGAAAATATTTTTATAGGTATGTTTCTAATGATGTTTAGAGTCATTTGGGGGACCAAAGTCGAAAATTTATTTTTTGGTGAACTTTGATGAAATTTGCGTTTGCAGCTTCAGAAGCGTCAATTGACGTTTTCATTTTTGATAAAAAAAAACACGAATAAAGGCCTTTTTGCAGAAAATATTTTTATAGGTATGTTTCTAATGATGTTTAGAGTCATTTGGGGGACCAAAGTCGAAAATTTATTTTTTGGTGAACTTTGATGAAATTTGCGTTTGCAGCTTCAGAAGCGTAAATTGACGTTTTCATTTTTGATAAAAAAAACACGAATAAAGGCCTTTTTGCAGAAAATATTTTTATAGGTATGTTTCTAATGATGTTTAGAGTCATTTGGGGGACCAAAGTCGAAAATTTATTTTTTGGTGAACTTTGATGAAATTTGCGTTTGCAGCTTCAGAAGCGTAAATTGACGTTTTCATTTTTGATAAAAAAAACACGAATAAAGGCCTTTTTGCAGAAAATATTTTTATAGGTATGTTTCTAATGATGTTAAGAGTCATTTGGGGGACCAAAGTCGAAAATTTATTTTTTGGTGAACTTTGATGAAATTTGCGTTTGCAGCTTCAGAAGCGTAAATTGACGTTTTCATTTTTGATCAAAAAAACACGAATAAAGGCCTTTTTGCAGAAAATATTTTTATAGGTATGTTTCTAATGATGTTTAGAGTCATTTGGGGGACAAAAGTAGAAAATTTATTTTTTGGTGAACTTTGATGAAATTTGCGTTTGCAGCTTCAGAAGCGTAAATTGACGTTTTCATTTTTGATAAAAAAAACACGAATAAAGGCCTTTTTGCAGAAAATATTTTTATAGGTATGTTTCTAATGATATTTAGAGTCATTTGGGGGACCAAAGTCGAAAATTTATTTTTTGGTGAACTTTGATGAAATTTGCGTTTGCAGCTTCAGAAGCGTAAATTGACGTTTTCATTTTTGATAAAAAAAACAAGAATAAAGGCCTTTTTGCAGAAAATATTTTTATAGGTATGTTTCTAATGATGTTTAGAGTCATTTGGGGGACCAAAGTCGAAAATTTATTTTTTGGTGAACTTTGATGAAATTTGCGTTTGCAGCTTCAGAAGCGTAAATTGACGTTTTCATTTTTGATAAAAAAAAAACACGAATAAAGGCCTTTTTGCAGAAAATATTTTTATAGGTATGTTTCTAATGATGTTAAGAGTCATTTGGGGGACCAAAGTCGAAAATTTATTTTTTGGTGAACTTTGATGAAATTTGCGTTTGCAGCTTCAGAAGCGTAAATTGACGTTTTCATTTTTGATAAAAAAAACACGAATAAAGGCCTTTTTGCAGAAAATATTTTTATAGGTATGTTTCTAATGATGTTTAGAGTCATTTGGGGGACCAAAGTCGAAAATTTATTTTTTGGTGAACTTTGATGAAATTTGCGTTTGCAGCTTCAGAAGCGTAAATTGACGTTTTCATTTTTGATAAAAAAACACGAATAAAGGCCTTTTTGCAGAAAATATTTTTATAGGTATGTTTCTAATGATGTTAAGAGTCATTTGGGGGACCAAAGTCGAAAATTTATTTTTTGGTGAACTTTGATGAAATTTGCGTTTGCAGCTTCAGAAGCGTAAATTGACGTTTTCATTTTTGATAAAAAAAACACGAATAAAGGCCTTTTTGCAGAAAATATTTTTATAGGTATGTTTCTAATGATGTTTAGAGTCATTTGGGGGACAAAAGTAGAAAATTTATTTTTTGGTGAACTTTGATGAAATTTGCGTTTGCAGCTTCAGAAGCGTAAATTGACGTTTTCATTTTTGATAAAAAAAAACACGAATAAAGGCCTTTTTGCAGAAAATATTTTTATAGGTATGTTTCTAATGACATTTAGAGTCATTTGGGGGACCAAAGTCGAAAATTTATTTTTTGGTGAACTTTGATGAAATTTGCGTTTGCAGCTTCAGAAGCGTAAATTGACGTTTTCATTTTTGATAAAAAAAACACGAATAAAGGCCTTTTTGCAGAAAATATTTTTATAGGTATGTTTCTTATGATGTTTAGAGTCATTTGGGGGACCAAAGTCGAAAATTTATTTTTTGGTGAACTTTGATGAAATTTGCGTTTGCAGCTTCAGAAGCGTAAATTGACGTTTTCATTTTTGATAAAAAAAAAACACGAATAAAGGCCTTTTTGCAGAAAATATTTTTATAGGTATGTTTCTAATGATGTTAAGAGTCATTTGGGGGACCAAAGTCGAAAATTTATTTTTTGGTGAACTTTGATGAAATTTGCGTTTGCAGCTTCAGAAGCGTAAATTGACGTTTTCATTTTTGATAAAAAAACACGAATAAAGGCCTTTTTGCAGAAAATATTTTTATAGGTATGTTTCTAATGATGTTTAGAGTCATTTGGGGGACCAAAGTCGAAAATTTATTTTTTGGTGAACTTTGATGAAATTTGCGTTTGCAGCTTCAGAAGCGTAAATTGACGTTTTCATTTTTGATAAAAAAAACACGAATAAAGGCCTTTTTGCAGAAAATATTTTTATAGGTATGTTTCTAATGATGTTTAGAGTCATTTGGGGGACCAAAGTCGAAAATTTATTTTTTGGTGAACTTTGATGAAATTTGCGTTTGCAGCTTCAGAAGCGTAAATTGACGTTTTCATTTTTGATCAAAAAAACACGAATAAAGGCCTTTTTGCAGAAAATATTTTTATAGGTATGTTTCTAATGATGTTAAGAGTCATTTGGGGGACCAAAGTCGAAAATTTATTTTTTGGTGAACTTTGATGAAATTTGCGTTTGCAGCTTCAGAAGCGTAAATTGACGTTTTCATTTTTGATAAAAAAAAACACGAATAAAGGCCTTTTGGCAGAAAATATTTTTATAGGTATGTTTCTAATGATGTTTAGAGTCATTTGGGGGACCAAAGTCGAACATTTATTTTTTGGTGAACTTTGATGAAATTTGCGTTTGCAGCTTCAGAAGCGTAAATTGACGTTTTCATTTTTGATCAAAAAAACACGAATAAAGGCCTTTTTGCAGAAAATATTTTTATAGGTATGTTTCTAATGATGTTTAGAGTCATTTGGGGGACCAAAGTCGAAAATTTATTTTTTGGTGAACTTTGATGAAATTTGCGTTTGCAGCTTCAGAAGCGTAAATTGACGTTTTCATTTTTGATAAAAAAAACACGAATAAAGGCCTTTTTGCAGAAAATATTTTTATAGGTATGTTTCTAATGATGTTTAGAGTCATTTGGGGGACCAAAGTCGAAAATTTATTTTTCGGTGAACTTTGATGAAATTTGCGTTTGCAGCTTCAGAAGCGTAAATTGACGTTTTCATTTTTGATAAAAAAAACACGAATAAAGGCCTTTTTGCAGAAAATATTTTTATAGGTATGTTTCTAATGATGTTTAGAGTCATTTGGGGGACCAAAGTCGAAAATTTATTTTTTGGTGAACTTTGATGAAATTTGCGTTTGCAGCTTCAGAAGCGTAAATTGACGTTTTCATTTTTGATAAAAAAAACACGAATAAAGGCCTTTTTGCAGAAAATATTTTTATAGGTATGTTTCTAATGATGTTTAGAGTCATTTGGGGGACCAAAGTCGAAAATTTATTTTTTGGTGAACTTTGATGAAATTTGCGTTTGCAGCTTCAGAAGCGTAAATTGACGTTTTCATTTTTGATAAAAAAACCCACGAATAAAGGCCTTTTTGCAGAAAATATTTTTATAGGTATGTTTCTAATGATGTTTAGAGTCATTTGGGGGACCAAAGTAGAAAATTTATTTTTTGGTGAACTTTGATGAAATTTGCGTTTGCAGCTTCAGAAGCGTAAATTGACGTTTTCATTTTTGATCAAAAAAACACGAATAAAGGCCTTTTTGCAGAAAATATTTTTATAGGTATGTTTCTAATGATGTTTAGAGTCATTTGGGGGACCAAAGTCGAAAATTTATTTTTGGGTGATTTTTGATGAAATTTGCGTTTGCAGCTTCAGAAGCGTAAATTGACGTTTTCATTTTTGATTAAAAAAAACACGAATAAAGGCCTTTTTGCAGAAAATATTTTTATAGGTATGTTTCTAATGATGTTTAGAGTCATTTGGGGGACCAAAGTCGAAAATTTATTTTTTGGTGAACTTTGATGAAATTTGCGTTTGCAGCTTCAGAAGCGTAAATTGACGTTTTCATTTTTGATAAAAAAAACACGAATAAAGGCCCTTTTTGCAGAAAATATTTTTATAGGTATGTTTCTAATGATGTTTAGAGTCATTTGGGGGACCAAAGTCGAAAATTTATTTTTTGGTGAACTTTGATGAAATTTGCGTTTGCAGCTTCAGAAGCCTAAATTGACGTTTTCATTTTTGATAAAAAAAAAACACGAATAAAGGCCTTTTTGCAGAAAATATTTTTATAGGTATGTTTCTAATGATGTTTAGAGTCATTTGGGGGACCAAAGTCGAACATTTATTTTTTGGTGAACTTTGATGAAATTTGCGTTTGCAGCTTCAGAAGCGTAAATTGACGTTTTCATTTTTGATCCAAAAAACACGAATAAAGGCCTTTTTGCAGAAAATATTTTTATAGGTATGTTTCTAATGATGTTTAGAGTCATTTGGGGGACCAAAGTCGAAAATTTATTTTTTGGTGAACTTTGATGAAATTTGCGTTTGCAGCTTCAGAAGCGTAAATTGACGTTTTCATTTTTGATAAAAAAACACGAATAAAGGCCTTTTTGCAGAAAATATTTTATAGGTATGTTTCTAATGATGTTTAGAGTCATTTGGGGGACCAAAGTCGAAAATTTATTTTTTGGTGAACTTTGATGAAATTTGCGTTTGCAGCTTCAGAAGCGTAAATTGACGTTTTCATTTTTGATAAAAAAAACACGAATAAAGGCCTTTTCGCAGAAAATATTTTTATAGGTATGTTTCTAATGATGTTTAGAGTCATTTGGGGGACCAAAGTCGAAAATTTATTTTTTGGTGATTTTTGATGAAATTTGCGTTTGCAGCTTCAGAAGCGTAAATTGACGTTTTCATTTTTGATAAAAAAAAACACGAATAAAAGCCTTTTTGCAGAAAATATTTTTATAGGTATGTTTCTAATGATGTTTAGAGTCATTTGGGGGACCAAAGTCGAAAATTTATTTTTTGGTGAACTTTGATGAAATTTGCGTTTGCAGCTTCAGAAGCGTAAATTGACGTTTTCATTTTTGATGAAAAAAACACGAATAAAGGCCTTTTTGCAGAAAATATTTTTATAGGTATGTTTCTAATGATGTTTAGAGTCATTTGGGGGACCAAAGTCGAACATTTATTTTTTGGTGAACTTTGATGAAATTTGCGTTTGCAGCTTCAGAAGCGTAAATTGACGTTTTCATTTTTGATCCAAAAAGCACGAATAAAGGCCTTTTTGCAGAAAATATTTTTATAGGTATGTTTCTAATGATGTTTAGAGTCATTTGGGGGACCAAAGTCGAAAATTTATTTTTTGGTGAACTTTGATAAAATTTGCGTTTGCAGCTTCAAAAGCGTAAATTGACGTTTTCATTTTTGATAAAAAAAACACGAATAAAGGCCTTTTTGCAGAAAATATTTTTATAGGTATGTTTCTAATGATGTTTAGAGTCATTTGGGGGACCAAAGTCGAAAATTTATTGTTTGGTGAACTTTGATGAAATTTGCGTTTGCAGCTTCAGAAGCGTAAATTGACGTTTTCATTTTTGATAAAAAAAACACGAATAAAGGCCTTTTTGCAGAAAATATTTTTATAGGTATGTTTCTAATGATGTTTAGAGTCATTTGGGGGACCAAAGTCGAACATTTATTTTTTGGTGAACTTTGATGAAATTTGCGTTTGCAGCTTCAGAAGCGTAAATTGACGTTTTCATTTTTGATCCAAAAAGCACGAATAAAGGCCTTTTTGCAGAAAATATTTTTATAGGTATGTTTCTAATGATGTTTAGAGTCATTTGGGGGACCAAAGTCGAAAATTTATTTTTTGGTGAACTTTGATAAAATTTGCGTTTGCAGCTTCAAAAGCGTAAATTGACGTTTTCATTTTTGATAAAAAAAAAACACGAATAAAGGCCTTTTTGCAGAAAATATTTTTATAGGTATGTTTCTAATGATGTTTAGAGTCATTTGGGGGACCAAAGTCGAAAATTTATTTTTTGGTGAACTTTGATGAAATTTGCGTTTGCAGCTTCAGAAGCGTAAATTGACGTTTTCATTTTTGATCCAAAAAACACGAATAAAGGCCTTTTTGCAGAAAATATTTTTATAGGTATGTTTCTAATGATGTTTAGAGTCATTTGGGGGACCAAAGTCGAACATTTATTTTTTGGTGAACTTTGATGAAATTTGCGTTTGCAGCTTCAGAAGCGTAAATTGACGTTTTCATTTTTGATCCAAAAAACACGAATAAAGGCCTTTTTGCAGAAAATATTTTATAGGTATGTTTCTAATGATGTTTAGAGTCATTTGGGGGACCAAAGTCGAAAATTTATTTTTTGGTGAACTTTGATGAAATTTGCGTTTGCAGCTTCAGAAGCGTAAATTGACGTTTTCATTTTTGATCCAAAAAACACGAATAAAGGCCTTTTTGCAGAAAATATTTTTATAGGTATGTTTCTAATGATGTTTAGAGTCATTTGGGGGACCAAAGTCGAAAATTTATTTTTTGGTGATTTTTGATGAAATTTGCGTTTGCAGCTTCAGAAGCGTAAATTGACGTTTTCAATTTTGATAAAAAAAAACACGAATAAAGGCCTTTTTGCAGAAAATATTTTTATAGGTATGTTTCTAATGATGTTTAGAGTCATTTGGGGGACCAAAGTCGAAAATTTATTTTTTGGTGAACTTTGATGAAATTTGCGTTTGCAGCTTCAGAAGCGTAAATTGACGTTTTCATTTTTGATAAAAAAAACACGAATAAAGGCCTTTTTGCAGAAAATATTTTTATAGGTATGTTTCTAATGATGTTTAGAGTCATTTGGGGGACCAAAGTCGAAAATTTATTTTTTGGTGAACTTTGATGAAATTTGCGTTTGCAGCTTCAGAAGCGTAAATTGACGTTTTCATTTTTGATAAAAAAACACGAATAAAGGCCTTTTTGCAGAAAATATTTTTATAGGTATGTTTCTAATGATTTTGAGAGTCATTTGGGGGACCAAAGTCGAAAATTTATTTTTTGGTGAACTTTGATGAAATTTGCGTTTGCAGCTTCAGAAGCGTAAATTGACGTTTTCATTTTTGATAAAAAAACACGAATAAAGGCCTTTTTGCAGAAAATATTTTATAGGTATGTTTCTAATGATGTCGAGAGTCATTTGGGGGACCAAAGTCGAAAATTTATTTTTTGGTGAACTTTGATGAAATTTGCGTTTGCAAGCTTCAGAAGCGTAAATTGACGTTTTCATTTTTGATCCAAAAACACGAATAAAGGCCTTTTTGCAGAAAATATTTTTATAGGTATGTTTCTAATGATGTTTAGAGTCATTTGGGGGACCAAAGTCGAAAATTTATTTTTTGGTGAACTTTGATGAAATTTGCGTTTGCAGCTTCAGAAGCGTAAATTGACGTTTTCATTTTTGATAAAAAAAACACGAATAAAGGCCTTTTTGCAGAAAATATTTTTATAGGTATGTTTCTAATGATGTTTAGAGTCATTTGGGGGACCAAAGTCGAAAATTTATTGTTTGGTGAACTTTGATGAAATTTGCGTTTGCAGCTTCAGAAGCGTAAATTGACGTTTTCATTTTTGATAAAAAAAAACACGAATAAAGGCCTTTTTGCAGAAAATATTTTTATAGGTATGTTTCTAATGATGTTTAGAGTCATTTGGGGGACCAAAGTCGAAAATTTATTTTTTGGTGAACTTTGATGAAATTTGCGTTTGCAGCTTCAGAAGCGTAAATTGACGTTTTCATTTTTGATAAAAAAAACACGAATAAAGGCCTTTTTGCAGAAAATATTTTTATAGGTATGTTTCTAATGATTTTGAGAGTCATTTGGGGGACCAAAGTCGAAAATTTATTTTTTGGTGAACTTTGATGAAATTTGCGTTTGCAGCTTCAGAAGCGTAAATTGACGTTTTCATTTTTGATAAAAAAACACGAATAAAGGCCTTTTTGCAGAAAATATTTTATAGGTATGTTTCTAATGATGTCGAGAGTCATTTGGGGGACCAAAGTCGAAAATTTATTTTTTGGTGAACTTTGATGAAATTTGCCTTTGCAGCTTCAGAAGCGTAAATTGACGTTTTCATTTTTGATCCAAAAACACGAATAAAGGCCTTTTTGCAGAAAATATTTTTATAGGTATGTTTCTAATGATGTTTAGAGTCATTTGGGGGACCAAAGTCGAAAATTTATTTTTTGGTGAACTTTGATGAAATTTGCGTTTGCAGCTTCAGAAGCGTAAATTGACGTTTTCATTTTTGATAAAAAAAAACACGAATAAAGGCCTTTTTACAGAAAATATTTTTATAGGTATGTTTCTAATGATGTTTAGAGTCATTTGGGGGACCAAAGTCGAAAATTTATTTTTTGGTGAACTTTGATGAAATTTGCGTTTGCAGCTTCAGAAGCGTAAATTGACGTTTTCATTTTTGATAAAAAAAAACACGAATAAAGGCCTTTTTGCAGAAAATATTTTTATAGGTATGTTTCTAATGATGTTTAGAGTCATTTGGGGGACCAAAGTCGAAAATTTATTGTTTGGTGAACTTTGATGAAATTTGCGTTTGCAGCTTCAGAAGCGTAAATTGACGTTTTCATTTTTGATAAAAAAAAAAACGAATAAAGGCCTTTTTGCAGAAAATATTTTTATAGGTATGTTTCTAATGATGTTTAGAGTCATTTGGGGGACCAAAGTCGAAAATTTATTTTTTGGTGAACTTTGATGAAATTTGCGTTTGCAGCTTCAGAAGCGTAAATTGACGTTTTCATTTTTGATAAAAAAAACACGAATAAAGGCCTTTTTGCAGAAAATATTTTTATAGGTATGTTTCTAATGATGTTTAGAGTCATTTGGGGGACCAAAGTCGAAAATTTATTGTTTGGTGAACTTTGATGAAATTTGCGTTTGCAGCTTCAGAAGCGTAAATTGACGTTTTCATTTTTGATAAAAAAAAACACGAATAAAGGCCTTTTTGCAGAAAATATTTTTATAGGTATGTTTCTAATGATGTTTAGAGTCATTTGGGGGACCAAAGTCGAAAATTTATTTTTTGGTGAACTTTGATGAAATTTGCGTTTGCAGCTTCAGAAGCGTAAATTGACGTTTTCATTTTTGATCAAAAAAACACGAATAAAGGCCTTTTTGCAGAAAATATTTTTATAGGTATGTTTCTAATGATGTTTAGAGTCATTTGGGGGACCAAAGTTGAAAATTTATTTTTTGGTGAACTTTGATTAAATTTGCGTTTGCAGCTTCAGAAGCGTAACTTGACGTTTTCATTTTTGATCCAAAAAACACGAACAAAGGCCTTTTTGCAGAAAATATTTTTATAGGTATGTTTCTAATGATGTTTAGAGTCATTTGGGGGACCAAAGTCGAAAATTTATTTTTTGGTGAACTTTGATGAAATTTGCGTTTGCAGCTTCAGAAGCGTAAATTGACGTTTTCATTTTTGATAAAAAAAACACGAATAAAGGCCTTTTTGCAGAAAATATTTTTTATAGGTATGTTTCTAATGATGTTTAGAGTCATTTGGGGGACCAAAGTCGAAAATTTATTTTTTGGTGAACTTTGAGGAAATTTGCGTTTGCAGCTTCAGAAGCGTAAATTGACGTTTTCATTTTTTATAAAAAAAACACGAATAAAGGCCTTTTTGCAGAAAATATTTTTATAGGTATGTTTCTAATGATGTTTAGAGTCATTTGGGGGACCAAAGTCGAAAATTTATTGTTTGGTGAACTTTGATGAAATTTGCGTTTGCAGCTTCAGAAGCGTAAATTGACGTTTTCATTTTTGATAAAAAAAACACGAATAAAGGCCTTTTTGCAGAACATATTTTTATAGGTATGTTTCTAATGATGTTTAGAGTCATTTGGGGGACCAAAGTCGAAAATTTATTGTTTGGTGACTTTTGATGAAATTTGCGTTTGCAGCTTCAGAAGCGTAAATTGACGTTTTCATTTTTGATAAAAAAAACACGAATAAAGGCCTTTTTGCAGAAAATATTTTTATAGGTATGTTTCTAATGATGTTTAGAGTCATTTGGGGGACCAAAGTCGAAAATTTATTGTTTGGTGACTTTTGATGAAATTTGCGTTTGCAGCTTCAGAAGCGTAAATTGACGTTTTCATTTTTGATAAAAAAAACACGAATAAAGGCCTTTTTGCAGAAAATATTTTTATAGGTATGTTTCTAATGATGTTTAGAGTCATTTGGGGGACCAAAGTCGAAAATTTATTTTTTGGTGAACTTTGATGAAATTTGCGTTTGCAGCTTCAGAAGCGTAAATCGACGTTTTCATTTTTGATAAAAAAAACACGAATAAAGGCCTTTTTGCAGAAAATATTTTTATAGGTATGTTTCTAATGATGTTTAGAGTCATTTGGGGGACCAAAGTCGAAAATTTATTTTTTGGTGAACTTTGATGAAATTTGCGTTTGCAGCTTCAGAAGCGTAAATTGACGTTTTCATTTTTGATAAAAAAAACACGAATAAAGGCCTTTTTGCAGAAAATATTTTTATAGGTATGTTTCTAATGATGTTTAGAGTCATTTGGGGGACCAAAGTCGAAAATTTATTTTTTGGTGAACTTTGATGAAATTTGCGTTTGCAGCTTCAGAAGCGTAAATTGACGTTTTCATTTTTGATGAAAAAAAAACACGAATAAAGGCCTTTTTGCAGAAAATATTTTTATAGGTATGTTTCTAATGATGTTTAGAGTCATTTGGGGGACCAAAGTCGAAAATTTATTTTTTGGTGAACTTTGATGAAATTTGCGTTTGCAGCTTCAGAAGCGTAAATTGACGTTTTCATTTTTGATAAAAAAAAACACAAATAAAGGCCTTTTTGCAGAAAATATTTTTATAGGTATGTTTCTAATGATGTTTAGAGTCATTTGGGGGACCAAAGTCGAAAATTTATTTTTTGGTGAACTTTGATGAAATTTGCGTTTGCAGCTTCAGAAGCGTAAATTGACGTTTTCATTTTTGATCCAAAAAACACGAACAAAGGCCTTTTTGCAGAAAATATTTTTATAGGTATGTTTCTAATGATGTTTAGAGTCATTTGGGGGACCAAAGTCGAAAATTTATTTTTTGGTGAACTTTGATGAAATTTGCGTTTGCAGCTTCAGAAGCGTAAATTGACGTTTTCATTTTTGATAAAAAAAAACACGAATAAAGGCCTTTTTGCAGAAAATATTTTTATAGGTATGTTTCTAATGATGTTAAGAGTCATTTCGGGGACCAAAGTCGAAAATTTATTTTTTGGTGAACTTTGATGAAATTTGCGTTTGCAGCTTCAGAAGCGTAAATTGACGTTTTCATTTTTGATGAAAAAAAAACACGAATAAAGGCCTTTTTGCAGAAAAGATTTTTATAGGTATGTTTCTAA
The DNA here is from genome assembly GCA_936450465.1 of Gibbula magus. Classification (NCBI taxonomy): domain Eukaryota; kingdom Metazoa; phylum Mollusca; class Gastropoda; order Trochida; family Trochidae; genus Gibbula; species Gibbula magus. Next base: position 21,426,586 of record OW388298.1, on the reverse strand, counting down.
TGATGTTTAGAGTCATTCAGGGGACCAAAGTTGAAAATTTATTTTTTGGTGAACTTTGATTAAATTTGCGTTTGCAGCTTCAGAAGCGTAACTTGACGTTTTCATTTTTGATCCAAAAAACACGAACAAAGGCCTTTTTGCAGAAAATATTTTTATAGGTATGTTTCTAATGATGTTTAGAGTCATTTGGGGGACCAAAGTCGAAAATTTATTTTTTGGTGAACTTTGATGAAATTTGCGTTTGCAGCTTCAGAAGCGTAAATTGACGTTTTCATTTTTGATAAAAAAAAAACACGAATAAAGGCCTTTTTGCAGAAAATATTTTTATAGGTATGTTTCTAATGATGTTTAGAGTCATTTGGGGGACCAAAGTCGAAAATTTATTTTTTGGTGAACTTTGAGGAAATTTGCGTTTGCAGCTTCAGAAGCGTAAATTGACGTTTTCATTTTTGATAAAAAAAACACGAATAAAGGCCTTTTTGCAGAAAATATTTTTATAGGTATGTTTCTAATGATGTTTAGAGTCATTTGGGGGACCAAAGTCGAAAATTTATTGTTTGGTGAACTTTGATGAAATTTGCGTTTGCAGCTTCAGAAGCGTAAATTGACGTTTTCATTTTTGATAAAAAAAACACGAATAAAGGCCTTTTTGCAGAAAATATTTTTATAGGTATGTTTCTAATGATGTTTAGAGTCATTTGGGGGACCAAAGTCGAAAATTTATTGTTTGGTGACTTTTGATGAAATTTGCGTTTGCAGCTTCAGAAGCGTAAATTGACGTTTTCATTTTTGATAAAAAAAACACGAATAAAGGCCTTTTTGCAGAAAATATTTTTATAGGTATGTTTCTAATGATGTTTAGAGTCATTTGGGGGACCAAAGTCGAAAATTTATTTTTTGGTGAACTTTGATGAAATTTGCGTTTGCAGCTTCAGAAGCGTAAATCGACGTTTTCATTTTTGATAAAAAAAACACGAATAAAGGCCTTTTTGCAGAAAATATTTTTATAGGTATGTTTCTAATGATGTTTAGAGTCATTTGGGGGACCAAAGTCGAAAATTTATTTTTTGGTGAACTTTGATGAAATTTGCGTTTGCAGCTTCAGAAGCGTAAATTGACGTTTTCATTTTTGATAAAAAAAACACGAATAAAGGCCTTTTTGCAGAAAATATTTTTATAGGTATGTTTCTAATGATGTTTAGAGTCATTTGGGGGACCAAAGTCGAAAATTTATTTTTTGGTGAACTTTGATGAAATTTGCGTTTGCAGCTTCAGAAGCGTAAATTGACGTTTTCATTTTTGATGAAAAGAAAACACGAATAAAGGCCTTTTTGCAGAAAATATTTTTATAGGTATGTTTCTAATGATGTTTAGAGTCATTTGGGGGACCAAAGTCGAAAATTTATTTTTTGGTGAACTTTGATGAAATTTGCGTTTGCAGCTTCAGAAGCGTAAATTGACGTTTTCATTTTTGATCCAAAAAACACGAACAAAGGCCTTTTTGCAGAAAATATTTTTATAGGTATGTTTCTAATGATGTTTAGAGTCATTTGGGGGACCAAAGTCGAAAATTTATTTTTTGGTGAACTTTGATGAAATTTGCGTTTGCAGCTTCAGAAGCGTAAATTGACGTTTTCATTTTTGATAAAAAAAAACACGAATAAAGGCCTTTTTGCAGAAAATATTTTTATAGGTATGTTTCTAATGATGTTTAGAGTCATTTGGGGGACCAAAGTCGAAAATTTATTTTTTGGTGAACTTTGATGAAATTTGCGTTTGCAGCTTCAGAAGCGTAAATTGACGTTTTCATTTTTGATCCAAAAAACACGAACAAAGGCCTTTTTGCAGAAAATATTTTTATAGGTATGTTTCTAATGATGTTTAGAGTCATTTGGGGGACCAAAGTCGAAAATTTATTTTTTGGTGAACTTTGATGAAATTTGCGTTTGCAGCTTCAGAAGCGTAAATTGACGTTTTCATTTTTGATAAAAAAAAACACGAATAAAGGCCTTTTTGCAGAAAATATTTTTATAGGTATGTTTCTAATGATGTTAAGAGTCATTTCGGGGACCAAAGTCGAAAATTTATTTTTTGGTGAACTTTGATGAAATTTGCGTTTGCAGCTTCAGAAGCGTAAATTGACGTTTTCATTTTTGATGAAAAAAAAAACACGAATAAAGGCCTTTTTGCAGAAAATATTTTTATAGGTATGTTTCTAATGATGTTTAGAGTCATTTGGGGGACCAAAGTCGAAAATTTATTTTTTGGTGAACTTTGATGAAATTTGCGTTTGCAGCTTCAGAAGCGTAAATTGACGTTTTCATTTTTGATAAAAAAAACACGAATAAAGGCCTTTTTGCAGAAAATATTTTTATAGGTATGTTTCTAATGATGTTTAGAGTCATTTGGGGGACCAAAGTCGAAAATTTATTTTTTGGTGAACTTTGATGAAATTTGCGTTTGCAGCTTCAGAAGCGTAAATTGACGTTTTCATTTTTGATCCAAAAAACACGAACAAAGGCCTTTTTGCAGAAAATATTTTTATAGGTATGTTTCTAATGATGTTTAGAGTCATTTGGGGGACCAAAGTCGAAAATTTATTTTTTGGTGAACTTTGATGAAATTTGCGTTTGCAGCTTCAGAAGCGTAAATTGACGTTTTCATTTTTGATAAAAAAAAACACGAATAAAGGCCTTTTTGCAGAAAATATTTTTATAGGTATGTTTCTAATGATGTTTAGAGTCATTTGGGGGACCAAAGTCGAAAATATATTTTTTGGTGAACTTTGATGAAATTTGCGTTTGCAGCTTCAGAAGCGTAAATTGACGTTTTCATTTTTGATAAAAAAAAACACGAATAAAGGCCTTTTTGCAGAAAATATTTTTATAGGTATGTTTCTAATGATGTTTAGAGTCATTTGGGGGACCAAAGTCGAAAATTTATTTTTTGGTGAACTTTGATGAAATTTGCGTTTGCAGCTTCAGAAGCGTAAATTGACGTTTTCACTTTTGATGAAAAAAAAACACGAATAAAGGCCTTTTTGCAGAAAATATTTTTATAGGTATGTTTCTAATGATGTTTAGAGTCATTTGGGGGACCAAAGTCGAAAATTTATTTTTTGGTGAACTTTGATGAAATTTGCGTTTGCAGCTTCAGAAGCGTAAATTGACGTTTTCATTTTTGATAAAAAAAACACGAATAAAGGCCTTTTTGCAGAAAATATTTTTATAGGTATGTTTCTAATGATGTTTAGAGTCATTTGGGGGACCAAAGTCGAAAATTTATTTTTTGGTGAACTTTGATGAAATTTGCGTTTGCAGCTTCAGAAGCGTAAATTGACGTTTTCATTTTTGATCCAAAAAACACGAACAAAGGCCTTTTTGCAGAAAATATTTTTATAGGTATGTTTCTAATGATGTTTAGAGTCATTTGGGGGACCAAAGTCGAAAATTTATTTTTTGGTGAACTTTGATGAAATTTGCGTTTGCAGCTTCAGAAGCGTAAATTGACGTTTTCATTTTTGATAAAAAAAAACACGAATAAAGGCCTTTTTGCAGAAAATATTTTTATAGGTATGTTTCTAATGATGTTTAGAGTCATTTGGGGGACCAAAGTCGAAAATTTATTTTTTGGTGAACTTTGAGGAAATTTGCGTTTGCAGCTTCAGAAGCGTAAATTGACGTTTTCATTTTTGATAAAAAAAACACGAATAAAGGCCTTTTTGCAGAAAATATTTTTATAGGTATGTTTCTAATGATGTTTAGAGTCATTTGGGGGACCAAAGTCGAAAATTTATTGTTTGGTGAACTTTGATGAAATTTGCGTTTGCAGCTTCAGAAGCGTAAATTGACGTTTTCATTTTTGATCAAAAAAACACGAATAAAGGCCTTTTTGCAGAAAATATTTGTATAGGTATGTTTCTAATGATGTTTAGAGTCATTTGGGGGACCAAAGTCGAAAATTTATTTTTTGGTGAACTTTGATGAAATTTGCGTTTGTAGCTTCAGAAGCGTAAATCGACGTTTTCATTTTTGATAAAAAAAACACGAATAAAGGCCTTTTTGCAGAAAATATTTGTATAGGTATGTTTCTAATGATGTTTAGAGTCATTTGGGGGACCAAAGTCGAAAATTTATTTTTTGGTGAACTTTGATGAAATTTGCGTTTGCAGCTTCAGAAGCGTAAATTGACGTTTTCATTTTTGATAAAAAAAAACACGAATAAAGGCCATTTTGCAGAAAATATTTTTATAGGTATGTTTCTAATGATGTTTAGAGTCATTTGGGGGACCAAAGTCGAAAATTTATTTTTTGGTGAACTTTGATGAAATTTGCGTTTGCAGCTTCAGAAGCGTAAATTGACGTTTTCATTTTTGATGAAAAAAAAACACGAATAAAGGCCTTTTTGCAGAAAATATTTTTATAGGTATGTTTCTAATGATGTTTAGAGTCATTTGGGGGACCAAAGTCGAAAATTTATTTTTTGGTGAACTTTGATGAAATTTGCGTTTGCAGCTTCAGAAGCGTAAATTGACGTTTTCATTTTTGATAAAAAAAAACACGAATAAAGGCCTTTTTGCAGAAAATATTTTTATAGGTATGTTTCTAATGATGTTTAGAGTCATTTGGGGGACCAAAGTCGAAAATTTATTGTTTGGTGAACTTTGATGAAATTTGCGTTTGCAGCTTCAGAAGCGTAAATTGACGTTTTCATTTTTGATAAAAAAAACACGAATAAAGGCCTTTTTGCAGAAAATATTTTATAGGTATGTTTCTAATAATGTTTAGAGTCATTTGGGGGACCAAAGTTGAAAATTTATTTTTTGGTGAACTTTGTTGAAATTTGCGTTTGCAGGTTCAGAAGCGTAAATTGACGTTTTCATTTTTGATAAAAAAAAACACGAATAAAGGCCTTTTTGCAGAAAATATTTTTATAGGTATGTTTCTAATGATGTTTAGAGTCGTTTGGGGGACCAAAGTCGAAAATTTATTTTTTGGTGAACTTTGATGAAATTTGCGTTTGCAGGTTCAGAAGCGTAAATTGACGTCTCATTTTTGATAAAAAAAAACACGAATAAAGGCCTTTTTGCAGAAAATATTTTTATAGGTATGTTTCTAATGATGTTTAGAGTCGTTTGGGGGCCAAAGTCGAAAATTTATTTTTTGGTGAACTTTGATGAAATTTGCGTTTGCAGCTTCAGAAGCGTAAATCGACGTTTTCATTTTTGATCAAAAAAAAACACGAATAAAGGCCTTTTTGCAGAAATATTTTTATAGGTATGTTTCTTATGATGTTTAGAGTCATTTGGGGGACCAAAGTCGAAAATTTATTTTTTGGTGAACTTTGATGAAATTTGCGTTTGCAGCTTTAGAAGCGTAAATTGACGTTTTCATTTTTGATAAAAAAAACACGAATAAAGACCTTTTTGCAGAAAATATTTTTATAGGTATGTTTCTAATGATGTTTAGAGTCATTTGGGGGACCAAAGTCGAACATTTATTTTTTGGTGAACTTTGATGAAATTTGCGTTTGCAGCTTCAGAAGCGTAAATTGACGTTTTCATTTTTGATAAAAAAAACACGAATAAAGGCCTTTTTGCAGAAAATATTTTTATAGGTATGTTTCTAATGATGTTTAGAGTCATTTGGGGGACCAAAGTCGAAAATTTATTTTTTGGTGAACTTTGATGAAATTTGCGTTTGCAGCTTCAGAAGCGTAAATTGACGTTTTCATTTTTGATCAAAAAAACACGAATAAAGGCCTTTTTGCAGAAAATATTTTAATAGGTATGTTTCTAATGATGTTTAGAGTCGTTTGGGTGATCAAAGTCGAAAATTTATTTTTTGGTGAACTTTGATGAAATTTGCGTTTGCAGCTTCAGAAGCGTAAATTGACGTTTTCATTTTTGATAAAAAAAAACACGAATAAAGGCCTTTTTGCAGAAAATATTTTTATAGGTATGTTTCTAATGATGTTTAGAGTCATTTGGGGGACCAAAGTCGAAAATTTATTTTTTGGTGAACTTTGATGAAATTTGCGTTTGCAGCTTCAGAAGCGTAAATTGACGTTTTCATTTTTGATCAAAAAAACACGAATAAAGGCCTTTTTGCAGAAATTTTTTTTATAGGTATGTTTCTAATGATGTTTAGAGTCGTTTGGGTGACCAAAGTCGAAAATTTATTTTTTGGTGAACTTTGATGAAATTTGCGTTTGCAGCTTCAGAAGCGTAAATCGACGTTTTCATTTTTGATAAAAAAAAACACGAATAAAGGCCTTTTTGCAGAAAATATTTTTATAGGTATGTTTCTAATGATGTTTAGAGTCATTTGGGGGATCAAAGTCGAAAATTTATTTTTTGGTGAACTTTGATGAAATTTGCGTTTGCAGCTTCAGAAGCGTAAATTGACGTTTTCATTTTTGATAAAAAAAACACGAATAAAGGCCTTTTTGCAGAAAATATTTTTATAGGTATGTTTCTAATGATGTTTAGAGTCATTTGGGGGACCAAATTCGAAAATTTATTTTTTGGTGAACTTTGATGAAATTTGCGTTTGCAGCTTCAGAAGCGTAAATTGACGTTTTCATTTTTGATGAAAAAAAACACGAATAAAGGCCTTTTTGCAGAAAATATTTTTATAGGTATGTTTCTAATGATGTTTAGAGTCATTTGGGGGACCAAAGTCGAAAAATATTTTTTGGTGATTTTTGATGAAATTTGCGTTTGCAGCTTCAGAAGCGTAAATTGACGTTTTCATTTTTGATCAAAAAAACACGAATAAAGGCCTTTTTGCAGAAAATATTTTTATAGGTATGTTTCTAATGATGTTTAGAGTCATTTGGGGGACCAAAGTCGAAAATTTATTTTTTGGTGAACTTTGATGAAATTTGCGTTTGCAGCTTCAGAAGCGTAAATTGACGTTTTCATTTTTGATAAAAAAAACACGAATAAAGGCCTCTTTGCAGAAAATATTTTTATAGGTATGTTTCTAATGATGTTTAGAGTCGTTTGGGTGACCAAAGTCGAAAATTTATTTTTTGGTGAACTTTGATGAAATTTGCGTTTGCAGTTTCAGAAGCGTAAATTGACGTTTTCATTTTTGATAAAAAAAAACACGAATAAAGGCCTTTTTGCAGAAAATATTTTTATAGGTATGTTTCTAATGATGTTTAGAGTCATTTGGGGGACCAAAGTCGAAAATTTATTTTTTGGTGAACTTTGATGAAATTTGCGTTTGCAGCTTCAGAAGCGTAAATTGACGTTTTCATTTTTGATAAAAAAACACGAATAAAGGCCTTTTTGCAGAAAATATTTTTATAGGTATGTTTCTAATGATGTTTAGAGTCATTTGGGGGACCAAAGTCGAAAATTTATTTTTTGGTGAACTTTGATGAAATTTGCGTTAGCAGCTTCAGAAGCGTAAATTGACGTTTTCATTTTTGATCAAAAAAACACGAATAAAGGCCTTTTTGCAGAAAATATTTTTATAGGTATGTTTCTAATGATGTTTAGAGTCATTTGGGGGACCAAAGTCGAAAATTTATTTTTTGGTGATTTTTGATGAAATTTGCGTTTGCAGCTTCAGAAGCGTAAATTGACGTTTTCATTTTTGATAAAAAAAACACGAATAAAGGCCTTTTTGCAGAAAATATTTTTATAGGTATGTTTCTAATGATGTTTAGAGTCATTTGGGGGACCAAAGTCGAAAATTTATTTTTTGGTGAACTTTGATGAAATTTGCGTTAGCAGCTTCAGAAGCGTAAATTGACGTTTTCATTTTTGATAAAAAAAACACGAATAAAGGCCTTTTTGCAGAAAATATTTTTATAGGTATGTTTCTAATGATGTTTAGAGTCATTTGGGGGACCAAAGTCGAAAATTTATTTTTTGGTGATTTTTGATGAAATTTGCGTTTGCAGCTTCAGAAGCGTAAATTGACGTTTTCATTTTTGATAAAAAAAACACGAATAAAGGCCTTTTTGCAGAAAATATTTTTATAGGTATGTTTCTAATGATGTTTAGAGTCATTTGGGGGACCAAAGTCGAAAATTTATTTTTTGGTGAACTTTGATGAAATTTGCGTTTGCAGCTTCAGAAGCGTAAATTGACGTTTTCATTTTTGATAAAAAAAACACGAATAAAGGCCTTTTTGCAGATAATATTTTTATAGGTATGTTTCTAATGATGTTTAGAGTCATTTGGGGGACCAAAGTCGAAAATTTATTGTTTGGTGAACTTTGATGAAATTTGCGTTTGCAGCTTCAGAAGCGTAAATTGACGTTTTCATTTTTGATAAAAAAAACACGAATAAAGGCATTTTTGCAGAAAATATTTTTATAGGTATGTTTCTAATGATGTTTAGAGTCATTTGGGGGACCAAAGTCGAAAATTTATTTTTTGGTGAACTTTGATGAAATTTGCGTTTGCAGCTTCAGAAGCGTAAATTGACGTTTTCATTTTTGATAAAAAAAACACGAATAAAGGCCTTTTTGCAGAAAATATTTTTATAGGTATGTTTCTAATGATGTTTAGAGTCGTTTGGGTGACCAAAGTCGAAAATTTATTTTTTTGTGAACTTTGATGAAATTTTCGTTTGCAGCTTCAGAAGCGTAAATTGACGTTTTCATTTTTAATAAAAAAAACCACGAATAAAGGCCTTTTTGCAGAAAATATTTTTATAGGTATGTTTCTAATGATGTTTAGAGTCATTGTGGGGACCAAAGTCGAAAATTTATTTTTTGGTGAACTTTGATGAAATTTGCGTTTGCAGCTTCAGAAGCGTAAATTGACGTTTTCATTTTTGATCAAAAAAACACGAATAAAGGCCTTTTTGCAGAAAATATTTTTATAGGTATGTTTCTAATGATGTTTAGAGTCATTTGGGGGACCAAAGTCGAAAATTTTTTTTTTGGTGAACTTTGATGAAATTTGCCTTTGCAGCTTCAGAAGCGTAAATTGACGTTTTCATTTTTGATAAAAAAACACGAATAAAGGCCTTTTTGCAGAAAATATTTTTATAGGTATGTTTCTAATGATGTTTAGAGTCATTTGGGGGACCAAAGTCGAAAATTTATTTTTTGGTGATTTTTGATGAAATTTGCGTTTGCAGCTTCAGAAGCGTAAATTGACGTTTTCATTTTTGATAAAAAAAAAACACGAATAAAGGCCTTTTTGCAGAAAATAGTTTTATAGGTATGTTTCTAATGATGTTTAGAGTCATTTGGGGGACCAAAGTCGAAAATTTATTGTTTGGTGAACTTTGATGAAATTTGCGTTTGCAGCTTCAGAAGCGTAAATTGACGTTTTCATTTTTGATAAAAAAAACACGAATAAAGGCCTTTTTGCAGAACATATTTTTATAGGTATGTTTCTAATGATGTTTAGAGTCATTTGGGGGACCAAAGTCGAAAATTTATTTTTTGGTGAACTTTGATGAAATTTGCGTTTGCAGCTTCAGAAGCGTAAATTGACGTTTTCATTTTTGATAAAAAAACACGAATAAAGGCCTTTTTGCAGAAAATATTTTTATAGGTATGTTTCTAATGATGTTTAGAGTCATTTGGGGGACCAAAGTCGAAAATTTATTTTTTGGTGATTTTTGATGAAATTTGCGTTTGCAGCTTCAGAAGCGTAAATTGACGTTTTCATTTTTGATAAAAAAAAAACACGAATAAAGGCCTTTTTGCAGAAAATAGTTTTATAGGTATGTTTCTAATGATGTTTAGAGTCATTTGGGGGACCAAAGTCGAAAATTTATTGTTTGGTGAACTTTGATGAAATTTGCGTTTGCAGCTTCAGAAGCGTAAATTGACGTTTTCATTTTTGATAAAAAAAACACGAATAAAGGCCTTTTTGCAGAACATATTTTTATAGGTATGTTTCTAATGATGTTTAGAGTCATTTGGGGGACCAAAGTCGAAAATTTATTTTTTGGTGAACTTTGATGAAATTTGCGTTTGCAGCTTCAGAAGCGTAAATTGACGTTTTCATTTTTGATAAAAAAACACGAATAAAGGCCTTTTTGCAGAAAATATTTTTATAGGTATGTTTCTAATGATGTTTAGAGTCATTTGGGGGACCAAAGTCGAAAATTTATTGTTTGGTGAACTTTGATGAAATTTGCGTTTGCAGCTTCAGAAGCGTAAATTGACGTTTTCATTTTTGATAAAAAAAACACGAATAAAGGCCTTTTTGCAGAAAATATTTTTATAGGTATGTTTCTAATGATGTTTAGAGTCATTTTGGGGACCAAAGTCGAAAATTTATTTTTTGGTGAACTTTGATGAAATTTGCGTTTGCAGCTTCAGAAGCGTAAATTGACGTTTTCATTTTTGATAAAAAAAACACGAATAAAGGCCTTTTTGCAGAAAATATTTTTATAGGTATGTTTCTAATGATGTTTAGAGTCATTTGGGGGACCAAAGTCGAAAATTTATTTTTTGGTGAACTTTGATGAAATTTGCGTTTGCAGCTTCAGAAGCGTAAATTGACGTTTTCATTTTTGATAAAAAAAAACACGAATAAAGGCCTTTTTGCAGAAAATATTTTTTATAGGTATGTTTCTAATGATGTTTAGAGTCATTTGGGGGACCAAAGTCGAAAATTTATTTTTTGGTGAACTTTGATAAAATTTGCGTTTGCAGCTTCAGAAGCGTAAATTGACGTTTTCATTTTTGATAAAAAAAAACACGAATAAAGGCCTTTTTGCAGAAAATATTTTTATAGGTATGTTTCTAATGATGTTTAGAGTCATTTGGGGGACCAAAGTCGAAAATTTATTGTTTGGTGAACTTTGATGAAATTTGCGTTTGCAGCTTCAGAAGCGTAAATTGACGTTTTCATTTTTGATAAAAAAAACACGAATAAAGGCCTTTTTGCAGAAAATATTTTTATAGGTATGTTTCTAATGATGTTTAGAGTCATTTGGGGGACCAAAGTCGAAAATTTATTTTTTGGTGAACTTTGATGAAATTTGCGTTTGCAGCTTCAGAAGCGTAAATTGACGTTTTCATTTTTGATAAAAAAAACACGAATAAAGGCCTTTTTGCAGAAAATATTTTTATAGGTATGTTTCTAATGATGTTTAGAGTCATTTGGGGGACCAAAGTCGAACATTTATTTTTTGGTGAACTTTGATGAAATTTGCGTTTGCAGCTTCAGAAGCGTAAATTGACGTTTTCATTTTTGATAAAAAAAACACGAATAAAGGCCTTTTTGCAGAAAATATTTTCATAGGTATGTTTCTAATGATGTTTAGAGTCATTTGGGGGACCAAAGTCGAAAATTTATTTTTTGGTGAACTTTGATAAAATTTGCGTTTGCAGCTTCAGAAGCGTAAATTGACGTTTTCATTTTTGATCCAAAAAACACGAACAAAGGCCTTTTTGCAGAAAATATTTTTATAGGTATGTTTCTAATGATGTTTAGAGTCATTTGGGGGACCAAAGTCGAAAATTTATTTTTTGGTGAACTTTGATGAAATTTGCGTTTGCAGCTTCAGAAGCGTAAATTGACGTTTTCATTTTTGATAAAAAAAAACACGAATAAAGGCCTTTTTGCAGAAAATATTTTTATAGGTATGTTTCTAATGATGTTTAGAGTCACTTGGGGGACCAAAGTCGAAAATTTATTGTTTGGTGAACTTTGATGAAATTTGCGTTTGCAGCTTCAGAAGCGTAAATTGACGTTTTCATTTTTGATAAAAAAAACACGAATAAAGGCCTTTTTGCAGAAAATATTTTTATAGGTATGTTTCTAATGATGTTTAGAGTCATTTGGGGGACCAAAGTCGAAAATTTATTTTTTGGTGAACTTTGATGAAATTTGCGTTTGCAGCTTCAGAAGCGTAAATTGACGTTTTCATTTTTGATCCAAAAAACACGAACAAAGGCCTTTTTGCAGAAAATATTTTTATAGGTATGTTTCTAATGATGTTTAGAGTCATTTGGGGGACCAAAGTCGAAAATTTATTTTTTGGTGAACTTTGATGAAATTTGCGTTTGCAGCTTCAGAAGCGTAAATTGACGTTTTCATTTTTGATAAAAAAAAACACGAATAAAGGCCTTTTTGCAGAAAATATTTTTATAGGTATGTTTCTAATGATGTTTAGAGTCATTTGGGGGACCAAAGTCGAAAATTTATTGTTTGGTGAACTTTGATGAAATTTGCGTTTGCAGCTTCAGAAGCGTAAATTGACGTTTTCATTTTTGATAAAAAAAACACGAATAAAGGCCTTTTTGCAGAAAATATTTTTATAGGTATGTTTCTAATGATGTTTAGAGTCATTTGGGGGACCAAAGTCGAAAATTTATTTTTTGGTGAACTTTGATGAAATTTGCGTTTGCAGCTTCAGAAGCGTAAATTGACGTTTTCATTTTTGATAAAAAAAACACGAATAAAGGCCTTTTTGCAGAAAATATTTTTATAGGTATGTTTCTAATGATGTTTAGAGTCATTTGGGGGACCAAAGTCGAAAATTGATTGTTTGGTGAACTTTGATGAAATTTGCGTTTGCAGCTTCAGAAGCGTAAATTGACGTTTTCATTTTTGATAAAAAAAACACGAATAAAGGCCTTTTTGCAGAAAATATTTTTATAGGTATGTTTCTAATGATGTTTAGAGTCATTTGGGGGACCAAAGTCGAAAATTTATTTTTTGGTGAACTTTGATGAAATTTGCGTTTGCAGCTTCAGAAGCGTAAATTGACGTTTTCATTTTTGATAAAAAAAACACGAATAAAGGCCTTTTTGCAGAAAATATTTTTATAGGTATGTTTCTAATGATGTTTAGAGTCATTTGGGGGACCAAAGTCGAAAATTTATTTTTTGGTGAACTTTGATGAAATTTGCGTTTGCAGCTTCAGAAGCGTAAATTGACGTTTTCATTTTTGATAAAAAAAAAACGAATAAAGGCCTTTTTGCAGAAAATATTTTTATAGGTATGTTTCTAATGATGTTTAGAGTCATTTGGGGGACCAAAGTCGAAAATTTATTTTTTGGTGAACTTTGATAAAATTTGCGTTTGCAGCTTCAGAAGCGTAAATTGACGTTTTCATTTTTGATAAAAAAAAACACGAATAAAGGCCTTTTTGCAGAAAATATTTTTATAGGTATGTTTCTAATGATGTTTAGAGTCATTTGGGGGACCAAAGTCGAAAATTTATTGTTTGGTGAACTTTGATGAAATTTGCGTTTGCAGCTTCAGAAGCGTAAATTGACGTTTTCATTTTTGATGAAAAAAAACACGAATAAAGGCCTTTTTGCAGAAAATATTTTTATAGGTATGTTTCTAATGATGTTTAGAGTCATTTGGGGGACCAAAGTCGAAAATTTATTTTTTGGTGAACTTTGATGAAATTTGCGTTTGCAGCTTCAGAAGCGTAAATTGACGTTTTCATTTTTGATAAAAAAAACACGAATAAAGGCCTTTTTGCAGAAAATATTTTTATAGGTATGTTTCTAATGATGTTTAGAGTCATTTGGGGGACCAAAGTCGAAAATTTATTGTTTGGTGAACTTTGATGAAATTTGCGTTTGCAGCTTCAGAAGCGTAAATTGACGTTTTCATTTTTGATAAAAAAAACACGAATAAAGGCCTTTTTGCAGAAAATATTTTTATAGGTATGTTTCTAATGATGTTTAGAGTCATTTGGGGGACCAAAGTCGAAAATTTATTTTTTGGTGAACTTTGATAAAATTTGCGTTTGCAGCTTCAGAAGCGTAAATTGACGTTTTCATTTTTGATAAAAAAAAACACGAATAAAGGCCTTTTTGCAGAAAATATTTTTATAGGTATGTTTCTAATGATGTTTAGAGTCATTTGGGGGACCAAAGTCGAAAATTTATTTTTTGGTGAACTTTGATGAAATTTGCGTTTGCAGCTTCAGAAGCGTAAATTGACGTTTTCATTTTTGATCAAAAAAACACGAATAAAGGCCTTTTTGCAGAAAATATTTTTATAGGTATGTTTCTAATGATGTTTAGAGTCATTTGGGGGACCAAAGTCGAAAATTTATTTTTTGGTGAACTTTGATGAAATTTGCGTTTGCAGCTTCAGAAGCGTAAATTGACGTTTTCATTTTTGATCAAAAAAACACGAATAAAGGCCTTTTTGCAGAAAATATTTTTATAGGTATGTTTCTAATGATGTTTAGAGTCATTTGGGGGACCAAAGTCGAAAATTTATTTTTTGGTGAACTTTGATGAAATTTGCGTTTGCAGCTTCAGAAGCGTAAATTGACGTTTTCATTTTCGATCAAAAAAACACGAATAAAGGCCTTTTTGCAGAAAATATTTTTATAGGTATGTTTCTAATGATGTTTAGAGTCATTTGGGGGACTAAAGTCGAACATTTATTTTTTGGTGATTTTTGATGAAATTTGCGTTTGCAGCTTCAGAAGCGTAAATTGACGTTTTCATTTTTGATAAAAAAAACACGAATAAAGGCCTTTTTGCAGAAAATATTTTTATAGGTATGTTTCTAATGATGTTTAGAGTCATTTGGGGGACCAAAGTCGAAAATTTATTTTTTGGTGAACTTTGATGAAATTTGCGTTTGCAGCTTCAGAAGCGTAAATTGACGTTTTCATTTTTGATAAAAAAAACACGAATAAAGGCCTTTTTGCAGAAAATATTTTTATAGGTATGTTTCTAATGATGTTTAGAGTCATTTGGGGGACCAAAGTCGAAAATTTATTTTTTGGTGAACTTTGATGAAATTTGCGTTTGCAGCTTCAGAAGCGTAAATTGACGTTTTCATTTTTGATAAAAAAACACGAATAAAGGCCTTTTTGCAGAAAATATTTTTATAGGTATGTTTCTAATGATGTTTAGAGTCATTTGGGGGACCAAAGTCGAAAATTTATTTTTTGGTGAACTTTGATGAAATTTGCGTTTGCAGCTTCAGAAGCGTAAATTGACGTTTTCATTTTTGATCAAAAATACACGAATAAAGGCCTTTTTGCAGAAAATATTTTTATAGGTATGTTTCTAATGATGTTTAGAGTCATTTGGGGGACCAAAGTCGAAAATTTATTTTTTGGTTAACTTTGATGAAATTTGCGTTTGCAGCTTCAGAAGCGTAAATTGACGTTTTCATTTTTGATAAAAAAAAACACGAATAAAGGCCTTTTTGCAGAAAATATTTTTATAGGTATGTTTCTAATGATGTTTAGAGTCATTTGGGGGACCAAAGTCGAAAATTTATTTTTTGGTGAACTTTGATGAAATTTGCGTTTGCAGCTTCAGAAGCGTAAATTGACGTTTTCATTTTTGATAAAAAAAACACCAATAAAGGCCTTTTTGCAGAAAATATTTTTATAGGTATGTTTCTAATGATGTTTAGAGTCATTTGGGGGACCAAAGTCGAACATTTATTTTTTGGTGAACTTTGATGAAATTTGCGTTTGCAGCTTCAGAAGCGTAAATTGACGTTTTCATTTTTGATCAAAAAAACACGAATAAAGGCCTTTTTGCAGAAAATATTTTTATAGGTATGGCTCTAATGATGTTTAGAGTCATTTGGGGGACCAAAGTCGAAAATTTATTTTTTGGTGAACTTTGATGAAATTTGCGTTTGCAGCTTCAGAAGCGTAAATTGACGTTTTCATTTTTGATCAAAAAAACACGAATAAAGGCCTTTTTGCAGAAAATATTTGTATAGGTATGTTTCTAATGATGTTTAGAGTCATTTGGGGGACCAAAGTCGAACATTTATTTTTTGGTGAACTTTGATGAAATTTGCGTTTGCAGCTTCAGAAGCGTAAATTGACGTTTTCATTTTTGATAAAAAAAACACGAATAAAGGCCTTTTTGCAGAAAATATTTTTATAGGTATGTTTCTAATGATGTTTAGAGTCATTTGGGGGACCAAAGTCGAAAATTTATTTTTTGGTGAACTTTGATGAAATTTGCGTTTGCAGCTTCAGAAGCGTAAATTGACGTTTTCATTTTTGATAAAAAAAACACGAATAAAGGCCTTTTTGCAGAAAATATTTTTATAGGTATGTTTCTAATGATGTTTAGAGTCATTTGGGGGACCAAAGTCGAAAATTTATTTTTTGGTGAACTTTGATAAAATTTGCGTTTGCAGCTTCAGAAGCGTAAATTGACGTTTTCATTTTTGATAAAAAAAACACGAATAAAGGCCTTTTTGCAGAAAATATTTTTATAGGTATGTTTCTAATGATGTTTAGAGTCATTTGGGGGACCAAAGTCGAAAATTTATTTTTTGGTGAACTTTGATGAAATTTGCGTTTGCAGCTTCAGAAGCGTAAATTGACGTTTTCATTTTTGATCAAAAAAACACGAATAAAGGCCTTTTTGCAGAAAATATTTTTATAGGTATGTTTCTAATGATGTTTAGAGTCATTTGGGGGACCAAATTCGAAAATTTATTTTTTGGTGAACTTTGATGAAATTTGCGTTTGCAGCTTCAGAAGCGTAAATTGACGTTTTCATTTTTGATAAAAAAAACACGAATAAAGGCCTTTTTGCAGAAAATATTTTTATAGGTATGTTTCTAATGATGTTTAGAGTCATTTGGGGGACCAAAGTCGAAAATTTATTTTTTGGTGAACTTTGATGAAATTTGCGTTTGCAGCTTCAGAAGCGTAAATTGACGTTTTCATTTTTGATAAAAAAAACACGAATAAAGGCCTTTTTGCAGAAAATATTTTTATAGGTATGTTTCTAATGATGTTTAGAGTCATTTGGGGGACCAAAGTCGAAAATTTATTTTTTGGTGAACTTTGATGAAATTTGCGTTTGCAGCTTCAGAAGCGTAAATTGACGTTTTCATTTTTGATAAAAAAAACACGAATAAAGGCCTTTTTGCAGAAAATATTTTTATAGGTATGTTTCTAATGATATTTAGAGTCATTTGGGGGACCAAAGTCGAAAATTTATTTTTTGGTGAACTTTGATGAAATTTGCAGCTTCAGAAGCGTAAATTGACGTTTTCATTTTTGATAAAAAAAACACGAATAAAGGCCTTTTTGCAGAAAATATTTGTATAGGTATGTTTCTAATGATGTTTAGAGTCATTTTGGGGACCAAAGTCGAAAATTTATTTTTTGGTGAACTTTGATGAAATTTGCGTTTGCAGCTTCAGAAGCGTAAATTGACGTTTTCATTTTTGATAAAAAAAACACGAATAAAGGCCTTTTTGCAGAAAATATTTTTATAGGTATGTTTCTAATGATGTTTAGAGTCATTTGGGGGACCAAAGTCGAAAATTTATTTTTTGGTGATTTTTGATGAAATTTGCGTTTGCAGCTTCAGAAGCGTAAATTGACGTTTTCATTTTTGATCAAAAAAACACGAATAAAGGCCTTTTTGCAGAAAATATTTTTATAGGTATGTTTCTAATGATGTTTAGAGTCATTTGGGGGACCAAAGTCGAAAATTTATTTTTTGGTGAACTTTGATGAAATTTGCGTTTGCAGCTTCAGAAGCGTAAATTGACGTTTTCATTTTTGATCAAAAAAACACGAATAAAGGCCTTTTTGCAGAAAATATTTGTATAGGTATGTTTCTAATGATGTTTAGAGACATTTGGGGGACCAAAGTCGAAAATTTATTTTTTGGTGAACTTTGATGAAATTTGCGTTTGCAGCTTCAGAAGCGTAAATTGACGTTTTCATTTTTGATAAAAAAAAACACGAATAAAGGCCTTTTTGCAGAAAATATTTTTATAGGTATGTTTCTAATGATGTTTAGAGTCATTTGGGGGACCAAAGTCGAAAATTTATTTTTTGGTGAACTTTGATGAAATTTGCGTTTGCAGCTTCAGAAGCGTAAATTGACGTTTTCATTTTTGATAAAAAAAACACGAATAAAGGCCTTTTTGCAGAAAATATTTTTATAGGTATGTTTCTAATGATGTTTAGAGTCATTTGGGGGACCAAAGTCGAAAATTTATTTTTTGGTGAACTTTGATGAAATTTGCGTTTGCAGCTTCAGAAGCGTAAATTGACGTTTTCATTTTTGATCAAAAAAACACGAATAAAGGCCTTTTTGCAGAAAATATTTGTATAGGTATGTTTCTAATGATGTTTAGAGTCATTTGGGGGACCAAAGTCGAAAATTTATTTTTTGGTGAACTTTGATGAAATTTGCGTTTGCAGCTTCAGAAGCGTAAATTGACGTTTTCATTTTTGATAAAAAAAAACACGAATAAAGGCCTTTTTGCAGAAAATATTTTTATAGGTATGTTTCTAATGATGTTTAGAGTCATTTGGGGGACCAAAGTCGAAAATTTATTTTTTGGTGAACTTTGATTAAAATTTGCGTTTGCAGCTTCAGAAGCGTAAATTGACGTTTTCATTTTTGATAAAAAACACGAATAAAGGCCTTTTTGCAGAAAATATTTTTATAGGTATGTTTCTAATGATGTTTAGAGTCATTTGGGGGACCAAAGTCGAAAATTTATTTTTTGGTGAACTTTGATGAAATTTGCGTTTGCAGCTTCAGAAGCGTAAATTGACGTTTTCATTTTTGATCAAAAAAACACGAATAAAGGCCTTTTTGCAGAAAATATTTTTATAGGTATGTTTCTAATGATGTTTAGAGTCATTTGGGGGACCAAAGTCGAAAATTTATTTTTTGGTGAACTTTGATGAAATTTGCGTTTGCAGCTTCAGAAGCGTAAATTGACGTTTTCATTTTTGATCAAAAAAACACGAATAAAGGCCTTTTTGCAGAAAATATTTGTATAGGTATGTTTCTAATGATGTTTAGAGTCATTTGGGGGACCAAAGTCGAAAATTTATTTTTTGGTGAACTTTGATGAAATTTGCGTTTGCAGCTTCAGAAGCGTAAATTGACGTTTTCATTTTTGATAAAAAAAACACGAATAAAGGCCTTTTTGCAGAAAATATTTTTATAGGTATGTTTCTAATGATGTTTAGAGTCATTTGGGAGACCAAAGTCGAAAATTTATTTTTTGGTGAACTTTGATGAAATTTGCGTTTGCAGCTTCAGAAGCGTAAATTGACGTTTTCATTTTCGATAAAAAAAAACACGAATAAAGGCCTTTTTGCAGAAAATATTTTTATAGGTATGTTTCTAATGATGTTTAGAGTCATTTGGGGGACCAAAGTCGAAAATTTATTTTTTGGTGATTTTTGATGAAATTTGCGTTTGCAGCTTCAGAAGCGTAAATTGACGTTTTCATTTTTGATAAAAAAACACGAATAAAGGCCTTTTTGCAGAAAATATTTGTATAGGTATGTTTCTAATGATGTTTAGAGTCATTTGGGGGACCAAAGTCGAAAATTTATTTTTTGGTGAACTTTGATGAAATTTGCGTTTGCAGCTTCAGAAGCGTAAATTGAGGTTTTCATTTTTGATAAAAAAAACACGAATAAAGGCCTTTTTGCAGAAAATATTTGTATAGGTATGTTTCTAATGATGTTTAGAGTCATTTGGGGGACCAAAGTCGAAAATTTATTTTTTGGTGAACTTTGATGAAATTTGCGTTTGCAGCTTCAGAAGCGTAAATTGACGTTTTCATTTTTGATAAAAAAAAACACGAATAAAGGCCTTTTTGCAGAAAATATTTTTATAGGTATGTTTCTAATGATGTTTAGAGTCATTTGGGGGACCAAAGTCGAAAATTTATTTTTTGGTGAACTTTGATAAAATTTGCGTTTGCAGCTTCAGAAGCGTAAATTGACGTTTTCATTTTTGATAAAAAAAACACGAATAAAGGCCTTTTTGCAGAAAATATTTTTATAGGTATGTTTCTAATGATGTTTAGAGTCATTTGGGGGACCAAAGTCGAAAATTTATTTTTTGGTGAACTTTGATGAAATTTGCGTTTGCAGCTTCAGAAGCGTAAATTGACGTTTTCATTTTTGATAAAAAAAACACGAATAAAGGCCTTTTTGCAGAAAATATTTTTATAGGTATGTTTCTAATGATGTTTAGAGTCATTTGGGGGACCAAAGTCGAAAATTTATTTTTTGGTGAACTTTGATGAAATTTGCGTTTGCAGCTTCAGAAGCGTAAATTGACGTTTTCATTTTTGATAAAAAAAAACACGAATAAAGGCCTTTTTGCAGAAAATATTTTTA
The DNA here is from genome assembly GCA_936450465.1 of Gibbula magus. Classification (NCBI taxonomy): domain Eukaryota; kingdom Metazoa; phylum Mollusca; class Gastropoda; order Trochida; family Trochidae; genus Gibbula; species Gibbula magus. The sequence goes on along the minus strand of OW388298.1, from coordinate 21,406,514 downwards.
TAGGTATGTTTCTAATGATGTTTAGAGTCATTTGGGGGACGAAAGTCGAACATTTATTTTTTGGTGATTTTTGATGAAATTTGCGTTTGCAGCTTCAGAAGCGTAAATTGACGTTTTCATTTTTGATCAAAAAAACACGAATAAAGGCCTTTTTGCAGAAAATATTTTTATAGGTATGTTTCTAATGATGTTTAGAGTCATTTGGGGGACCAAAGTCGAAAATTTATTTTTTGGTGAACTTTGATGAAATTTGCGTTTGCAGCTTCAGAAGCATAAATTGACGTTTTCATTTTTGATCAAAAAAACACGAATAAAGGCCTTTTTGCAGAAAATATTTGTATAGGTATGTTTCTAATGATGTTTAGAGTCATTTGGGGGACCAAAGTCGAAAATTTATTTTTTGGTGAACTTTGATGAAATTTGCGTTTGCAGCTTCAGAAGCGTAAATTGACGTTTTCATTTTTGATCCAAAAAACACGAATAAAGGCCTTTTTGCAGAAAATATTTTTATAGGTATGTTTCTAATGATGTTTAGAGTCATTTGGGAGACCAAAGTCGAAAATTTATTTTTTGGTGAACTTTGATGAAATTCGCGTTTGCAGCTTCAGAAGCGTAAATTGACGTTTTCATTTTCGATAAAAAAAACACGAATAAAGGCCTTTTTGCAGAAAATATTTTTATAGGTATGTTTCTAATGATGTTTAGAGTCATTTGGGGGACTAAAGTCGAACATTTATTTTTTTGTGATTTTTGATGAAATTTGCGTTTGCAGCTTCAGAAGCGTAAATTGACGTTTTCATTTTTGATAAAAAAAAACACGAATAAAGGCCTTTTTGCAGAAAATATTTTTATAGGTATGTTTCTAATGATGTTTAGAGTCATTTGGGGGACCAAAGTCGAAAATTTATTTTTTGGTGAACTTTGATGAAATTTGCGTTTGCAGCTTCAGAAGCGTAAATTGACGTTTTCATTTTTGATAAAAAAAAACACGAATAAAGGCCTTTTTGCAGAAAATATTTGTATAGGTATGTTTCTGATGATGTTTAGAGTCATTTGGGGGACCAAAGTCGAAAATTTATTTTTTGGTGAACTTTGATGAAATTTGCGTTTGCAGCTTCAGAAGCGTAAATTGACGTTTTCATTTTTGATAAAAAAAAACACGAATAAAGGCCTTTTTGCAGAAAATATTTTTATAGGTATGTTTCTAATGATGTTTAGAGTCATTTGGGGGACCAAAGTCGAAAATTTATTTTTTGGTGAACTTTGATAAAATTTGCGTTTGCAGCTTCAGAAGCGTAAATTGACGTTTTCATTTTTAATAAAAAAAACACGAATAAAGGCCTTTTTGCAGAAAATATTTTTATAGGTATGTTTCTAATGATGTTTAGAGTCATTTGGGGGACCAAAGTCGAAAATTTATTTTTTGGTGAACTTTGATGAAATTTGCGTTTGCAGCTTCAGAAGCGTAAATTGACGTTTTCATTTTTGATAAAAAAAACACGAATAAAGGCCTTTTTGCAGAAAATATTTTTATAGGTATGTTTCTAATGATGTTTAGAGTCATTTGGGGGACTAAAGTCGAACATTTATTTTTTGGTGATTTTTGATGAAGTTTGCGTTTGCAGCTTCAGAAGCGTAAATTGACGTTTTCATTTTTGATCAAAAAAACACGAATAAAGGCCTTTTTGCAGAAAATATTTTTATAGGTATGTTTCTAATGATGTTTAGAGTCATTTGGGGGACCAAAGTCGAAAATTTATTTTTTGGTGAACTTTGATGAAATTTGCGTTTGCAGCTTCAGAAGCGTAAATTGACGTTTTCATTTTTGATCAAAAAAACACGAATAAAGGCCTTTTTGCAGAAAATATTTTTATAGGTATGTTTCTAATGATGTTTAGAGTCATTTGGGGGACCAAAGTCGAAAATTTATTTTTTGGTGAACTTTGATGAAATTTGCGTTTGCAGCTTCAGAAGCGTAAATTGACGTTTTCATTTTTGATAAAAAAAACACGAATAAAGGCCTTTTTGCAGAAAATATTTTTATAGGTATGTTTCTAATGATGTTTAGAGTCATTTGGGAGACCAAAGTCGAAAATTTATTTTTTGGTGAACTTTGATGAAATTTGCGTTTGCAGCTTCAGAAGCGTAAATTGACGTTTTCATTTTTGATAAAAAAAACACGAATAAAGGCCTTTTTGCAGAAAATATTTTTATAGGTATGTTTCTAATGATGTTTAGAGTCATTTGGGGGACTAAAGTCGAACATTTATTTTTTTGTGATTTTTGATGAAATTTGCGTTTGCAGCTTCAGAAGCGTAAATTGACGTTTTCATTTTTGATCAAAAAAACACGAATAAAGGCCTTTTTGCAGAAAATATTTTTATAGGTATGTTTCTAATGATGTTTAGAGTCATTTGGGGGACCAAAGTCGAACATTTATTTTTTGGTGAACTTTGATGAAATTTGCGTTTGCAGCTTCAGAAGCGTAAATTGACGTTTTCATTTTTGATAAAAAAAACACGAATAAAGGCCTTTTTGCAGAAAATATTTGTATAGGTATGTTTCTAATGATGTTTAGAGTCATTTGGGGGACCAAAGTCGAAAATTTATTTTTTGGTGAACTTTCATAAAAATTTGCGTTTGCAGCTTCAGAAGTGTAAATTGACGTTTTCATTTTTGATCCAAAAGAGACGAATAAAGGCCTTTTCGCAGAAAATATTTTTATATGTATGTTTCTAATGATGTTTAGAGTCATTTGGGGGACCAAAGTCGAAAATTTATTTTTTGGTGATTTTTGATGAAATTTGCGTTTGCAGCTTCAGAAGCGTAAATTGACGTTTTCATTTTTGATAAAAAAAACACGAATAAAAGCCTTTTTGCAGAAAATATTTTTATAGGTATGTTTCTAATGATGTTTAGAGTCATTTGGGGGACCAAAGTCGAAAATTTATTTTTTGGTGAACTTTGATGAAATTTGCGTTTGCAGCTTCAGAAGCGTAAATTGACGTTTTCATTTTTGATAAAAAAAAACACGAATAAAGGCCTTTTTGCAGAAAATATTTTTATAGGTATGTTTCTAATGATGTTTAGAGTCATTTGGGGGACCAAAGTCGAAAATTTATTTTTTGGTGATTTTTGATGAAATTTGCGTTTGCAGCTTCAGAAGCGTAAATTGACGTTTTCATTTTTGATAAAAAAAACACGAATAAAGGCCTTTTTGCAGAAAATATTTTTATAGGTATGTTTCTAATGATGTTTAGAGTCATTTGGGGGACCAAAGTCGAAAATTTATTTTTTGGTGAACTTTGATGAAATTTGCGTTTGCAGCTTCAGAAGCGTAAATTGACGTTTTTATTTTTGATCAAAAAAACACGAATAAAGGCCTTTTTGCAGAAAATATTTTTATAGGTATGTTTCTAATGATGTTTAGAGTCATTTGGGGGACCAAAGTCGAAAATTTATTTTTTGGTGATTTTTGATGAAATTTGCGTTTGCAGCTTCAGAAGCGTAAATTGACGTTTTCATTTTTGATAAAAAAAACACGAATAAAAGCCTTTTTGCAGAAAATATTGATATAGGTATGTTTCTAATGATGTTTAGAGTCATTTGGGGGACCAAAGTCGAAAATTTATTTTTTGGTGAACTTTGATGAAATTTGCGTTTGCAGCTTCAGAAGCGTAAATTGACGTTTTCATTTTTTATAAAAAAAAACACGAATAAAGGCCTTTTTGCAGAAAATATTTTTATAGGTATGTTTCTAATGATGTTTAGAGTCATTTGGGGGACCAAAGTCGAAAATTTATTTTTTGGTGAACTTTGATGAAATTTGCGTTTGCAGCTTCAGAAGCGTAAATTGACGTTTTCATTTTTGATCAAAAAAACACGAATAAAAGCCTTTTTGCAGAAAATATTTTTATAGGTATGTTTCTAATGATGTTTAGAGTCATTTGGGGGACCAAAGTCGAAAATTTATTTTTTGGTGAACTTTGATGAAATTTGCGTTTGCAGCTTCAGAAGCGTAAATTGACGTTTTTATTTTTGATAAAAAACACACGAATAAAGGCCTTTTTGCAGAAAATATTTTTATAGGTATGTTTCTAATGATGTTTAGAGTCATTGGGGGGACCAAAGTCGAAAATTTATTTTTTGGTGATTTTTGATGAAATTTGCGTTTGCAGCTTCAGAAGCGTAAATTGACGTTTTCATTTTTGATCAAAAAAACACGAATAAAGGCCTTTTTGCAGAAAATATTTTTATAGGTATGTTTCTAATGATGTTTAGAGTCATTTGGGGGACCAAAGTCGAAAATTTATTTTTTGGTGAACTTTGATGAAATTTGCGTTTGCAGCTTCAGAAGCGTAAATTGACGTTTTTATTTTTGATCAAAAAAACACGAATAAAGGCCTTTTTGCAGAAAATATTTTTATAGGTATGTTTCTAATGATGTTTAGAGTCATTTGGGGGACCAAAGTCGAAAATTTATTTTTTGGTGATTTTTAATGAAATTTGCGTTTGCAGCTTCAGAAGCGTAAATTGACGTTTTCATTTTTGATAAAAAAAACACGAATAAAAGCCTTTTTGCAGACAATATTTTTATAGGTATGTTTCTAATGATGTTTAGAGTCATTTGGGGGACCAAAGTCGAAAATTTATTTTTTGGTGAACTTTGATGAAATTTGCGTTTGCAGCTTCAGAAGCGTAAATTGACGTTTTCATTTTTGATAAAAAAAAACACGAATAAAGGCCTTTTTGCAGAAAATATTTTTATAGGTATGTTTCTAATGATGTTTATAGTCGTTTGGGTGACCAAAGTCGAAAATTTATTTTTTGGTGAACTTTGATGAAATTTGCGTTTGCAGCTTCAGAAGCGTAAATTGACGTTTTCATTTTTGATAAAAAAAACACGAATAAAGGCCTTTTTGCAGAAAATATTTTTATAGGTATGTTTCTAATGATGTTTAGAGTCGTTTGGGTGTCCAAAGTCGAAAATTTATTTTTTGGTGAACTTTGATGAAATTTGCGTTTGCAGCTTCAGAAGCGTAAATTGACGTTTTCATTTTTGATGAAAAAAAACACGAATAAAGGCCTTTTTGCAGAACATATTTTTATAGGTATATTTCTAATGATGTTTAGAGTCATTTGGGGGACCAAAGTCGAAAATTTATTTTTTGGTGATTTTTGATGAAATTTGCGTTTGCAGCTTCAGAAGCGTAAATTGACGTTTTCATTTTTGATCAAAAAAACACGAATAAAGGCCTTTTTGCAGAAAATATTTTTATAGGTATGTTTCTAATGATGTTTAGAGTCATTTGGGGGACCAAAGTCGAAAATTTATTTTTTGGTGAACTTTGATGAAATTTGCGTTTGCAGCTTCAGAAGCGTAAATTGACGTTTTTATTTTTGATCAAAAAAACACGAATAAAGGCCTTTTTGCAGAAAATATTTTTATAGGTATGTTTCTAATGATGTTTAGAGTCATTTGGGGGACCAAAGTCGAAAATTTATTTTTTGGTGATTTTTGATGAAATTTGCGTTTGCAGCTTCAGAAGCGTAAATTGACGTTTTCATTTTTGATAAAAAAAACACGAATAAAAGCCTTTTTGCAGAAAATGTTTATATAGGTATGTTTCTAATGATGTTTAGAGTCATTTGGGGGACCAAAGTCGAAAATTTATTTTTTGGTGAACTTTGATGAAATTTGCGTTTGCAGCTTCAGAAGCGTAAATTGACGTTTTCATTTGTGATAAAAAAAACACGAATAAAGGCCTTTTTGCAGAAAATATTTTTATAGGTATGTTTCTAATGATGTTTAGAGTCATTTGGGGGACCAAAGTCGAAAATTTATTTTTTGGTGAACTTTGATGAAATTTGCGTTTGCAGCTTCAGAAGCGTAAATTGACGTTTTCATTTTTGATAAAAAACACACGAATAAAGGCCTTTTTGCAGAAAATATTTTTATAGGTATGTTTCTAATGATGTTTAGAGTCATTTGGGGGACCAAAGTCGAAAATTTATTTTTTGGTGATTTTTGATGAAATTTGCGTTTGCAGCTTCAGAAGCGTAAATTGACGTTTTCATTTTTGATAAAAAAAACACGAATAAAGGCCTTTTTGCAGAAAATATTTTTATAGGTATGTTTCTAATGATGTTTAGAGTCATTTGGGGGACCAAAGTCGAAAATTTATTTTTTGGTGAACTTTGATGAAATTTGCGTTTGCAGCTTCAGAAGCGTAAATTGACGTTTTTATTTTTGATCAAAAAAACACGAATAAAGGCCTTTTTGCAGAAAATATTTTTATAGGTATGTTTCTAATGATGTTTAGAGTCATTTGGGGGACCAAAGTCGAAAATTTATTTTTTGGTGATTTTTGATGAAATTTGCGTTTGCAGCTTCAGAAGCGTAAATTGACGTTTTCATTTTTGATAAAAAAAACACGAATAAAAGCCTTTTTGCAGACAATATTTTTATAGGTATGTTTCTAATGATGTTTAGAGTCATTTGGGGGACCAAAGTCGAAAATTTATTTTTTGGTGAACTTTGATGAAATTTGCGTTTGCAGCTTCAGAAGCGTAAATTGACGTTTTCATTTTTGATAAAAAAAAACACGAATAAAGGCCTTTTTGCAGAAAATATTTTTATAGGTATGTTTCTAATGATGTTTAGAGTCGTTTGGGTGACCAAAGTCGAAAATTTATTTTTTGGTGAACTTTGATGAAATTTGCGTTTGCAGCTTCAGAAGCGTAAATTGACGTTTTCATTTTTGATAAAAAAACACGAATAAAGGCCTTTTTGCAGAAAATATTTTTATAGGTATGTTTCTAATGATGTTTAGAGTCGTTTGGGTGACCAAAGTCGAAAATTTATTTTTTGGTGAACTTTGATGAAATTTGCGTTTGCAGCTTCAGAAGCGTAAATTGACGTTTTTATTTTTGATCAAAAAAACACGAATAAAGGCCTTTTTGCAGAAAATATTTTTATAGGTATGTTTCTAATGATGTTTAGAGTCATTTGGGGGACCAAAGTCGAAAATTTATTTTTTGGTGATTTTTGATGAAATTTGCGTTTGCAGCTTCAGAAGCGTAAATTGACGTTTTCATTTTTGATAAAAAAAACACGAATAAAAGCCTTTTTGCAGAAAATATTTATATAGGTATGTTTCTAATGATGTTTAGAGTCATTTGGGGGACCAAAGTCGAAAATTTATTTTTTGGTGAACTTTGATGAAATTTGCGTTTGCAGCTTCAGAAGCGTAAATTGACGTTTTCATTTGTGATAAAAAAAACACGAATAAAGGCCTTTTTGCAGAAAATATTTTTATAGGTATGTTTCTAATGATGTTTAGAGTCATTTGGGGGACCAAAGTCGAAAATTTATTTTTTGGTGAACTTTGATGAAATTTGCGTTTGCAGCTTCAGAAGCGTAAATTGACGTTTTCATTTTTGATCAAAAAAACACGAATAAAGGCCTTTTTGCAGAAAATATGTTTATAGGTATGTTTCTAATGATGTTTAGAGTCATTTGGGGGACCAAAGTCGAAAATTTATTTTTTGGTGAACTTTGATGAAATTTGCGTTTGCAGCTTCAGAAGCGTAAATTGACGTTTTCATTTTTGATAAAAAAAAACACGAATAAAGGCCTTTTTGCAGAAAATATTTTTATAGGTATGTTTCTAATGATGTTTAGAGTCGTTTGGGTGACCAAAGTCGAAAATTTATTTTTTGGTGAACTTTGATGAAATTTGCGTTTGCAGCTTCAGAAGCGTAAATTGACGTTTTCATTTTTGATAAAAAAAAACACGAATAAAGGCCTTTTTGCAGAAAATATTTTTATAGGTATGTTTCTAATGATGTTTAGAGTCGTTTGGGTGACCAAAGTCGAAAATTTATTTTTTGGTGAACTTTGATGAAATTTGCGTTTGCAGCTTCAGAAGCGCAAATTGACGTTTTCATTTTTGATAAAAAAAAACACGAATAAAGGCCTTTTTGCAGAAAATATTTTTATAGGTATGTTTCTAATGATGTTTAGAGTCATTTGGGGGACCAAAGTCGAAAATTTATTTTTTGGTGATTTTTGATGAAATTTGCGTTTGCAGCTTCAGAAGCGTAAATTGACGTTTTCATTTTTGATCAAAAAAACACGAATAAAGGCCTTTTTGCAGAAAATATTTTTATAGGTATGTTTCTAATGATGTTTAGAGTCATTTGGGGGACCAAAGTCGAAAATTTATTTTTTGGTGAACTTTGATGAAATTTGCGTTTGCAGCTTCAGAAGCGTAAATTGACGTTTTTATTTTTGATCAAAAAAACACGAATAAAGGCCTTTTTGCAGAAAATATTTTTATAGGTATGTTTCTAATGATGTTTAGAGTCATTTGGGGGACCAAAGTCGAAAATTTATTTTTTGGTGATTTTTGATGAAATTTGCGTTTGCAGCTTCAGAAGCGTAAATTGACGTTTTCATTTTTGATAAAAAACACACGAATAAAGGCCTTTTTGCAGAAAATATTTTTATAGGTATGTTTCTAATGATGTTTAGAGTCATTTGGGGGACCAAAGTCGAAAATTTATTTTTTGGTGATTTTTGATGAAATTTGCGTTTGCAGCTTCAGAAGCGTAAATTGACGTTTTCATTTTTGATCAAAAAAACACGAATAAAGGCCTTTTTGCAGAAAATATTTTTATAGGTATGTTTCTAATGATGTTTAGAGTCATTTGGGGGACCAAAGTCGAAAATTTATTTTTTGGTGAACTTTGATGAAATTTGCGTTTGCAGCTTCAGAAGCGTAAATTGACGTTTTTATTTTTGATCAAAAAAACACGAATAAAGGCCTTTTTGCAGAAAATATTTTTATAGGTATGTTTCTAATGATGTTTAGAGTCATTTGGGGGACCAAAGTCGAAAATTTATTTTTTGGTGATTTTTGATGAAATTTGCGTTTGCAGCTTCAGAAGCGTAAATTGACGTTTTCATTTTTGATAAAAAAAACACGAATAAAAGCCTTTTTGCAGACAATATTTTTATAGGTATGTTTCTAATGATGTTTAGAGTCATTTGGGGGACCAAAGTCGAAAATTTATTTTTTGGTGAACTTTGATGAAATTTGCGTTTGCAGCTTCAGAAGCGTAAATTGACGTTTTCATTTTTGATAAAAAAAAACACGAATAAAGGCCTTTTTGCAGAAAATATTTTTATAGGTATGTTTCTAATGATGTTTAGAGTCGTTTGGGTGACCAAAGTCGAAAATTTATTTTTTGGTGAACTTTGATGAAATTTGCGTTTGCAGCTTCAGAAGCGTAAATTGACGTTTTCATTTTTGATAAAAAAAACACGAATAAAGGCCTTTTTGCAGAAAATATTTTTATAGGTATGTTTCTAATGATGTTTAGAGTCGTTTGGGTGACCAAAGTCGAAAATTTATTTTTTGGTGAACTTTGATGAAATTTGCGTTTGCAGCTTCAGAAGCGTAAATTGACGTTTTTATTTTTGATCAAAAAAACACGAATAAAGGCCTTTTTGCAGAAAATATTTTTATAGGTATGTTTCTAATGATGTTTAGAGTCATTTGGGGGACCAAAGTCGAAAATTTATTTTTTGGTGATTTTTGATGAAATTTGCGTTTGCAGCTTCAGAAGCGTAAATTGACGTTTTCATTTTTGATAAAAAAAACACGAATAAAAGCCTTTTTGCAGAAAATATTTATATAGGTATGTTTCTAATGATGTTTAGAGTCATTTGGGGGACCAAAGTCGAAAATTTATTTTTTGGTGAACTTTGATGAAATTTGCGTTTGCAGCTTCAGAAGCGTAAATTGACGTTTTCATTTGTGATAAAAAAAACACGAATGAAGGCCTTTTTGCAGAAAATATTTTTATAGGTATGTTTCTAATGATGTTTAGAGTCATTTGGGGGACCAAAGTCGAAAATTTATTTTTTGGTGAACTTTGATGAAATTTGCGTTTGCAGCTTCAGAAGCGTAAATTGACGTTTTCATTTTTGATCAAAAAAACACGAATAAAGGCCTTTTTGCAGAAAATATGTTTATAGGTATGTTTCTAATGATGTTTAGAGTCATTTGGGGGACCAAAGTCGAAAATTTATTTTTTGGTGAACTTTGATGAAATTTGCGTTTGCAGCTTCAGAAGCGTAAATTGACGTTTTCATTTTTGATAAAAAAAAACACGAATAAAGGCCTTTTTGCAGAAAATATTTTTATAGGTATGTTTCTAATGATGTTTAGAGTCGTTTGGGTGACCAAAGTCGAAAATTTATTTTTTGGTGAACTTTGATGAAATTTGCGTTTGCAGCTTCAGAAGCGTAAATTGACGTTTTCATTTTTGATAAAAAAAAACACGAATAAAGGCCTTTTTGCAGAAAATATTTTTATAGGTATGTTTCTAATGATGTTTAGAGTCGTTTGGGTGACCAAAGTCGAAAATTTATTTTTTGGTGAACTTTGATGAAATTTGCGTTTGCAGCTTCAGAAGCGCAAATTGACGTTTTCATTTTTAATAAAAAAAACACGAATAAAGGCCTTTTTGCAGAAAATATTTTTATAGGTATGTTTCTAATGATGTTTAGAGTCATTTGGGGGACCAAAGTCGAAAATTTATTTTTTGGTGATTTTTGATGAAATTTGCGTTTGCAGCTTCAGAAGCGTAAATTGACGTTTTCATTTTTGATCAAAAAAACACGAATAAAGGCCTTTTTGCAGAAAATATTTTTATAGGTATGTTTCTAATGATGTTTAGAGTCATTTGGGGGACCAAAGTCGAAAATTTATTTTTTGGTGAACTTTGATGAAATTTGCGTTTGCAGCTTCAGAAGCGTAAATTGACGTTTTTATTTTTGATAAAAAAAACACGAATAAAGGCCTTTTTGCAGAAAATATTTTTATAGGTATGTTTCTAATGATGTTTAGAGTCATTTGGGGGACCAAAGTCGAAAATTTATTTTTTGGTGATTTTTGATGAAATTTGCGTTTGCAGCTTCAGAAGCGTAAATTGACGTTTTCATTTTTGATAAAAAACACACGAATAAAGGCCTTTTTGCAGAAAATATTTTTATAGGTATGTTTCTAATGATGTTTAGAGTCATTTGGGGGACCAAAGTCGAAAATTTATTTTTTGGTGATTTTTGATGAAATTTGCGTTTGCAGCTTCAGAAGCGTAAATTGACGTTTTCATTTTTGATCAAAAAAACACGAATAAAGGCCTTTTTGCAGAAAATATTTTTATAGGTATGTTTCTAATGATGTTTAGAGTCATTTGGGGGACCAAAGTCGAAAATTTATTTTTTGGTGAACTTTGATGAAATTTGCGTTTGCAGCTTCAGAAGCGTAAATTGACGTTTTTATTTTTGATCAAAAAAACACGAATAAAGGCCTTTTTGCAGAAAATATTTTTATAGGTATGTTTCTAATGATGTTTAGAGTCATTTGGGGGACCAAAGTCGAAAATTTATTTTTTGGTGATTTTTGATGAAATTTGCGTTTGCAGCTTCAGAAGCGTAAATTGACGTTTTCATTTTTGATAAAAAAAACACGAATAAAAGCCTTTTTGCAGACAATATTTTTATAGGTATGTTTCTAATGATGTTTAGAGTCATTTGGGGGACCAAAGTCGAAAATTTATTTTTTGGTGAACTTTGATGAAATTTGCGTTTGCAGCTTCAGAAGCGTAAATTGACGTTTTCATTTTTGATAAAAAAAAACACGAATAAAGGCCTTTTTGCAGAAAATATTTTTATAGGTATGTTTCTAATGATGTTTAGAGTCGTTTGGGTGACCAAAGTCGAAAATTTATTTTTTGGTGAACTTTGATGAAATTTGCGTTTGCAGCTTCAGAAGCGTAAATTGACGTTTTCATTTTTGATAAAAAAAACACGAATAAAGGCCTTTTTGCAGAAAATATTTTTATAGGTATGTTTCTAATGATGTTTAGAGTCGTTTGGGTGACCAAAGTCGAAAATTTATTTTTTGGTGAACTTTGATGAAATTTGCGTTTGCAGCTTCAGAAGCGTAAATTGACGTTTTTATTTTTGATCAAAAAAACACGAATAAAGGCCTTTTTGCAGAAAATATTTTTATAGGTATGTTTCTAATGATGTTTAGAGTCATTTGGGGGACCAAAGTCGAAAATTTATTTTTTGGTGATTTTTGATGAAATTTGCGTTTGCAGCTTCAGAAGCGTAAATTGACGTTTTCATTTTTGATAAAAAAAACACGAATAAAAGCCTTTTTGCAGAAAATATTTATATAGGTATGTTTCTAATGATGTTTAGAGTCATTTGGGGGACCAAAGTCGAAAATTTATTTTTTGGTGAACTTTGATGAAATTTGCGTTTGCAGCTTCAGAAGCGTAAATTGACGTTTTCATTTGTGATCAAAAAAACACGAATAAAGGCCTTTTTGCAGAAAATATTTTTATAGGTATGTTTCTAATGATGTTTAGAGTCATTTGGGGGACCAAAGTCGAAAATTTATTTTTTGGTGAACTTTGATGAAATTTGCGTTTGCAGCTTCAGAAGCGTAAATTGACGTTTTCATTTTTGATCAAAAAAACACGAATAAAGGCCTTTTTGCAGAAAATATGTTTATAGGTATGTTTCTAATGATGTTTAGAGTCATTTGGGGGACCAAAGTCGAAAATTTATTTTTTGGTGAACTTTGATGAAATTTGCGTTTGCAGCTTCAGAAGCGTAAATTGACGTTTTCATTTTTGATAAAAAAAAACACGAATAAAGGCCTTTTTGCAGAAAATATTTTTATAGGTATGTTTCTAATGATGTTTAGAGTCGTTTGGGTGACCAAAGTCGAAAATTTATTTTTTGGTGAACTTTGTTGAAATTTGCGTTTGCAGCTTCAGAAGCGTAAATTGACGTTTTCATTTTTGATAAAAAAAAACACGAATAAAGGCCTTTTTGCAGAAAATATTTTTATAGGTATGTTTCTAATGATGTTTAGAGTCGTTTGGGTGACCAAAGTCGAAAATTTATTTTTTGGTGAACTTTGATGAAATTTGCGTTTGCAGCTTCAGAAGCGCAAATTGACGTTTTCATTTTTGATAAAAAAAAACACGAATAAAGGCCTTTTTGCAGAAAATATTTTTATAGGTATGTTTCTAATGATGTTTAGAGTCATTTGGGGGACCAAAGTCGAAAATTTATTTTTTGGTGATTTTTGATGAAATTTGCGTTTGCAGCTTCAGAAGCGTAAATTGACGTTTTCATTTTTGATCAAAAAAACACGAATAAAGGCCTTTTTGCAGAAAATATTTTTATAGGTATGTTTCTAATGATGTTTAGAGTCATTTGGGGGACCAAAGTCGAAAATTTATTTTTTGGTGAACTTTGATGAAATTTGCGTTTGCAGCTTCAGAAGCGTAAATTGACGTTTTTATTTTTGATAAAAAAAACACGAATAAAGGCCTTTTTGCAGAAAATATTTTTATAGGTATGTTTCTAATGATGTTTAGAGTCATTTGGGGGACCAAAGTCGAAAATTTATTTTTTGGTGATTTTTGATGAAATTTGCGTTTGCAGCTTCAGAAGCGTAAATTGACGTTTTCATTTTTGATAAAAAAAACACGAATAAAAGCCTTTTTGCAGAAAATATTTATATAGGTATGTTTCTAATGATGTTTAGAGTCATTTGGGGGACCAAAGTCGAAAATTTATTTTTTGGTGAACTTTGATGAAATTTGCGTTTGCAGCTTCAGAAGCGTAAATTGACGTTTTCATTTTTGATCAAAAAAACACGAATAAAGGCCTTTTTGCAGAAAATATTTTTATAGGTATGTTTCTAATGATGTTTAGAGTCATTTGGGTGACCAAAGTCGAAAATTTATTTTTTGGTGAACTTTGATGAAATTTGCGTTTGCAGCTTCAGAAGCGTAAATTGACGTTTTCATTTTTGATCAAAAAAACACGAATAAAGGCCTTTTTGCAGAAAATATTTTTATAGGTATGTTTCTAATGATGTTTAGAGTCATTTGGGGGACCAAAGTCGAAAATTTATTTTTTGGTGATTTTTGATGAAATTTGCGTTTGCAGCTTCAGAAGCGTAAATTGACGTTTTCATTTTTGATAAAAAAAAACACGAATAAAAGCCTTTTTGCAGACAATATTTTTATAGGTATGTTTCTAATGATGTTTAGAGTCATTTGGGGGACCAAAGTCGAAAATTTATTTTTTGGTGAACTTTGATGAAATTTGCGTTTGCAGCTTCAGGAGCGTAAATTGACGTTTTCATTTTTGATAAAAAAAAACACGAATAAAGGCCTTTTTGCAGAAAATATTTTTATAGGTATGTTTCTAATGATGTTTAGAGTCGTTTGGGTGACCAAAGTCGAAAATTTATTTTTTGGTGAACTTTGATGAAATTTGCGTTTGCAGCTTCAGAAGCGTAAATTGACGTTTTCATTTTTGATAAAAAAAACACGAATAAAGGCCTTTTTGCAGAAAATATTTGTATAGGTATGTTTCTAATGATGTTTAGAGTCATTTGGGGGACCAAAGTCGAAAATTTATTTTTTGGTGAACTTTGATGAAATTTGCGTTTGCAGCTTCAGAAGCGTAAATTGACGTTTTCATTTTTGATAAAAAAAACACGAATAAAGGCCTTTTTGCAGAAAATATTTTTATAGGTATGTTTCTAATGATGTTTAGAGTCGTTTGGGTGACCAAAGTCGAAAATTTATTTTTTTGTGAACTTTGATGAAATTTGCGTTTGAAGCTTCAGAAGCGTAAATTTACGTTTTAATTTTTGATAAAAAAAAACACGAATAAAGGCCTTTTTGCAGAAAATATTTGTATAGGTATGTTTCTAATGATGTTTAGAGTCATTTGGGGGACCAAAGTCGAAAATTTATTTTTTGGTGAACTTTGATGAAATTTGCGTTTGCAGCTTCAGAAGCGTAAATTGACGTTTTCATTTTTGATAAAAAAAACACGAATAAAGGCCTTTTTGCAGAAAATATTTTTATAGGTATGTTTCTAATGATGTTTAGAGTCATTTGGGGGAGCAAAGTCGAAAATTTATTTTTTGGTGAACTTTGATGAAATTTGCGTTTGCAGCTTCAGAAGCGTAAATTGACGTTTTCATTTTTGATAAAAAAAACACGAATAAAGGCCTTTCTGCAGAAAATATTTTTATATGTATGTTTCTAATGATGTTTAGAGTCATTTGGGGGACCAAAGTCGAAAATTTATTTTTTGGTGAACTTTGATGAAATTTGCGTTTGCAGCTTCAGAAGCGTAAATTGACGTTTTCATTTTCGATCAAAAAAACACGAATAAAGGCCTTTTTGCAGAAAATATTTTTATAGGTATGTTTCTAATGATGTTTAGAGTCATTTGGGGGACCAAAGTCGAAAATTTATTTTTTGGTGAACTTTGATGAAATTTGCGTTTGCAGCTTCAGAAGCGTAAATTGACGTTTTCAGTTTTGATAAAAAAAAACACGAATAAAGGCCTTTTTGCAGAAAATATTTTTATAGGTATGTTTCTAATGATGTTTAGAGTCATTTGGGGGACCAAAGTCGAAAATTTATTTTTTGGTGAACTTTGATGAAATTTGCGTTTGCAGCTTCAGAAGCGTAAATTGACGTTTTCAGTTTTGATAAAAAAAAACACGAATAAAGGCCTTTTTGCAGAAAATATTTTTATAGGTATGTTTCTAATGATGTTTAGAGTCATTTGGGGGACCAAAGTCGAAAATTTATTTTTTGGTGAACTTTGATGAAATTTGCGTTTGCAGCTTCAGAAGCGTAAATTGACGTTTTCATTTTTGATAAAAAAAACACGAATAAAGGCCTTTTTGCAGAAAATATTTTTATAGGTATGTTTCTAATGATGCTTAGAGCCATTTGGGGGACCAAAGTCGAAAATTTATTTTTTGGTGAACTTTGATGAAATTTGCGTTTGCAGCTTCAGAAGCGTAAATTGACGTTTTCATTTTTGATAAAAAAAACACGAATAAAGGCCTTTTTGCAGAAAATATTTTTATATGTATGTTTCTAATGATGTTTAGAGTCATTTGGGGGACCAAAGTCGAAAATTTATTTTTTGGTGAACTTTGATGAAATTTGCGTTTGCAGCTTCAGAAGCGTAAATTGACGTTTTCATTTTCGATCAAAAAAACACGAATAAAGGCCTTTTTGCAGAAAATATTTTTATAGGTATGTTTCTAATGATGTTTAGAGTCATTTGGGGGACCAAAGTCGAAAATTTATTTTTTGGTGAACTTTGATGAAATTTGCGTTTGCAGCTTCAGAAGCGTAAATTGACGTTTTCATTTTTGATCAAAAAAACACGAATAAAAGCCTTTTTGCAGAAAATATTTTTATAGGTATGTTTCTAATGATGTTTAGAGTCATTTGGGGGACCAAAGTCGAAAATTTATTTTTTGGTGAACTTTGATGAAATTTGCGTTTGCAGCTTCAGAAGCGTAAATTAACGTTTTCATTTTTGATCAAAAAAACACGAATAAAGGCCTTTTTGCAGAAAATATTTTTATAGGTATGTTTCTAATGATGTTTAGAGTCATTTGGGGGACCAAAGTCGAAAATTTATTTTTTGGTGAACTTTGATGAAATTTGCGTTTGCAGCTTCAGAAGCGTAAATTGACGTTTTCATTTTTGATAAAAAAACAACACGAATAAAGGCCTTTTTGCAGAAAATATTTGTATAGGTATGTTTCTAATGATGTTTAGAGTCATTTGGGGGACCAAAGTCGAAAATTTATTTTTTGGTGAACTTTGATGAAATTTGCGTTTGCAGCTTCAGAAGCGTAAATTGACGTTTTCATTTTTGATCAAAAAAACACGAATAAAGGCCTTTTTGCAGAAAATATTTTTATAGGTATGTTTCTAATGATGTTTAGAGTCATTTGGGGGACCAAAGTCGAAAATTTATTTTTTGGTGAACTTTGATGAAATTTGCGTTTGCAGCTTCAGAAGCGTAAATTGACGTTTTCATTTTTGATAAAAAAAACACGAATAAAGGCCTTTTTGCAGAAAATATTTTTATAGGTATGTTTCTAATGATGTTTAGAGTCATTTGGGGGACCAAAGTCGAAAATTTATTTTTTGGTGAACTTTGATGAAATTTGCGTTTGCAGCTTCAGAAGCGTAAATTGACGTTTTCATTTTTGATAAAAAAAACACGAATAAAGGCCTTTTTGCAGAAAATATTTTTATAGGTATGTTTCTAATGATGTTTAGAGTCATTTGGGGGACCAAAGTCGAAAATTTATTTTTTTATGATTTTTGATGAAATTTGCGTTTGCAGCTTCAGAAGCGTAAATTGACGTTTTCATTTTTGATAAAAAAAACACGAATAAAGGCCTTTTTGCAGAAAATATTTTTATAGGTATGTTTCTAATGATGTTTAGAGTCATTTGGGGGACCAAAGTCGAAAATTTAGTTTTTGGTGAACTTTGATGAAATTTGCGTTTGCAGCTTCAGAAGCGTAAATTGACGTTTTCATTTTTGATCAAAAAAACACGAATAAAGGCCTTTTTGCAGAAAATATTTTTATAGGTATGTTTCTAATGATGTTTAGAGTCATTTGGGGGACCAAAGTCGAAAATTTATTTTTTGGTGAACTTTGATGAAATTTGCGTTTGCAGCTTCAGAAGCGTAAATTGACGTTTTCATTTTTGATAAAAAAAAACACGAATAAAGGCCTTTTTGCAGAAAATATTTTTATAGGTATGTTTCTAATGATGTTTAGAGTCGTTTGGGTGACCAAAGTCGAAAATTTTTTTTTTGGTGAACTTTGATGAAATTTGCGTTTGCAGCTTCAGAAGCGTAAATTGACGTTTTCATTTTTGATAAAAAAAACACGAATAAAAGCCTTTTTGCAGACAATATTTTTATAGGTATGTTTCTAATGATGTTTAGAGTCATTTGGGGGACCAAAGTCGAAAATTTATTTTTTGGTGAACTTTGATGAAATTTGCGTTTGCAGCTTCAGGAGCGTGAATTGACGTTTTCATTTTTGATCAAAAAAAACACGAATAAAGGCCTTTTTGCAGAAAATATTTTTATAGGTATGTTTCTAATGATGTTTAGAGTCGTTTGGGTGACCAAAGTCGAAAAATTATTTTTTGGTGAACTTTGATGAAATTTGCGTTTGCAGCTTCAGAAGCGTAAATTGACGTTTTCATTTTTGATAAAAAAAACACGAATAAAGGCCTTTTTGCAGAAAATATTTTTATAGGTATGTTTCTAATGATGTTTAGAGTCGTTTGGGTGACCAAAGTCGAAAATTTATTTTTTGGTGAACTTTGATGAAATTTGCGTTTGCAGCTTCAGAAGCGTAAATTGACGTTTTCATTTTTGATAAAAAAAAACACGAATAAAGGCCTTTTTGCAGAAAATATTTTTATAGGTATGTTTCTAATGATGTTTAGAGTCATTTGGGGGACCAAAGTCGAAAATTTATTTTTTGGTGAACTTTGATGAAATTTGCGTTTGCAGCTTCAGAAGCGTAAATTGACGTTTTCATTTTCGATCAAAAAAACACGAATAAAGGCCTTTTTGCAGAAAATATTTTTATAGGTATGTTTCTAATGATGTTTAGAGTCATTTGGGGGACCAAAGTCGAAAATTTATTTTTTGGTGAACTTTGATGAAATTTGCGTTTGCAGCTTCAGAAGCGTAAATTGACGTTTTCATTTTTGATCAAAAAAACACGAATAAAAGCCTTTTTGCAGAAAATATTTTTATAGGTATGTTTCTAATGATGTTTAGAGTCATTTGGGGGACCAAAGTCGAAAATTTATTTTTTGGTGAACTTTGATGAAATTTGCGTTTGCAGCTTCAGAAGCGTAAATTAACGTTTTCATTTTTGATCAAAAAAACACGAATAAAGGCCTTTTTGCAGAAAATATTTTTATAGGTATGTTTCTAATGATGTTTAGAGTCATTTGGGGGACCAAAGTCGAAAATTTATTTTTTGGTGAACTTTGATGAAATTTGCGTTTGCAGCTTCAGAAGCGTAAATTGACGTTTTCATTTTTGATAAAAAAAAACACGAATAAAGGCCTTTTTGCAGAAAATATTTGTATAGGTATGTTTCTAATGATGTTTAGAGTCATTTGGGGGACCAAAGTCGAAAATTTATTTTTTGGTGAACTTTGATGAAATTTGCGTTTGCAGCTTCAGAAGCGTAAATTGACGTTTTCATTTTTGATCAAAAAAACACGAATAAAGGCCTTTTTGCAGAAAATATTTTTATAGGTATGTTTCTAATGATGTTTAGAGTCATTTGGGGGACCAAAGTCGAAAATTTATTTTTTGGTGAACTTTGATGAAATTTGCGTTTGCAGCTTCAGAAGCGTAAATTGACGTTTTCATTTTTGATAAAAAAAACACGAATAAAGGCCTTTTTGCAGAAAATATTTTTATAGGTATGTTTCTAATGATGTTTAGAGTCATTTGGGGGACCAAAGTCGAAAATTTAGTTTTTGGTGAACTTTGATGAAATTTGCGTTTGCAGCTTCAGAAGCGTAAATTGACGTTTTCATTTTCGATAAAAAAAACACGAATAAAGGCCTTTTTGCAGAAAATATTTTTATAGGTATGTTTCTAATGATGTTTAGAGTCATTTGGGGGACCAAAGTCGAAAATTTATTTTTTTATGATTTTTGATGAAATTTGCGTTTGCAGCTTCAGAAGCGTAAATTGACGTTTTCATTTTTGATAAAAAAAACACGAATAAAAGCCTTTTTGCAGAAAATATTTTTATAGGTATGTTTCTAATGATGTTTAGAGTCATTTGGGGGACCAAAGTCGAAAATTTATTTTTTGGTGAACTTTGATGAAATTTGCGTTTGCAGCTTCAGAAGCGTAAATTGACGTTTTCATTTTTGATCAAAAAAACACGAATAAAGGCCTTTTTGCAGAAAATATTTTTATAGGTATGTTTCTAATGATGTTTAGAGTCATTTGGGGGACCAAAGTCGAAAATTTATTTTTTGGTGAACTTTGATGAAATTTGCGTTTGCAGCTTCAGAAGCGTAAATTGACGTTTTCATTTTTGATAAAAAAAAACACGAATAAAGGCCTTTTTGCAGAAAATATTTTTATAGGTATGTTTCTAATGATGTTTAGAGTCGTTTGGGTGACCAAAGTCGAAAATTTATTTTTTGGTGAACTTTGATGAAATTTGCGTTTGCAGCTTCAGAAGCGTAAATTGACGTTTTCATTTTTGATAAAAAAAACACGAATAAAAGCCTTTTTGCAGACAATATTTTTATAGGTATGTTTCTAATGATGTTTAGAGTCATTTGGGGGACCAAAGTCGAAAATTTATTTTTTGGTGAACTTTGATGAAATTTGCGTTTGCAGCTTCAGGAGCGTGAATTGACGTTTTCATTTTTGATCAAAAAAAACACGAATAAAGGCCTTTTTGCAGAAAATATTTTTATAGGTATGTTTCTAATGATGTTTAGAGTCGTTTGGGTGACCAAAGTCGAAAAATTATTTTTTGGTGAACTTTGATGAAATTTGCGTTTGCAGCTTCAGAAGCGTAAATTGACGTTTTCATTTTTGATAAAAAAAAAACGAATAAAGGCCTTTTTGCAGAAAATATTTTTATAGGTATGTTTCTAATGATGTTTAGAGTCGTTTGGGTGACCAAAGTCGAAAATTTATTTTTTGGTGAACTTTGATGAAATTTGCGTTTGCAGCTTCAGAAGCGTAAATTGACGTTTTCATTTTTGATAAAAAAAAACACGAATAAAGGCCTTTTTGCAGAAAATATTTTTATAGGTATGTTTCTAATGATGTTTAGAGTCATTTGGGGGACCAAAGTCGAAAATTTATTTTTTGGTGAACTTTGATGAAATTTGCGTTTGCAGCTTCAGAAGCGTAAATTGACGTTTTCATTTTTGATTAAAAAAAACACGAATAAAGGCCTTTTTGCAGAAAATATTTTTATAGGTATGTTTCTTATGATGTTTAGAGTCATTTGGGGGACCAAAGTCGAAAATTTATTTTTTGGTGAACTTTGATGAAATTTGCGTTTGCAGCTTCAGAAGCGTAAATTGACGTTTTCATTTTTGATAAAAAAAAACACGAATAAAGGCCTTTTTGCAGAAAATATTTGTATAGGTATGTTTCTAATGATGTTTAGAGTCATTTGGGGGACCAAAGTCGAAAATTTATTTTTTGGTGAACTTTGATGAAATTTGCGTTTGCAGCTTCAGAAGCGTAAATTGACGTTTTCATTTTTGATCAAAAAAACACGAATAAAGGCCTTTTTGCAGAAAATATTTTTATAGGTATGTTTCTAATGATGTTTAGAGTCATTTGGGGGACCAAAGTCGAAAATTTATTTTTTGGTGAACTTTGATGAAATTTGCGTTTGCAGCTTCAGAAGCGTAAATTGACGTTTTCATTTTTGATCAAAAAAACACGAATAAAGGCCTTTTTGCAGAAAATATTTTTATATGTATGTTTCTAATGATGTTTAGAGTCATTTGGGGGACCAAAGTCGAAAATTTATTTTTTGGTGAACTTTGATGAAATTTGCGTTTGCAGCTTCAGAAGCGTAAATTGACGTTTTCATTTTCGATCAAAAAAACACGAATAAAGGCCTTTTTGCAGAAAATATTTTTATAGGTATGTTTCTAATGATGTTTAGAGTCATTTGGGGGACCAAAGTCGAAAATTTATTTTTTGGTGAACTTTGATGAAATTTGCGTTTGCAGCTTCAAAAGCGTAAATTGACGTTTTCAGTTTTGATAAAAAAAACACGAATAAAGGCCTTTTTGCAGAAAATATTTTTATAGGTATGTTTCTAATGATGTTTAGAGTCATTTGGGGGACCAAAGTCGAAAATTTATTTTTTGGTGAACTTTGATGAAATTTGCGTTTGCAGCTTCAGAAGCGTAAATTGACGTTTTCATTTTCGATCAAAAAAACACGAATAAAGGCCTTTTTGCAGAAAATATTTTTATAGGTATGTTTCTAATGATGTTTAGAGTCATTTGGGGGACCAAAGTCGAAAATTTATTTTTTGGTGATTTTTGATGAAATTTGCGTTTGCAGCTTCAGAAGCGTAAATTGACGTTTTCATTTTTGATAAAAAAAAACACGAATAAAAGCCTTTTTGCAGAAAATATTTTTATAGGTATGTTTCTAATGATGTTTAGAGTCATTTGGGGGACCAAAGTCGAAAATTTATTTTTTGGTGAACTTTGATGAAATTTGCGTTTGCAGCTTCAGAAGCGTAAATTGACGTTTTCATTTTTGATAAAAAAAACACGAATAAAGGCCTTTTTGCAGAAAATATTTTTATAGGTATGTTTCTAATGATGTTTAGAGTCATTTGGGGGACCAAATTCGAAAATTTATTTTTTGGTGATTTTTGATGAAATTTGCGTTTGCAGCTTCAGAAGCGTAAATTGACGTTTTCATTTTTGATAAAAAAAACACGAATAAAGGCCTTTTTGCAGAAAATATTTTTATAGGTATGTTTCTAATGATGTTTAGAGTCATTTGGGGGACCAAAGTCGAAAATTTATTTTTTGGTGAACTTTGATGAAATTTGCGTTTGCAGCTTCAGAAGCGTAAATTGACGTTTTCATTTTTGATAAAAAAAACACGAATAAAGGCCTTTTTGCAGAAAATATTTATATAGGTATGTTTCTAATGATGTTTAGAGTCATTTGGGGGACCAAAGTCGAAAATTTATTTTTTGGTGAACTTTGATGAAATTTGCGTTTGCAGCTTCAGAAGCGTAAATTGACGTTTTCATTTTTGATCAAAATACACGAATAAAGGCCTTTTTGCAGAAAATGTTTTTGTAGGTATGTTTCTAATGATGTTTAGAGTCATTTGGGGGACCAAAGTCGAAAATTTATTTTTTGGTGAACTTTGATGAAATTTGCGTTTGCAGCTTCAGAAGCGTAAATTGACGTTTTCATTTTTGATAAAAAAAACACGAATAAAGGCCTTTTTGCAGAAAATATTTTTATAGGTATGTTTCTAATGATGTTTAGAGTCATTTGGGGGACCAAAGTCGAAAATTTATTTTTTGGTGAACTTTGATGAACTTTGCGTTTGCAGCTTCAGAAGCGTAAATTGACGTTTTCATTTTTGATCAAAAAAACACGAATAAAGGCCTTTTCGCAGAAAATATTTTTATAGGTATGTTTCTAATGATGTTTAGAGTCATTTGGGGGACCAAAGTCGAAAATTTATTTTTTGGTGATTTTTGATGAAATTTGCGTTTGCAGCTTCCGAAGCGTAAATTGACGTTTTCATTTTTGATAAAAAAAACACGAATAAAAGCCTTTTTGCAGAAAATATTTTTATAGGTATGTTTCTAATGATGTTTAGAGTCATTTGGGGGACCAAAGTCGAAAATTTATTTTTTGGTGAACTTTGATGAAATTTGCGTTTGCAGCTTCAGAAGCGTAAATTGACGTTTTCATTTTTGATAAAAAAAACACGAATAAAGGCCTTTTTGCAGATAATATTTTTATAGGTATGTTTCTAATGATGTTTAGAGTCATTTGGGGGACCAAAGTCGAAAATTTATTTTTTGGTGATTTTTGATGAAATTTGCGTTTGCAGCTTCAGAAGCGTAAATTGACGTTTTCTTTTTTGATCAAAAAAAACACGAATAAAGGCCTTTTTGCAGAAAATATTTTTATAGGTATGTTTCTAATGATGTTTAGAGTCATTTGGGGGACCAAAGTCGAAAATTTATTTTTTGGTGAACTTTGATGAAATTTGCGTTTGCAGCTTCAGAAGCGTAAATTGACGTTTTCATTTTTGATCAAAAAAACACGAATAAAGGCCTTTTTGCAGAAAATGTTTTTATAGGTATGCTTCTAATGATGTTTAGAGTCATTTGGGGGACCAAAGTCGAAAATTTATTTTTTGGTGAACTTTGATGAAATTTGCGTTTGCAGCTTCAGAAGCGTAAATTGACGTTTTCATTTTTTATCAAAAAAACACGAATAAAGGCCTTTTTGCAGAAAATATTTTTATAGGTATGTTTCTAATGATGTTTAGAGTCATTTGGGGGACCAAAGTCGAAAATTTATTTTTTGGTGATTTTTGATGAAATTTGCGTTTGCAGCTTCATAAGCGTAAATTGACGTTTTCATTTTTGATAAAAAAAACACGAATAAAAGCCTTTTTGCAGAAAATATTTATATAGGTATGTTTCTAATGATGTTTAGAGTCATTTGGGGGACCAAAGTCGAAAATTTATTTTTTGGTGAACTTTGATGAAATTTGCGTTTGCAGCTTCAGAAGCGTAAATTGACGTTTTCATTTTTGATCAAAAAAACACGAATAAAGGCCTTTTTGCAGAAAATGTTTTTATAGGTATGTTTCTAATGATGTTTAGAGTCATTTGGGGGACCAAAGTCGAAAATTTATTTTTTGGTGAACTTTGATGAAATTTGCGTTTGCAGCTTCAGAAGCGTAAATTGACGTTTTCATTTTTGATAAAAAAAACACGAATAAAGGCCTTTTTGCAGAAAATATTTTTATAGGTATGTTTCTAATGATGTTTAGAGTCATTTGGGGGACCAAAGTCGAAAATTTATTTTTTGGTGATTTTTGATGAAATTTGCGTTTGCAGCTTCAGAAGCGTAAATTAACGTTTTCATTTTTGATACAAAAACACGAATAAAAGCCTTTTTGCAGAAAATATTTTTATAGGTATGTTTCTAATGATGTTTAGAGTCATTTGGGGGACCAAAGTCGAAAATTTATTTTTTGGTGAACTTTGATGAAATTTGCGTTTGCAGCTTCAGAAGCGTAAATTGACGTTTTCATTTTTGATAAAAAAAACACGAATAAAGGCCTTTTTGCAGAAAATATTTTTATAGGTTTGTTTCTAATGATGTTTAGAGTCATTTGGGGGACCAAAGTCGAAAATTTATTTTTTGGTGAACTTTGATGAAATTTGCGTTTGCAGCTTCAGAAGCGTAAATTGACGTTTTCATTTTTGATAAAAAAAACACGAATAAAGGCCTTTTTGCAGAAAATATTTTTATAGGTATGTTTCTAATGATGTTTAGAGTCGTTTGGGTGACCAAAGTCGAAAATTTATTTTTTGGTGAACTTTGATGAAATTTGCGTTTGCAGCTTCAGAAGCGTAAATTGACGTTTTCATTTTTGATCAAAAAAACACGAATAAAGGCCTTTTTGCAGAAAATATTTTTATAGGTATGTTTCTAATGATGTTTAGAGTCATTTGGGGGACCAAATTCGAAAATTTATTTTTTGGTGATTTTTGATGAAATTTGCGTTTGCAGCTTCAGAAGCGTAAATTGACGTTTTCATTTTTGATCAAAAAAACACGAATAAAGGCCTTTTTGCAGAAAATATTTTTATAGGTATGTTTCTAATGATGTTTAGAGTCATTTGGGGGACCAAAGTCGAAAATTTATTTTTTGGTGAACTTTGATGAAATTTGCGTTTGCAGCTTCAGAAGCGTAAATTGACGTTTTCATTTTTGATAAAAAAAACACGAATAAAGGCCTTTTTGCAGAAAATGTTTTTATAGGTATGTTTCTAATGATGTTTAGAGTCATTTGGGGGACCAAAGTCGAAAATTTATTTTTTGGTGAACTTTGATGAAATTTGCGTTTGCAGCTTCAGAAGCGTAAATTGACGTTTTCATTTTTGATAAAAAAAACACGAATAAAGGCCTTTTTGCAGAAAATATTTTTATAGGTATGTTTCTAATGATGTTTAGAGTCATTTGGGGGACCAAAGTCGAAAATTTATTTTTTGGTGAACTTTGATGAAATTTGCGTTTGCAGCTTCAGAAGCGTAAATTGACGTTTTCATTTTTGATAAAAAAAACACGAATAAAGGCCTTTTTGCAGAAAATATTTTTATAGGTATGTTTCTAATGATGTTTAGAGTCATTTGGGGGACCAAAGTCGAAAATTTATTTTTTGGTGATTTTTGATGAAATTTGCGTTTGCAGCTTCAGAAGCGTAAATTGACGTTTTCATTTTTGATAAAAAAAACACGAATAAAAGCCTTTTTGCAGAAAATATTTATATAGGTATGTTTCTAATGATGTTTAGAGTCATTTGGGGGACCAAAGTCGAAAATTTATTTTTTGGTGAACTTTGATGAAATTTGCGTTTGCAGCTTCAGAAGCGTAAATTGACGTTTTCATTTTTGATCAAAAAAACACGAATAAAGGCCTTTTTGCAGAAAATGTTTTTATAGGTATGTTTCTAATGATGTTTAGAGTCATTTGGGGGACCAAAGTCGAAAATTTATTTTTTGGTGAACTTTGATGAAATTTTCGTTTGCAGCTTCAGAAGCGTAAATTGACGTTTTCATTTTTGATAAAAAAAAACACGAATAAAGGCCTTTTTGCAGAAAATATTTTTATAGGTATGTTTCTAATGATGTTTAGAGTCATTTGGGGGACCAAAGTCGAAAATTTATTTTTTGGTGATTTTTGATGAAATTTGCGTTTGCAGCTTCAGAAGCGTAAATTAACGTTTTCATTTTTGATACAAAAACACGAATAAAAGCCTTTTTGCAGAAAATATTTTTATAGGTATGTTTCTAATGATGTTTAGAGTCATTTGGGGGACCAAAGTCGAAAATTTATTTTTTGGTGAACTTTGATGAAATTTGCGTTTGCAGCTTCAGAAGCGTAAATTGACGTTTTCATTTTTGATAAAAAAAACACGAATAAAGGCCTTTTTGCAGAAAATATTTTTATAGGTATGTTTCTAATGATGTTTAGAGTCATTTGGAGGACCAAAGTCGAAAATTTATTTTTTGGTGAACTTTGATGAAATTTGCGTTTGCAGCTTCAGAAGCGTAAATTGACGTTTTCATTTTTGATAAAAAAAACACGAATAAAGGCCTCTTTGCAGAAAATATTTTTATAGGTATGTTTCTAATGATGTTTAGAGTCGTTTGGGTGACCAAAGTCGAAAATTTATTTTTTGGTGAACTTTGATGAAATTTGCGTTTGCAGCTTCAGAAGCGTAAATTGACGTTTTCATTTTTGATAAAAAAAACACGAATAAAGGCCTTTTTGCAGAAAATATTTTTATAGGTATGTTTCTAATGATGTTTAGAGTCATTTGGGGGACCAAAGTCGAAAATTTATTTTTTGGTGAACTTTGATGAAATTTGCGTTTGCAGCTTCAGAAGCGTAAATTGACGTTTTCATTTTCG
Source organism: Gibbula magus (assembly GCA_936450465.1). Lineage (NCBI taxonomy): Eukaryota > Metazoa > Mollusca > Gastropoda > Trochida > Trochidae > Gibbula > Gibbula magus. The sequence goes on along the minus strand of OW388298.1, from coordinate 21,379,325 downwards.
ATCAAAAAAACACGAATAAAGGCTTTTTCGCAGAAAATATTTTTATAGGTATGTTTCTAATGATGTTTAGAGTCATTTGGGGGACCAAAGTCGAAAATTTATTTTTTGGTGAACTTTGATGAAATTTGCGTTTGCAGCTTCAGAAGCGTAAATTGACGTTTTCATTTTTGATCAAAAAAAACACGAATAAAGGCCTTTTTGCAGAAAATGTTTTTATAGGTATGTTTCTAATGATGTTTAGAGTCATTTGGGGGACCAAAGTCGAAAATTTATTTTTTGGTGAACTTTGATGAAATTTTCGTTTGCAGCTTCAGAAGCGTAAATTGACGTTTTCATTTTTGATAAAAAAAACACGAATAAAGGCCTTTTTGCAGAAAATATTTTTATAGGTATGTTTCTAATGATGTTTAGAGTCATTTGGGGGACCAAAGTCGAAAATTTATTTTTTGGTGATTTTTGATGAAATTTGCGTTTGCAGCTTCAGAAGCGTAAATTAACGTTTTCATTTTTGATACAAAAACACGAATAAAAGCCTTTTTGCAGAAAATATTTTTATAGGTATGTTTCTAATGATGTTTAGAGTCATTTGGGGGACCAAAGTCGAAAATTTATTTTTTGGTGAACTTTGATGAAATTTGCGTTTGCAGCTTCAGAAGCGTAAATTGACGTTTTCATTTTTGATAAAAAAAACACGAATAAAGGCCTTTTTGCAGAAAATATTTTTATAGGTATGTTTCTAATGATGTTTAGAGTCATTTGGAGGACCAAAGTCGAAAATTTATTTTTTGGTGAACTTTGATGAAATTTGCGTTTGCAGCTTCAGAAGCGTAAATTGACGTTTTCATTTTTGATAAAAAAAACACGAATAAAGGCCTCTTTGCAGAAAATATTTTTATAGGTATGTTTCTAATGATGTTTAGAGTCGTTTGGGTGACCAAAGTCGAAAATTTATTTTTTGGTGAACTTTGATGAAATTTGCGTTTGCAGCTTCAGAAGCGTAAATTGACGTTTTCATTTTTGATAAAAAAAACACGAATAAAGGCCTTTTTGCAGAAAATATTTTTATAGGTATGTTTCTAATGATGTTTAGAGTCATTTGGGGGACCAAAGTCGAAAATTTATTTTTTGGTGAACTTTGATGAAATTTGCGTTTGCAGCTTCAGAAGCGTAAATTGACGTTTTCATTTTCGATCAAAAAAACACGAATAAAGGCTTTTTCGCAGAAAATATTTTTATAGGTATGTTTCTAATGATGTTTAGAGTCATTTGGGGGACCAAAGTCGAAAATTTATTTTTTGGTGAACTTTGATGAAATTTGCGTTTGCAGCTTCAGAAGCGTAAATTGACGTTTTCATTTTTGATAAAAAAAACACGAATAAAGGCCTTTTTGCAGAAAATATTTTTATAGGTATGTTTCTAATGATGTTTAGAGTCATTTGGGGGACCAAAGTCGAAAATTTATTTTTTGGTGATTTTTGATGAAATTTGCGTTTGCAGCTTCAGAAGCGTAAATTGACGTTTTCATTTTTGATAAAAAAAACACGAATAAAGGCCTTTTTGCAGAAAATATTTTTATAGGTATGTTTCTAATGATGTTTAGAGTCATTTGGAGGACCAAAGTCGAAAATTTATTTTTTGGTGAACTTTGATGAAATTTGCGTTTGCAGCTTCAGAAGCGTAAATTGACGTTTTCATTTTTGATAAAAAAAACACGAATAAAGGCCTCTTTGCAGAAAATATTTTTATAGGTATGTTTCTAATGATGTTTAGAGTCGTTTGGGTGACCAAAGTCGAAAATTTATTTTTTGGTGAACTTTGATGAAATTTGCGTTTGCAGCTTCAGAAGCGTAAATTGACGTTTTCATTTTTGATAAAAAAAACACGAATAAAGGCCTTTTTGCAGAAAATATTTTTATAGGTATGTTTCTAATGATGTTTAGAGTCATTTGGGGGACCAAAGTCGAAAATTTATTTTTTGGTGAACTTTGATGAAATTTGCGTTTGCAGCTTCAGAAGCGTAAATTGACGTTTTCATTTTCGATCAAAAAAAACACGAATAAAGGCTTTTTCGCAGAAAATATTTTTATAGGTATGTTTCTAATGATGTTTAGAGTCATTTGGGGGACCAAAGTCGAAAATTTATTTTTTGGTGAACTTTGATGAAATTTGCGTTTGCAGCTTCAGAAGCGTAAATTGACGTTTTCATTTTTGATAAAAAAAACACGAATAAAGGCCTTTTTGCAGAAAATATTTTTATAGGTATGTTTCTAATGATGTTTAGAGTCATTTGGGGGACCAAAGTCGAAAATTTATTTTTTGGTGATTTTTGATGAAATTTGCGTTTGCAGCTTCAGAAGCGTAAATTGACGTTTTCATTTTTGATAAAAAAAAACACGAATAAAGGCCTTTTTGCAGGAAATATTTTTATAGGTATGTTTCTAATGATGTTTAGAGTCATTTGGGGGACCAAAGTCGAAAATTTATTTTTTGGTGAACTTTGATGAAATTTGCGTTTGCAGCTTCAGAAGCGTAAATTGACGTTTTCATTTTTGATAAAAAAACACGAATAAAGGCCTTTTTGCAGAAAATATTTTTATAGGTATGTTTCTAATGATGTTTAGAGTCATTTGGGGGACCAAAGTCGAAAATTTATTTTTTGGTGAACTTTGATGAAATTTGCGTTTGCAGCTTCAGAAGCGTAAACTGACGTTTTCATTTTTGATCAAAAAAACACGAATAAAGGCCTTTTTGCAGAAAATATTTTTATAGGTATGCTTCTAATGATGTTTAGAGTCATTTGGGGGACCAAAGTCGAAAATTTATTTTTTGGTGAACTTTGATGAAATTTGCGTTTGCAGCTTCAGAGGCGTAAATTGACGTTTTCATTTTTGATAAAAAAAACACGAATAAAGGCCTTTTTGCAGAAAATATTTTTATAGGTATGTTTCTAATGATGTTTAGAGTCATTTGGGGGACCAAAGTCGAAAATTTATTTTTTGGTGATTTTAGATGAAATTTGCGTTTGCAGCTTCAGAAGCGTAAATTGAGGTTTTCATTTTTGATCAAAAAAACACGAATAAAAGCCTTTTTGCAGAAAATATTTATATAGGTATGTTTCTAATGATGTTTAGAGTCATTTGGGGGACCAAAGTCGAAAATTTATTTTTTGGTGAACTTTGATGAAATTTGCGTTTGCAGCTTCAGAAGCGTAAATTGACGTTTTCATTTTTGATAAAAAAAACACGAATAAAGGCCTTTTTGCAGAAAATATTTTTATAGGTATGTTTCTAATGATGTTTAGAGTCATTTGGGGGACCAAAGTCGAAAATTTATTTGTTGGTGATTTTTGATGAAATTTGCGTTTGCAGCTTCAGAAGCGTAAATTGACGTTTTCATTTTTGATAAAAAAAACACGAATAAAGGCCTTTTTGCAGAAAATATTTTTATAGGTATGTTTCTAATGATGTTTAGAGTCATTTGGGGGACCAAAGTCGAAAATTTATTTTTTGGTGAACTTTGATGAAATTTGCGTTTGCAGCTTCAGAAGCGTAAATTGACGTTTTCATTTTTGATAAAAAAACACGAATAAAGGCCTTTTTGCAGAAAATATTTTTATAGGTATGCTTCTAATGATGTTTAGAGTCATTTGGGGGACCAAAGTCGAAAATTTATTTTTTGGTGAACTTTGATGAAATTTGCGTTTGCAGCTTCAGAAGCGTAAATTGACGTTTTCATTTTTGATAAAAAAAACACGAATAAAGGCCTTTTTGCAGAAAATATTTTTATAGGTATGTTTCTAATGATGTTTAGAGTCATTTGGGGGACCAAAGTCGAAAATTTATTTTTTGGTGATTTTAGATGAAATTTGCGTTTGCAGCTTCAGAAGCGTAAATTGAGGTTTTCATTTTTGATCAAAAAAACACGAATAAAAGCCTTTTTGCAGAAAATATTTATATAGGTATGTTTCTAATGATGTTTAGAGTCATTTGGGGGACCAAAGTCGAAAATTTATTTTTTGGTGAACTTTGATGAAATTTGCGTTTGCAGCTTCAGAAGCGTAAATTGACGTTTTCATTTTTGATCAAAAAAACACGAATAAAGGCCTTTTTGCAGAAAATATTTTTATAGGTATGTTTCTAATGATGTTTAGAGTCATTTGGGGGACCAAAGTCGAACATTTATTTTTTGGTGATTTTTGATGAAATTTGCGTTTGCAGCTTCAGAAGCGTAAATTAACGTTTTCATTTTTGATACAAAAACACGAATAAAAGCCTTTTTGCAGAAAATATTTTTATAGGTATTTTTCTAATGATGTTTAGAGTCGTTTGGGTGACCAAAGTCGAAAATTTATTTTTTGGTGAACTTTGATGAAATTTGCGTTTGCAGCTTCAGAAGCGTAAATTGACGTTTTCATTTTTGATAAAAAAAACACGAATAAAGGCCTTTTTGCAGAAAATATTTTTATAGGTATGTTTCTAATGATGTTTAGAGTCATTTGGGGGACCAAAGTCGAAAATTTATTTTTTGGTGATTTTAGATGAAATTTGCGTTTGCAGCTTCAGAAGCGTAAATTGAGGTTTTCATTTTTGATCAAAAAAACACGAATAAAAGCCTTTTTGCAGAAAATATTTATATAGGTATGTTTCTAATGATGTTTAGAGTCATTTGGGGGACCAAAGTCGAAAATTTATTTTTTGGTGAACTTTGATGAAATTTGCGTTTGCAGCTTCAGAAGCGTAAATTGACGTTTTCATTTTTGATCAAAAAAACACGAATAAAGGCCTTTTTGCAGAAAATATTTTTATAGGTATGTTTCTAATGATGTTTAGAGTCATTTGGGGGACCAAAGTCGAACATTTATTTTTTGGTGATTTTTGATGAAATTTGCGTTTGCAGCTTCAGAAGCGTAAATTAACGTTTTCATTTTTGATACAAAAACACGAATAAAAGCCTTTTTGCAGAAAATATTTTTATAGGTATTTTTCTAATGATGTTTAGAGTCATTTGGGGGACCAAAGTCGAAAATTTATTTTTTGGTGAACTTTGATGAAATTTGCGTTTGCAGCTTCAGAAGCGTAAATTGACGTTTTCATTTTTGATAAAAAAAACACGAATAAAGGCCTTTTTGCAGAAAATATTTTTATAGGTATGTTTCTAATGAAGTTTAGAGTCGTTTGGGTGACCAAAGTCGAAAATTTATTTTTTGGTGAACTTTGATGAAATTTGCGTTTGCAGCTTCAGAAGCGTAAATTGACGTTTTCATTTTTGATAAAAAAAACACGAATAAAGGCCTTTTTGCAGAAAATATTTTTATAGGTATGTTTCTAATGATGTTTAGAGTCATTTGGGGTACCAAAGTCGAAAATTTATTTTTTGGTGAACTTTGATGAAATTTGCGTTTGCAGCTTCAGAAGCGTAAATTGACGTTTTCATTTTTGATAAAAAAAACACGAATAAAGGCCTTTTTGCAGAAAATATTTTTATAGGTATGTTTCTAATGAATTTTAGAGTCGTTTGGGTGACCAAAGTCGAAAATTTATTTTTTGGTGAACTTTGATGAAATTTGCGTTTGCAGCTTCAGAAGCGTAAATTGACGTTTTCATTTTTGATAAAAAAAACACGAATAAAGGCCTTTTTGCAGAAAATATTTTTATAGGTATGTTTCTAATGATGTTTAGAGTCATTTGGGGGACCAAAGTCGAAAATTTATTTTTTGGTGATTTTTGATGAAATTTGCGTTTGCAGCTTCAGAAGCGTAAATTGACGTTTTCATTTTTGATACAAAAACACGAATAAAAGCCTTTTTGCAGAAAATATTTTTATAGGTATGTTTCTAATGATGTTTAGAGTCATTTGGGGGACCAAAGTCGAAAATTTATTTTTTGGTGAAATTTGATGAAATTTGCGTTTGCAGCTTCAGAAGCGTAAATTGACGTTTTCATTTTTGATCAAAAAAACACGAATAAAGGCCTTTTTGCAGAAAATATTTTTATAGGTATGTTTCTAATGATGTTTAGAGTCATTTGGGGGACCAAAGTCGAAAATTTATTTTTTGGTGAACTTTGATGAAATTTGCGTTTGCAGCTTCAGAAGCGTAAATTGACGTTTTCATTTTTGATAAAAAAAACACGAATAAAGGCCTTTTTGCAGAAAATATTTTTATAGGTATGTTTCTAATGATGTTTAGAGTCATTTGGGGGACCAAAGTCGAAAATTTATTTTTTGGTGAACTTTGATGAAATTTGCGTTTGCAGCTTCAGAAGCGTAAATTGACGTTTTCATTTTTGATAAAAAAACACGAATAAAGGCCTTTTCGCAGAAAATATTTTTATAGGTATGTTTCTAATGATGTTTAGAGTCATTTGGGGGACCAAAGTCGAACATTTATTTTTTGGTGAACTTTGATGAAATTTGCGTTTGCAGCTTCAGAAGCGTAAATTGACGTTTTCATTTTTGATCCAAAAAACATGAATAAAGGCCTTTTTGCAGAAAATATTTTTATAGGTATGTTTCTAATGATGTTTAGAGTCATTTGGGGGACCAAAGTCGAAAATTTATTTTTTGGTGAACTTTGATGAAATTTGCGTTTGCAGCTTCAGAAGCGTAAATTGACGTTTTCATTTTTGATCAAAAAAACACGAATAAAGGCCTTTTTGCAGAAAATGTTTTATAGGTATGTTTCTAATGATGTTTAGAGTCATTTGGGGGACCAAAGTCGAAAATTTATTTTTTGGTGAACTTTGATGAAATTTGCGTTTGCAGCTTCAGAAGCGTAAATTGACGTTTTCATTTTTGATAAAAAAAACACGAATAAAGGCCTTTTTGCAGAAAATATTTTTATAGGTATGTTTCTAATGATGTTTAGAGTCATTTGGGGGACCAAAGTCGAAAATTTATTTTTTGGTGATTTTTGATGAAATTTGCGTTTGCAGCTTCAGAAGCGTAAATTAACGTTTTCATTTTTGATACAAAAACACGAATAAAAGCCTTTTTGCAGAAAATATTTTTATAGGTATGTTTCTAATGATGTTTAGAGTCATTTGGGGGACCAAAGTCGAAAATTTATTTTTTGGTGATTTTTGATGAAATTTGCGTTTGCAGCTTCAGAAGCGTAAATTAACGTTTTCATTTTTGATACAAAAACACGAATAAAAGCCTTTTTGCAGAAAATATTTTTATAGGTATGTTTCTAATGATGTTTAGAGTCATTTGGGGGACCAAAGTCGAAAATTTATTTTTTGGTGAAATTTGATGAAATTTGCGTTTGCAGCTTCAGAAGCGTAAATTGACGTTTTCATTTTTGATAAAAAAAACACGAATAAAGGCCTTTTTGCAGAAAATATTTTTATAGGTATGTTTCTAATGATGTTTAGAGTCATTTGGGGGACCAAAGTCGAAAATTTATTTTTTGGTGAACTTTGATGAAATTTGCGTTTGCAGCTTCAGAAGCGTAAATTGACGTTTTCATTTTTGATAAAAAAAACACGAATAAAGGCCTTTTTGCAGAAAATATATATATAGGTATGTTTCTAATGATGTTTAGAGTCGTTTGGGTGACCAAAGTCGAAAATTTATTTTTTGGTGAACTTTGATGAAATTTGCGTTTGCAGCTTCAGAAGCGTAAATTGACGTTTTCATTTTTGATAAAAAAAACACGAATAAAGGCCTTTTCGCAGAAAATATTTTTATAGGTATGTTTCTAATGATGTTTAGAGTCATTTGGGGGACCAAAGTCGAAAATTTATTTTTTGGTGAACTTTGATGAAATTTGCGTTTGCAGCTTCAGAAGCGTAAATTGACGTTTTCATTTTTGATAAAAAAAACACGAATTAAAGCCTTTTTGCAGAAAATATTTTTATAGGTATGTTTCTAATGATGTTTAGAGTCATTTGGGGGACCAAAGTCGAAAATTTATTTTTTGGTGAACTTTGATGAAATTTGCGTTTGCAGCTTCAGAAGCGTAAATTGACGTTTTCATTTTTGATAAAATAAACACGAATAAAGGCCTTTTTGCAGAAAATGTTTTATAGGTATGTTTCTAATGATGTTTAGAGTCATTTGGGGGACCAAAGTCGAAAATTTATTTTTTGGTGAACTTTGATGAAATTTGCGTTTGCAGCTTCAGAAGCGTAAATTGACGTTTTCATTTTTGATAAAAAAAACACGAATAAAGGCCTTTTTGCAGAAAATATTTTTATAGGTATGTTTCTAATGATGTTTAGAGTCATTTGGGGGACCAAAGTCGAAAATTTATTTTTTGGTGATTTTTGATGAAATTTGCGTTTGCAGCTTCAGAAGCGTAAATTAACGTTTTCATTTTTGATACAAAAACACGAATAAAAGCCTTTTTGCAGAAAATATTTTTATAGGTATGTTTCTAATGATGTTTAGAGTCATTTGGGGGACCAAAGTCGAAAATTTATTTTTTGGTGAACTTTGATGAAATTTGCGTTTGCAGCTTCAGAAGCGTAAATTGACGTTTTCATTTTTGATCAAAAAAACACGAATAAAGGCCTTTTTGCAGTAAATGTTTTTATAGGTATGTTTCTAATGATGTTTAGAGTCATTTGGGGGACCAAAGTCGAAAATTTATTTTTTGGTGAAATTTGATGAAATTTGCGTTTGCAGCTTCAGAAGCGTAAATTGACGTTTTCATTTTTGATAAAAAAAACACGAATAAAGGCCTTTTTGCAGAAAATATTTTTATAGGTATGTTTCTAATGATGTTTAGTGTCATTTGGGGGACCAAAGTCGAAAATTTATTTTTTGGTGAACTTTGATGAAATTTGCGTTTGCAGCTTCAGAAGCGTAAATTGACGTTTTCATTTTTGATAAAAAAAACACGAATAAAGGCCTTTTTGCAGAAAATATATTTATAGGTATGTTTCTAATGATGTTTAGAGTCGTTTGGGTGACCAAAGTCGAAAATTTATTTTTTGGTGAACTTTGATGAAATTTGCGTTTGCAGCTTCAGAAGCGTAAATTGACGTTTTCATTTTTGATCAAAAAAACACGAATAAAGGCCTTTTTGCAGAAAATATTTTTATAGGTATGTTTCTAATGATGTTTAGAGTCATTTGGGGGACCAAAGTCGAAAATTTATTTTTTGGTGAACTTTGATGAAATTTGCGTTTGCAGCTTCAGAAGCGTAAATTGACGTTTTCATTTTTGATAAAAAAAACACGAATAAAGGCCTTTTCGCAGAAAATATTTTTATAGGTATGTTTCTAATGATGTTTAGAGTCATTTGGGGGACCAAAGTCGAAAATTTATTTTTTGGTGAACTTTGATGAAATTTGCGTTTGCAGCTTCAGAAGCGTAAATTGACGTTTTCATTTTTGATAAAAAAACACGAATAAAGGCCTTTTCGCAGAAAATATTTTTATAGGTATGTTTCTAATGATGTTTAGAGTCATTTGGGGGACCAAAGTCGAACATTTATTTTTTGGTGAACTTTGATGAAATTTGCGTTTGCAGCTTCAGAAGCGTAAATTGACGTTTTCATTTTTGATCCAAAAAACATGAATAAAGGCCTTTTTGCAGAAAATATTTTTATAGGTATGTTTCTAATGATGTTTAGAGTCATTTGGGGGACCAAAGTCGAAAATTTATTTTTTGGTGAACTTTGATGAAATTTGCGTTTGCAGCTTCAGAAGCGTAAATTGACGTTTTCATTTTTGATCAAAAAAACACGAATAAAGGCCTTTTTGCAGAAAATGTTTTATAGGTATGTTTCTAATGATGTTTAGAGTCATTTGGGGGACCAAAGTCGAAAATTTATTTTTTGGTGAACTTTGATGAAATTTGCGTTTGCAGCTTCAGAAGCGTAAATTGACGTTTTCATTTTTGATAAAAAAAACACGAATAAAGGCCTTTTTGCAGAAAATATTTTTATAGGTATGTTTCTAATGATGTTTAGAGTCATTTGGGGGACCAAAGTCGAAAATTTATTTTTTGGTGATTTTTGATGAAATTTGCGATTGCAGCTTCAGAAGCGTAAATTAACGTTTTCATTTTTGATACAAAAACACGAATAAAAGCCTTTTTGCAGAAAATATTTTTATAGGTATGTTTCTAATGATGTTTAGAGTCATTTGGGGGACCAAAGTCGAAAATTTATTTTTTGGTGAAATTTGATGAAATTTGCGTTTGCAGCTTCAGAAGCGTAAATTGACGTTTTCATTTTTGATAAAAAAAACACGAATAAAGGCCTTTTTGCAGAAAATATTTTTATAGGTATGTTTCTAATGATGTTTAGAGTCATTTGGGGGACCAAAGTCGAAAATTTATTTTTTGGTGAACTTTGATGAAATTTGCGTTTGCAGCTTCAGAAGCGTAAATTGACGTTTTCATTTTTGATAAAAAAAACACGAATAAAGGCCTTTTTGCAGAAAATATATTTATAGGTATGTTTCTAATGATGTTTAGAGTCGTTTGGGTGACCAAAGTCGAAAATTTATTTTTTGGTGAACTTTGATGAAATTTGCGTTTGCAGCTTCAGAAGCGTAAATTGACGTTTTCATTTTTGATAAAAAAAACACGAATTAAAGCCTTTTTGCAGAAAATATTTTTATAGGTATGTTTCTAATGATGTTTAGAGTCATTTGGGGGACCAAAGTCGAACATTTATTTTTTGGTGAACTTTGATGAAATTTGCGTTTGCAGCTTCAGAAGCGTAAATTGACGTTTTCATTTTTGATCCAAAAAACATGAATAAAGGCCTTTTTGCAGAAAATATTTTTATAGGTATGTTTCTAATGATGTTTAGAGTCATTTGGGGGACCAAAGTCGAAAATTTATTTTTTGGTGAACTTTGATGAAATTTGCGTTTGCAGCTTCAGAAGCGTAAATTGACGTTTTCATTTTTGATCAAAAAAACACGAATAAAGGCCTTTTTGCAGAAAATGTTTTATAGGTATGTTTCTAATGATGTTTAGAGTCATTTGGGGGACCAAAGTCGAAAATTTATTTTTTGGTGAACTTTGATGAAATTTGCGTTTGCAGCTTCAGAAGCGTAAATTGACGTTTTCATTTTTGATAAAAAAAACACGAATAAAGGCCTTTTTGCAGAAAATATTTTTATAGGTATGTTTCTAATGATGTTTAGAGTCATTTGGGGGACCAAAGTCGAAAATTTATTTTTTGGTGATTTTTGATGAAATTTGCGTTTGCAGCTTCAGAAGCGTAAATTAACGTTTTCATTTTTGATACAAAAACACGAATAAAAGCCTTTTTGCAGAAAATATTTTTATAGGTATGTTTCTAATGATGTTTAGAGTCATTTGGGGGACCAAAGTCGAAAATTTAGTTTTTGGTGATTTTTGATGAAATTTGCGTTTGCAGCTTCAGAAGCGTAAATTAACGTTTTCATTTTTGATACAAAAACACGAATAAAAGCCTTTTTGCAGAAAATATTTTTATAGGTATGTTTCTAATGATGTTTAGAGTCATTTGGGGGACCAAAGTCGAAAATTTATTTTTTGGTGAAATTTGATGAAATTTGCGTTTGCAGCTTCAGAAGCGTAAATTGACGTTTTCATTTTTGATAAAAAAAACACGAATAAAGGCCTTTTTGCAGAAAATATTTTTATAGGTATGTTTCTAATGATGTTTAGAGTCATTTGGGGGACCAAAGTCGAAAATTTATTTTTTGGTGAACTTTGATGAAATTTGCGTTTGCAGCTTCAGAAGCGTAAATTGACGTTTTCATTTTTGATAAAAAAAACACGAATAAAGGCCTTTTTGCAGAAAATATATTTATAGGTATGTTTCTAATGATGTTTAGAGTCGTTTGGGTGACCAAAGTCGAAAATTTATTTTTTGGTGAACTTTGATGAAATTTGCGTTTGCAGCTTCAGAAGCGTAAATTGACGTTTTCATTTTTGATAAAAAAAACACGAATAAAGGCCTTTTCGCAGAAAATATTTTTATACGTATGTTTCTAATGATGTTTAGAGTCATTTGGGGGACCAAAGTCGAAAATTTATTTTTTGGTGAACTTTGATGAAATTTGCGTTTGCAGCTTCAGAAGCGTAAATTGACGTTTTCATTTTTGATAAAAAAAACACGAATTAAAGCCTTTTTGCAGAAAATATTTTTATAGGTATGTTTCTAATGATGTTTAGAGTCATTTGGGGGACCAAAGTCGAAAATTTATTTTTTGGTGAACTTTGATGAAATTTGCGTTTGCAGCTTCAGAAGCGTAAATTGACGTTTTCATTTTTGATAAAATAAACACGAATAAAGGCCTTTTTGCAGAAAATGTTTTATAGGTATGTTTCTAATGATGTTTAGAGTCATTTGGGGGACCAAAGTCGAAAATTTATTTTTTGGTGAACTTTGATGAAATTTGCGTTTGCAGCTTCAGAAGCGTAAATTGACGTTTTCATTTTTGATAAAAAAAACATGAATAAAGGCCTTTTTGCAGAAAATATTTTTATAGGTATGTTTCTAATGATGTTTAGAGTCATTTGGGGGACCAAAGTCGAAAATTTATTTTTTGGTGATTTTTGATGAAATTTGCGTTTGCAGCTTCAGAAGCGTAAATTAACGTTTTCATTTTTGATACAAAAACACGAATAAAAGCCTTTTTGCAGAAAATATTTTTATAGGTATGTTTCTAATGATGTTTAGAGTCATTTGGGGGACCAAAGTCGAAAATTTATTTTTTGGTGAACTTTGATGAAATTTGCGTTTGCAGCTTCAGAAGCGTAAATTGACGTTTTCATTTTTGATCAAAAAAACACGAATAAAGGCCTTTTTGCAGAAAATGTTTTTATAGGTATGTTTCTAATGATGTTTAGAGTCATTTGGGGGACCAAAGTCGAAAATTTATTTTTTGGTGAACTTTGATGAAATTTGCGTTTGCAGCTTCAGAAGCGTAAATTGACGTTTTCATTTTTGATAAAAAAAACACGAATAAAGGCCTTTTTGCAGAAAATATTTTTATAGGTATGTTTCTAATGATGTTTAGTGTCATTTGGGGGACCAAAGTCGAAAATTTATTTTTTGGTGAACTTTGATGAAATTTGCGTTTGCAGCTTCAGAAGCGTAAATTGACGTTTTCATTTTTGATCAAAAAAACACGAATAAAGGCCTTTTTGCAGAAAATATTTTTATAGGTATGTTTCTATTGATGTTTAGAGTCATTTGGGGGACCAAAGTCGAAAATTTATTTTTTGGTGAACTTTGATGAAATTTGCGTTTGCAGCTTCAGAAGCGTAAATTGACGTTTTCATTTTTGATAAAAAAAACACGAATAAAGGCCTTTTCGCAGAAAATATTTTTATAGGTATGTTTCTAATGATGTTTAGAGTCATTTGGGGGACCAAAGTCGAAAATTTATTTTTTGGTGAACTTTGATGAAATTTGCGTTTGCAGCTTCAGAAGCGTAAATTGACGTTTTCATTTTTGATAAAAAAAACACGAATAAAGGCCTTTTTGCAGAAAATATTTTTATAGGTATGCTTCTAATGATGTTTAGAGTCATTTGGGGGACCAAAGTCGAAAATTTATTTTTTGGTGATTTTTGATGAAATTTGCGTTTGCAGCTTCAGAAGCGTAAATTGACGTTTTCATTTTCGATCAAAAAAACACGAATAAAGGCCTTTTTGCAGAAAATATTTTTATAGGTATGTTTCTAATGATGTTTAGAGTCATTTGGGGGACCAAAGTCGAACATTTATTTTTGGTGAACTTTGATGAAATTTGCGTTTGCAGCTTCAGAAGCGTAAATTGACGTTTTCATTTTTGATAAAAAAAACACGAATAAAGGCCTTTTTGCAGAAAATATTTTTATAGGTATGTTTCTAATGATGTTTAGAGTCATTTGGGGGACCAAAGTCGAAAATTTATTTTTTGGTGATTTTTGATGAAATTTGCGTTTGCAGCTTCAGAAGCGTAAATTAACGTTTTCATTTTTGATACAAAAACACGAATAAAAGCCTTTTTGCAGAAAATATTTTTATAGGTATGTTTCTAATGATGTTTAGAGTCATTTGGGGGACCAAAGTCGAAAATTTATTTTTTGGTGAACTTTGATGAAATTTGCGTTTGCAGCTTCAGAAGCGTAAATTGACGTTTTCATTTTTGATCAAAAAAACACGAATAAAGGCCTTTTTGCAGAAAATGTTTTTATAGGTATGTTTCTAATGATGTTTAGAGTCATTTGGGGGACCAAAGTCGAAAATTTATTTTTTGGTGAAATTTGATGAAATTTGCGTTTGCAGCTTCAGAAGCGTAAATTGACGTTTTCATTTTTGATCAAAAAAACACGAATAAAGGCCTTTTTGCAGAAAATATTTTTATAGGTATGTTTCTAATGATGTTTAGTGTCATTTGGGGGACCAAAGTCGAAAATTTATTTTTTGGTGAACTTTGATGAAATTTGCGTTTGCAGCTTCAGAAGCGTAAATTGACGTTTTCATTTTTGATAAAAAAAACACGAATAAAGGCCTTTTTGCAGAAAATATATTTATAGGTATGTTTCTAATGATGTTTAGAGTCGTTTGGGTGACCAAAGTCGAAAATTTATTTTTTGGTGAACTTTGATGAAATTTGCGTTTGCAGCTTCAGAAGCGTAAATTGACGTTTTCATTTTTGATCAAAAAAACACGAATAAAGGCCTTTTTGCAGAAAATATTTTTATAGGTATGTTTCTAATGATGTTTAGAGTCATTTGGGGGACCAAAGTCGAAAATTTATTTTTTGGTGAACTTTGATGAAATTTGCGTTTGCAGCTTCAGAAGCGTAAATTGACGTTTTCATTTTTGATAAAAAAAACACGAATAAAGGCCTTTTCGCAGAAAATATTTTTATAGGTATGTTTCTAATGATGTTTAGAGTCATTTGGGGGACCAAAGTCGAAAATTTATTTTTTGGTGATTTTTGATGAAATTTGCGTTTGCAGCTTCAGAAGCGTAAATTAACGTTTTCATTTTTGATCAAAAAAACACGAATAAAGGCCTTTTTGCAGAAAATATTTTTATAGGTATGTTTCTAATGATGTTTAGAGTCATTTGGGGGACCAAAGTCGAAAATTTATTTTTTGGTGAACTTTGATGAAATTTGCGTTTGCAGCTTCAGAAGCGTAAATTGACGTTTTCATTTTTGATAAAAAAAACACGAATAAAGGCCTTTTTGCAGAAAATATTTTTATAGGTATGCTTCTAATGATGTTTAGAGTCATTTGGGGGACCAAAGTCGAAAATTTATTTTTTGGTGATTTTTGATGAAATTTGCGTTTGCAGCTTCAGAAGCGTAAATTGACGTTTTCATTTTTGATAAAAAAAACAAGAATAAAAGCCTTTTTGCAGAAAATATTTATATAGGTATGTTTCTAATGATGTTTAGAGTCATTTGGGGGACCAAAGTCGAAAATTTATTTTTTGGTGAACTTTGATGAAATTTGCGTTTGCAGCTTCAGAAGCATAAATTGACGTTTTCATTTTTGATCAAAAAAACACGAATAAAGGCCTTTTTGCAGAAAATATTTTTATAGGTATGTTTCTAATGATGTTTAGAGTCATTTGGGGGACCAAAGTCGAAAATTTATTTTTTGGTGAACTTTGATGAAATTTGCGTTTGCAGCTTCAGAAGCGTAAATTGACGTTTTCATTTTTGATAAAAAAAAACACGAATAAAGGCCTTTTTGCAGAAAATATTTTTATAGGTATGTTTCTAATGATGTTTAGAGTCATTTGGGGGACCAAAGTCGAAAATTTATTTTTTGGTGATTTTTGATGAAATTTGCGTTTGCAGCTTCAGAAGCGTCAATTGACGTTTTCATTTTTGATACAAAAACACGAATAAAAGCCTTTTTGCAGAAAATATTTTTATAGGTATGTTTCTAATGATGTTTAGAGTCATTTGGGGGACCAAAGTCGAAAATTTATTTTTTTGTGAACTTTGATGAAATTTGCGTTTGCAGCTTCAGAAACGTAAATTGACGTTTTCATTTTTGCTAAAAAAAACACGAATAAAGGCCTTTTTGCAGAAAATATTTTTAAAGGGATGTTTCTAATGATGTTTAGAGTCATTTGGGGGACCAAAGTCGAAAATTTATTTTTTGGTGAACTTTGATGAAATTTGCGTTTGCAGCTTCAGAAGCGTAAATTGACGTTTTCATTTTTGATAAAAAAAACACGAATAAAGGCCTTTTTGCAGAAAATATTTTTATAGGTATGTTTCTAATGATGTTTAGAGTCATTTGGGGGACCAAAGTCGAAAATTTATTTTTTGGTGAACTTTGATGAAATTGTCGTTTGCAGCTTCAGAAGCGTAAATTGACGTTTTCATTTTTGATAAAAAAAACACGAATAAAGGCCTTTTTGCAGAAAATATTTTTATAGGTATGTTTCTAATGATGTTTAGAGTCATTTGGGGGACCAAAGTCGAAAATTTATTTTTTGGTGAACTTTGATGAAATTTGCGTTTGCAGCTTCAGAAGCGTAAATTGACGTTTTCATTTTTGATCAAAAAAACACGAATAAAGGCCTTTTTGCAGAAAATATTTGTATAGGTATGTTTCTAATGATGTTTAGAGTCATTTGGGGGACCAAAGTCGAAAATTTATTTTTTGGTGAACTTTGATGAAATTTGCGTTTGCAGCTTCAGAAGCGTAAATTGACGTTTTCATTTTTGATAAAAAAAACACGAATAAAGGCCTTTTTGCAGAAAATATTTGTATAGGTATGTTTCTAATGATGTTTAGAGTCATTTGGGGGACCAAAGTCGAAAATTTATTTTTTGGTGATTTTTGATGAAATTTGCGTTTGCAGCTTCAGAAGCGTAAATTGACGTTTTCATTTTTGATAAAAAAAAACACGAATAAAGGCCTTTTTGCAGAAAATATTTTTATAGGTATGTTTCTAATGATGTTTAGAGTCATTTGGGGGACCAAAGTCGAAAATTTATTTTTTGGTGAACTTTGATGAAATTTGCGTTTGCAGCTTCAGAAGCGTAAATTGACGTTTTCATTTTTGATCAAAAAAACACGAATAAAGGCCTTTTTGCAGAAAATATTTGTATAGGTATGTTTCTAATGATGTTTAGAGTCATTTGGGGGACCAAAGTCGAAAATTTATTTTTTGGTGAACTTTGATGAAATTTGCGTTTGCAGCTTCAGAAGCGTAAATTGACGTTTTCATTTTTGATAAAAAAAACACGAATAAAGGCCTTTTTGCAGAAAATATTTTTATAGGTATGTTTCTAATGATGTTTAGAGTCATTTGGGGGACCAGAGTCGAAAATTTATTTTTTGGTGAACTTTGATGAAATTTGCGTTTGCAGCTTCAGAAGCGTAAATTGACGTTTTCATTTTTGATAAAAAAAACACGAATAATGGCCTTTTTGCAGAAAATATTTTTATAGGTATGTTTCTAATGATTTTTAGAGTCATTTGGGGGACCAAAGTCGAAAATTTATTTTTTGGTGATTTTTAAAGAAATTTCCGTTTGCAGCTTCAGAAGCGTAAATTGACGTTTTCATTTTTGATCAAAAAAACACGAATAAAGGCCTTTTTGCAGAAAATATTTTTATAGGTATGTTTCTAATGATGTTTAGAGTCATTTGGGGGACCAAAGTCGAACATTTATTTTTTGGTGATTTTTGATGAAATTTGCGTTTGCAGTTTCAGAAGCGTAAATTGACGTTTTCATTTTTGATCCAAAAAACACGAATAAAGGCCTTTTTGCAGGAAATATTTTTATAGGTATGTTTCTAATGATGTTTAGAGTCATTTGGGGGACCAAAGTCGAAAATTTATTTTTTGGTGAACTTTGATGAAATTTGCGTTTGCATCTTCAGAAGCGTAAATTGACGTTTTCATTTTTGATAAAAAAAACACGAATAAAGGCCTTTTTGCAGAAAATATTTTTATAGGTATGTTTTTAATGATGTTTAGAGTCATTTGGGGTACCAAATTCGAAAATTTATTTTTTGGTGAACTTTGATGAAATTTGCGTTTGCAGCTTCAGAAGCGTAAATTGACGTTTTCATTTTTGATCAAAAAAACACGCATAAAGGCCTTTTTGCAGAAAATATTTTTATAGGTATGTTTCTAATGATGTTTAGAGTCATTTGGGGGACCAAAGTCGAAAATTTATTTTTTGGTGAACTTTGATGAAATTTGCGTTTGCAGCTTCAGAAGCGTAAATTGACGTTTTCATTTTTGATAAAAAAAACACGAATAAAGGCCTTTTTGCAGAAAATATTTTTATAGGTATGTTTCTAATGATGTTTAGAGTCATTTGGGGGACCAGAGTCGAAAATTTATTTTTTGGTGAACTTTGATGAAATTTGCGTTTGCAGCTTCAGAAGCGTAAATTGACGTTTTCATTTTTGATAAAAAAAACACGAATAATGGCCTTTTTGCAGAAAATATTTTTATAGGTATGTTTCTAATGATTTTTAGAGTCATTTGGGGGACCAAAGTCGAAAATTTATTTTTTGGTGATTTTTAAAGAAATTTCCGTTTGCAGCTTCAGAAGCGTAAATTGACGTTTTCATTTTTGATCAAAAAAACACGAATAAAGGCCTTTTTGCAGAAAATATTTTTATAGGTATGTTTCTAATGATGTTTAGAGTCATTTGGGGGACCAAAGTCGAACATTTATTTTTTGGTGATTTTTGATGAAATTTGCTTTTGCAGCTTCAGAAGCGTAAATTGACGTTTTCATTTTTGATCCAAAAAACACGAATAAAGGCCTTTTTGCAGGAAATATTTTTATAGGTATGTTTCTAATGATGTTTAGAGTCATTTGGGGGACCAAAGTCGAAAATTTATTTTTTGGTGAACTTTGATGAAATTTGCGTTTGCAGCTTCAGAAGCGTAAATTGACGTTTTCATTTTTGATCAAAAAAACACGAATAAAGGCCTTTTTGCAGAAAATATTTTTATAGGTATGTTTCTAATGATGTTTAGAGTCATTTGGGGGACCAAAGTCGAAAATTTATTTTTTGGTGAACTTTGATGAAATTTGCGTTTGCAGCTTCAGAAGCGTAAATTGACGTTTTCATTTTTGATAAAAAAAACACGAATAATGGCCTTTTTGCAGAAAATATTTTTATAGGTATGTTTCTAATGATTTTTAGAGTCATTTGGGGGACCAAAGTCGAAAATTTATTTTTTGGTGATTTTTAAAGAAATTTCCGTTTGCAGCTTCAGAAGCGTAAATTGACGTTTTGATTTTTGATCAAAAAAACACGAATAAAGGCCTTTTTGCAGAAAATATTTTTATAGGTATGTTTCTAATGATGTTTAGAGTCATTTGGGGGACCAAAGTCGAAAATTTATTTTTTGGTGATTTTTGATGAAATTTGCGTTTGCAGTTTCAGAAGCGTAAATTGACGTTTTCATTTTTGATCCAAAAAACACGAATAAAGGCCTTTTTGCAGGAAATATTTTTATAGGTATGTTTCTAATGATGTTTAGAGTCATTTGGGGGACCAAAGTCGAAAATTTATTTTTTGGTGAACTTTGATGAAATTTGCGTTTGCAGCTTCAGAAGCGTAAATTGACGTTTTCATTTTTGATCAAAAAAACACGAATAAAGGCCTTTTTGCAGAAAATATTTGTATAGGTATGTTTCTAATGATGTTTAGAGTCATTTGGGGGACCAAAGTCGAAAATTTATTTTTTGGTGAACTTTGATGAAATTTGCGTTTGCAGCTTCAGAAGCGTAAATTGACGTTTTCATTTTTGATAAAAAACACACGAATAAAGGCCTTTTTGCAGAAAATATTTTTATAGGTATGTTTCTAATGATGTTCAGAGTCATTTGGGGGACCAAAGTCGAAAATTTATTTTTTGATGATTTTTGATGAAATTTGCGTTTGCAGCTTCAGAAGCGTAAATTGACGTTTTCATTTTTGATAAAAAAAACACGAATAAAGGCCTTTTTGCAGAAAATATTTTTATAGGTATGTTTCTAATGATGTTTAGAGTCATTTGGGGGACCAAAGTCGAAAATTTATTTTTTGGTGAACTTTGATGAAATTTGCGTTTGCAGCTTCAGAAGCGTAAATTGACGTTTTCATTTTTGATAAAAAAAACACGAATAAAGGCCTTTTTGCAGAAAATATTTGTATAGGTATGTTTCTAATGATGTTTAGAGTCATTTGGGGGACCAAAGTCGAAAATTTATTTTTTGGTGAACTTTGATGAAATTTGCGTTTGCAGCTTCAGAAGCGTAAATTGACGTTTTCATTTTTGATCAAAAAAACACGAATAAAGGCCTTTTTGCAGAAAATATTTTTATAGGTATGCTTCTAATGATGTTTAGAGTCATTTGGGGGACCAAAGTCGAAAATTTATTTTTTGGTGAACTTTGATGAAATTTGCGTTTGCAGCTTCAGAAGCGTAAATTGACGTTTTCATTTTTGATCAAAAAAAACACGAATAAAGGCCTTTTTGCAGAAAATATTTTTATAGGTATGTTTCTAATGATGTTTAGAGTCATTTGGGGGACCAAAGTCGAAAATTTATTTTTTGGTGATTTTTGATGAAATTTGCGTTTGCAGCTTCAGAAGCGTAAATTGACGTTTTCATTTTTGATCAAAAAAACACGAATAAAAGCCTTTTTGCAGAAAATATTTATATAGGTATGTTTCTAATGATGTTTAGAGTCATTTGGGGGACCAAAGTCGAAAATTTATTTTTTGGTGAACTTTGATGAAATTTGCGTTTGCAGCTTCAGAAGCATAAATTGACGTTTTCATTTTTGATAAAAAAAAACACGAATAAAGGCCTTTTTGCAGAAAATGTTTTTATAGGTATGTTTCTAATGATGTTTAGAGTCATTTGGGGGACCAAAGTCGAAAATTTATTTTTTGGTGAACTTTGATGAAATTTGCGTTTGCAGCTTCAGAAGCGTAAATTGACGTTTTCATTTTTGATAAAAAAAAACACGAATAAAGGCCTTTTTGCAGAAAATATTTTTATAGGTATGTTTCTAATGATGTTTAGAGTCATTTGGGGGACCAAAGTCGAAAATTTATTTTTTGGTGATTTTTGATGAAATTTGCGTTTGCAGCTTCAGAAGCGTCAATTGACGTTTTCATTTTTGATACAAAAACACGAATAAAAGCCTTTTTGCAGAAAATATTTTTATAGGTATGTTTCTAATGATGTTTAGAGTCATTTGGGGGACCAAAGTCGAAAATTTATTTTTTGGTGAACTTTGATGAAATTTGCGTTTGCAGCTTCAGAAACGTAAATTGACGTTTTCATTTTTGCTAAAAAAAACACGAATAAAGGCCTTTTTGCAGAAAATATTTTTAAAGGGATGTTTCTAATGATGTTTAGAGTCATTTGGGGGACCAAAGTCGAAAATTTATTTGTTGGTGAACTTTGATGAAATTTGCGTTTGCAGCTTCAGAAGCGTAAATTGACGTTTTCATTTTTGATAAAAAAAACACGAATAAAGGCCTTTTTGCAGAAAATATTTTTATAGGTATGTTTCTAATGATGTTTAGAGTCATTTGGGGGACCAAAGTCGAAAATTTATTTTTTGGTGAACTTTGATGAAATTTGCGTTTGCAGCTTCAGAAGCGTAAATTGACGTTTTCATTTTTGATAAAAAAAAACACGAATAAAGGCCTTTTTGCAGAAAATATTTTTATAGGTATGTTTCTAATGATGTTTAGAGTCATTTGGGGGACCAAAGTCGAAAATTTATTTTTTGGTGAACTTTGATGAAGTTTGCGTTTGCAGCTTCAGAAGCGTAAATTGACGTTTTCATTTTTGATCAAAAAAACACGAATAAAGGCCTTTTTGCAGAAAATATTTGTATAGGTATGTTTCTAATGATGTTTAGAGTCATTTGGGGGACCAAAGTCGAAAATTTATTTTTTGGTGAACTTTGATGAAATTTGCGTTTGCAGCTTCAGAAGCGTAAATTGACGTTTTCATTTTTGATCAAAAAAACACGAATAAAGGCCTTTTTGCAGAAAATATTTGTATAGGTATGTTTCTAATGATGTTTAGAGTCATTTGGGGGACCAAAGTCGAAAATTTATTTTTTGGTGATTTTTGATGAAATTTGCGTTTGCAGCTTCAGAAGCGTAAATTGACGTTTTCATTTTTGATAAAAAAAACACGAATAAAGGCCTTTTTGCAGAAAATATTTTTATAGGTATGTTTCTAATGATGTTTAGAGTCATTTGGGGGACCAAAGTCGAAAATTTATTTTTTGGTGAACTTTGATGAAATTTGCGTTTGCAGCTTCAGAAGCGTAAATTGACGTTTTCATTTTTGATCAAAAAAACACGAATAAAGGCCTTTTTGCAGAAAATATTTTTATAGGTATGTTTCTAATGATGTTTAGAGTCATTTGGGGGACCAAAGTCGAAAGTTTATTTTTTGGTGAACTTTGATGAAATTTGCGTTTGCAGCTTCAGAAGCGTAAATTGACGTTTTCATTTTTGATCAAAAAAACACGAATAAAGGCCTTTTTGCAGAAAATATTTGTATAGGTATGTTTCTAATGATGTTTAGAGTCATTTGGGGGACCAAAGTCGAAAATTTATTTTTTGGTGAACTTTGATGAAATTTGCGTTTGCAGCTTCAGAAGCGTAAATTGACGTTTTCATTTTCGATCAAAAAAACACGAATAAAGGCCTTTTTGCAGAAAATATTTTTATAGGTATGTTTCTAATGATGTTTAGAGTCATTTGGGGGACCAAAGTCGAAAATTTATTTTTTGGTGAACTTTGATGAAATTTGCGTTTGCAGCTTCAGAAGCGTAAATTGACGTTTTCATTTTTGATCAAAAAAACACGAATAAAGGCCTTTTTGCAGAAAATATTTTTATAGGTATGTTTCTAATGATGTTTAGAGTCATTTGGGGGACCAGAGTCGAAAATTTATTTTTTGGTGAACTTTGATGAAATTTGCGTTTGCAGCTTCAGAAGCGTAAATTGACGTTTTCATTTTTGATAAAAAAAACACGAATAATGGCCTTTTTGCAGAAAATATTTTTATAGGTATGTTTCTAATGATTTTTAGAGTCATTTGGGGGACCAAAGTCGAAAATTTATTTTTTGGTGATTTTTAAAGAAATTTCCGTTTGCAGCTTCAGAAGCGTAAATTGACGTTTTCATTTTTGATAAAAAAAACACGAATAAAGGCCTTTTTGCAGAAAATATTTTTATAGGTATGTTTCTAATGATGTTTAGAGTCATTTGGGGGACCAAAGTCGAAAATTTATTTTTTGGTGATTTTTGATGAAATTTGCGTTTGCAGTTTCAGAAGCGTAAATTGACGTTTTCATTTTTGATCCAAAAAACACGAATAAAGGCCTTTTTGCAGGAAATATTTTTATAGGTATGTTTCTAATGATGTTTAGAGTCATTTGGGGGACCAAAGTCGAAAATTTATTTTTTGGTGAACTTTGATGAAATTTGCGTTTGCAGCTTCAGAAGCGTAAATTGACGTTTTCATTTTTGATAAAAAAAACACGAATAAAGGCCTTTTTGCAGAAAATATTTTTATAGGTATGTTTTTAATGATGTTTAGAGTCATTTGGGGTACCAAATTCGAAAATTTATTTTTTGGTGAACTTTGATGAAATTTGCGTTTGCAGCTTCAGAAGCGTAAATTGACGTTTTCATTTTTGATAAAAAAAACACGCATAAAGGCCTTTTTGCAGAAAATATTTTTATAGGTATGTTTCTAATGATGTTTAGAGTCATTTGGGGGACCAAAGTCGAAAATTTATTTTTTGGTGAACTTTGATGAAATTTGCGTTTGCAGCTTCAGAAGCGTAAATTGACGTTTTCATTTTTGATAAAAAAAACACGAATAAAGGCCTTTTTGCAGAAAATATTTGTATAGGTATGTTTCTAATGATGTTTAGAGTCATTTGGGGGACCAAAGTCGAAAATTTATTTTTTGGTGAACTTTGATGAAATTTGCGTTTGCAGCTTCAGAAGCGTAAATTGACGTTTTCATTTTTGATTAAAAAAAACACGAATAAAGGCCTTTTTGCAGAAAATATTTTTATAGGTATGTTTCTAATGATGTTTAGAGTCATTTGGGGGACCAAAGTCGAAAATTTATTTTTTGGTGAACTTTGATGAAATTTGCGTTTGCAGCTTCAGAAGCGTAAATTGACGTTTTCATTTTTGATAAAAAAAAACACGAATAAAGGCCTTTTTGCAGAAAATATTTTTATAGGTATGTTTCTAATGATGTTTAGAGTCATTTGGGGGACCAAAGTCGAAAATTTATTTTTTGGTGAACTTTGATGAAATTTGCGTTTGCAGCTTCAGAAGCGTAAATTGACGTTTTCATTTTTGATAAAAAACACACGAATAAAGGCCTTTTTGCAGAAAATATTTTTATAGGTATGTTTCTAATGATGTTCAGAGTCATTTGGGGGACCAAAGTCGAAAATTTATTTTTTTATGATTTTTGATGAAATTTGCGTTTGCAGCTTCAGAAGCGTAAATTGACGTTTTCATTTTTGATAAAAAAAACACGAATAAAGGCCTTTTTGCAGAAAATATTTTTATAGGTATGTTTCTAATGATGTTTAGAGTCATTTGGGGGACCAAAGTCGAAAATTTATTTTTTGGTGAACTTTGATGAAATTTGCGTTTGCAGCTTCAGAAGCGTAAATTGACGTTTTCATTTTTGATCAAAAAAACACGAATAAAGGCCTTTTTGCAGAAAATATTTGTATAGGTATGTTTCTAATGATGTTTAGAGTCATTTGGGGGACCAAAGTCGAAAATTTATTTTTTGGTGAACTTTGATGAAATTTGCGTTTGCAGCTTCAGAAGCGTAAATTGACGTTTTCATTTTTGATAAAAAAACACGAATAAAGGCCTTTTTGCAGAAAATATTTTTATAGGTATGTTTCTAATGATGTTTAGAGTCATTTGGGGGACCAGAGTCGAAAATTTATTTTTTGGTGAACTTTGATGAAATTTGCGTTTGCAGCTTCAGAAGCGTAAATTGACGTTTTCATTTTTGATAAAAAAAAACACGAATAAAGGCCTTTTTGCAGAAAATATTTTTATAGGTATGTTTCTAATGATGTTTAGAGTCATTTGGGGGACCAAAGTCGAAAATTTATTTTTTGGTGAACTTTGATGAAATTTGCGTTTGCAGCTTCAGAAGCGTAAATTGACGTTTTCATTTTTGATAAAAAACACACGAATAAAGGCCTTTTTGCAGAAAATATTTTTTATAGGTATGTTTCTAATGATGTTCAGAGTCATTTGGGGGACCAAAGTCGAAAATTTATTTTTTGATGATTTTTGATGAAATTTGCGTTTGCAGCTTCAGAAGCGTAAATTGACGTTTTCATTTTTGATAAAAAAAACACGAATAAAGGCCTTTTTGCAGAAAATATTTTTATAGGTATGTTTCTAATGATGTTTAGAGTCATTTGGGGGACCAAAGTCGAAAATTTATTTTTTGGTGAACTTTGATGAAATTTGCGTTTGCAGCTTCAGAAGCGTAAATTGACGTTTTCATTTTTGATCAAAAAAACACGAATAAAGGCCTTTTTGCAGAAAATATTTGTATAGGTATGTTTCTAATGATGTTTAGAGTCATTTGGGGGACCAAAGTCGAAAATTTATTTTTTGGTGAACTTTGATGAAATTTGCGTTTGCAGCTTCAGAAGCGTAAATTGACGTTTTCATTTTTGATAAAAAAACACGAATAAAGGCCTTTTTGCAGAAAATATTTTTATAGGTATGTTTCTAATGATGTTTAGAGTCATTTGGGGGACCAGAGTCGAAAATTTATTTTTTGGTGAACTTTGATGAAATTTGCGTTTGCAGCTTCAGAAGCGTAAATTGACGTTTTCATTTTTGATAAAAAAAACACGAATAAAGGCCTTTTTGCAGAAAATATTTTTATAGGTATGTTTCTAATGATGTTTAGAGTCATTTGGGGGACCAAAGTCGAAAATTTATTTTTTGGTGATTTTTGATGAAATTTGCGTTTGCAGCTTCAGAAGCGTAAATTGACGTTTTCATTTTTGATCATAAAAACACGAATAAAGGCCTTTTTGCAGAAAATATTTTTATAGGTATGTTTCTAATGATGTTTAGAGTCATTTGGGGGACCAAAGTCGAAAATTTATTTTTTGGTGATTTTTGATGAAATTTGCGTTTGCAGCTTCAGAAGCGTAAATTGACGTTTTCATTTTTGATCCAAAAAACACGAATAAAGGCCTTTTTGCAGGAAATATTTTTATAGGTATGTTTCTAATGATGTTTAGAGTCATTTGGGGGACCAAAGTCGAAAATTTATTTTTTGGTGAACTTTGATGAAATTTGCGTTTGCAGCTTCAGAAGCGTAAATTGACGTTTTCATTTTTGATCAAAAAAACACGAATAAAGGCCTTTTTGCAGAAAATATTTGTATAGGTATGTTTCTAATGATGTTTAGAGTCATTTGGGGGACCAAAGTCGAAAATTTATTTTTTGGTGAACTTTGATGAAATTTGCGTTTGCAGCTTCAGAAGCGTAAATTGACGTTTTCATTTTTGATCCAAAAAACACGAATAAAGGCCTTTTTGCAGAAAATATTTTTATAGGTATGTTTCTAATGATGTTTAGAGTCATTTGGGGGACCAAAGTCGAAAATTTATTTTTTGGTGATTTTTGATGAAATTTGCGTTTGCAGCTTCAGAAGCGTAAATTGACGTTTTCATTTTTGATCATAAAAACACGAATAAAGGCCTTTTTGCAGAAAATATTTTTATAGGTATGTTTCTAATGATGTTTAGAGTCATTTGGGGGACCAAAGTCGAAAATTTATTTTTTGGTGATTTTTGATGAAATTTGCGTTTGCAGCTTCAGAAGCGTAAATTGACGTTTTCATTTTTGATCCAAAAAACACGAATAAAGGCCTTTTTGCAGGAAATATTTTTATAGGTATGTTTCTAATGATGTTTAGAGTCATTTGGGGGACCAAAGTCGAAAATTTATTTTTTGGTGAACTTTGATGAAATTTGCGTTTGCAGCTTCAGAAGCGTAAATTGACGTTTTCATTTTTGATCAAAAAAATACGAATAAAGGCCTTTTTGCAGAAAATATTTGTATAGGTATGTTTCTAATGATGTTTAGAGTCATTTGGGGGACCAAAGTCGAAAATTTATTTTTTGGTGAACTTTGATGAAATTTGCGTTTGCAGCTTCAGAAGCGTAAATTGACGTTTTCATTTTTGATCAAAAAAACACGAATAAAGGCCTTTTTGCAGAAAATATTTTTATAGGTATGTTTCTAATGATGTTTAGAGTCATTTGGGGGACCAAAGTCGAAAATTTATTTTTTGGTGAACTTTGATGAAATTTGCGTTTGCAGCTTCAGAAGCGTAAATTGACGTTTTCATTTTTGATAAAAAACACACGAATAAAGGCCTTTTTGCAGAAAATATTTTTATAGGTATGTTTCTAATGATGTTCAGAGTCATTTGGGGGACCAAAGTCGAAAATTTATTTTTTGATGATTTTTTATGAAATTTGCGTTTGCAGCTTCAGAAGCGTAAATTGACGTTTTCATTTTTGATAAAAAAAACACGAATAAAGGCCTTTTTGCAGAAAATATTTTTATAGGTATGTTTCTAATGATGTTTAGAGTCATTTGGGGGACCAAAGTCGAAAATTTATTTTTTGGTGAACTTTGATGAAATTTGCGTTTGCAGCTTCAGAAGCGTAAATTGACGTTTTCATTTTTGATAAAAAAAACACGAATAAAGGCCTTTTTGCAGAAAATATTTTTATAGGTATGTTTCTAATGATGTTTAGAGTCATTTGGGGGACCAAAGTCGAAAATTTATTTTTTGGTGAACTTTGATGAAATTTGCGTTTGCAGCTTCAGAAGCGTAAATTGACGTTTTCATTTTTGATAAAAAAAAACACGAATAAAGGCCTTTTTGCAGAAAATATTTTTATAGGTATGTTTCTAATGATGTTTAGAGTCATTTGGGGGACCAAAGTCGAAAATTTATTTTTTGGTGAACTTTGATGAAATTTGCGTTTGCAGCTTCAGAAGCGTAAATTGACGTTTTCATTTTTGATAAAAAAAACACGAATAAAGGCCTTTTTGCAGAAAATATTTTTATAGGTATGTTTCTAATGATGTTTAGAGTCATTTGGGGGACCAAAGTCGAAAATTTATTTTTTGGTGAACTTTGATGAAATTTGCGTTTGCAGCTTCAGAAGCGTAAATTGACGTTTTCATTTTTGATCAAAAAAACACGAATAAAGGCCTTTTTGCAGAAAATATTTTTATAGGTATGTTTCTAATGATGTTTAGAGTCATTTTGGGGACCAGAGTCGAAAATTTATTTTTTGGTGAACTTTGATGAAATTTGCGTTTGCAGCTTCAGAAGCGTAAATTGACGTTTTCATTTTTGATAAAAAAAACACGAATAAAGGCCTTTTTGCAGAAAATATTTTTGTAGGTATGTTTCTAATGATGTTTAGAGTCATTTGGGGGACCAAAGTCGAAAATTTATTTTTTGGTGATTTTTGATGAAATTTGCGTTTGCAGCTTCAGAAGCGTAAATTGACGTTTTCATTTTTGATCAAAAAAACACGAATAAAGGCCTTTTTGCAGAAAATATTTTTATAGGTATGTTTCTAATGATGTTCAGAGTCATTTGGGGGACCAAAGTCGAAAATTTATTTTTTGATGATTTTTGATGAAATTTGCGTTTGCAGCTTCAGAAGCGTAAATTGACGTTTTCATTTTGATAAAAAAAAACACGAATAAAGGCCTTTTTGCAGAAAATATTTTTATAGGTATGTTTCTAATGATGTTTAGAGTCATTTGGGGGACCAAAGTCGAAAATTTATTTTTTGGTGAACTTTGATGAAATTTGCGTTTGCAGCTTCAGAAGCGTAAATTGACGTTTTCATTTTTGATCAAAAAAACACGAATAAAGGCCTTTTTGCAGAAAATATTTTTATAGGTATGTTTCTAATGATGTTTAGAGTCATTTGGGGGACCAAAGTCGAAAATTTATTTTTTGGTGAACTTTGATGAAATTTGCGTTTGCAGCTTCAGAAGCGTAAATTGACGTTTTCATTTTTGATCAAAAAAACACGAATAAAGGCCTTTTTGCAGAAAATATTTTTATAGGTATGTTTCTAATGATGTTTAGAGTCATTTGGGGGACCAAAGTCGAAAATTTATTTTTTGGTGAACTTTGATGAAATTTGCGTTTGCAGCTTCAGAAGCGTAAATTGACGTTTTCATTTTTGATAAAAAAAAACACGAATAAAGGCCTTTTTGCAGAAAATATTTTTATAGGTATGTTTCTAATGATGTTTAGAGTCATTTGGGGGACCAAAGTCGAAAATTTATTTTTTGGTGAACTTTGATGAAATTTGCGTTTGCAGCTTCAGAAGCGTAAATTGACGTTTTCATTTTTGATAAAAAACACACGAATAAAGGCCTTTTTGCAGAAAATATTTTTATAGGTATGTTTCTAATGATGTTCAGAGTCATTTGGGGGACCAAAGTCGAAAATTTATTTTTTGATGATTTTTGATGAAATTTGCGTTTGCAGCTTCAGAAGCGTAAATTGACGTTTTCATTTTTGATAAAAAAAACACGAATAAAGGCCTTTTTGCAGAAAATATTTTTATAGGTATGTTTCTAATGATGTTTAGAGTCATTTGGGGGACCAAAGTCGAAAATTTATTTTTTGGTGAACTTTGATGAAATTTGCGTTTGCAGCTTCAGAAGCGTAAATTGACGTTTTCATTTTTGATAAAAAAAACACGAATAAAGGCCTTTTTGCAGAAAATATTTTTATAGGTATGTTTCTAATGATGTTTAGAGTCATTTGGGGGACCAAAGTCGAAAATTTATTTTTTGGTGAACTTTGATGAAATTTGCGTTTGCAGCTTCAGAAGCGTAAATTGACGTTTTCATTTTTGATCAAAAAAACACGAATAAAGGCCTTTTTGCAGAAAATATTTTTATAGGTATGTTTCTAATGATGTTTAGAGTCATTTTGGGGACCAGAGTCGAAAATTTATTTTTTGGTGAACTTTGATGAAATTTGCGTTTGCAGCTTCAGAAGCGTAAATTGACGTTTTCATTTTTGATAAAAAAAAACACGAATAAAGGCCTTTTTGCAGAAAATATTTTTGTAGGTATGTTTCTAATGATGTTTAGAGTCATTTGGGGGACCAAAGTCGAAAATTTATTTTTTGGTGATTTTTGATGAAATTTGCGTTTGCAGCTTCAGAAGCGTAAATTGACGTTTTCATTTTTGATAAAAAAAACACGAATAAAGGCCTTTTTGCAGAAAATATTTTTATAGGTATGTTTCTAATGATGTTCAGAGTCATTTGGGGGACCAAAGTCGAAAATTTATTTTTTGATGATTTTTGATGAAATTTGCGTTTGCAGCTTCAGAAGCGTAAATTGACGTTTTCATTTTGATAAAAAAAAACACGAATAAAGGCCTTTTTGCAGAAAATATTTTTATAGGTATGTTTCTAATGATGTTTAGAGTCATTTGGGGGACCAAAGTCGAAAATTTATTTTTTGGTGAACTTTGATGAAATTTGCGTTTGCAGCTTCAGAAGCGTAAATTGACGTTTTCATTTTTGATCAAAAAAACACGAATAAAGGCCTTTTTGCAGAAAATATTTTTATAGGTATGTTTCTAATGATGTTTAGAGTCATTTGGGGGACCAAAGTCGAAAATTTATTTTTTGGTGAACTTTGATGAAATTTGCGTTTGCAGCTTCAGAAGCGTAAATTGACGTTTTCATTTTTGATCAAAAAAACACGAATAAAGGCCTTTTTGCAGAAAATATTTTTATAGGTATGTTTCTAATGATGTTTAGAGTCATTTGGGGGACCAAAGTCGAAAATTTATTTTTTGGTGAACTTTGATGAAATTTGCGTTTGCAGCTTCAGAAGCGTAAATTGACGTTTTCATTTTTGATAAAAAAAAACACGAATAAAGGCCTTTTTGCAGAAAATATTTTTATAGGTATGTTTCTAATGATGTTTAGAGTCATTTGGGGGACCAAAGTCGAAAATTTATTTTTTGGTGAACTTTGATGAAATTTGCGTTTGCAGCTTCAGAAGCGTAAATTGACGTTTTCATTTTTGATAAAAAACACACGAATAAAGGCCTTTTTGCAGAAAATATTTTTATAGGTATGTTTCTAATGATGTTCAGAGTCATTTGGGGGACCAAAGTCGAAAATTTATTTTTTGATGATTTTTGATGAAATTTGCGTTTGCAGCTTCAGAAGCGTAAATTGACGTTTTCATTTTTGATAAAAAAAACACGAATAAAGGCCTTTTTGCAGAAAATATTTTTATAGGTATGTTTCTAATGATGTTAAGAGTCATTTGGGGGACCAAATTCGAAAATTTATTTTTTGGTGAACTTTGATGAAATTTGCGTTTGCAGCTTCAGAAGCGTAAATTGACGTTTTCATTTTTGATCAAAAAAACACGAATAAAGGCCTTTTTGCAGAAAATATTTGTATAGGTATGTTTCTAATGATGTTTAGAGTCATTTGGGGGACCAAAGTCGAAAATTTATTTTTTGGTGAACTTTGATGAAATTTGCGTTTGCAGCTTCAGAAGCGTAAATTGACGTTTTCATTTTTGATAAAAAAAACACGAATAAAGGCCTTTTTGCAGAAAATATTTTTATAGGTATGTTTCTAATGATGTTTAGAGTCATTTGGGGGACCAGAGTCGAAAATTTATTTTTTGGTGAACTTTGATGAAATTTGCGTTTGCAGCTTCAGAAGCGTAAATTGACGTTTTCATTTTTGATAAAAAAAAAACGAATAAAGGCCTTTTTGCAGAAAATATTTTTATAGGTATGTTTCTAATGATGTTCAGAGTCATTTGGGGGACCAAAGTCGAAAATTTATTTTTTGGTGAACTTTGATGAAATTTGCGTTTGCAGCTTCAGAAGCGTAAATTGACGTTTTCATTTTTGATCAAAAAAACACGAATAAAGGCCTTTTTGCAGAAAATATTTGTATAGGTATGTTTCTAATGATGTTTAGAGTCATTTGGGGGACCAAAGTCGAAAATTTATTTTTTGTTGAACTTTGATGAAATTTGCGTTTGCAGCTTCAGAAGCGTAAATTGACGTTTTCATTTTTGATAAAAAAAAACACGAATAAAGGCCTTTTTGCAGAAAATATTTTTATAGGTATGTTTCTAATGATGTTTAGAGTCATTTGGGGGACCAAAGTCGAAAATTTATTTTTTGGTGAACTTTGATGAAATTTGCGTTTGCAGCTTCAGAAGCGTAAATTGACGTTTTCATTTTTGATAAAAAAAAACACGAATAAAGGCCTTTTTGCAGAAAATATTTTTATAGGTATGTTTCTAATGATGTTTAGAGTCATTTGGGGGACCAAAGTCGAAAATTTATTTTTTGGTGAACTTTGATGAAATTTGCGTTTGCAGCTTCAGAAGCGTAAATTGACGTTTTCATTTTTGATAAAAAACACACGAATAAAGGCCTTTTTGCAGAAAATATTTTTATAGGTATGTTTCTAATGATGTTCAGAGTCATTTGGGGGACCAAAGTCGAAAATTTATTTTTTGATGATTTTTGATGAAATTTGCGTTTGCAGCTTCAGAAGCGTAAATTGACGTTTTCATTTTTGATAAAAAAAACACGAATAAAGGCCTTTTTGCAGAAAATATTTTTATAGGTATGTTTCTAATGATGTTTAGAGTCATTTGGGGGACCAAATTCGAAAATTTATTTTTTGGTGAACTTTGATGAAATTTGCGTTTGCAGCTTCAGAAGCGTAAATTGACGTTTTCATTTTTGATCAAAAAAACACGAATAAAGGCCTTTTTGCAGAAAATATTTGTATAGGTATGTTTCTAATGATGTTTAGAGTCATTTGGGGGACCAAAGTCGAAAATTTATTTTTTGGTGAACTTTGATGAAATTTGCGTTTGCAGCTTCAGAAGCGTAAATTGACGTTTTCATTTTTGATAAAAAAAACACGAATAAAGGCCTTTTTGCAGAAAATATTTTTATAGGTATGTTTCTAATGATGTTTAGAGTCATTTGGGGGACCAGAGTCGAAAATTTATTTTTTGGTGAACTTTGATGAAATTTGCGTTTGCAGCTTCAGAAGTGTAAATTGACGTTTTCATTTTTGATAAAAAAAACACGAATAAAGGCCTTTTTGCAGAAAATATTTTTATAGGTATGTTTCTAATGATGTTCAGAGTCATTTGGGGGACCAAAGTCGAAAATTTATTTTTTGGTGAACTTTGATGAAATTTGCGTTTGCAGCTTCAGAAGCGTAAATTGACGTTTTCATTTTTGATCAAAAAAACACGAATAAAGGCCTTTTTGCAGAAAATATTTGTATAGGTATGTTTCTAATGATGTTTAGAGTCATTTGGGGGACCAAAGTCGAAAATTTATTTTTTGGTGAACTTTGATGAAATTTGCGTTTGCAGCTTCAGAAGCGTAAATTGACGTTTTCATTTTTGATAAAAAAACACGAATAAAGGCCTTTTTGCAGAAAATATTTTTATAGGTATGTTTCTAATGATGTTTAGAGTCATTTGGGGGACCAGAGTCGAAAATTTATTTTTTGGTGAACTTTGATGAAATTTGCGTTTGCAGCTTCAGAAGCGTAAATTGACGTTTTCATTTTTGATAAAAAAAACACGAATAAAGGCCTTTTTGCAGAAAATATTTTTATAGGTATGTTTCTAATGATGTTTAGAGTCATTTGGGGGACCAAAGTCGAAAATTTATTTTTTGGTGATTTTTGATGAAATTTGCGTTTGCAGCTTCAGAAGCGTAAATTGACGTTTTCATTTTTGATCAAAAAAACACGAATAAAGGCCTTTTTGCAGAAAATATTTTTATAGGTATGTTTCTAATGATGTTTAGAGTCATTTGGGGGACCAAAGTCGAAAATTTATTTTTTGGTGATTTTTGATGAAATTTGCGTTTGCAGCTTCAGAAGCGTAAATTGACGTTTTCATTTTTGATCCAAAAAACACGAATAAAGGCCTTTTTGCAGGAAATATTTGTATAGGTATGTTTCTAATGATGTTTAGAGTCATTTGGGGGACCAAAGTCGAAAATTTATTTTTTGGTGAACTTTGATGAAATTTGCGTTTGCAGCTTCAGAAGCGTAAATTGACGTTTTCATTTTTGATAAAAAAAACACGAATAAAGGCCTTTTTGCAGAAAATATTTTTATAGGTATGTTTCTAATGATGTTTAGAGTCATTTGGGGGACCAAAGTCGAAAATTTATTTTTTGGTGAACTTTGATGAAATTTGCGTTTGCAGCTTCAGAAGCGTAAATTGACGTTTTCATTTTTGATAAAAAAAACACGAATAAAGGCCTTTTTGCAGAAAATATTTGTATAGGTATGTTTCTAATGATGTTTAGAGTCATTTGGGGGACCAAAGTCGAAAATTTATTTTTTGGTGAACTTTGATGAAATTTGCGTTTGCAGCTTCAGAAGCGTAAATTGACGTTTTCATTTTTGATCAAAAAAACACGAATAAAGGCCTTTTTGCAGAAAATATTTTTATAGGTATGTTTCTAATGATGTTTAGAGTCATTTTGGGGACCAGAGTCGAAAATTTATTTTTTGGTGAACTTTGATGAAATTTGCGTTTGCAGCTTCAGAAGCGTAAATTGACGTTTTCATTTTTGATAAAAAAAACACGAATAAAGGCCTTTTTGCAGAAAATATTTTTGTAGGTATGTTTCTAATGATGTTTAGAGTCATTTGGGGGACCAAAGTCGAAAATTTATTTTTTGGTGATTTTTGATGAAATTTGCGTTTGCAGCTTCAGAAGCGTAAATTGACGTTTTCATTTTTGATCAAAAAAACACGAATAAAGGCCTTTTTGCAGAAAATATTTATATAGGTATGTTTCTAATGATGTTCAGAGTCATTTGGGGGACCAAAGTCGAAAATTTATTTTTTGATGATTTTTGATGAAATTTGCGTTTGCAGCTTCAGAAGCGTAAATTGACGTTTTCATTTTGATAAAAAAAACACGAATAAAGGCCTTTTTGCAGAAAATATTTTTATAGGTATGTTTCTAATGATGTTTAGAGTCATTTGGGGGACCAAAGTCGAAAATTTATTTTTTGGTGAACTTTGATGAAATTTGCGTGCGTTTGCAGCTTCAGAAGCGTAAATTGACGTTTTCATTTTTGATAAAAAAAACACGAATAAAGGCCTTTTTGCAGAAAATATTTTTATAGGTATGTTTCTAATGATGTTTAGAGTCATTTGGGGGACCAAAGTCGAAAATTTATTTTTTGGTGAACTTTGATGAAATTTGCGTTTGCAGCTTCAGAAGCGTAAATTGACGTTTTCATTTTTGATAAAAAACACACGAATAAAGGCCTTTTTGCAGAAAATATTTTTATAGGTATGTTTCTAATGATGTTTAGAGTCATTTGGGGGACCAAAGTCGAAAATTTATTTGTTGGTGAATTTTGATGAAATTTGCGTTTGCAGCTTCAGAAGCGTAAATTGACGTTTTCATTTTTGATCAAAAAAACACGAATAAAGGCCTTTTTGCAGAAAATATTTTTATAGGTATGTTTCTAATGATGTTTAGAGTCATTTGGGGGACCAAAGTCGAAAATTTATTTTTTGGTGAACTTTGATGAAATTTGCGTTTGCAGCTTCAGAAGCGTAAATTGACGTTTTCATTTTTGATAAAAAAAACACGAATAAAGGCCTTTTTGCAGAAAATATTTTTATAGGTATGTTTCTAATGATGTTTAGAGTCATTTGGGGGACCAAAGTCGAACATTTATTTTTTGGTGAACTTTGATGAAATTTGCGTTTGCAGCTTCAGAAGCGTAAATTGACGTTTTCATTTTTGATAAAAAAAACACGAATAAAGGCCTTTTTGCAGAAAATATTTTTATAGGTATGTTTCTAATGATGTTTAGAGTCATTTGGGGGACCAAAGTCGAAAATTTATTTTTTGGTGAACTTTGATGAAATTTGCGTTTGCAGCTTCAGAAGCGTAAATTGACGTTTTCATTTTTTATAAAAAAACACGAATAAAGGCCTTTTTGCAGAAAATATTTTTATAGGTATGTTTCTAATGATGTTTAGAGTCATTTGGGGGACCAAAGTCGAAAATTTATTTTTTGGTGAACTTTGATGAAATTTGCGTTTGCAGCTTCAGAAGCGTAAATTGACGTTTTCATTTTTGATAAAAAAAACACGAATAAAGGCCTTTTTGCAGAAAATATTTTTATAGGTATGTTTCTAATGATGTTTAGAGTCATTTGGGGGACCAAAGTCGAAAATTTATTTTTTGGTGAACTTTGATGAAATTTGCGTTTGCAGCTTCAGAAGCGTAAATTGACGTTTTCATTTTTGATAAAAAAAACACGAATAAAGGCCTTTTTGCAGAAAATATTTTTATAGGTATGTTTCTAATGATGTTTAGAGTCATTTGGGGGACCAAAGTCGAAAATTTATTTTTTGGTGAACTTTGATGAAATTTGCGTTTGCAGCTTCAGAAGCGTAAATTGACGTTTTCATTTTTGATAAAAAAAACACGAATAAAGGCCTTTTTGCAGAAAATATTTTTATAGGTATGTTTCTAATGATGTTTAGAGTCATTTGGGGGACCAAAGTCGAACATTTATTTTTTGGTGAACTTTGATGAAATTTGCGTTTGCAGCTTCAGAAGCGTAAATTGACGTTTTCATTTTTGATCAAAAAAACACGAATAAAGGCCTTTTTGCAGAAAATATTTTTATAGGTATGTTTCTAATGATGTTTAGAGTCATTTGGGGGACCAAAGTCGAAAATTTATTTTTTGGTGAACTTTGATGAAATTTGCGTTTGCAGCTTCAGAAGCGTAAATTGACGTTTTCATTTTTGATAAAAAAAACACGAATAAAGGCCTTTTTGCAGAAAATATTTTTATAGGTATGTTTCTAATGATGTTTAGAGTCATTTGGGGGACCAAAGTCGAAAATTTATTTTTTGGTGAACTTTGATGAAATTTGCGTTTGCAGCTTCAGAAGCGTAAATTGACGTTTTCATTTTTGATAAAAAAAACACGAATAAAGGCCTTTTTGCAGAAAATATTTTTATAGGTATGTTTCTAATGATGTTTAGAGTCATTTGGGGGACCAAAGTCGAAAATTTATTTTTTGGTGAACTTTGATGAAATTTGCGTTTGCAGCTTCAGAAGCGTAAATTGACGTTTTCATTTTTGATAAAAAAACACGAATAAAGGCCTTTTTGCAGAAAATATTTTTATAGGTATGTTTCTAATGATGTTTAGAGTCATTTGGGGGACCAAAGTCGAAAATTTATTTTTTGGTGAACTTTGATGAAATTTGCGTTTGCAGCTTCAGAAGCGTAAATTGACGTTTTCATTTTTGATAAAAAAAACACGAATAAAGGCCTTTTTGCAGAAAATATTTTTATAGGTATGTTTCTAATGATGTTTAGAGTCATTTGGGGGACCAAAGTCGAAAATTTATTTTTTGGTGAACTTTGATGAAATTTGCGTTTGCAGCTTCAGAAGCGTAAATTGACGTTTTCATTTTTGATAAAAAAAACACGAATAAAGGCCTTTTTGCAGAAAATATTTTTATAGGTATGTTTCTAATGATGTTTAGAGTCATTTGGGGGACCAAAGTCGAAAATTTATTTTTTGGTGAACTTTGATGAAATTTGCGTTTGCAGCTTCAGAAGCGTAAATTGACGTTTTCATTTTTGATAAAAAAACACGAATAAAGGCCTTTTTGCAGAAAATATTTTTATAGGTATGTTTCTAATGATGTTTAGAGTCATTTGGGGGACCAAAGTCGAAAATTTATTTTTTTGTGAACTTTGATGAAATTTGCGTTTGCAGCTTCAGAAGCGTAAATTTACGTTTTCATTTTTGATAAAAAAAAACACGAATAAAGGCCTTTTTGCAGAAAATATTTTTATAGGTATGTTTCTAATGATGTTTAGAGTCATTTGGGGGACCAAAGTCGAAAATTTATTTTTTGGTGAACTTTGATGAAATTTGCGTTTGCAGCTTCAGAAGCGTAAATTGACGTTTTCATTTTTGATAAAAAAAACACGAATAAAGGCCTTTTTGCAGAAAATATTTTTATAGGTATGTTTCTAATGATGTTTAGAGTCATTTGGGGGACCAAAGTCGAAAATTTATTTTTTGGTGAACTTTGATGAAATTTGCGTTTGCAGCTTCAGAAGCGTAAATTGACGTTTTCATTTTTGATCAAAAAAACACGAATAAAGGCCTTTTTGCAGAAAATATTTTTATAGGTATGTTTCTAATGATGTTTAGAGTCATTTGGGGGATCAAAGTCGAAAATTTATTTTTTGGTGAACTTTGATGAAATTTGCGTTTGCAGCTTCAGAAGCGTAAATTGACGTTTTCATTTTTGATTAAAAAAACACGAATAAAGGCCTTTTTGCAGAAAATATTTTTATAGGTATGTTTCTAATGATGTTTAGAGTCATTTGGGGGACCAAAGTCGAAAATTTATTTTTTGGTGAACTTTGATGAAATTTGCGTTTGCAGCTTCAGAAGCGTAAATTGACGTTTTCATTTTTGATAAAAAAAACACGAACAAAGGCCTTTTTGCAGAAAATATTTTTATAGGTATGTTTCTAATGATGTTTAGAGTCATTTGGGGGACCAAAGTCGAAAATTTATTTTTTGGTGAACTTTGATGAAATTTGCGTTTGCAGCTTCAGAAGCGTAAATTGACGTTTTCATTTTGCATAAAAAAAACACGAATAAAGGCCTTTTTGCAGAAAATATTTTTATAGGTATGTTTCTAATGATGTTTAGAGTCATTTGGGGGACCAAAGTCGAAAATTTATTTTTTGGTGAACTTTGATGAAATTTGCGTTTGCAGCTTCAGAAGCGTAAATTGACGTTTTCATTTTGCATAAAAAAAACACGAATAAAGGCCTTTTTGCAGAAAATATTTTTATAGGTATGTTTCTAATGATGTTTGGAGTCATTTGGGGGACCAAAGTCGAAAATTTATTTTTTGGTGAACTTTGATGACATTTGCGTTTGCAGCTTCAGAAGCGTAAATTGACGTTTTCATTTTTGATAAAAAAAACACGAATAAAGGCCTTTTTGCAGAAAATATTTTTATAGGTATGTTTCTAATGATGTTCAGAGTCATTTGGGGGACCAAAGTCGAAAATTTAGTTTTTGGTGAACTTTGATGAAATTTGCGTTTGCAGCTTCAGAAGCGTAAATTTACGTTTTCATTTTTGATCAAAAAAACACGAATAAAGGCCTTTTTGCAGAAAATATTTTTATAGGTATGTTTCTAATGATGTTTAGAGTCATTTGGGGGACCAAAGTCGAAAATTTATTTTTTGGTGAACTTTGATGAAATTTGCGTTTGCAGCTTCAGAAGCGTAAATTGACGTTTTCATTTTTGATAAAAAAAACACCAATAAAGGCCTTTTTGCAGAAAATATTTTTATAGGTATGTTTCTAATGATGTTTAGAGTCATTTGGGGGACCAAAGTCGAACATTTATTTTTTGGTGAACTTTGATGAAATTTGCGTTTGCAGCTTCAGAAGCGTAAATTGACGTTTTCATTTTTGATAAAAAAAAACACGAATAAAGGCCTTTTTGCAGAAAATATTTTTATAGGTATGTTTCTAATGATGTTTAGAGTCATTTGGGGGACCAAAGTCGAAAATTTATTTTTTGGTGAACTTTGATGAAATTTGCGTTTGCAGCTTCAGAAGCGTAAATTGACGTTTTCATTTTTTATAAAAAAACACGAATAAAGGCCTTTTTGCAGAAAATATTTTTATAGGTATGTTTCTAATGATGTTTAGAGTCATTTGGGGGACCAAAGTCGAAAATTTATTTTTTGGTGAACTTTGATGAAATTTGCGTTTGCAGCTTCAGAAGCGTAAATTGACGTTTTCATTTTTGATAAAAAAAACACGAATAAAGGCCTTTTTGCAGAAAATATTTTTATAGGTATGTTTCTAATGATGTTTAGAGTCATTTGGGGGACCAAAGTCGAAAATTTATTTTTTGGTGAACTTTGATGAAATTTGCGTTTGCAGCTTCAGAAGCGTAAATTGACGTTTTCATTTTTGATAAAAAAAACACGAATAAAGGCCTTTTTGCAGAAAATATTTTTATAGGTATGTTTCTAATGATGTTTAGAGTCATTTGGGGGACCAAAGTCGAAAATTTATTTTTTGGTGAACTTTGATGAAATTTGCGTTTGCAGCTTCAGAAGCGTAAATTTACGTTTTCATTTTTGATCAAAAAAAAACTAATAAAGGCCTTTTTGCAGAAAATATTTTTATAGGTATGTTTCTAATGATGTTTAGAGTCATTTGGGGGACCAAAGTCGAAAATTTATTTTTTGGTGAACTTTGATGAAATTTGCGTTTGCAGCTTCAGAAGCGTAAATTGACGTTTTCATTTTTGATCAAAAAAACACGAATAAAGGCCTTTTTGCAGAAAATATTTTTATAGGTATGTTTCTAATGATGTTTAGAGTCATTTGGGGGACCAAAGTCGAAAATTTATTTTTTGGTGAACTTTGATGAAATTTGCGTTTGCAGCTTCAGAAGCGTAAATTGACGTTTTCATTTTTGATCAAAAAAACACGAATAAAGGCCTTTTTGCAGAAAATATTTTTATAGGTATGTTTCTAATGATGTTTAGAGTCATTTGGGGGACCAAAGTCGAAAATTTATTTTTTGGTGAACTTTGATGAAATTTGCGTTTGCAGCTTCAGAAGCGTAAATTGACGTTTTCATTTTTGATCAAAAAAACACGAATAAAGGCCTTTTTGCAGAAAATATTTTTATAGGTATGTTTCTAATGATGTTTAGAGTCATTTGGGGGACCAAAGTCGAAAATTTATTTTTTGGTGAACTTTGATGAAATTTGCGTTTGCAGCTTCAGAAGCGTAAATTGACGTTTTCATTTTTGATAAAAAAAACACGAATAAAGGCCTTTTTGCAGAAAATATTTTTATAGGTATGTTTCTAATGATGTTTAGAGTCATTTGGGGGACCAAAGTCGAAAATTTATTTTTTGGTGAACTTTGATGAAATTTGCGTTTGCAGCTTCAGAAGCGTAAATTGACGTTTTCATTTTTGATAAAAAAACACGAATAAAGGCCTTTTTGCAGAAAATATTTTTATAGGTATGTTTCTAATGATGTTTAGAGTCATTTGGGGGACCAAGGTCGAAAATTTATTTTTTGGTGAACTTTGATGAAATTTGCGTTTGCAGCTTCAGAAGCGTAAATTTACGTTTTCATTTTTGATAAAAAAAAACACGAATAAAGGCCTTTTTGCAGAAAATATTTTTATAGGTATGTTTCTAATGATGTTTAGAGTCATTTGGGGGACCAAAGTCGAAAATTTATTTTTTGGTGAACTTTGATGAAATTTGCGTTTGCAGCTTCAGAAGCGTAAATTGACGTTTTCATTTTTGATAAAAAAAACACGAATAAAGGCCTTTTTGCAGAAAATATTTTTATAGGTATGTTTCTAATGATGTTTAGAGTCATTTGGGGGACCAAAGTCGAAAATTTATTTTTTGGTGAACTTTGATGAAATTTGCGTTTGCAGCTTCAGAAGCGTAAATTGACGTTTTCATTTTTGATCAAAAAAACACGAATAAAGGCCTTTTTGCAGAAAATATTTTTATAGGTATGTTTCTAATGATGTTTAGAGTCATTTGGGGGACCAAAGTCGAAAATTTATTTTTTGGTGAACTTTGATGAAATTTGCGTTTGCAGCTTCAGAAGCGTAAATTGACGTTTTCATTTTTGATAAAAAAAACACGAATAAAGGCCTTTTTGCAGAAAATATTTTTATAGGTATGTTTCTAATGATGTTTAGAGTCATTTGGGGGACCAAAGTCGAAAATTTATTTTTTGGTGAACTTTGATGAAATTTGCGTTTGCAGCTTCAGAAGCGTAAATTGACGTTTTCATTTTTGATAAAAAAACACGAATAAAGGCCTTTTTGCAGAAAATATTTTTATAGGTATGTTTCTAATGATGTTTAGAGTCATTTGGGGGAACAAAGTCGAAAATTTATTTTTTGGTGAACTTTGTTGAAATTTGCGTTTGCAGCTTCAGAAGCGTAAATTTACGTTTTCATTTTTGATAAAAAAAAACACGAATAAAGGCCTTTTTGCAGAAAATATTTTTATAGGTATGTTTCTAATGATGTTTAGAGTCATTTGGGGGA
This sequence comes from Gibbula magus, assembly GCA_936450465.1. Lineage (NCBI taxonomy): Eukaryota > Metazoa > Mollusca > Gastropoda > Trochida > Trochidae > Gibbula > Gibbula magus. Next base: position 21,337,088 of record OW388298.1, on the reverse strand, counting down.
CCAAAGTCGAAAATTTATTTTTTGGTGAACTTTGATGAAATTTGCGTTTGCAGCTTCAGAAGCGTAAATTGACGTTTTCATTTTTGATAAAAAAAACACGAATAAAGGCCTTTTTGCAGAAAATATTTTTATAGGTATGTTTCTAATGATGTTTAGAGTCATTTGGGGGACCAAAGTCGAAAATTTATTTTTTGGTGAACTTTGATGAAATTTGCGTTTGCAGCTTCAGAAGCGTAAATTGACGTTTTCATTTTTGATCAAAAAAACACGAATAAAGGCCTTTTTGCAGAAAATATTTTTATAGGTATGTTTCTAATGATGTTTAGAGTCATTTGGGGGATCAAAGTCGAAAATTTATTTTTTGGTGAACTTTGATGAAATTTGCGTTTGCAGCTTCAGAAGCGTAAATTGACGTTTTCATTTTTGATAAAAAAAACACGAATAAAGGCCTTTTTGCAGAAAATATTTTTATAGGTATGTTTCTAATGATGTTTAGAGTCATTTGGGGGACCAAAGTCGAAAATTTATTTTTTGGTGAACTTTGATGAAATTTGCGTTTGCAGCTTCAGAAGCGTAAATTGACGTTTTCATTTTTGATAAAAAAAACACGAACAAAGGCCTTTTTGCAGAAAATATTTTTATAGGTATGTTTCTAATGATGTTTAGAGTCATTTGGGGGACCAAAGTCGAAAATTTATTTTTTGGTGAACTTTGATGAAATTTGCGTTTGCAGCTTCAGAAGCGTAAATTGACGTTTTCATTTTGCATAAAAAAAACACGAATAAAGGCCTTTTTGCAGAAAATATTTTTATAGGTATGTTTCTAATGATGTTTAGAGTCATTTGGGGGACCAAAGTCGAAAATTTATTTTTTGGTGAACTTTGATGAAATTTGCGTTTGCAGCTTCAGAAGCGTAAATTGACGTTTTCATTTTGCATAAAAAAAACACGAATAAAGGCCTTTTTGCAGAAAATATTTTTATAGGTATGTTTCTAATGATGTTTGGAGTCATTTGGGGGACCAGAGTCGAAAATTTATTTTTTGGTGAACTTTGATGACATTTGCGTTTGCAGCTTCAGAAGCGTAAATTGACGTTTTCATTTTTGATAAAAAAAACACCAATAAAGGCCTTTTTGCAGAAAATATTTTTATAGGTATGTTTCTAATGATGTTCAGAGTCATTTGGGGGACCAAAGTCGAAAATTTAGTTTTTGGTGAACTTTGATGAAATTTGCGTTTGCAGCTTCAGAAGCGTAAATTTACGTTTTCATTTTTGATAAAAAAAACACGAATAAAGGCCTTTTTGCAGAAAATATTTTTATAGGTATGTTTCTAATGATGTTTAGAGTCATTTGGGGGACCAAAGTCGAAAATTTATTTTTTGGTGAACTTTGATGAAATTTGCGTTTGCAGCTTCAGAAGCGTAAATTGACGTTTTCATTTTTGATAAAAAAAACACCAATAAAGGCCTTTTTGCAGAAAATATTTTTATAGGTATGTTTCTAATGATGTTTAGAGTCATTTGGGGGACCAAAGTCGAAAATTTATTTTTTGGTGAACTTTGATGAAATTTGCGTTTGCAGCTTCAGAAGCGTAAATTGACGTTTTCATTTTTGATAAAAAAACACGAATAAAGGCCTTTTTGCAGAAAATATTTTTATAGGTATGTTTCTAATGATGTTTAGAGTCATTTGGGGGACCAAAGTCGAAAATTTATTTTTTGGTGAACTTTGATGAAATTTGCGTTTGCAGCTTCAGAAGCGTAAATTGACGTTTTCATTTTTGATAAAAAAAACACGAATAAAGGCCTTTTTGCAGAAAATATTTTTATAGGTATGTTTCTAATGATGTTTAGAGTCATTTGGGGGACCAAAGTCGAAAATTTATTTTTTGGTGAACTTTGATGAAATTTGCGTTTGCAGCTTCAGAAGCGTAAATTGACGTTTTCATTTTTGATCAAAAAAACACGAATAAAGGCCTTTTTGCAGAAAATATTTGTATAGGTATGTTTCTAATGATGTTTAGAGTCATTTGGGGGACCAAAGTCGAAAATTTATTTTTTGGTGAACTTTGATGAAATTTGCGTTTGCAGCTTCAGAAGCGTAAATTGACGTTTTCATTTTTGATAAAAAAAACACGAATAAAGGCCTTTTTGCAGAAAATATTTTTATAGGTATGTTTCTAATGATGTTTAGAGTCATTTGGGGGACCAAAGTCGAAAATTTATTTTTTGGTGAACTTTGATGAAATTTGCGTTTGCAGCTTCAGAAGCGTAAATTGACGTTTTCATTTTTGATAAAAAAAAACACGAATAAAGGCCTTTTTGCAGAAAATATTTTTATAGGTATGTTTCTAATGATGTTTAGAGTCATTTGGGGGACCAAAGTCGAAAATTTATTTTTTGGTGAACTTTGATGAAATTTGCGTTTGCAGCTTCAGAAGCGTAAATTGACGTTTTCATTTTTGATAAAAAAAACACGAATAAAGGCCTTTTTGCAGAAAATATTTTTATAGGTATGTTTCTAATGATGTTTAGAGTCATTTGGGGGACCAAAGTCGAAAATTTATTTTTTGGTGAACTTTGATGAAATTTGCGTTTGCAGCTTCAGAAGCGTAAATTTACGTTTTAATTTTTGATCAAAAAAACACGAATAAAGGCCTTTTTGCAGAAAATATTTTTATAGGTATGTTTCTAATGATGTTTAGAGTCATTTGGGGGACCAAAGTCGAAAATTTATTTTTTGGTGAACTTTGATGAAATTTGCGTTTGCAGCTTCAGAAGCGTAAATTGACGTTTTCATTTTTGATCAAAAAAACACGAATAAAGGCCTTTTTGCAGAAAATATTTTTATAGGTATGTTTCTAATGATGTTTAGAGTCATTTGGGGGACCAAAGTCGAAAATTTATTTTTTGGTGAACTTTGATGAAATTTGCGTTTGCAGCTTCAGAAGCGTAAATTGACGTTTTCATTTTTGATCAAAAAAACACGAATAAAGGCCTTTTTGCAGAAAATATTTTTATAGGTATGTTTCTAATGATGTTTAGAGTCATTTGGGGGACCAAAGTCGAAAATTTATTTTTTGGTGAACTTTGATGAAATTTGCGTTTGCAGCTTCAGAAGCGTAAATTGACGTTTTCATTTTTGATCAAAAAAACACGAATAAAGGCCTTTTTGCAGAAAATATTTTTATAGGTATGTTTCTAATGATGTTTAGAGTCATTTGGGGGACCAAAGTCGAAAATTTATTTTTTGGTGAACTTTGATGAAATTTGCGTTTGCAGCTTCAGAAGCGTAAATTGACGTTTTCATTTTTGATAAAAAAAACACGAATAAAGGCCTTTTTGCAGAAAATATTTTTATAGGTATGTTTCTAATGATGTTTAGAGTCATTTGGGGGACCAAAGTCGAAAATTTATTTTTTGGTGAACTTTGATGAAATTTGCGTTTGCAGCTTCAGAAGCATAAATTGACGTTTTCATTTTGCATAAAAAAAACACGAATAAAGGCCTTTTTGCAGAAAATATTTTTATAGGTATGTTTCTAATGATGTTTAGAGTCATTTGGGGGACCAAACTCGAACATTTATTTTTTGGTGAACTTTGATGAAATTTGCGTTTGCAGCTTCAGAAGCGTAAATTGACGTTTTCATTTTGCATAAAAAAAAACACGAATAAAGGCCTTTTTGCAGAAAATATTTTTATAGTTATGTTTCTAATGATGTTTGGAGTCATTTGGGTGACCAAAGTCGAAAATTTATTTTTTGGTGAACTTTGATGAAATTTGCGTTTGCAGCTTCAGAAGCGTAAATTGACGTTTTCATTTTTGATCAAAAAAACACGAATAAAGGCCTTTTTGCAGAAAATATTTTTATAGGTATGTTTCTAATGATGTTTAGAGTCATTTGGGGGACCAAAGTCGAAAATTTATTTTTTGGTGAACTTTGATGAAATTTGCGTTTGCAGCTTCAGAAGCGTAAATTGACGTTTTCATTTTTGATCAAAAAAACACGAATAAAGGCCTTTTTGCAGAAAATATTTTTATAGGTATGTTTCTAATGATGTTTAGAGTCATTTGGGGGACCAAAGTCGAAAATTTATTTTTTGGTGAACTTTGATGAAATTTGCGTTTGCAGCTTCAGAAGCGTAAATTGACGTTTTCATTTTTGATAAAAAAAACACGAATAAAGGCCTTTTTGCAGAAAATATTTTTATAGGTATGTTTCTAATGATGTTTGGAGTCATTTGGGTGACCAAAGTCGAAAATTTATTTTTTGGTGAACTTTGATGAAATTTGCGTTTGCAGCTTCAGAAGCGTAAATTGACGTTTTCATTTTTGATCCAAAAAACACGAATAAAGGCCTTTTTGCAGAAAATATTTTTATAGGTATGTTTCTAATGATGTTTAGAGTCATTTGGGGGACCAAAGTCGAACATTTATTTTTTGGTGAACTTTGATGAAATTTGCGTTTGCAGCTTCAGAAGCGTAAATTGACGTTTTCATTTTTGATAAAAAAAACACGAATAAAGGCCTTTTTGCAGAAAATATTTTTATAGGTATGTTTCTAATGATGTTTGGAGTCATTTGGGTGACCAAAGTCGAAAATTTATTTTTTGGTGAACTTTGATGAAATTTGCGTTTGCAGCTTCAGAAGCGTAAATTGACGTTTTCATTTTTGATCAAAAAAACACGAATAAAGGCCTTTTTGCAGAAAATATTTTTATAGGTATGTTTCTAATGATGTTTAGAGTCATTTGGGGGACCAAAGTCGAAAATTTATTTTTTGGTGAACTTTGATGAAATTTGCGTTTGCAGCTTCAGAAGCGTAAATTGACGTTTTCATTTTTGATAAAAAAAACACGAATAAAGGCCTTTTTGCAGAAAATATTTTTATAGGTATGTTTCTAATGATGTTTAGAGTCATTTGGGGGACCAAAGTCGAACATTTATTTTTTGGTGAACTTTGATGAAATTTGCGTTTGCAGCTTCAGAAGCGTAAATTGACGTTTTCATTTTGCATCAGAAAAACACGAATAAAGGCCTTTTTGCAGAAAATATTTTTATAGGTATGTTTCTAATGATGTTTAGAGTCATTTGGGGGACCAAAGTCGAAAATTTATTTTTTGGTGAACTTTGATGAAATTTGCGTTTGCAGCTTCAGAAGCGTAAATTGACGTTTTCATTTTTCATCAAAAAAACACGAATAAAGGCCTTTTTGCAGAAAATATTTTTATAGGTATGTTTCTAATGATGTTTGGAGTCATTTGGGGGACCAAAGTCGAAAATTTATTTTTTGGTGAACTTTGATGAAATTTGCGTTTGCAGCTTCAGAAGCGTAAATTGACGTTTTCATTTTTGATAAAAAAAACACTAATAAAGGCCTTTTTGCAGAAAATATTTTTATAGGTATGTTTCTAATGATGTTCAGAGTCATTTGGGGGACCAAAGTCGAAAATTTAGTTTTTGGTGAACTTTGATGAAATTTGCGTTTGCAGCTTCAGAAGCGTAAATTGACGTTTTCATTTTTGATCAAAAAAACACGAATAAAGGCCTTTTTGCAGAAAATATTTTTATAGGTATGTTTCTAATGATGTTTAGAGTCATTTGGGGGACCAAAGTCGAAAATTTATTTTTTGGTGAACTTTGATGAAATTTGCGTTTGCAGCTTCAGAAGCGTAAATTGACGTTTTCATTTTTGATAAAAAAAACACCAATAAAGGCCTTTTTGCAGAAAATATTTTTATAGGTATGTTTCTAATGATGTTTAGAGTCATTTGGGGGACCAAATTCGAAAATTTATTTTTTGGTGAACTTTGATGAAATTTGCGTTTGCAGCTTCAGAAGCGTAAATTGACGTTTTCATTTTTGATCAAAAAAACACGAATAAAGGCCTTTTTGCAGAAAATATTTTTATAGGTATGTTTCTAATGATGTTTAGAGTCATTTGGGGGACCAAAGTCGAAAATTTATTTTTTGGTGAACTTTGATGAAATTTGCGTTTGCAGCTTCAGAAGCGTAAATTGACGTTTTCATTTTTGATAAAAAAAACACGAATAAAGGCCTTTTTGCAGAAAATATTTTTATAGGTATGTTTCTAATGATGTTTAGAGTCATTTGGGGGACCAAAGTCGAAAATTTATTTTTTGGTGAACTTTGATGAAATTTGCGTTTGCAGCTTCAGAAGCGTAAATTGACGTTTTCATTTTTGATAAAAAAAACACGAATAAAGGCCTTTTTGCAGAAAATATTTTTATAGGTATGTTTCTAATGATGTTTAGAGTCATTTGGGGGACCAAAGTCGAAAATTTATTTTTTGGTGAACTTTGATGAAATTTGCGTTTGCAGCTTCAGAAGCGTAAATTGACGTTTTCATTTTTGATCCAAAAAACACGAATAAAGGCCTTTTTGCAGAAAATATTTTTATAGGTATGTTTTTAATGTTGTTTAGAGTCATTTGGGGGACCAAAGTCGAAAATTATTTTTTTGGTGAACTTTGATAAAATTTGCGTTTGCAGCTTCAGAAGCGTAAATTGACGTTTTCATTTTTGATAAAAAAAACACGAATAAAGGCCTTTTTGCAGAAAATATTTTTATAGGTATGTTTCTAATGATGTTTAGAGTCATTTGGGGGACCAAAGTCGAAAATTTATTTTTTGGTGAACTTTGATGAAATTTGCGTTTGCAGCTTCAGAAGCGTAAATTGACGTTTTCATTTTTGATCAAAAAAACACGAATAAAGACCTTTTTGCAGAAAATATGTTTATAGGTATGTTTCTAATGATGTTTAGAGTCATTTGGGGGACCAAAGTCGAAAATTTATTTTTTGGTGAACTTTGATGAAATTTGCGTTTGCAGCTTCAGAAGCGTAAATTGACGTTTTCATTTTTGATAAAAAAACACGAATAAAGGCCTTTTTGCAGAAAATATTTTTATAGGTATGTTTCTAATGATGTTTAGAGTCATTTGGGGGACCAAAGTCGAAAATTTATTTTTTGGTGAACTTTGATGAAATTTGCGTTTGCAGCTTCAGAAGCGTAAATTGACGTTTTCATTTTTGATAAAAAAAACACGAATAAAGGCCTTTTTGCAGAAAATATTTTTATAGGTATGTTTCTAATGATGTTTAGAGTCATTTGGGGGACCAAAGTCGAAAATTTATTTTTTGGTGAACTTTGATGAAATTTGCGTTTGCAGCTTCAGAAGCGTAAATTGACGTTTTCATTTTTGATAAAAAAAAACACGAATAAAGGCCTTTTTGCAGAAAATATTTTTATAGGTATGTTTCTAATGATGTTTAGAGTCATTTGGGGGACCAAAGTCGAAAATTTATTTTTTGGTGAACTTTGATGAAATTTGCGTTTGCAGCTTCAGAAGCGTAAATTGACGTTTTCATTTTTGATAAAAAAAACACGAATAAAGGCCTTTTTGCAGAAAATATTTTTATAGGTATGTTTCTAATGATGTTTAGAGTCATTTGGGGGACCAAAGTCGAAAATTTATTTTTTGGTGAACTTTGATGAAATTTGCGTTTGCAGCTTCAGAAGCGTAAATTGACGTTTTCATTTTTGATCCAAAAAACACGAATAAAGGCCTTTTTGCAGAAAATATTTTTATAGGTATGTTTCTAATGATGTTTAGAGTCATTTGGGGGACCAAAGTCGAAAATTTATTTTTTGGTGAACTTTGATGAAATTTGCGTTTGCAGCTTCAGAAGCGTAAATTGACGTTTTCATTTTTGATAAAAAAAAAACACGAATAAAGGCCTTTTTGCAGAAAATATTTTTATAGGTATGTTTCTAATGATGTTTAGAGTCATTTGGGGGACCAAAGTCGAAAATTTATTTTTTGGTGAACTTTGATGAAATTTGCGTTTGCAGCTTCAGAAGCGTAAATTGACGTTTTCATTTTTGATCAAAAAAACACGAATAAAGGCCTTTTTGCAGAAAATATTTTTATAGGTATGTTTCTAATGATGTTTAGAGTCATTTGGGGGACCAAAGTCGAAAATTTATTTTTTGGTGAACTTTGATGAAATTTGCGTTTGCAGCTTCAGAAGCGTAAATTGACGTTTTCATTTTTGATAAAAAAACACGAATAAAGGCCTTTTTGCAGAAAATATTTTTATAGGTATGTTTCTAATGATGTTTAGAGTCATTTGGGGGACCAAAGTCGAAAATTTATTTTTTGGTGAACTTTGATGAAATTTGCGTTTGCAGCTTCAGAAGCGTAAATTGACGTTTTCATTTTTGATAAAAAAAACACGAATAAAGGCCTTTTTGCAGAAAATATTTTTATAGGTATGTTTCTATTGATGTTTAGAGTCATTTGGGGGACCAAAGTCGAAAATTTATTTTTTGGTGAATTTTGATGAAATTTGCGTTTGCAGCTTCAGAAGCGTAAATTGACGTTTTCATTTTTGATCAAAAAAACACGAATAAAGGCCTTTTTGCAGAAAATATTTTTATAGGTATGTTTCTAATGATGTTTAGAGTCATTTGGGGGACCAAAGTCGAAAATTTATTTTTTGGTGAACTTTGATGAAATTTGCGTTTGCAGCTTCAGAAGCGTAAATTGACGTTTTCATTTTTGATAAAAAAAACACGAATAAAGGCCTTTTTGCAGAAAATATTTTTATAGGTATGTTTCTAATGATGTTTAGAGACTTTTGGGGGACCAAAATCGAAAATTTATTTTTTGGTGAACTTTGATGAAATTTGCGTTTGCAGCTTCAGAAGCGTAAATTGACGTTTTCATTTTTGATCAAAAAAACACGAATAAAGGCCTTTTTGCAGAAAATATTTTTATAGGTATGTTTCTAATGATGTTTACAGTCATTTGGGGGACCAAAGTCGAAAATTTATTTTTTGGTGAACTTTGATGAAATTTGCGTTTGCAGCTTCAGAAGCGTAAATTGACGTTTTCATTTTTGATCAAAAAAACACGAATAAAGACCTTTTTGCAGAAAATATGTTTATAGGTATGTTTCTAATGATGTTTAGAGTCATTTGGGGGACCAAAGTCGAAAATTTATTTTTTGGTGAACTTTGATGAAATTTGCGTTTGCAGCTTCAGAAGCGTAAATTGACGTTTTCATTTTTGATAAAAAAACACGAATAAAGGCCTTTTTGCAGAAAATATTTTTATAGGTATGTTTCTAATGATGTTTAGAGTCATTTGGGGGACCAAAGTCGAAAATTTATTTTTTGGTGAACTTTGATGAAATTTGCGTTTGCAGCTTCAGAAGCGTAAATTGACGTTTTCATTTTTGATAAAAAAAACACGAATAAAGGCCTTTTTGCAGAAAATATTTTTATAGGTATGTTTCTAATGATGTTTAGAGTCATTTGGGGGACCAAAGTCGAAAATTTATTTTTTGGTGAATTTTGATGAAATTTGCGTTTGCAGCTTCAGAAGCGTAAATTGACGTTTTCATTTTTGATCAAAAAAACACGAATAAAGGCCTTTTTGCAGAAAATATTTTTATAGGTATGTTTCTAATGATGTTTAGAGTCATTTGGGGGACCAAAGTCGAACATTTATTTTTTGGTGAACTTTGATGAAATTTGCGTTTGCAGCTTCAGAAGCGTAAATTGACGTTTTCATTTTTGATAAAAAAAACACGAATAAAGGCCTTTTTGCAGAAAATATTTTTATAGGTATGTTTCTAATGATGTTTGGAGTCATTTGGGTGACCAAAGTCGAAAATTTATTTTTTGGTGAACTTTGATGAAATTTGCGTTTGCAGCTTCAGAAGCGTAAATTGACGTTTTCATTTTTGATCAAAAAAACACGAATAAAGGCCTTTTTGCAGAAAATATTTTTATAGGTATGTTTCTAATGATGTTTAGAGTCATTTGGGGGACCAAAGTCGAAAATTTATTTTTTGGTGAACTTTGATGAAATTTGCGTTTGCAGCTTCAGAAGCGTAAATTGACGTTTTCATTTTTGATAAAAAAAACACGAATAAAGGCCTTTTTGCAGAAAATATTTTTATAGGTATGTTTCTAATGATGTTTAGAGTCATTTGGGGGACCAAAGTCGAAAATTTATTTTTTGGTGAACTTTGATGAAATTTGCGTTTGCAGCTTCAGAAGCGTAAATTGACGTTTTCATTTTTGATAAAAAAAACACGAATAAAGGCCTTTTTGCAGAAAATATTTTTATAGGTATGTTTCTAATGATGTTTAGAGTCATTTGGGGGACCAAAGTCGAAAATTTATTTTTTGGTGAACTTTGATGAAATTTGCGTTTGCAGCTTCAGAAGCGTAAATTGACGTTTTCATTTTGCATCAAAAAAACACGAATAAAGGCCTTTTTGCAGAAAATATTTTTATAGGTATGTTTCTAATGATGTTTAGAGTCATTTGGGGGACCAAAGTCGAAAATTTATTTTTTGGTGAACTTTGATGAAATTTGCGTTTGCAGCTTCAGAAGCGTAAATTGACGTTTTCATTTTGCATCAAAAAAACACGAATAAAGGCCTTTTTGCAGAAAATATTTTTATAGGTATGTTTCTAATGATGTTTGGAGTCATTTGGGGGACCAAAGTCGAAAATTTATTTTTTGGTGAACTTTGATGAAATTTGCGTTTGCAGCTTCAGAAGCGTAAATTGACGTTTTCATTTTTGATAAAAAAAACACCAATAAAGGCCTTTTTGCAGAAAATATTTTTATAGGTATGTTTCTAATGATGTTCAGAGTCATTTGGGGGACCAAAGTCGAAAATTTAGTTTTTGGTGAACTTTGATGAAATTTGCGTTTGCAGCTTCAGAAGCGTAAATTTACGTTTTCATTTTTGATCAAAAAAACACGAATAAAGGCCTTTTTGCAGAAAATATTTTTATAGGTATGTTTCTAATGATGTTTAGAGTCATTTGGGGGACCAAAGTCGAAAATTTATTTTTTGGTGAACTTTGATGAAATTTGCGTTTGCAGCTTCAGAAGCGTAAATTGACGTTTTCATTTTTGATAAAAAAAACACGAATAAAGGCCTTTTTGCAGAAAATATTTTTATAGGTATGTTTCTAATGATGTTTAGAGTCATTTGGGGGACCAAAGTCGAACATTTATTTTTTGGTGAACTTTGATGAAATTTGCGTTTGCAGCTTCAGAAGCGTAAATTGACGTTTTCATTTTTGATAAAAAAAACACGAATAAAGGCCTTTTTGCAGAAAATATTTTTATAGGTATGTTTCTAATGATGTTTGGAGTCATTTGGGTGACCAAAGTCGAAAATTTATTTTTTGGTGAACTTTGATGAAATTTGCGTTTGCAGCTTCAGAAGCGTAAATTGACGTTTTCATTTTTGATCAAAAAAACACGAATAAAGGCCTTTTTGCAGAAAATATTTTTATAGGTATGTTTCTAATGATGTTTAGAGTCATTTGGGGGACCAAAGTCGAAAATTTATTTTTTGGTGAACTTTGATGAAATTTGCGTTTGCAGCTTCAGAAGCGTAAATTGACGTTTTCATTTTTGATAAAAAAAACACGAATAAAGGCCTTTTTGCAGAAAATATTTTTATAGGTATGTTTCTAATGATGTTTAGAGTCATTTGGGGGACCAAAGTCGAAAATTTATTTTTTGGTGAACTTTGATGAAATTTGCGTTTGCAGCTTCAGAAGCGTAAATTGACGTTTTCATTTTGCATCAAAAAAACACGAATAAAGGCCTTTTTGCAGAAAATATTTTTATAGGTATGTTTCTAATGATGTTTAGAGTCATTTGGGGGACCAAAGTCGAAAATTTATTTTTTGGTGAACTTTGATGAAATTTGCGTTTGCAGCTTCAGAAGCGTAAATTGACGTTTTCATTTTGCATCAAAAAAACACGAATAAAGGCCTTTTTGCAGAAAATATTGTTATAGGTATGTTTCTAATGATGTTTGAAGTCATTTGGGGGACCAAAGTCGAAAATTTATTTTTTGGTGAACTTTGATGAAATTTGCGTTTGCAGCTTCAGAAGCGTAAATTGACGTTTTCATTTTTGATAAAAAAAACACCAATAAAGGCCTTTTTGCAGAAAATATTTTTATAGGTATGTTTCTAATGATGTTCAGAGTCATTTGGGGGACCAAAGTCGAAAATTTAGTTTTTGGTGAACTTTGATGAAATTTGCGTTTGCAGCTTCAGAAGCGTAAATTTACGTTTTCATTTTTGATCAAAAAAACACGAATAAAGGCCTTTTTGCAGAAAATATTTTTATAGGTATGTTTCTAATGATGTTTAGAGTCATTTGGGGGACCAAAGTCGAAAATTTATTTTTTGGTGAACTTTGATGAAATTTGCGTTTGCAGCTTCAGAAGCGTAAATTGACGTTTTCATTTTTGATAAAAAAAAACACCAATAAAGGCCTTTTTGCAGAAAATATTTTTATAGGTATGTTTCTAATGATGTTTAGAGTCATTTGGGGGACCAAATTCGAAAATTTATTTTTTGGTGAACTTTGATGAAATTTGCGTTTGCAGCTTCAGAAGCGTGAATTGACGTTTTCATTTTTGATCAAAAAAACACGAATAAAGGCCTTTTTGCAGAAAATATTTTTATAGGTATGTTTCTAATGATGTTTAGAGTCATTTGGGGGACCAAAGTCGAAAATTTATTTTTTGGTGAACTTTGATGAAATTTGCGTTTGCAGCTTCAGAAGCGTAAATTGACGTTTTCATTTTTGATAAAAAAAACACGAATAAAGGCCTTTTTGCAGAAAATATTTTTATAGGTATGTTTCTAATGATGTTTAGAGTCATTTGGGGGACCAAAGTCGAAAATTTATTTTTTGGTGAACTTTGATGAAATTTGCGTTTGCAGCTTCAGAAGCGTAAATTGACGTTTTCATTTTTGATAAAAAAAACACGAATAAAGGCCTTTTTGCAGAAAATATTTTTATAGGTATGTTTCTAATGATGTTTAGAGTCATTTGGGGGACCAAAGTCGAAAATTTATTTTTTGGTGAACTTTGATGAAATTTGCGTTTGCAGCTTCAGAAGCGTAAATTGACGTTTTCATTTTTGATCCAAAAAACACGAATAAAGGCCTTTTTGCAGAAAATATTTTTATAGGTATGTTTTTAATGATGTTTAGAGTCATTTGGGGGACCAAAGTCGAAAATTTATTTTTTGGTGAACTTTGATGAAATTTGCGTTTGCAGCTTCAGAAGCGTAAATTGACGTTTTCATTTTTGATAAAAAAAACACGAATAAAGGCCTTTTTGCAGAAAATATTTTTATAGGTATGTTTCTAATGATGTTTAGAGTCATTTGGGGGACCAAAGTCGAAAATTTATTTTTTGGTGAACTTTGATGAAATTTGCGTTTGCAGCTTCAGAAGCGTAAATTGACGTTTTCATTTTTGATAAAAAAAACACGAATAAAGGCCTTTTTGCAGAAAATATTTTTATAGGTATGTTTCTAATGATGTTTAGAGTCATTTGGGGGACCAAAGTCGAAAATTTATTTTTTGGTGAACTTTGATGAAATTTGCGTTTGCAGCTTCAGAAGCGTAAATTGACGTTTTCATTTTTGATCCAAAAAACACGAATAAAGGCCTTTTTGCAGAAAATATTTTTATAGGTATGTTTCTAATGATGTTTAGAGTCATTTGGGGGACCAAAGTCGAAAATTTATTTTTTGGTGAACTTTGATAAAATTTGCGTTTGCAGCTTCAGAAGCGTAAATTGACGTTTTCATTTTTGATAAAAAAAACACGAATAAAGGCCTTTTTGCAGAAAATATTTTTATAGGTATGTTTCTAATGATGTTTAGAGTCATTTGGGGGACCAAAGTCGAAAATTTATTTTTTGGTGAACTTTGATGAAATTTGCGTTTGCAGCTTCAGAAGCGTAAATTGACGTTTTCATTTTTGATCAAAAAAACACGAATAAAGGCCTTTTTGCAGAAAATATTTTTATAGGTATGTTTCTAATGATGTTTAGAGTCATTTGGGGGACCAAAGTCGAAAATTTATTTTTTGGTGAACTTTGATGAAATTTGCGTTTGCAGCTTCAGAAGCGTAAATTGACGTTTTCATTTTTGATAAAAAAAAACACGAATAAAGGCCTTTTTGCAGAAAATATTTTTATAGGTATGTTTCTAATGATGTTTAGAGTCATTTGGGGGACCAAAGTCGAAAATTTATTTTTTGGTGAACTTTGATGAAATTTGCGTTTGCAGCTTCAGAAGCGTAAATTGACGTTTTCATTTTTGATCAAAAAAACACGAATAAAGGCCTTTTTGCAGAAAATATTTTTATAGGTATGTTTCTAATGATGTTTAGAGTCATTTGGGGGACCAAAGTCTAAAATTTATTTTTTGGTGAACTTTGATGAAATTTGCGTTTGCAGCTTCAGAAGCGTAAATTGACGTTTTCATTTTTGATAAAAAAACACGAATAAAGGCCTTTTTGCAGAAAATATTTTTATAGGTATGTTTCTAATGATGTTTAGAGTCATTTGGGGGACCAAAGTCGAAAATTTATTTTTTGGTGAACTTTGATGAAATTTGCGTTTGCAGCTTCAGAAGCGTAAATTGACGTTTTCATTTTTGATAAAAAAAACACGAATAAAGGCCTTTTTGCAGAAAATATTTTTATAGGTATGTTTCTAATGATGTTTAGAGTCATTTGGGGGACCAAAGTCGAAAATTTATTTTTTGGTGAATTTTGATGAAATTTGCGTTTGCAGCTTCAGAAGCGTAAATTGACGTTTTCATTTTTGATCAAAAAAACACGAATAAAGGCCTTTTTGCAGAAAATATTTTTATAGGTATGTTTCTAATGATGTTTAGAGTCATTTGGGGGACCAAAGTCGAAAATTTATTTTTTGGTGAACTTTGATGAAATTTGCGTTTGCAGCTTCAGAAGCGTAAATTGACGTTTTCATTTTTGATAAAAAAAACACGAATAAAGGCCTTTTTGCAGAAAATATTTTTATAGGTATGTTTCTAATGATGTTTAGAGACTTTTGGGGGACCAAAATCGAAAATTTATTTTTTGGTGAACTTTGATGAAATTTGCGTTTGCAGCTTCAGAAGCGTAAATTGACGTTTTCATTTTTGATCAAAAAAACACGAATAAAGGCCTTTTTGCAGAAAATATTTTTATAGGTATGTTTCTAATGATGTTTACAGTCATTTGGGGGACCAAAGTCGAAAATTTATTTTTTGGTGAACTTTGATGAAATTTGCGTTTGCAGCTTCAGAAGCGTAAATTGACGTTTTCATTTTTGATCAAAAAAACACGAATAAAGACCTTTTTGCAGAAAATATTTTTATAGGTATGTTTCTAATGATGTTTAGAGTCATTTGGGGGACCAAAGTCGAAAATTTATTTTTTGGTGAACTTTGATGAAATTTGCGTTTGCAGCTTCAGAAGCGTAAATTGACGTTTTCATTTTTGATAAAAAAACACGAATAAAGGCCTTTTTGCAGAAAATATTTTTATAGGTATGTTTCTAATGATGTTTAGAGTCATTTGGGGGACCAAAGTCGAAAATTTATTTTTTGGTGAACTTTGATGAAATTTGCGTTTGCAGCTTCAGAAGCGTAAATTGACGTTTTCATTTTTGATAAAAAAAACACGAATAAAGGCCTTTTTGCAGAAAATATTTTTATAGGTATGTTTCTAATGATGTTTAGAGTCATTTGGGGGACCAAAGTCGAAAATTTATTTTTTGGTGAATTTTGATGAAATTTGCGTTTGCAGCTTCAGAAGCGTAAATTGACGTTTTCATTTTTGATCAAAAAAACACGAATAAAGGCCTTTTTGCAGAAAATATTTTTATAGGTATGTTTCTAATGATGTTTAGAGTCATTTGGGGGACCAAAGTCGAAAATTTATTTTTTGGTGAACTTTGATGAAATTTGCGTTTGCAGCTTCAGAAGCGTAAATTGACGTTTTCATTTTTGATAAAAAAAACACGAATAAAGGCCTTTTTGCAGAAAATATTTTTATAGGTATGTTTCTAATGATGTTTTGAGACTTTTGGGGGACCAAAATCGAAAATTTATTTTTTGGTGAACTTTGATGAAATTTGCGTTTGCAGCTTCAGAAGCGTAAATTGACGTTTTCATTTTTGATCAAAAAAACACGAATAAAGGCCTTTTTGCAGAAAATATTTTTATAGGTATGTTTCTAATGATGTTAAGAGTCATTTGGGGGACAAAATTCGAAAATTTATTTTTTGGTGAACTTTGATGAAATTTGCGTTTGCAGCTTCAGAAGCGTAAATTGACGTTTTCATTTTTGATAAAAAAAACACGAATAAAGGCCTTTTTGCAGAAAATATTTTTATAGGTATGTTTCTAATGATGTTTAGAGTCATTTGGGGGACCAAAGTCGAAAATTTATTTTTTGGTGAACTTAGATGAAATTTGCGTTTGCAGCTTCAGAAGCGTAAATTGACGTTTTCATTTTTGATAAAAAAAACACGAATAAAGGCCTTTTTGCAGAAAATATTTTTATAGGTATGTTTCTTATGATGTTTAGAGTCATTTGGGGGACCAAAGTCGAAAATTTATTTTTTGGTGAACTTTGATGAAATTTGCGTTTGCAGCTTCAGAAGCGTAAATTGACGTTTTCATTTTTGATAAAAAAAAACACGAATAAAGGCCTTTTTGCAGAAAATATTTGTATAGGTATGTCTCTAATGATGTTTAGAGTCATTTGGGGGACCAAAGTCGAAAATTTATTTTTTGGTGAACTTTGATGAAATTTGCGTTTGCAGCTTCAGAAGCGTAAATTGACGTTTTCATTTTTGATCAAAAAAAGACGAATAAAGGCCTTTTTGCAGAAAATATGTTTATAGGTATGTTTCTAATTATGTTTAGAGTCATTTGGGGGACCAAAGTCGAAAATTTATTTTTTGGTGAACTTTGATGAAATTTGCGTTTGCAGCTTCAGAAGCGTAAATTGACGTTTTCATTTTGCATAAAAAAAAACACGAATAAAGGCCTTTTTGCAGAAAATATTTTTATAGGTATGTTTCTAATGATGTTTAGAGTCATTTGGGGGACCAAAGTCGAAAATTTATTTTTTGGTGAACTTTGATGAAATTTGCGTTTGCAGCTTCAGAAGCGTAAATTGACGTTTTCATTTTGCATAAAAAAAACACGAATAAAGGCATTTTTGCAGAAAATATTTTTATAGGTATGTTTCTAATGATGTTTAGAGTCATTTGGGGGACCAAAGTCGAAAATTTATTTTTTGGTGAACTTTGATGAAATTTGCGTTTGCAGCTTCAGAAGCGTAAATTGACGTTTTCATTTTTGATAAAAAAAACACGAATAAAGGCCTTTTTGCAGAAAATATTTTTATAGGTATGTTTCTAATGATGTTTAGAGACTTTTGGGGGACCAAAATCGAAAATTTATTTTTTGGTGAACTTTGATGAAATTTGCGTTTGCAGCTTCAGAAGCGTAAATTGACGTTTTCATTTTTGATCAAAAAAACACGAATAAAGGCCTTTTTGCAGAAAATATTTTTATAGGTATGTTTCTAATGATGTTTACAGTCATTTGGGGGACCAAAGTCGAAAATTTATTTTTTGGTGAACTTTGATGAAATTTGCGTTTGCAGCTTCAGAAGCGTAAATTGACGTTTTCATTTTTGATCAAAAAAACACGAATAAAGGCCTTTTTGCAGAAAATATTTTTATAGGTATGTTTCTAATGATGTTTAGAGTCATTTGGGGGACCAAAGTCGAAAATTTATTTTTTGGTGAACTTTGATGAAATTTGCGTTTGCAGCTTCAGAAGCGTAAATTGACGTTTTCATTTTTGATAAAAAAACACGAATAAAGGCCTTTTTGCAGAAAATATTTTTATAGGTATGTTTCTAATGATGTTTAGAGTCATTTGGGGGACCAAAGTCGAAAATTTATTTTTTGGTGAACTTTGATGAAATTTGCGTTTGCAGCTTCAGAAGCGTAAATTGACGTTTTCATTTTTGATCAAAAAAACACGAATAAAGGCCTTTTTGCAGAAAATATTTTTATAGGTATGTTTCTAATGATGTTTAGAGTCATTTGGGGGACCAAAGTCGAAAATTTATTTTTTGGTGAATTTTGATGAAATTTGCGTTTGCAGCTTCAGAAGCGTAAATTGACGTTTTCATTTTTGATCAAAAAAACACGAATAAAGGCCTTTTTGCAGAAAATATTTTTATAGGTATGTTTCTAATGATGTTTAGAGTCATTTGGGGGACCAAAGTCGAAAATTTATTTTTTGGTGAACTTTGATGAAATTTGCGTTTGCAGCTTCAGAAGCGTAAATTGACGTTTTCATTTTTGATAAAAAAAACACGAATAAAGGCCTTTTTGCAGAAACTATTTTTATAGGTATGTTTCTAATGATGTTTAGAGACTTTTGGGGGACCAAAATCGAAAATTTATTTTTTGGTGAACTTTGATGAAATTTGCGTTTGCAGCTTCAGAAGCGTAAATTGACGTTTTCATTTTTGATCAAAAAAACACGAATAAAGGCCTTTTTGCAGAAAATATTTTTATAGGTATGTTTCTAATGATGTTTAGAGTCATTTGGGGGACCAAATTCGAAAATTTATTTTTTGGTGAACTTTGATGAAATTTGCGTTTGCAGCTTCAGAAGCGTAAATTGACGTTTTCATTTTTGATCAAAAAAAGACGAATAAAGGCCTTTTTGCAGAAAATATGTTTATAGGTATGTTTCTAATTATGTTTAGAGTCATTTGGGGGACCAAAGTCGAAAATTTATTTTTTGGTGAACTTTGATGAAATTTGCGTTTGCAGCTTCAGAAGCGTAAATTGACGTTTTCATTTTGCATAAAAAAAAACACGAATAAAGGCCTTTTTGCAGAAAATATTTTTATAGGTATGTTTCTAATGATGTTTAGAGTCATTTGGGGGACCAAAGTCGAAAATTTATTTTTTGGTGAACTTTGATGAAATTTGCGTTTGCAGCTTCAGAAGCGTAAATTGACGTTTTCATTTTGCATAAAAAAAACACGAATAAAGGCATTTTTGCAGAAAATATTTTTATAGGTATGTTTCTAATGATGTTTAGAGTCATTTGGGGGACCAAAGTCGAAAATTTATTTTTTGGTGAACTTTGATGAAATTTGCGTTTGCAGCTTCAGAAGCGTAAATTGACGTTTTCATTTTTGATAAAAAAAAACACGAATAAAGGCCTTTTTGCAGAAAATATTTTTATAGGTATGTTTCTAATGATGTTTAGAGACTTTTGGGGGACCAAAATCGAAAATTTATTTTTTGGTGAACTTTGATGAAATTTGCGTTTGCAGCTTCAGAAGCGTAAATTGACGTTTTCATTTTGCATCAAAAAAACACGAATAAAGGCCTTTTTGCAGAAAATATTTTTATAGGTATGTTTCTAATGATGTTTACAGTCATTTGGGGGACCAAAGTCGAAAATTTATTTTTTGGTGAACTTTGATGAAATTTGCGTTTGCAGCTTCAGAAGCGTAAATTGACGTTTTCATTTTTGATAAAAAAAACACGAATAAAGGCCTTTTTGCAGAAAATATTTTTATAGGTATGTTTCTAATGATGTTTAGAGTCATTTGGGGGACCAAAGTCGAAAATTTATTTTTTGGTGAACTTTGATGAAATTTGCGTTTGCAGCTTCAGAAGCGTAAATTGACGTTTTCATTTTTGATAAAAAAACACGAATAAAGGCCTTTTTGCAGAAAATATTTTTATAGGTATGTTTCTAATGATGTTTAGAGTCATTTGGGGGACCAAAGTCGAAAATTTATTTTTTGGTGAACTTTGATGAAATTTGCGTTTGCAGCTTCAGAAGCGTAAATTGACGTTTTCATTTTTGATAAAAAAAACACGAATAAAGGCCTTTTTGCAGAAAATATTTTTATAGGTATGTTTCTAATGATGTTTAGAGTCATTTGGGGGACCAAAGTCGAAAATTTATTTTTTGGTGAATTTTGATGAAATTTGCGTTTGCAGCTTCAGAAGCGTAAATTGACGTTTTCATTTTTGATCAAAAAAACACGAATAAAGGCCTTTTTGCAGAAAATATTTTTATAGGTATGTTTCTAATGATGTTTAGAGTCATTTGGGGGACCAAAGTCGAAAATTTATTTTTTGGTGAACTTTGATGAAATTTGCGTTTGCAGCTTCAGAAGCGTAAATTGACGTTTTCATTTTTGATAAAAAAAACTCGAATAAAGGCCTTTTTGCAGAAAATATTTTTATAGGTATGTTTCTAATGATGTTTAGAGACTTTTGGGGGACCAAAATCGAAAATTTATTTTTTGGTGAACTTTGATGAAATTTGCGTTTGCAGCTTCAGAAGCGTAAATTGACGTTTTCATTTTTGATCAAAAAAACACGAATAAAGGCCTTTTTGCAGAAAATATTTTTATAGGTATGTTTCTAATGATGTTTAGAGTCATTTGGGGGACCAAATTCGAAAATTTATTTTTTGGTGAACTTTGATGAAATTTGCGTTTGCAGCTTCAGAAGCGTAAATTGACGTTTTCATTTTTGATCAAAAAAACACGAATAAAGGCCTTTTTGCAGAAAATATTTTTATAGGTATGTTTCTAATGATGTTTAGAGTCATTTGGGGGACCAAAGTCGAAAATTTATTTTTTGGTGAACTTAGATGAAATTTGCGTTTGCAGCTTCAGAAGCGTAAATTGACGTTTTCATTTTTGATAAAAAAAACACGAATAAAGGCCTTTTTGCAGAAAATATTTTTATAGGTATGTTTCTAATGATGTTTAGAGTCATTTGGGGGACCAAAGTCGAAAATTTATTTTTTGGTGAACTTTGATGAAATTTGCGTTTGCAGCTTCAGAAGCGTAAATTGACGTTTTCATTTTTGATAAAAAAAACACGAATAAAGGCCTTTTTGCAGAAAATATTTGTATAGGTATGTTTCTAATGATGTTTAGAGTCATTTGGGGGACCAAAGTCGAAAATTTATTTTTTGGTGAACTTTGATGAAATTTGCGTTTGCAGCTTCAGAAGCGTAAATTGACGTTTTCATTTTTGATCAAAAAAAGACGAATAAAGGCCTTTTTGCAGAAAATATGTTTATAGGTATGTTTCTAATTATGTTTAGAGTCATATGGGGGACCAAAGTCGAAAATTTATTTTTTGGTGAACTTTGATGAAATTTGCGTTTGCAGCTTCAAGAAGCGTAAATTGACGTTTTAATTTTTGATAAAAAAAAACACGAATAAAGGCCTTTTTGCAGAAAATATTTTTATAGGTATGTTTCTTATGATGTTTAGAGTCATTTGGGGGACCAAAGTCGAAAATTTATTTTTTGGTGAACTTTGATGAAATTTGCGTTTGCAGCTTCAGAAGCGTAAATTGACGTTTTCATTTTGCATAAAAAAAAACACGAATAAAGGCCTTTTTGCAGAAAATATTTTTATAGGTATGTTTCTAATGATGTTTAGAGTCATTTGGGGGACCAAAGTCGAAAATTTATTTTTTGGTGAACTTTGATGAAATTTGCGTTTGCAGCTTCAGAAGCGTAAATTGACGTTTTCATTTTGCATAAAAAAAACACGAATAAAGGCATTTTTGCAGAAAATATTTTTATAGGTATGTTTCTAATGATGTTTAGAGTCATTTGGGGGACCAAAGTCGAAAATTTATTTTTTGGTGAACTTTGATGAAATTTGCGTTTGCAGCTTCAGAAGCGTAAATTGACGTTTTCATTTTTGATAAAAAAAACACCAATAAAGGCCTTTTTGCAGAAAATATTTTTATAGATATGTTTCTAATGATGTTTAGAGTCATGTGGGGGACCAAAGTCGAAAATTTATTTTTTGGTGAACTTTGATGAAATTTGCGTTTGCAGCTTCAGAAGCGTAAATTGACGTTTTCATTTTGCATCAAAAAAACACGAATAAAGGCCTTTTAGCAGAAAATATTTTTATAGGTATGTTTCTAATGATGTTTAGAGTCATTTGGGGGACCAAAGTCGAAAATTTATTTTTTGGTGAACTTTGATGAAATTTGCGTTTGCAGCTTCAGAAGCGTAAATTGACGTTTTCATTTTTGATCAAAAAAACACGAATAAAGGCCTTTTTGCAGAAAATATTTTCATAGGTATGTTTCTAATGATGTTTAGAGTCATTTGGGGGACCAAAGTCGAAAATTTATTTTTTGGTGAACTTTGATGAAATTTGCGTTTGCAGCTTCAGAAGCGTAAATTGACGTTTTCATTTTTGATAAAAAAAACACGAATAAAGGCCTTTTTGCAGAAAATATTTTTATAGGTATGTTTCTAATGATGTTTAGAGTCATTTGGGGGACCAAAGTCGAAAATTTATTTTTTGGTGAACTTTGATGAAATTTGCGTTTGCAGCTTCAGAAGCGTAAATTGACGTTTTCATTTTGAATAAAAAAAACACGAATAAAGGCCTTTTTGCAGAAAATATTTTTATAGGTATGTTTCTAATGATGTTTAGAGTCATTTGGGGGACCAAAGTCGAAAATTTATTTTTTGGTGAACTTTGATGAAATTTGCGTTTGCAGCTTCAGAAGCGTAAATTGACGTTTTCATTTTTGATAAAAAAAACACGAATAAAGGCCTTTTTGCAGAAAATATTTTTATAGGTATGTTTCTAATGATGTTTAGAGTCATTTGGGGGACCAAAGTCGAAAATTTATTTTTTGGTGAACTTTGATGAAATTTGCGTTTGCAGCTTCAGAAGCGTAAATTGACGTTTTCATTTTTGATAAAAAAAAACACGAATAAAGGCCTTTTTGCAGAAAATATTTTTATAGGTATGTTTCTAATGATGTTTACAGTCATTTGGGGGACCAAAGTCGAAAATTTATGTTTTGGTGAACTTTGATGAAATTTGCGTTTGCAGCTTCAGAAGCGTAAATTGACGTTTTCATTTTTGATCAAAAAACACGAATAAAGGCCTTTTTGCAGAAAATATTTTTATAGGTATGTTTCTAATGATGTTTAGAGTCATTTGGGGGACCAAAGTCGAAAATTTATTTTTTGGTGAACTTTGATGAAATTTGCGTTTGCAGCTTCAGAAGCGTAAATTGACGTTTTCATTTTGCATAAAAAAAACACGAATAAAGGCATTTTTGCAGAAAATATTTTTATAGGTATGTTTCTAATGATGTTTAGAGTCATTTGGGGGACCAAAGTCGAAAATTTATTTTTTGGTGAACTTTGATGAAATTTGCGTTTGCAGCTTCAGAAGCGTAAATTGACGTTTTCATTTTTGATAAAAAAAACACCAATAAAGGCCTTTTTGCAGAAAATATTTTTATAGGTATGTTTCTAATGATGTTTAGAGTCATTTGGGGGACCAAAGTCGAAAATTTAGTTTTTGGTGAACTTTGATGAAATTTGCGTTTGCAGCTTCAGAAGCGTAAATTGACGTTTTCATTTTGCATCAAAAAAACACGAATAAAGGCCTTTTTGCAGAAAATATTTTTATAGGTATGTTTCTAATGATGTTTAGAGTCATTTGGGGGACCAAAGTCGAAAATTTATTTTTTGGTGAACTTTGATGAAATTTGCGTTTGCAGCTTCAGAAGCGTAAATTGACGTTTTCATTTTTGATAAAAAAAACACGAATAAAGGCCTTTTTGCAGAAAATATTTTCATAGGTATGTTTCTAATGATGTTTAGAGTCATTTGGGGGACCAAAGTCGAAAATTTATTTTTTGGTGAACTTTGATGAAATTTGCGTTTGCAGCTTCAGAAGCGTAAATTGACGTTTTCATTTTTGATCAAAAAAACACGAATAAAGGCCTTTTTGCAGAAAATATTTTTATAGGTATGTTTCTAATGATGTTTAGAGTCATTTGGGGGACCAAAGTCGAAAATTTATTTTTTGGTGAACTTTGATGAAATTTGCGTTTGCAGCTTCAGAAGCGTAAATTGACGTTTTCATTTTGCATAAAAAAAACACGAATAAAGGCCTTTTTGCAGAAAATATTTTTATAGGTATGTTTCTAATGATGTTTAGAGTCATTTGGGGGACCAAAGTCGAAAATTTATTTTTTGGTGAACTTTGATGAAATTTGCGTTTGCAGCTTCAGAAGCGTAAATTGACGTTTTCATTTTTGATAAAAAAAACACGAATAAAGGCCTTTTTGCAGAAAATATTTTTATAGGTATGTTTCTAATGATGTTTAGAGTCATTTGGGGGACCAAAGTCGAAAATTTATTTTTTGGTGAACTTTGATGAAATTTGCGTTTGCAGCTTCAGAAGCGTAAATTGACGTTTTCATTTTTGATAAAAAAAAACACGAATAAAGGCCTTTTTGCAGAAAATATTTTTATAGGTATGTTTCTAATGATGTTTACAGTCATTTGGGGGACCAAAGTCGAAAATTTATGTTTTGGTGAACTTTGATGAAATTTGCGTTTGCAGCTTCAGAAGCGTAAATTGACGTTTTCATTTTTGATCAAAAAACACGAATAAAGGCCTTTTTGCAGAAAATATTTTTATAGGTATGTTTCTAATGATGTTTAGAGTCATTTGGGGGACCAAAGTCGAAAATTTATTTTTTGGTGAACTTTGATGAAATTTGCGTTTGCAGCTTCAGAAGCGTAAATTGACGTTTTCATTTTTGATCAAAAAAACACGAATAAAGGCCTTTTTGCAGAAAATATTTTTATAGGTATGTTTCTAATGATGTTTAGAGTCATTTGGGGGACCAAAGTCGAAACTTTATTTTTTGGTGATCTTTGATGAAATTTGCGTTTGCAGCTTCAGAAGCGTAAATTGACGTTTTCATTTTGCATAAAAAAAAACACGAATAAAGGCCTTTTTGCAGAAAATATTTTTATAGGTATGTTTCTAATGATGTTTAGAGTCATTTGGGGGACCAAAGTCGAAAGTTTATTTTTTGGTGAACTTTGATGAAATTTGCGTTTGCAGCTTCAGAAGCGTAAATTGACGTTTTCATTTTTGATCAAAAAAACACGAATAAAGGCCTTTTTGCAGAAAATATTTTTATAGGTATGTTTCTAATGATGTTTAGAGTCATTTGGGGGACCAAAGTCGAAAATTTATTTTTTGGTGAACTTTGATGAAATTTGCGTTTGCAGCTTTAGAAGCGTAAATTGACGTTTTCATTTTTGATAAAAAAAAACACCAATAAAGGCCTTTTTGCAGAAAATATTTTTATAGGTATGTTTCTAATGATGTTTAGAGTCATTTGGGGGACCAAAGTCGAAAATTTATTTTTTGGTGAACTTTGATGAAATTTGCGTTTGCAGCTTCAGAAGCGTAAATTGACGTTTTCATTTTGCATCAAAAAAACACGAATAAAGGCCTTTTTGCAGAAAATATTTTTATAGGTATGTTTCTAATGATGTTTAGAGTCATTTGGGGGACCAAAGTCGAAAATTTATTTTTTGGTGAACTTTGATGAAATTTGCGTTTGCAGCTTCAGAAGCGTAAATTGACGTTTTCATTTTTGATCAAAAAAACACGAATAAAGGCCTTTTTGCAGAAAATATTTTTATAGGTATGTTTCTAATGATGTTTAGAGTCATTTGGGGGACCAAAGTCGAAAATTTATTTTTTGGTGAACTTTGATGAAATTTGCGTTTGCAGCTTCAGAAGCGTAAATTGACGTTTTCATTTTGTATAAAAAAAACACGAATAAAGGCCTTTTTGCAGAAAATATTTTTATAGGTATGTTTCTAATGATGTTTAGAGTCATTTGGGGGACCAAAGTCGAAAATTTATTTTTTGGTGAACTTTGATGAAATTTGCGTTTGCAGCTTCAGAAGCGTAAATTGACGTTTTCATTTTTGATAAAAAAAACACGAATAAAGGCCTTTTTGCAGAAAATATTTTTATAGGTATGTTTCTAATGATGTTTAGAGTCATTTGGGGGACCAAAGTCGAAAATTTATTTTTTGGTGAACTTTGATGAAATTTGCGTTTGCAGCTTCAGAAGCGTAAATTGACGTTTTCATTTTTGATAAAAAAAAAAACACGAATAAAGGCCTTTTTGCAGAAAATATTTTTATAGGTATGTTTCTAATGATGTTTACAGTCATTTGGGGGACCAAAGTCGAAAATTTATGTTTTGGTGAACTTTGATGAAATTTGCGTTTGCAGCTTCAGAAGCGTAAATTGACGTTTTCATTTTTGATCAAAAAACACGAATAAAGGCCTTTTTGCAGAAAATATTTTTATAGGTATGTTTCTAATGATGTTCAGAGTCATTTGGGGGACCAAAGTCGAAAATTTATTTTTTGGTGAACTTTGATGAAATTTGCGTTTGCAGCTTCAGAAGCGTAAATTGACGTTTTCATTTTGCATAAAAAAAACACGAATAAAGGCCTTTTTGCAGAAAATATTTTTATAGGTATGTTTCTAATGATGTTTAGAGTCATTTGGGGGACCAAAGTCGAAAATTTATTTTTTGGTGAACTTTGATGAAATTTGCGTTTGCAGCTTCAGAAGCGTAAATTGACGTTTTCATTTTTGATAAAAAAAACACGAATAAAGGCCTTTTTGCAGAAAATATTTTTATAGGTATGTTTCTAATGATGTTTAGAGTCATTTGGGGGACCAAAGTCGAAAATTTATTTTTTGGTGAACTTTGATGAAATTTGCGTTTGCAGCTTCAGAAGCGTAAATTGACGTTTTCATTTTTGATAAAAAAAAACACGAATAAAGGCCTTTTTGCAGAAAATATTTTTATAGGTATGTTTCTAATGATGTTTAGTCATTTGGGGGACCAAAGTCGAAAATTTATGTTTTGGTGAACTTTGATGAAATTTGCGTTTGCAGCTTCAGAAGCGTAAATTGACGTTTTCATTTTTGATCAAAAAAACACGAATAAAGGCCTTTTTGCAGAAAATATTTTTATAGGTATGTTTCTAATGATGTTTAGAGTCATTTGGGGGACCAAAGTCGAACATTTATTTTTTGGTGAACTTTGATGAAATTTGCGTTTGCAGCTTCAGAAGCGTAAATTGACGTTTTCATTTTGCATAAAAAAAACACGAATAAAGGCCTTTTTGCAGAAAATATTTTTATAGGTATGTTTCTAATGATGTTTAGAGTCATTTGGGGGACCAAAGTCGAAAATTTATTTTTTGGTGAACTTTGATGAAATTTGCGTTTGCAGCTTCAGAAGCGTAAATTGACGTTTTCATTTTTGATAAAAAAAACACGAATAAAGGCCTTTTTGCAGAAAATATTTTTATAGGTATGTTTCTAATGATGTTTAGAGTCATTTGGGGGACCAAAGTCGAAAATTTATTTTTTGGTGAACTTTGATGAAATTTGCGTTTGCAGCTTCAGAAGCGTAAATTGACGTTTTCATTTTTGATAAAAAAAAACACGAATAAAGGCCTTTTTGCAGAAAATATTTTTATAGGTATGTTTGTAATGATGTTTAGTCATTTGGGGGACCAAAGTCGAAAATTTATGTTTTGGTGAACTTTGATGAAATTTGCGTTTGCAGCTTCAGAAGCGTAAATTGACGTTTTCATTTTTGATCAAAAAAACACGAATAAAGGCCTTTTTGCAGAAAATAGTTTTATAGGTATGTTTCTAATGATGTTTAGAGTCATTTGGGGGACCAAAGTCGAAAATTTATTTTTTGGTGAACTTTGATGAAATTTGCGTTTGCAGCTTCAGAAGCGTAAATTGACGTTTTCATTTTTGATCAAAAAAACACGAATAAAGGCCTTTTTGCAGAAAATATTTTTATAGGTATGTTTCTAATGATGTTTAGAGTCATTTGGGGGACCAAAGTCGAAAATTTATTTTTTGGTGAACTTTGATGAAATTTGCGTTTGCAGCTTCAGAAGCGTAAATTGACGTTTTCATTTTTGATCAAAAAAACACGAATAAAGGCCTTTTTGCAGAAAATATTTTTATAGGTATGTTTCTAATTATGTTTAGAGTCATTTGGGGGACCAAAGTCGAAAATTTATTTTTTGGTGAACTTTGATGAAATTTGCGTTTGCAGCTTCAGAAGCGTAAATTGACGTTTTCATTTTTGATCAAAAAAACACGAATAAAGGCCTTTTTGCAGAAAATATTTTTATAGGTATGTTTCTTATGATGTTTAGAGTCATTTGGGGGACCAAAGTCGAAAATTTATTTTTTGGTGAACTTTGATGAAATTTGCGTTTGCAGCTTCAGAAGCGTAAATTGACGTTTTCATTTTTGATCAAAAAAACACGAATAAAGGCCTTTTTGCAGAAAATATTTTTATAGGTATGTTTCTAATGATGTTTAGAGTCATTTGGGGGACCAAAGTCGAAAATTTATTTTTTGGTGAACTTTGATGAAATTTGCGTTTGCAGCTTCAGAAGCGTAAATTGACGTTTTCATTTTTGATAAAAAAAACACCAATAAAGGCCTTTTTGCAGAAAATATTTTTATAGGTATGTTTCTAATGATGTTTACAGTCATTTGGGGGACCAAAGTCGAAAATTTATGTTTTGGTGAACTTTGATGAAATTTGCGTTTGCAGCTTCAGAAGCGTAAATTGACGTTTTCATTTTTGATCAAAAAACACGAATAAAGGCCTTTTTGCAGAAAATATTTTTATAGGTATGTTTCTAATGATGTTTAGAGTCATTTGGGGGACCAAAGTCGAAAATTTATTTTTTGGTGAACTTTGATGAAATTTGCGTTTGCAGCTTCAGAAGCGTAAATTGACGTTTTCATTTTGCATAAAAAAAACACGAATAAAGGCCTTTTTGCAGAAAATATTTTTATAGGTATGTTTCTAATGATGTTTAGAGTCATTTGGGGGACCAAAGTCGAAAATTTATTTTTTGGTGAACTTTGATGAAATTTGCGTTTGCAGCTTCAGAAGCGTAAATTGACGTTTTCATTTTGCATAAAAAAAACACGAATAAAGGCCTTTTTGCAGAAAATATTTTTATAGGTATGTTTCTAATTATGTTTAGAGTCATTTGGGGGACCAAAGTCGAAAATTTATTTTTTGGTGAACTTTGATGAAATTTGCGTTTGCAGCTTCAGAAGCGTAAATTGACCTTTTCATTTTTGATAAAAAAAACACGAATAAAGGCCTTTTTGCAGAAAATATTTTTATAGGTATGTTTCTTATGATGTTTAGAGTCATTTGGGGGACCAAAGTCGAAAATTTATTTTTTGGTGAACTTTGATGAAATTTGCGTTTGCAGCTTCAGAAGCGTAAATTGACGTTTTCATTTTTGATCAAAAAAACACGAATAAAGGCCTTTTTGCAGAAAATATTTTTATAGGTATGTTTCTAATGATGTTTAGAGTCATTTGGGGGACCAAAGTCGAAAATTTATTTTTTGGTGAACTTTGATGAAATTTGCGTTTGCAGCTTCAGAAGCGTAAATTGACGTTTTCATTTTTGATAAAAAAAACACCAAAAAAGGCCTTTTTGCAGAAAATATTTTTATAGGTATGTTTCTAATGATGTTTAGAGTCATTTGGGGGACCAAAGTCGAAAATTTATTTTTTGGTGAACTTTGATGAAATTTGCGTTTGCAGCTTCAGAAGCGTAAATTGACGTTTTCATTTTGCATCAAAAAAACACGAATAAAGGCCTTTTTGCAGAAAATATTTTTATAGGTATGTTTCTAATGATGTTTAGAGTCATTTGGGGGACCAAAGTCGAAAATTTATTTTTTGGTGAACTTTGATGAAATTTGCGTTTGCAGCTTCAGAAGCGTAAATTGACGTTTTCATTTTTGATCAAAAAAACACGAATAAAGGCCTTTTTGCAGAAAATATTTTTATAGGTATGTTTCTAATGATGTTTAGAGTCATTTGGGGGACCAAAGTCGAAAATTTATTTTTTGGTGAACTTTGATGAAATTTGCGTTTGCAGCTTCAGAAGCGTAAATTGACGTTTTCATTTTGCATAAAAAAACACGAATAAAGGCCTTTTTGCAGAAAATATTTTTATAGGTATGTTTCTAATGATGTTTAGAGTCATTTGGGGGACCAAAGTCGAAAATTTATTTTTTGGTGAACTTTGATGAAATTTGCGTTTGCAGCTTCAGAAGCGTAAATTGACGTTTTCATTTTTGATAAAAAAAACACGAATAAAGGCCTTTTTGCAGAAAATATTTTTATAGGTATGTTTCTAATGATGTTTAGAGTCATTTGGGGGACCAAAGTCGAAAATTTATTTTTTGGTGAACTTTGATGAAATTTGCGTTTGCAGCTTCAGAAGCGTAAATTGACGTTTTCATTTTTGATCAAAAAACACGAATAAAGGCCTTTTTGCAGAAAATATTTTTATAGGTATGTTTCTAATGATGTTTAGAGTCATTTGGGGGACCAAAGTCGAAAATTTATTTTTTGGTGAACTTTGATGAAATTTGCGTTTGCAGCTTCAGAAGCGTAAATTGACGTTTTCATTTTGCATAAAAAAAACACGAATAAAGGCCTTTTTGCAGAAAATATTTTTATAGGTATGTTTCTAATGATGTTTAGAGTCATTTGGGGGACCAAAGTCGAAAATTTATTTTTTGTCGAACTTTGATGAAATTTGCGTTTGCAGCTTCAGAAGCGTAAATTGACGTTTTCATTTTTGATAAAAAAAACACGAATAAAGGCCTTTTTGCAGAAAATATTTTTATAGGTATGTCTCTAATGATGTTTAGAGTCATTTGGGGGACCAAAGTCGAAAATTTATTTTTTGGTGAACTTTGATGAAATTTGCGTTTGCAGCTTCAGAAGCGTAAATTGACGTTTTCATTTTTGATAAAAAAAAACACGAATAAAGGCCTTTTTGCAGAAAATATTTTTATAGGTATGTTTCTAATGATGTTTAGTCATTTGGGGGACCAAAGTCGAAAATTTATGTTTTGGTGAACTTTGATGAAATTTGCGTTTGCAGCTTCAGAAGCGTAAATTGACGTTTTAATTTTTGATCAAAAAAACACGAATAAAGGCCTTTTTGCAGAAAATATTTTTATAGGTATGTTTCTAATGATGTTTAGTCATTTGGGGGACCAAAGTCGAAAATTTATGTTTTGGTGAACTTTGATGAAATTTGCGTTTGCAGCTTCAGAAGCGTAAATTGACGTTTTCATTTTTGATAAAAAAAACACGAATAAAGGCCTTTTTGCAGAAAATATTTTTATAGGTATGTTTCTAATGATGTTTAGAGTCATTTGGGGGACCAAAGTCGAAAATTTATTTTTTGGTGAACTTTGATGAAATTTGCGTTTACAGCTTCAGAAGCGTAAATTGACGTTTTCATTTTTGATAAAAAAAACACGAATAAAGGCCTTTTTGCAGAAAATATTTTTATAGGTATGTTTCTAATGATGTTTAGAGTCATTTGGGGGACCAAAGTCGAAAATTTATTTTTTGGTGAACTTTGATGAAATTTGCGTTTGCAGCTTCAGAAGCGTAAATTGACGTTTTCATTTTTGATCAAAAAAACACGAATAAAGGCCTTTTTGCAGAAAATATTTTTATAGGTATGTTTCTAATTATGTTTAGAGTCATTTGGGGGACCAAAGTCGAAAATTTATTTTTTGGTGAACTTTGATGAAATTTGCGTTTGCAGCTTCAGAAGCGTAAATTGACGTTTTCATTTTTGATCAAAAAAACACGAATAAAGGCCTTTTTGCAGAAAATATTTTTATAGGTATGTTTCTTATGATGTTTAGAGTCATTTGGGGGACCAAAGTCGAAAATTTATTTTTTGGTGAACTCTGATGAAATTTGCGTTTGCAGCTTCAGAAGCGTAAATTGACGTTTTCATTTTTGATCAAAAAAACACGAATAAAGGCCTTTTTGCAGAAAATATTTTATAGGTATGTTTCTAATGATGTTTAGAGTCATTTGGGGGACCAAAGTCGAAAATTTATTTTTTGGTGAACTTTGATGAAATTTGCGTTTGCAGCTTCAGAAGCGTAAATTGACGTTTTCATTTTTGATAAAAAAACACCAATAAAGGCCTTTTTGCAGAAAATATTTTTATAGGTATGTTTCTAATGATGTTTAGAGTCATTTGGGGGACCAAAGTCGAAAATTTATTTTTTGGTGAACTTTGATGAAATTTGCGTTTGCAGCTTCAGAAGCGTAAATTGACGTTTTCATTTTGCATCAAAAAAACACGAATAAAGGCCTTTTTGCAGAAAATATTTTTATAGGTATGTTTCTAATGATGTTTAGCGTCATTTGGGGGACCAAAGTCGAAAATTTATTTTTTGGTGAACTTTGATGAAATTTGCGTTTGCAGCTTCAGAAGCGTAAATTGACGTTTTCATTTTTGATAAAAAAACACACGAATAAAGGCCTTTTTGCAGAAAATATTTTATAGGTATGTTTCTAATGATGTTCAGAGTCATTTGGGGGACCAAAGTCGAAAATTTATTTTTTGGTGAACTTTGATGAAATTTGCGTTTGCAGCTTCAGAAGCGTAAATTGACGTTTTCATTTTTGATAAAAAAAACACGAATAAAGGCCTTTTTGCAGAAAATATTTTTATAGGTATGTTTCTAATGATGTTTAGAGTCATTTGGGGGACCAAAGTCGAAAATTTATTTTTTGGTGAACTTTGATGAAATTTGCGTTTGCAGCTTCAGAAGCGTAAATTGACGTTTTCATTTTTGATCAAAAAAACACGAATAAAGGCCTTTTTGCAGAAAATATTTTTATAGGTATGTTTCTAATTATGTTTAGAGTCATTTGGGGGACCAAAGTCGAAAATTTATTTTTTGGTGAACTTTGATGAAATTTGCGTTTGCAGCTTCAGAAGCGTAAATTGACGTTTTCATTTTTGATAAAAAAAACACGAATAAAGGCCTTTTTGCAGAAAATATTTTTATAGGTATGTTTCTTATGATGTTTAGAGTCATTTGGGGACCAAAGTCGAAAATTTATTTTTTGGTGAACTTTGATGAAATTTGCGTTTGCAGCTTCAGAAGCGTAAATTGACGTTTTCATTTTTGATAAAAAAAACACCAATAAAGGCCTTTTTGCAGAAAATATTTTTATAGGTATGTTTCTAATGATGTTTAGAGTCATTTGGGGGACCAAAGTCGAAAATTTATTTTTTGGTGAACTTTGATGAAATTTGCGTTTGCAGCTTCAGAAGCGTAAATTGACGTTTTCATTTTGCATCAAAAAAACACGAATAAAGGCCTTTTTGCAGAAAATATTTTTATAGGTATGTTTCTAATGATGTTTAGCGTCATTTGGGGGACCAAAGTCGAAAATTTATTTTTTGGTGAACTTTGATGAAATTTGCGTTTGCAGCTTCAGAAGCGTAAATTGACGTTTCATTTTTGATAAAAAAACACACGAATAAAGGCCTTTTTGCAGAAAATATTTTATAGGTATGTTTCTAATGATGTTCAGAGTCATTTGGGGGACCAAAGTCGAAAATTTATTTTTTGGTGAACTTTGATGAAATTTGCGTTTGCAGCTTCAGAAGCGTAAATTGACGTTTTCATTTTTGATCAAAAAAACACGAATAAAGGCCTTTTTGCAGAAAATATTTTTATAGGTATGTTTCTAATGATGTTTAGAGTCATTTGGGGGACCAAAGTCGAAAATTTATTTTTTGGTGAACTTTGATGAAATTTGCGTTTGCAGCTTCAGAAGCGTAAATTGACGTTTTCATTTTTGATAAAAAAAACACGAATAAAGGCCCTTGCAGAAAATATTTTTATAGGTATGTTTCTAATGATGTTTAGAGTCATTTGGGGGACCAAAGTCGAAAATTTATTTTTTGGTGAACTTTGATGAAATTGCGTTTGCAGCTTCAGAAGCGTAAATTGACGTTTTCATTTTGATAAAAAAACACGAATAAAGGCCTTTTTGCAGAAAATATTTTTATAGGTATGTTTCTAATGATGTTTAGAGTCATTTGGGGGACCAAAGTCGAAAATTTATTTTTGGTGAACTTTGATGAAATTTGCGTTTGCAGCTTCAGAAGCGTAAATTGACGTTTTCATTTTGATAAAAAAAACACGAATAAAGGCCTTTTTGCAGAAAATATTTTTATAGGTATGTTTCTAATGATGTTTAGAGTCATTTGGGGGACCAAAGTCGAAAATTTATTTTTGGTGAACTTTGATGAAATTTGCGTTTGCAGCTTCAGAAGCGTAAATTGACGTTTTCATTTTTGATCCAAAAAACACGAATAAAGGCCTTTTTGCAGAAAATATTTTTATAGGTATGTTTCTAATGATGTTTAGAGTCATTTGGGGGACCAAAGTCGAAAATTTATTTTTTGGTGAACTTTGATAAAATTTGCGTTTGCAGCTTCAGAAGCGTAAATTGACGTTTTCATTTTTGATAAAAAAAACACGAATAAAGGCCTTTTTGCAGAAAATATTGTTATAGGTATGTTTCTAATGATGTTTAGAGTCATTTGGGGGACCAAAGTCGAAAATTTATTTTTTGGTGAACTTTGATGAAATTTGCGTTTGCAGCTTCAGAAGCGTAAATTGACGTTTTCATTTTTGATCAAAAAAACACGAATAAAGGCCTTTTTGCAGAAAATATTTTTATAGGTATGTTTCTAATGATGTTTAGAGTCATTTGGGGGACCAAAGTCGAAAATTTATTTTTTGGTGAACTTTGATGAAATTTGCGTTTGCAGCTTCAGAAGCGTAAATTGACGTTTTCATTTTTGATAAAAAAAACACGAATAAAGGCCTTTTTGCAGAAAATATTTTTAAAGGTATGTTTCTAATGATGTTTAGAGTCATTTGGGGGACCAAAGTCGAAAATTTATTTTTTGGTGAACTTTGATGAAATTTGCGTTTGCAGCTTCAGAAGCGTAAATTGACGTTTTCATTTTTGATAAAAAAACACGAATAAAGGCCTTTTTGCAGAAAATATTTTATAGGTATGTTTCTAATGATGTTTAGAGTCATTTGGGGGACCAAAGTCGAAAATTATTTTTTGGTGAACTTTGATGAAATTTGCGTTGGCAGCTTCAGAAGCGTAAATTGACGTTTTCATTTTTGATAAAAAAAACACGAATAAAGGCCTTTTTGCAGAAAATATTTTTATAGGTATGTTTCTAATGATGTTTAGAGTCATTTGGGGGACCAAAGTCGAAAATTTATTTTTTGGTGAACTTTGATGAAATTTGCGTTTGCAGCTTCAGAAGCGTAAATTGACGTTTTCATTTTTGATAAAAAAAACACGAATAAAGGCCTTTTTGCAGAAAATATTTTTATAGGTATGTTTCTAATGATGTTTAGAGTCATTTGGGGGACCAAAGTCGAAAATTTATTTTTTGGTGAACTTTGATGAAATTTGCGTTTGCAGCTTCAGAAGCGTAAATTGACGTTTTCATTTTTGATAAAAAAAACACGAATAAAGGCCTTTTTGCAGAAAATATTTTTAAAGGTATGTTTCTAATGATGTTTAGAGTCATTTGGGGGACCAAAGTCGAAAATTTATTTTTTGGTGAACTTTGATGAAATTTGCGTTTGCAGCTTCAGAAGCGTAAATTGACGTTTTCATTTTTGATAAAAAAAACACGAATAAAGGCCTTTTTGCAGAAAATATTTTTATAGGTATGTTTCTAATGATGTTTAGAGTCATTTGGGGGACCAAAGTCGAAAATTTATTTTTTGGTGAACTTTGATGAAATTTGCGTTGGCAGCTTCAGAAGCGTAAATTGACGTTTTCATTTTTGATAAAAAAAACACGAATAAAGGCCTTTTTGCAGAAAATATTTTTATAGGTATGTTTCTAATGATGTTTAGAGTCATTTGGGGGACCAAAGTCGAAAATTTATTTTTTGGTGAACTTTGATGAAATTTGCGTTTGCAGCTTCAGAAGCGTAAATTGACGTTTTCATTTTTGATCAAAAAAACACGAATAAAGGCCTTTTTGCAGAAAATATTTTCATAGGTATGTTTCTAATGATGTTTAGAGTCATTTGGGGGACCAAAGTCGAAAATTTATTTTTTGGTGAACTTTGATGAAATTTGCGTTTGCAGCTTCAGAAGCGTAAATTGACGTTTTCATTTTTGATAAAAAAAACACGAATAAAGGCCTTTTTGCAGAAAATATTTTTAAAGGTATGTTTCTAATGATGTTTAGAGTCATTTGGGGGACCAAAGTCGAAAATTTATTTTTTGGTGAACTTTGATGAAATTTGCGTTTGCAGCTTCAGAAGCGTAAATTGACGTTTTCATTTTTGATAAAAAAAACACGAATAAAGGCCTTTTTGCAGAAAATATTTTTATAGGTATGTTTCTAATGATGTTTAGAGTCATTTGGGGGACCAAAGTCGAAATTTATTTTTGGTGAACTTTGATGAAATTTGCGTTGGCAGCTTCAGAAGCGTAAATTGACGTTTTCATTTTTGATAAAAAAAACACGAATAAAGGTCTTTTTGCAGAAAATATTTTTATAGGTATGTTTCTAATGATGTTTAGAGTCATTTGGGGGACCAAAGTCGAAAATTTATTTTTTGGTGAACTTTGATGAATTTGCGTTTGCAGCTTCAGAAGCGTAAATTGACGTTTTCATGTTTGATAAAAAAAAACACGAATAAAGGCCTTTTTGCAGAAAATATTTTTATAGGTATGTTTCTAATGATGTTTAGAGTCATTTGTGGGACCAAAGTCGAACATTTATTTTTGGTGAACTTTGATGAAATTTGCGTTTGCAGCTCAGAAGCGTAAATTGACGTTTTCATTTTTGATAAAAAAAACAGGAATGAAGGCCTTTTTGCAGAAAATATTTTTATAGGTATGTTTCTAATGATGTTTAGAGTCATTTGGGGGACCAAAGTCGAAAATTTATTTTTTGGTGAACTTTGATGAAATTTGCGTTTGCAGCTTCAGAAGCGTAAATTGACGTTTTCAATTTTGATAAAAAAAAACACGAATAAAGGCCTTTTTGCAGAAAATATTTTTATAGGTATGTTTCTAATGATGTTTAGAGTCATTTGGGGGACCAAAGTCGAAAATTTATTTTTTGGTGAACTTTGATGAAATTTGCGTTTGCAGCTTCAGAAGCGTAAATTGACGTTTTCATTTTTGATAAAAAAAAACACGAATAAAGGCCTTTTTGCAGAAAATATTTTTATAGGTATGTTTCTAATGATGTTTAGAGTCATTTGGGGGACCAAAGTCGAAAATTTATTTTTTGGTGAACTTTGATGAAATTTGCGTTTGCAGCTTCAGAAGCGTAAATTGACGTTTTCATTTTTGATCAAAAAAACACGAATAAAGGCCTTTTTGCAGAAAATATTTTTATAGGTATGTTTCTAATGATGTTTAGAGTCATTTGGGGGACCAAAGTCGAACATTTATTTTTTGGTGAACTTTGATGAAATTTGCGTTTGCAGCTTCAGAAGCGTAAATTGACGTTTTCATTTTTGATAAAAAAAAACACGAATAAAGGTCTTTTTGCAGAAATATTTTAATAGGTATGTTTTTAATGATGTTTAGAGTCATTTGGGGGACCAAAGTCGAAAATTTATTTTTTGGTGAACTTTGATGAAATTTGCGTTTGCAGCTTCAGAAGCGTAAATTGACGTTTTCATTTTTGATCAAAAAAACACGAATAAAGGCCTTTTTGCAGAAAATATTTTTATAGGTATGTTTCTAATGATGTTTAGAGTCATTTGGGGGACCAAAGTCGAACATTTATTTTTTGGTGAACTTTGATGAAATTTGCGTTTGCAGCTTCAGAAGCGTAAATTGACGTTTTCATTTTTGATAAAAAAAACACGAATAAAGGTCTTTTTGCAGAAAATATTTTTATAGGTATGTTTTTAATGATGTTTATAGTCATTTGGGGGACCAAAGTCGAAAATTTATTTTTTGGTGAACTTTGATGAAATTTGCGTTTGCAGCTTCAGAAGCGTAAATTGACGTTTTCATTTTTGATCAAAAAAACACGAATAAAGGCCTTTTTGCAGAAAATATTTTTATAGGTATGTTTCTAATGATGTTTAGAGTCATTTGGGGGACCAAATTCGAAAATTTATTTTTTTGGTGAACTTTGATGAAATTTGCGTTTGCAGCTTCAGAAGCGTAAATTGACGTTTTCATTCTTGATCAAAAAAACACGAATAAAGGCCTTTTTGCAGAAAATATTTTTATAGGTATGTTTCTAATGATGTTTAGAGTCATTTGGGGGACCAAATTCGAAAATTTATTTTTTGGTGAACTTTGATGAAATTTGCGTTTGCAGCTTCAGAAGCGTAAATTGACGTTTTCATTTTTGATAAAAAAAAACACGAATAAAGGCCTTTTTGCAGAAAATATTTTTATAGGTATGTTTCTAATGATGTTTAGAGTCATTTGGGGGACCAAAGTCGAAAATTTATTTTTTGGTGAACTTTGATGAAATTTGCGTTTGCAGCTTCAGAAGCGTAAATTGACGTTTTCATTTTTGATCAAAAAAACACGAATAAAGGCCTTTTTGCAGAAAATATTTTTATAGGTATGTTTCTAATGATGTTTAGAGTCATTTGGGGGGACCAAAGTCGAAAATTTATTTTTTGGTGAACTTTGATGAAATTTGCGTTTGCAGCTTCAGAAGCGTAAATTGACGTTTTCATTTTTGATAAAAAAAACACGAATAAAGGCCTTTTTGCAGAAAATATTTTTAAAGGTATGTTTCTAATGATGTTTAGAGTCATTTGGGGGACCAAAGTCGAAAATTTATTTTTTGGTGAACTTTGATGAAATTTGCGTTTGCAGCTTCAGAAGCGTAAATTGACGTTTTCATTTTTGATAAAAAAAACACGAATAAAGGCCTTTTTGCAGAAAATATTTTTATAGGTATGTTTCTAATGATGTTTAGAGTCATTTGGGGGACCAAAGTCGAAAATTTATTTTTTGGTGAACTTTGATGAAATTTGCGTTGGCAGCTTCAGAAGCGTAAATTGACGTTTTCATTTTTGATAAAAAAAACACGAATAAAGGCCTTTTTGCAGAAAATATTTTTATAGGTATGTTTCTAATGATGTTTAGAGTCATTTGGGGGACCAAAGTCGAAAATTTATTTTTTGGTGAACTTTGATGAAATTTGCGTTTGCAGCTTCAGAAGCGTAAATTGACGTTTTCATTTTTGATAAAAAAAACACGAATAAAGGCCTTTTTGCAGAAAATATTTTTATAGGTATGTTTCTAATGATGTTTAGAGTCATTTGGGGGACCAAAGTCGAAAATTTATTTTTTGGTGAACTTTGATGAAATTTGCGTTTGCAGCTTCAGAAGCGTAAATTGACGTTTTCATTTTTGATAAAAAAAACACGAATAAAGGCCTTTTTGCAGAAAATATTTTTATAGGTATGTTTCTAATGATGTTTAGAGTCATTTGGGGGACCAAAGTCGAAAATTTATTTTTTGGTGAACTTTGATGAAATTTGCGTTTGCAGCTTCAGAAGCGTAAATTGACGTTTTCATTTTTGATCAAAAAAACACGAATAAAGGCCTTTTTGCAGAAAATATTTTTATAGGTATGTTTCTAATGATGTTTAGAGTCATTTGGGGGACCAAAGTCGAAAATTTATTTTTTGGTGAACTTTGATGAAATTTGCGTTTGCAGCTTCAGAAGCGTAAATTGACGTTTTCAGTTTTGATAAAAAAAACACGAATAAAGGCCTTTTTGCAGAAAATATTTTTAAAGGTATGTTTCTAATGATGTTTAGAGTCATTTGGGGGACCAAAGTCGAAAATTTATTTTTTGGTGAATTTTGATGAAATTTGCGTTTGCAGCTTCAGAAGCGTAAATTGACGTTTTCATTTTTGATAAAAAAAACACGAATAAAGGCCTTTTTGCAGAAAATATTTTTATAGGTATGTTTCTAATGATGTTTAGAGTCATTTGGTTGACCAAAGTCGAACATTTATTTTTTGGTGAACTTTGATGAAATTTGCGTTTGCAGCTTCAGAAGCGTAAATTGACGTTTTCATTTTTGATCCAAAAAACACGAATAAAGGCCTTTTTGCAGAAACTATTTTTATAGGTATGTTTCT
Source organism: Gibbula magus (assembly GCA_936450465.1). Classification (NCBI taxonomy): domain Eukaryota; kingdom Metazoa; phylum Mollusca; class Gastropoda; order Trochida; family Trochidae; genus Gibbula; species Gibbula magus. Next base: position 21,297,176 of record OW388298.1, on the reverse strand, counting down.
AATGATGTTTAGAGTCATTTGGGGGACCAAAGTCGAAAATTTATTTTTTGGTGAACTTTGATGAAATTTGCGTTTGCAGCTTCAGAAGCGTAAATTGACGTTTCATTTTTGATAAAAAAAACACGAATAAAGGCCTTTTTGCAGAAAATATTTTTATAGGTATGTTTCTAATGATGTTTAGAGTCATTTGGGGGACCAAAGTCGAAAATTTATTTTTTGGTGAACTTTGATGAAATTTGCGTTGGCAGCTTCAGAAGCGTAAATTGACGTTTTCATTTTGATAAAAAAAACACGAATAAAGGCCTTTTTGCAGAAAATATTTTTATAGGTATGTTTCTAATGATGTTTAGAGTCATTTGGGGGACCAAAGTCGAAAATTTATTTTTTGGTGAACTTTGATGAAATTTGCGTTTGCAGCTTCAGAAGCGTAAATTGACGTTTTCATTTTTGATAAAAAAAACACGAATAAAGGCCTTTTTGCAGAAAATATTTTTATAGGTATGTTTCTAATGATGTTTAGAGTCATTTGGGGGACCAAAGTCGAAAATTTATTTTTTGGTGAACTTTGATGAAATTTGCGTTTGCAGCTTCAGAAGCGTAAATTGACGTTTTCATTTTTGATAAAAAAAACACGAATAAAGGCCTTTTTGCAGAAAATATTTTTATAGGTATGTTTCTAATGATGTTTAGAGTCATTTGGGGGACCAAAGTCGAAAATTTATTTTTTGGTGAACTTTGATGAAATTTGCGTTTGCAGCTTCAGAAGCGTAAATTGACGTTTTCATTTTTGATCAAAAAAACACGAATAAAGGCCTTTTTGCAGAAAATATTTTTATAGGTATGTTTCTAATGATGTTTAGAGTCATTTGGGGGACCAAAGTCGAAAATTTATTTTTTGGTGAACTTTGATGAAATTTGCGTTTGCAGCTTCAGAAGCGTAAATTGACGTTTTCATTTTTGATAAAAAAAAACACGAATAAAGGCCTTTTTGCAGAAAATATTTTTATAGGTATGTTTCTAATGATGTTTAGAGTCATTTGGGGGACCAAAGTCGAAAATTTATTTTTTGGTGAACTTTGATGAAATTTGCGTTGGCAGCTTCAGAAGCGTAAATTGACGTTTTCATTTTTGATAAAAAAAACACGAATAAAGGCCTTTTTGCAGAAAATATTTTTATAGGTATGTTTCTAATGATGTTTAGAGTCATTTGGGGGACCAAAGTCGAAAATTTATTTTTTGGTGAACTTTGATGAAATTTGCGTTTGCAGCTTCAGAAGCGTAAATTGACGTTTTCATTTTTGATAAAAAAAACACGAATAAAGGCCTTTTTGCAGAAAATATTTTTATAGGTATGTTTCTAATGATGTTTAGAGTCATTTGGGGGACCAAAGTCGAAAATTTATTTTTTGGTGAACTTTGATGAAATTTGCGTTTGCAGCTTCAGAAGCGTAAATTGACGTTTTCATTTTTGATAAAAAAAAACACGAATAAAGGCCTTTTTGCAGAAAATATTTTTATAGGTATGTTTCTAATGATGTTTAGAGTCATTTGGGGGACCAAAGTCGAAAATTTATTTTTTGGTGAACTTTGATGAAATTTGCGTTTGCAGCTTCAGAAGCGTAAATTGACGTTTTCATTTTTGATAAAAAAAAACACGAATAACGGCCTTTTTGCAGAAAATATTTTTATAGGTATGTTTCTAATGATGTTTAGAGTCATTTGGGGGACCAAAGTCGAAAATTTATTTTTGGTGAACTTTGATGAAATTTGCGTTTGCAGCTTCAGAAGCGTAAATTGACGTTTTCATTTTTGATAAAAAAAACACGAATAAAGGCCTTTTTGCAGAAAATATTTTTATAGGTATGTTTCTAATGATGTTTAGAGTCATTTGGGGGACCAAAGTCGAAAATTTATTTTTTGGTGAACTTTGATGAAATTTGCGTTTGCAGCTTCAGAAGCGTAAATTGACGTTTTCATTTTTGATAAAAAAAACACGAATAAAGGCCTTTTTGCAGAAAATATTTTTATAGGTATGTTTCTAATGATGTTTAGAGTCATTTGGGGGACCAAAGTCGAAAATTTATTTTTTGGTGAACTTTGATGAAATTTGCGTTTGCAGCTTCAGAAGCGTAAATTGACGTTTTCATTTTTGATAAAAAAAACACGAATAAAGGCCTTTTTGCAGAAAATATTTTTATAGGTATGTTTCTAATGATGTTTAGAGTCATTTGGGGGACCAAAGTCGAAAATTTATTTTTTGGTGAACTTTGATGAAATTTGCGTTTGCAGCTTCAGAAGCGTAAATTGACGTTTTCATTTTTGATAAAAAAAACACGAATAAAGGCCTTTTTGCAGAAAATATTTTTATAGGTATGTTTCTAATGATGTTTAGAGTCATTTGGGGGACCAAAGTCGAAAATTTATTTTTTGGTGAACTTTGATGAAATTTGCGTTTGCAGCTTCAGAAGCGTAAATTGATGTTTTCATTTTTGATAAAAAAAACACGAATAAAGGCCTTTTTGCAGAAAATATTTTTATAGGTATGTTTCTAATGATGTTTAGAGTCATTTGGGGGACCAAAAGTCGAAAATTTATTTTTTGGTGAACTTTGATGAAATTTGCGTTTGCAGCTTCAGAAGCGTAAATTGACGTTTTCATTTTTGATAAAAAAAACACGAATAAAGGTCTTTTTGCAGAAAATATTTTTATAGGTATGTTTCTAATGATGTTTAGAGTCATTTGGGGGACCAAAGTCGAAAATTTATTTTTTGGTGAACTTTGATGAAATTTGCGTTTGCAGCTTCAGAAGCGTAATTGACGTTTTCATTTTGATAAAAAAAACACGAATAAAGGCCTTTTTGCAGAAAATATTTTTATAGGTATGTTTCTAATGATGTTTAGAGTCATTTGTGGGACCAAAGTCGAAAATTTATTTTTTGGTGAACTTTGATGAAATTTGCGTTTGCAGCTTCAGAAGCGTAAATTGACGTTTTCATTTTTGATAAAAAAAACACGAATAAAGGCCTTTTTGCAGAAAATATTTTTATAGGTATGTTTCTAATGATGTTTAGAGTCATTTGGGGGACCAAAGTCGAAAATTTATTTTTTGGTGAACTTTGATGAAATTTGCGTTTGCAGCTTCAGAAGCGTAAATTGACGTTTTCATTTTTGATCAAAAAAACACGAATAAAGGCCTTTTTGCAGAAATATTTTTATAGGTATGTTTCTAATGATGTTTAGAGTCATTTGGGGGACCAAAGTCGAAAAATTTATTTTTGGTGAACTTTGATGAAATTTGCGTTTGCAGCTTCAGAAGCGTAAATTGACGTTTTCATTTTTGATCAAAAAAACACGAATAAAGACCTTTTTGCAGAAAATATTTTTATAGGTATGTTTCTAATGATGTTTAGAGTCATTTGGGGGACC